>CAOLHI010000312.1:0-600000 GCA_948474755.1 Ctenosaura bakeri
TGCATAAGATGGTAGACTTTACCTTCGGGAAGTCTGGAGCTTATATTTGCACAGTAACCTTCCTCTTTTGGGGACTCCATTACTTGGCACTCATAGGGAGGTTCTGTTCTTAGCTACCTTGCTCATGATCACAGCTTGGAATGTAATTTTTTAAATTTTAAACAAGTAACATGTTGACTGCAACCCGACATCACCCCTATGAAATCCCCATGCAGCATGGCAACATTGTGCAACACATGCCAAAGTGGGTGCAGTTGTGCAATTTGCAGCATGTAATGTGCAATGCACAACTATGATATGCAATGCACAATTGCAATGCAATGCAAAATATGCAGTCACAAATGCAGTGTTGCTGTCTGTGTAACTCTGCTTTTGTTGCAGTCAGCAGAATATGTCTGTTGCACTATGGTGAGTAATTTGCTCCAGAGTTTGCAAAAATAATATACTTGTCTTTTTTTGATTGCCAAAAGTAATATGTCACAGATAACCACCAAAATTTTACAACAGCTACTAAGTTACCTATGCATAATTAAGTAATGTCTCCTGGCTTGACCCTCCTCTATCCACATTAACAGCCAGCAGCCCCATGTTGAGTGTGCCTGAAATACCAGTCTACCCTTTTTTCCCCAGGTAGAATCACAGAGCTGAAATTGGGCCTTGAGAAAGAGTCTCTCCTTCTCCCTCCTTTCCTCCCTCCCCCGCTTCTCTCTCACACACACATGCAATACATATATATTACTCTTGGTCAAGAGTGAAAATCTTAGCCCCTGCAACAGTAGTCTGATCAGATGGACAATGTTTTATTGAAATGTCAGGATTTTTATAGAGCTTCCAAAGAGAGAGATTTGCTAAACATAAACTGCTAGTCAGAAAAGAGATCTTTTGAATATTCTAACATAGGCATCATTCTATGAACAAATTCATGTCCTTAGTTATCTCATTGACATTTGACACAGAAGACAGAATGGCTTGTTTAGAATTGCTTAGGAATTCAGAAGCAAAACAGTAAATGCTCAGAAGACTTTTTATCCTCAACAAGGTGAAGGATGCCTGTTCAACTGCTGATCAGGGTGCAAGGCAGAAGATGTTTCCAGCTCCCTCTCACCAGCAATTGAGGCTGCAACAAGCAATTGTGACAGGGATCCTCCTCCTGATTGTTGCAGCCTCATTCACTGGTGAGAGGGTGCTGGCAACATCCTCCTCCTTGTGTCCCAATTGGCAGCTCAACAGCCCTATTTTGCTAATGTAGCTGCTGGCTGTTGAGATGGGCTGGGAGACATTTACATAGTATTATAGTACAACTATGTAGTTTTACTGGATACAGAGCAGTTATAGACTTGTAACTCTAGGTTATGAATCTATAACTGCAATAAATAATGTAAGCACCATTGCCTGATGTAATGCATTACATCTAAGCCTTGCTTATGATTGGGCCAATGATTTGGGTTAGTTTGTTTATTTTTTCTCGATTATGTGATATCTTGTGACACGTAATTCTATCAGTTATTTACATGTTGCTTTTATAAGAATTTTTGTCCTTACATCCTGAAATTTCTGATATGTTTAGTATTAGGAATGAGTAAAAAGTTCACCTGGCTAATCCCAATTCTTTTTAGACAGATTTCATATGAAATACTATGCCTAGCTAGCATTGTATAATCTAATCATATGACTACTTGGGGCAGCTCTACTCATATAGATTCAAAACATCTTGCCCGTCACACGTGTTTGACCACAACTCACTGTCATGAGTCCCCATGCCCCCCTCAAAGCTTTTGGTACTGTGTATGGCCAGCCCTTCTGATGAACCATTGGAACTGCAACAGGACCTGGATTCAGCCTTCAGGGTGATTTTACTATAAGGTTCTCATGGGCATGAAAAACTATAGAACATTTCTGGTCTGATCTAGCCTGGGTCTTAGACTGGGCAACAATAGTCTTTCTGGCTCTGGTTTATTCTGGTGTGTTCCTCACCACTAGTTTGTTTCACAGCATTTTATGGCATGACTGTTCCACACTACAACCATGCAGTTCTTGGTTTTGGGCTCCTGCCTGTGCCCTGGCAGTGAGTAGCCCTGAGAGTACATGCACAAAATTGGTTCTTCCTCCTTAATTTTGCCTTCTGGCCAAGAATTACAGGGATAGATATTAGACCAAGCTGTCCACATTGATTGCAATCACAAGTATAAAATGGCTAGATTAATGATCTCTGATAGTAAAGATGTGCCCAATTTCTAAGCTCTAGAAGCCCATGCACACATCTGTGGCTTGCCAAGCTAAATGTCACCCATCAGTCATGCACTAGATTGATTATCTAAGAAAGTAAATATGTGCCCAATGTTATAAGTTCTAGAAGCACATGCACACATTAGTGGCTTGCCAAGCTGAATGCAGTCTATCAGTGAGGTACTGTATTACAACCAAAAAATGCCTGTCAACTGTCGTGTTTTTTTAAAGGCCAAAGAAGACAGAGGGAAAAAGGAGTTATCTGAACCCTTCCCTATGGCTGGTTAACAGACATCAACACAGTATGTCATGTCTTTGGTGCCAGCATAATGTAGAGCTTGGGGCAATAGCCTAGGACCCGAAGAGACTTGGGATCAAATCCTGACTCAGCCATGGCCACCCACAGATTGACCTTGGGTAAGTCCTGCTCTCACAGCCTAAGAGGAAAGCAAAGGTAAACCTCCTCCAAATAAATCTTGCTAAGAAACCTTGATCGGGTCACTAAAAAGTCAGAGATGACTTGAAACACAATGCTATGTGCTGGCCTGGTCTATAAGAAGCAAAACAGCTTGCAGGAAGAAAAGAAACTGAGAATGCTTGCTTGCTCCAGGTAAGAAAACCAGTTTTTAGATATGAATAATGCTATTACAGGAAACAACATCCTTTGCAACTGTCTAAACTGAACACAGCATGGGGTCAAGACAAGTGTAAACTGAACAGCAAGGTGAAGTAGAGTGCACCATGTTCTAGAAGCTGAGGGTTTCCTGAAAGACACCACCCTAAAAATATCCATATTCTTTTGAAACGGATTTTCATTGTTGTTGTTTTTAAATTGCCATCCAAACTGGATAGGGTTCTAGTCTAAGAGGAGAAGTTCCTTTTACTGAAGAGTCTTACTTGTGTTATAAACTCACTGTTACATTTTAGTTGTATTTTTGTTTTATTTTTACTTTTTTAGCTGCCTTGAGTGCCATTATTTGTTTTTTTTTTGCCAAATGCAGGTTATAAGTTCAATAAACAGCTAGACAAAATTCCTGTAAAACTGTACTACAAAGTGATCTTTCCATACAGTCAAATCCTGCGTTGAGATAAGCCTAACTACTGGGTAAGGGAAACACTGTGCATAGGTAAGAATAACTGATGGTTGTATTTACAAGGTAGGCTGCAGGCCAACAATATTTTTGATTGATGTTTTTCCACAGCCTTCAAGGTTGTACAACACAGCCATATAATTGCTAATAGTATACACACCAATTTCTTTTGTCTGGCTATTATCTGTGGTGAAACAGGTTTAGTGGGGTTTTAAAATATTATATAAAATCCACGTCAAACTTGCTTAACTAGAAATAATGATGGGACAGGGAGAGTGTATATACCATGAGCAATAATAATACAATGACACCACCTTCATTTCTCAGGGGTGGGTGGGAGCAATGATAGTTTGTTCAGCCTCATGAAAAGATTCTCAGAGAAGGGAATTAACCTGCCTGTATCCACCTACTGGGTATAAAAGGTGGCCTCTTGCTTATTTACCAAGACAAAACAGACTATTGTTTTGTATTGTCTCCTCACTCTGTCTCCATTGCTTGCAGAAGCAGCAGGGCACTGCAGTACTCTCTCCCAATTTCCTTTTGTGTCAGCAGCATTCCTGGACATTGGGGCTAAGTTTGTCAGGTCACGAGCATCTGAATCCCCGAGATTTTGTAGCCAAAACCTGAGAACTAGGAACAGTGCCTGGTAATGTCACAGCAAAAAGTGTGTGTGTACAGACAACTGATCATACAAGATTTGAACACCACATACAAATATGTGGAAATAGGTTTTCTCTTTTTTAATTGAAAATTTGAAAAAACAAAGTCAACATTCATACAACAATATACTACATACAATTCATCATTCCAAAATCATACATTGACTTCCCTTTGACAAGTCTTTGGTTATTTTTGCTCAGTTAAATAAAGTAGAAACTTTCAGTTATTTATGGAAGTCTGATAGTTCATTATCTCATATTTAATGATATTATTATAAGTTAATTGCTCCTATGTCTTAAAATCTTAAATTCATATGATATCTCTAATCCTAATGAACTAAATAATAGTAGTAATATAATAATAATAGTCCACTTAACAATGCTTTAAAAATACTTCACAAGAGATAATACTGTTTGACATTAGCCTTTCTACTTTCAACATTATAAATTAACCTCAATTCATAAAGCTAACTATCACTAGGTCATTCCATGTGTTTCATAAATACTTGATTACCAAAGTGGAAATAATTTTTCATAAACATCCTTAATTCCTGCTTTTCAAACTTTGCCTTAATAGTTTTATTATGCTAGTAGACTTTGATATCAAATTAGCACACTCTTATATCTGAACTGACTTTTCCCACTTTCTCTTGGCTTCTCTCAACTCGTTACTGACTTGTACAACAATTATGAGCAGCACGTTTGAGACTAACTGAGAGAAAGAAGTTGGTAGCATAAGTTTTTGGGGACTTAAATCTATTTATATCTGATGAAGTAGACTTAAAACTATGAAAGGCATGCTACCAACTTCTTTCTTTCAGTTAGTAAAAGGTGCTACAATATCTCTTTGCAGAGTGAGCCAGACTGACACTGCTATATCTTTGAATTCTACAATTATAAGGTCAGGACTTGGGCATAGAATCTTGAATTATAGGTGGGAAAATCTTGAATAACCAGAACTTCAAAACATTATTGTTTGGTTCTACAACTCCTATAATATCTCAGACAGGAAATTATAATGCATTTAAGTTACCTCCAGATTCTGTTAATAGCATGGCACTTCATGATGATCTCATGGCATGGGTGACCACTGAGCCAAATGTCAAGTTCACATCACAGACATTGTGAGTCTGTGTTTGATTGTATCAATGTGGACAAAACCCAGCCTTTCCAATATAGAATTGAGTATATTCTTTTCATATCCAATTCAGCTCCCTTCATATATGCAGCAATGGTTCGCTCAAGCACTCAGTATCCTTGGGGTTAACTTGAGCTTACCCTTTTGTTGAAAGAACAGAACAATAAAAAGGAAAGATAAATATGCTTGGGCCACCCTGTGCTGGTTTCTGCCTCAAACTCAATTATACATTTAGCAGCTTTGCACTTTTAGGAAGGAGATTGCCCTTGAGGAACAACAAAGATGCTTATCTGATGTGGCAGAGAAGACAGTTTTCTGATGCTGTAGCTGCAGGTTTAATTTAAGGACAATGCTCCACATACTGCAAGACTTCATCAGTTCACTGCTGTACCAAGTTGTTTGCGTGTGTTTTCATTTTATGGGAAAGATAGTGCAGAATATAAGCTCATTCATTTTCTAAACTAGGCAGGTTTCAACAAAGATTGTATACCGGGGTTGGTAATCTTGAGGCCTTCCAAATGTTGCTGGACTGTAGTTCTCAGTATTCTTTACCATTGGACATGACAATACTGTGCTGGGTAGAACCGCTGAGACATGCAGTCCAACAACATCGGGAACAACACATGACTCCTATTCCTGTTGTGAATACATTCACATTCTTGCATCTTAAATTCACTTTAAATCTGGACCACAGTGTTTAGCAATGGCCCCTGATTGTTAAAGGGGGCAATTACAGAAGATCCCGTGTCAGGGAGACTCGGTTAGGGGGTAGATCCAGATGGGTAGTTTTCTCTGCATCTGTCATAGAAAATCACCCCGTGGGTGGTACTGCCTTGAGTCTCAGCTTTGTAGAGAAGGTGGGGTATAAATAAAATAACAGAATAGGTAAGAATATTTATTCATTCCATTCCAGTTCCTGCCTTTCCTCCAATATGAGGAAATATAGCTATGGCAATACAACTACAGCAGCCTGCTAGTGACAGAAGAAAGTGTTAACTCCAACATATGCCTGCGTATGTTTTTGGTTGTTGCAGAGGTTGGTATTCCCTTCTGCCCTCCACAATGAACAAAGTGCCCCAGGACTCACTTTTTTACTGTGACAGATGCCTCTCCACAGCCATTCAGTGACTAGCAGACACTATGGGAAGGGAGTAAGAGAAGGATCTGGCTAAGTAGCCATAGCCAAACACAGACCAATGACATCATCCACTGAGATGTTGGGAGATGATGTCATCATTCTGAATCCACCAGCCACTACCAGCCACTGTATGGTCATGGAGACAGTGGTATCACAGCAAAATGGTGAGTCCTACGGTGATGGAAAGGAAGCTATAGTTGTGAAATTACAGCTATAGCTGTAGAACTCAGTAATGTAGCATCTCAGCCATTATAAGAGAAAACAAAATATAGCTAAAGCAGTATAGAATGGAAAAGTTTTACAAGCATTAAACAATACAATTAAAACAATTATATAAAACAGTTTACACACATTTAAAGTGCAGTTTTAAAAAAATACAGCACACCCCATTAAAAACAGTTCTGTACCAACCAGTTAAACACTGAAGCCATGTTTAAATTAACAGGTGTTTACCTGCAAGCAAAAAGAAAACAGTGAGGAGGCCAACTGAGCTTTCCTTGAAAGAAAGTCTTGTAAATTAGGAGCAGTGTTTCATGATGCTAGGATAATATTTCATCATGTATCACACTTGGTTTACGTTTGTAATTCATTTACAAATATTTGTGTCCATTTGGCCACACAAAACTGTGCCAAGCCTTTCTGAAATTTGGTCTCTGATATTTTGAAAAAATGATATAATACAATACAAATATCTCTCTCCCGATGATAAAAGGTGCAACTGTTGAGTAGTACAAATGTATATTTGTTCGTACAAATGTTAAATTCAAGTTCAAATCATGAACAGATAGCCTATCTTCTACGAATATAGATCTTTAATTGCATCCACTCCTTTGCAGAACTGGGGCCCAAAGGTAATTACATGCAGCTTCAAGTTCTGTTGTTGAGCCTAAAGTCAGTGCCAGATGTCAGGCAAAGGCAACCGAACAGCAAATGAAAAACAAGCTAGCAGAGAGAGGGAGCCCTTTGGAGACTATGGCCAGTTGTGGTAATAAATCTAAGGGATAAGGCAAAGCCAAAGGTCAGGTCTGGAGTATGAAGCAAGAAGCAAGAGGCAGAAGCCAAAACAGCCTTGGACAAGCAAGAGGAGCTAGCAGGAAAAGCAAGCTGGAAGACTAGTGAAGAAGTTAGGGTCTTGGTAAGGGGCACAGCTGGGCAAAGTTACCTTTTAGGGATTCCAGCTCTTTGCCTGCAGGGTCAATGATCATGCCAGCTGGGGGATTCTGGCAGTTGTAGTCCAAGTGCCAAAGCTGCAGAGCACACTGACTAGGAGGATCTTGGAGTCCAAAAAAGTGGCCCTCCAGGCGTTGCTGGACTGCATCTCCCATGAGGCCTAGTCACAATAGCTTGTTTTAAGAAATGCTGGGAGCAGCAGTTCAGCTGCATCTGGAGATACAATCCTCACTGCTGCCTGATTTGTAATTACCAAATGATTGTAACCAAATGACTGAACAAAACACAATAGTTATTGGTTAAATGATTATCTACTCTTTGGAGTTGTAGTCAAAAACATCAAGAGGGTTGTTTTATGTATTTCCACAATACTTTATATATCCCTCCTCTAAGTAGAGATGAGCTGCCATTTATGTATAATCTCCCCCCCCCGAATCATTTAATTTTGCGTTGGCAGGATGGATGGATGCCCTACCTGAGAAAGCCCTCTCATTGTGGGAGAGGCAGAAGACCACAGGGAGGGCATACCAGTGAATTACTGTTCAGAATCCTGCAGAATGGTCTTCTTGGGCACCAATAAAATCAACAAAGATTAGCAAAATGCTATTTGCTTTTTAAAAGAGGAATCAACAAGTTTGCAAATCGCAAGCACACAGAAGTGAAGAAAGCACAGGGAGCAAAACAGGCATACCTAACTCTTTCTCGCAAACATGTTGACAATTCATTCCAGTTAAAGAAAAATATTTTAATCAAGCAAGGTATTCCATTGTATATATTCTATTGTATACAATAGAATATTTTGAATTGTTTTGAGAACAATTCTTTATCTCTAAGGATAATAGTAAAGCCCCCTCCACAGTGGAACTAGTATAGCTTTAACAGGGGTGAGAAGAAACTCAACAGTATAACCTTTTCCTGATATTCAGATGTCATGACAGAAAATTTCTAATGCTGATATGCTGCTCTAAGCCTAGGACTTCCCTTAGGTAATACAGAGACACCCCCTTTCCCAAGGATTTTATAGTCTGTTTAACTGTAATGGATTGTGTGGGAATGACAGGCAATGAAATGGGAGAGGCATCTACAGTACAGAGTTATTGCAAACCCCAGGATTTCATAGGATGTTGAAAATGAAATAATAGCACTATAACAGTGTAGTGCAGAAATGGCATAAGGCCATTTCTAGTATCCTGATTCTATCTATAGAATTCTAACATCTGTAGTTCTGTAGCATACTTAGAATTCTCTGCTAGAGAGTTCTAGTACTGTATTGAACAACAACACTAGAGCTTTCTAGCAGAAAATTTTAAGTACTTCGCTAAACTATAAGTCCCATATTCCTTAGGGTAGAACCATGACATTTGAAGTGGAACCAAAAGGCTAGAAAGGTACAAGGAAGAAAGAATGTAGACCAATATTGTTACATCTACTCACAGCTTGGTTACAGTGGAAATAATGAGAATAAAGATAAGCCAAGGATTATGCAGAATACAAAGGAGGGTATTGAAAAAGAAGTGGTGGTAGCAGTGCATACATCTGAGATGCATGCGGCCCTTTAGACATTGAGCTGAAATTTGCAGAATTCGCTTCCATTGGTTATGCTAGCTAGGTCTGCTGAAAGTTGCATTCCCCACTCCCATTCCCACGTACAGACATACATGTTCATGAAGGAAGTTCCACACACAAAGGCTGGTTTTACTATGGGCATTGGCAAGCAGTGCGTCCCTTTTTCTATCTTGTATAGATAGATAAGTGGAAAGCTGCCTTGTACCACATCAGACCATTATCTGAACTGTACTCAGTATTGCAACTCTGACTGGCAGTGGGTCTCCAGAGTTTCAGGCAGGATGAACCAATGACTTTCTTTCTGGAAGACGTGACATGAGCCATGGCCTTTTCCCCTTGAAAATGACAGGACAGTGCTCTCAGAAGTAAAACCACATTGTCAATGTTAGGTTAAATCTTTCATCTGTATGGGACAACACACAATCAGTTTCTTGCCTGGCCTTTTAAGTCCACTATTCCCAAGTTAAATGATGTAACACTTTTGTGGTTTGTATCTATTTGAATTTCTTTTCCTCTGGGTTGTGGCCTTTCATCTTGAGTTGTCATTATTCACCTATAATCACTACCAGTGTCAAAATCTGGGCTAGTATTTGTTACAACGACCGGTCCCTCATCTCCTGCCCCTGCTGTTTACTTTTAAAATGTCAGTCATGCTAAATTCTCAGTATTCAGAAACTGAGTACCCAGACAGACAGAGCCACATTCCTCTGCTGCAGTGGAAATGCATTTCTGAGTAGTCATTACATGGGGGAGATAAGATTGACCCCCCCATTTAGAATGTGAGATCTTGTTGACTGTGGAGAGCCAGGGAGGGGACCCAGGACAGCATGTTGCATTTGGACACTGGCCAGTTGAGTTCAAACAAAGCTCAGCAGCCACGAAACTCACAGCTATTGAACTGCGACAGACAGTTCCTGCCAAAGGATGCCCCTCACTGTTGCTGAGCTTAACCTGCCTGATAGACTTGCTGTGAGGATTAAAGGGGAGACTGAAAATTCATCATCTCAGCTACCAATCAGGCATAAAATGACAGAAATTCTCTCTGCCTGTGTGATGCAGGACAGGGAAGCCTTTTTTTCTATGAAGGCCCAGTGGCCCATGGGGGGAAAAGTAATCAGTTGGGAACTGGAGCCACTGGCAGCTGGAATCTAAGCCATAAGAGACCCCCTACCTCTCTGTGCCAGTGTGTACATGTGTGTGTGTTTTCCTGTCCCTCGTCCCAACTCTTCTCTTTCTCTCCCTCTCTTCTCTATGAAATTTGTAGAGACAAAATGCTTCTTGTTCCCAAACACTAGTTCTTTTCATCTCACTGCAAGGTGACAATATTCTTTCCTCTTTCTCTCCATATGAACTTAGGAGAGGGCTTATCTCCTCTTCTGTTTTATCTGCTGTTGCTCCCACAACAAGCCAAGTCTGTTTTCTGGCCACCTCCCCCCTTGCAGTGGTAGCCCAAAGAGTGCGGCTCTCCTGCTCTCCACAACACGACATCTTGGGAACAAGCAAATGTCTTCAGCTCCTTCCTACATACAAAGGCTCCTCCATTTCCTATTTCTGCTTCCAAAGAGCAGCAGCCAAGTTAGAAGAGTCTCTTCAGCTAGAGAATTAGAGCCCTCCAGCTCTGTGTTAGCCCAAATTCTATGAACAGTGTTTTGAATTCCAGTTTCATACAATACTTTCCCTTTTTGGATGTTGTACAGGTTGTACCTCTTGAGTCTATATGCATGACTTGTTTTCCACAGTCTAGTATGGGGAAAAAGCCGAAGCCTCCGCCAACTTGCTCAAATGTTTGTTTGATCTATGCCTGGATGTAACTGTTTTTCTAAGAGATTCTTGGCCTTGTCCAAGAAACTACAACAGGTGCAGATAGGAATTCTACAGCCTGTCACTGAAGGAATGTAAAAGTTCAAAAACATGGGGAAATGTGGAAAATAGATCAGTGAAATCTAAGTTGGAGGGCAAATTTCAAGAGGTATGGTCTTTATGACAAGATTCAGAAACAGTGTTGAGAATGGCAAAGAGATTCATTTGTTACACAAGCAGCCTGGACTTAATTACTAGCTAGACTGAAAGTTGTTCTCCAACCCTGTATTTGTAGTTCTTTTCTCCACCCCATCTAGCTACAGTGGAAACAAGCAGTACAAAGGTAGTAAATCAAATGGAAAGGTGGCTGTGTCTGATTTGGGATAACAGGCTGATTTAAAGAGACAGAACATGATCAGCAGCTCAAAAACAATGAACAGCATTCTGGTGATGAAATGCAAAATCCTGACATCACAAGAAAAGATGTTACAAGGAACTTTTTTGGAAAAGGAGGTTGGACACATACCAGTTTCTCTGCCAGCAGATGGTTTATGACTATGGCCCTTAAAAAGCATTTTACTACTCTCAAATAGTTCAAGCAATATGAAGTTTGTGCGTATAATGGTTAGTATGAGGGAGTAACAATCTCAGGTATGACCATCAGGGGAATTGTTATTGGGACTCAGTGCATCTGATCACCAGCCTCAGGAAAACTGTGTAGATCCTGTTAGTCCAACCAGATTCAGGCAAGGATCCTACATAACTTGTTGAGCAATTTAGCAGATGGAGCTTTTTCAAGCCAGGAAAAAGGGTGATGGGAAAAGTTTGCTGTTCTGAATTTCTACTCGTCATCTAACTATTGCAGAGCTAGGAATCCGGGCTGAAAAAAAATGGTGGTAACTCTCAAGTTGAGAGCTAGCATGGTGTAGTGGTTTGAGTACTTGACTATGACTCTAGAGACCAGGATTCAATCCCCCCCCCAGCCCACTGGGTCACCACACACTCTAAGCTCCAGAAAACACGATGATAGTTTTGCCTTAGCGTCATCATAAGTTGGAAATGACTTGAAGGCACACAACAACAACACACAACAGTTCTTCATGTTGAGAAAATAGGGAGAGTCAACCTCAGTTATGTAGGGATGTGGGGGCTATGGGGTGTGTGCCTTCGGTGGCAATTTTTTTTGGGCGCCTTGCTTGCCCTCCCTCATGCGCTGTAGCCCCACCCCCATGCATCATAGGCCTGCCCTGTCCGTCACAGCCACATTTCCACACAACATAGCCCTACCCCCCTCCGCCCACTCCCTCTGCCCACCTCTCCCCCCCACACACACACACACTCCAAGCTCCATCACTGGTCAACCTGGACGGCAAAATGGAAAGTGCAAAATGGAATTATTCTGGTTTATCTTAGAAAAGGCATTGGAAGATGCTCTGTGGACTTAACTGAAGACATGTCTCTCTTGGCAACCAAGAAGGTAGAACCAACACAGGATTCACAATTTCATAACTTCCTGCATTTGCTCTCATGGCAGATACTGTGCCTGCGAGTCTTGTACTTTCAACCAAAAACTTTTGCTCAGTTGCTCTTGCTACTCATCCGAAGCCCAGCTCTTTATTTGCACTGATGATAAGTTCCAATCATTTTTCTGTACAACCCTGATAATCTGCATACTTTAAAGAGTGACAGAATGGGATCAGTGTATAAGTAATTAGTTTTACAATTTGCTTCCAGTGTCAGTAATGGAATGCTGCTCAGAACAGCTGCAAGTCTCATGATCCCTGCAGAACATTTGGCCTCTGAAGTTTAATACTGCAGTACCTTGGATTTTTTATCTTGATAATCCAAAGGGGGAAAGGGGAGGAAGGGCATTTCCACAGCTAAAGAAGCCAGTACATCAGAGATGTATGAAACAAAAGGGAAGATTAAGACACAAATGGATGCCAAATGTGATTTATTGCCAGAGGCACAGCAACCATTTGTTCTGTCCCCCAACCCCTGTCAAGGTACATGATACCCAAATCCAGCCAAGTCATTGTGACATGTGAGGCAGAAAAATTCCACAGGTACCTCTTCCCACTTTTGGCATTAGAAATGAATTTATATCAAAGACAATGAGTGATTTGCTATCCTTCCACAGCAGTCCACCGCTTTACTCTGCCCTTAAAGGAAACTGAGCCAAGGAAATCATATTGTATTCTGCACGTGCAAGTGTGTGTGTGTGTGTGTGTGTTAGAAGTCAGTATTCAGATGCCTTTACAGCACAGGGATGTTTTCTAAATAATTTTGTTTCCCTGCAGTAACACATACCACAGTGTGCTGTGTGTGTATGTGCCTTTCAGTTGCCTGTCACCTTAATGGTGACCCCACGGATTTCATAGGGCTTCTTTAGGCAAGGAATATGCAGAGGTGGTTGGCCAATTCCTTCCTCTGAAATATAGCCTACAGCACCTGGTATTCATCTCTCCTCCGTGTACTAACCAGGGCTGACTCTGCTTAGCTTCTTAGGTCAGAGAGGATCTGGTGCCTTTAAGGTATTTTGTTGCCTTTATTTTTTAATTTTTTTAAAAAGACAGTAGTGTAATAGTGCTGTAATGTCATGTTGAAATAGCATTATTACAGCTTAATTAAACAAATCAAAGGGAAACTAATGATGCAGGAGGCAAGGCAAGCAGGGCAGTGAGAATGGCACTGTCAGCAAGGACATTGGCCCTGACGAATTTAGAGTGTGGAAGAGTAAACAGTGAAAGTTATGCTATTAAATTGCAAATGTGTACTACTGTGATGCACTCTACATGGGGCTGCTTTTGGAAAGTGTTTGAAACTTCATTGGGTTCAAAACATGGCAGCCAGAATGCTGACTGAGGCCAGTTAGAAATAGCACATAACTCCTTTATTAAAATAGCTTCACTATTTATTCACTTCCAGGCACAATTCAAAGTGCTGGTCATGACTTATAAAGCCCTATACAGCTTAGGTTTGGACTATTTGAAAGACCATTATCTCCCTACACGAACCTGCGAGAGCTCTAAGATCCACAGTAGAAAGCTTTCTTTTGGTTTCACTACTGTCTCAGGCTTGTCTGGTGAGGACACAGGAGAGAGACTTCTCAATGGCTATTCCCATCCTGCGGAAGTCCCTTTCTGAGGAAGTTAGGCTGGCCACTCCTTGCTCTCCTTTCATTGACAAGCAAAAGCATTCTTATTTAAACAGACTTTTAATATGTAAGCAAGTGGGCTTGCTCACATCTTCTGGAACAGGGGAAAACAAGCTTGCTTCAACTTCTGCATGACAGCTTTTCAAAACGTTTGAAGCTACCATATCACCTCTCAGTCTTTTCAAGGTCAAGCATACCCAACTCTCATAGCCATTTCTCATTGACTTTGTAATGTTCCTGTTGTAAGCTTTTTATTTCCATTTGCAAAAAGAGTTAATTCTTTACTGCATGCTGACTAACAGGAACATCAGGAGCACTCTTCAACACCCTATTATCTTTGTTTCTTGAATGGAGCATATCATATTATTTGAAGGTACAGGAGATTTCCCATCTTGTTGCCCAGTTTCTCTAATACTGCTATTGCCCATACTGACTAGTAGAACAGGCCTATCAATCATGGAAGCATTATAGCATGAATGAAGGGGCCCTCTAGACTCCTTTTGGGTTTTGTTTTGGCTTACTTTTTCCCATCAAAGTATACTTTCCCTGATGTATCTATATCAGGAGAGCAGAATATCTGGCTTTCTACAGCCCGTGCTAGGGAATGTTGGGAATAGTAGTCCAGCAATGTCTGGAGGCCCACACATTTCTCATCTCTGATGCAGAATAAGATTTGTGTGTGCTCACATAAGCCCTCTGCGCACCTTGTTTCTCCTTGATCTAAACACATGGCAGTCTTCTCCTGCAGAGCACAACCAGGGCCTTGCTCTAGCACAGGGCTTTCCAAATGGTGTGCCGCGACACATTAGTGTGTTGCCTGAAGAGTGTAGGTATATCACCTACAATCTTGGAAATGTATGTTATTATTTTCATGAGATACGTTGTATCTCATGAAAGCTTTTCATGAGATATGTTGTGTCCTCATACATTTTGTTGTTACAATTTATGGATGTGTCTGTATCTCTTATAAGGGGTTAGTTTAACTTCTGGTTTGCCAGTAAAACTGAATTACTGTGTCACGAAATGATGTATGTCTAAAAAGTGTGCCACCAACATGAAAAGTTTGGACTCTGCTCTAGCATCTGGGATTTACTACTGATCTAGGCCATGGCAGCTCACAAGTGTGTGAATGAATCATGACTCATTTTGACCAGTTTTCTGAGAACTACTTCAGACCATTGGCTGCAGTCCCAGTAAAAAGCAGGAAAACCCTTGGCTCAGAAGCCTAATCTAGCATAGAAGCCTGTAATCTAGCCACTATCCTACCACCCATAGGACAAAGGTAACAAGAATCCCATTGGGTTTTTGTTTCCTCAATCGCTGGTTGGAGTTAATGACAGGAATTGCCCATTGATCTAATCTCTCTTTCTCAACTGGAAGGGAGATTGGTATGCAAAGCTAGCCAATTTCGGCTGGTATCTGTAGTCAGGAGTGGCTGAGCCCCAGCACTGTGCTTGCAAATGCTGTTGAGAGCACTTTGCTTCTTTTCCCTGCTCCCTGCATGGAGGAGAGGAGCAAAGCCTGCTAAACTTATCTGGTGTTTGAGTCCTTTCAGGCCCAGGCAGTGCCTAGAAACCCTGGCTGAAAACCTTTTGCTCTCCTTCCTCACGTGGAGGAGATATTCCACTTGGCACTTCAGTACAGAACTTGACACCATCTGGCTGGCTGCAGAGGAGCTAGAAAAGGGTCTGAGGATTTTGTCACCTATACAAGAATGCTTCGCCACCCCTGGTTTAGACCTCCATTTGTGAGTCAATCTCATTAAACTCATTGTACTTTCTTTGGATAAATACATACGGGCAAAGATGTAGTGGTAATTTTTTGCAGGTTCTTACCAGGATAGTTTGCATAGCAATATCCCAGACGGCTTAAGATGTCAGTATTCCCTGCTAATCAAAAAGTCCTAGGGCTTCAGCCCTGCATCCACTACACTGACTTCACTTCACTATATGGGGTTGTGCTGTTGTTGGAGTGCATAATTTTCAGTACCTACACACAATAATTTAGAAGGTGATGGGAAGCTGCCCAAACAGACCATCCAGAATCACCATTGTTATTTTTGGAAAACAATATTACTTACACCAGGGTGCACAAGATGTGGCCTACTAAGCCTAGTCAATTTAAGCATGTTTTTATTATAAAAAGGGGATAAGCAAAGGTAGATTTATAGTAATCAATAAAATTTTGGCATCAGACAGTATGAGCACTGCCAAGTAACCACACCTACGTGTGGCCAAAAGAAAAAAGAAAAAAAAGACTAGTTTAAATTGTAAACCTCATGGCTAGAAAAAAAATTTAAAGGTGCAGAAAAACCTATTTTGTGTAAGAGAAGTGAGAGAGAGGAGGTGAACATTGCTGGCCATTCTACTAGCAAAATACAAGTATCATATCTTATTATTTTGGTGCTTTCTTTGATTTTCTTATAAGATAGAGAAATGCATTTTCACCTGTAACCTACATATTGCATTTATATCAATTATATATTTCAGTTTGATATCACAAGTGTTTTCAGACTTCTTGCTTCCCATTTGAGAGAAAATGACTATTTGACAGATTCCTTTGCCCATTTTGCATTTCTGGGAGTACTGAAGTTGCATGATAATCTATGGATCAGGGGTGAGGGAACACCCAGATTTGTGCCAGTTTCCAGGCACATTTTAGCTAGTAGATACTGGGAGTCTAAAGCCTACTTCCAAGCCACTGTCCAGATTGGCTGCTAAAACCATAGATCTGGAACAATGCAGTGAAATCTGCAGTCACTGAGCTTGGGATTCTGTGCTTTGTTTTTAGACATCTCACAAAGCAGTGTGCCACTTTGGCTGATGAACACACAGCCTGACTCTTCCTGGGGAAGAGTGCCTTGCTACAGCTTTTTTAGTGGTTTGCCCCTGAACATTATCCCATTCATTCAAGGCCACTTTTTTCCTTATGATGGTGTTAATTACCCAATAGATAAGGACCTTATCTGTCAAGACCCATAATTATACAACCCTTTGCCTGTGAAAAATCTCATGCCAGGCTTCCCAGCAGTGACATTTTAATTCATTAGAAACACTGGATCTCTTTTACTTTTTCATATAATCTTGAAATTGATTATGCACTTTGGAGAGGCTACATTGGGATTTCTCTTCTGTTCCTCCTCCCATTCCCTTCTCTGTTTTTTTTTTCCATTGCAAAATTGTGGAAGATTAAAACTGCAGTGAAAAGAGATGTAGCTTTACTTCCTTTCTTAATAAAGAGAGAGGCAATAGTCTTTCTGCTTGTAATTCTTGTAGCATTGCTCCTTCTCTGCAAGGTTGCACAATACTTGCAGAGTCTTGCTTTTAAAACTGAGAGAAGGAAATAAAACATTTCCACCTTATATATTATTGTACTGCTATCTATTACTACCAGCTGTGTCTTTGAGTTAAGAATGAGAACAATATTCAAGATTTTGAAAAATGGTTTCAAAAAGGAACTCTCAGATGTTGGGAAACTCTGATGAAGAGAATCCTATGGACCTGACAATTTACATAGTTGAGAACTTCTTCTGCTTAAAATTTGCACATGTGGACTTTCTGCACAGAAAAGCATTTTCTGCACAGAAGCAGGGGGGAAAAACACATGTGAATTTTATGCAGAATAAATCCTAAAGCCCAGGTAGTCATTTAAACCATTTTGTCCTACTGCGAAAAAATGTTAAAAAACTGCAGCTTTTGAACACTTTCTCACAGTAGGACAAAATGGTTAAATTGCTAATTATTTCCCCCAGATAACAAAATTAGTGAAAAATTGCATCCCTGGATTGAGCAGGGTCTCAATACTAAAGAGAAGAGTTAAAAAGGTGAGCAATTAATCAACCACATTCAGCCTTCTTCAACCTATTGACTCCAAATGTGTTGGACTACATGCCTCATCATTCTTAATTAGTAACTACTGGCCATGCTGGTGGTGGATGATGAGGATTATAGTTCAACACACTGGAGTGCAGCAGGTAATGGAAAGCTGCAGCAGGTGAAGAAAACTGCATTTATAATGTTATAAGGTGGCCACTTAACATATTGGCAAGTAAGATGAAATGCATCACCAAAAAAGATTGCAAGAGTCAACAGAGATCTGAATAAATTATGCACATGAAGATGGATATGCCTGAGTGCAAAGTTAGAAATAATTACTCTGATTCAAATGGAAATGCAATGCATCTCATCATAGCAGAGAAGACTGGGCTGTGGCTGAGACTCTACTTCGTGTTAGTGGAATACACATCACATCTCAGCCTGCCTGGGAGCTGCTGGCTGCAGTTCTACCTCCTCAGCTATTGATTGGCTATATACATGTGTCCAGGGAGATGTTCAGGCTACTCTTGAGCACTCAGGAAAGAGGGCACAGCCTCTGCTAAGGTTTCCCCTTTCGTACTCAAAAGCAGCTGGAGCAAGCTGATCTATGGCAAAGGATATGGAACTGTGCCCAGCAGACATCTCGCTGTTGTTGCATGCAGAGGTGGGAAGTACTGGATACTTCTTTCCACAAGGCCCAGAAAAATACATATACAGGTACACTTGCATACTTCACTAATAAGATACAAGCCCAAGAAACTCGTATGCCTGCTCATTCTACTTTGTACGTGCTAATCCCTGATAGATAGCTTCACAGGCCCTCCTCTCTTATGATTTCCTATGTCAAGTAGAACACCTAGCCACCATACTACTTTGGAACTGCATAATAAGCATTTTTATTTTAAGTATCACACTCAATTTAAAACTTCTGGATAGTTGCAGATTATATATTCATAGTATATACTTGTTTGCATCTTAGACTACTCATTTTGGCATGGGCATATGTTAAGATGCTGCCATATAGCAATTTCAGAAAAATATAATTATGTTTCTAGGAACACTTTATATGTACAAAAGGACAGTAGAGAAGCAAAACATAATCACATCATTTTATTAGTACTGTATCATCAAAATAATGTAACAAGAAAAACTTCAAATATATCATTCTTTTCATCTTAGACACTTAGGGCAATCATGTTCTAACAAAATAAATTCTCTTATTTCACAGAACATTCAGACTTAGAATCTGTCTTTCCTAATTGGATTTTTAACACACAAAATATGTCTAGGTGGGTGTACATGGGTGAGCTAGAGATGAAAGATTTGGCAGTGTTGCTCCCTTCCTGAAGCTTTCAAGAATGAGGGTTTCGGTTTTTCCTCAAACATTATCTTCCACAAAATAGTTACTTGTCAGAAGCAAATTCAATGCCCAGTAAAACTTATTTATATATCAGTTACATGCCCAACCATGTAATCCTAACTGACTTGGGAGCACCCTGACATAGAAATTATGCATTTTCCAGACAAAATAATGCAAGTGGAGTTCCACAGCAAATAATCTAGAGCAAGTTTTCTCTCCCTTTAATCCTGTCAACTGCTACACAATCTGGATCATTCACATTTATCTATCTGTCTATCTGGGTGAGAATATCGTGCTCCTGAATAGTTAAGATCAGGCTGGGCAACAACAGCTAGAAGTTGGGGTGTCACATTGGCCTCCTCCATGGGAATCCGGAGGGCTGCACCTCCTTTGTCACTCTCCTTCCCATAAATTGGCCCTTATAAGCCTCTCTTCAAAACAGGAAATGACCAAAGAAGAAACTCTAATCACTTCCTGGTTTGGAAGAAGAGACCAAAGAAAGGTCTCTTGGGTTCAAAAAGGTGGAACACACAAAGTAAAATGGCCAATAGTGCCCTCAAAGTTTTGGGATGCTGTTGGCCACTTGGGAGACAAATTTCTGCCCCACCAGTTGAGGGGAAGGAGGACCCTTTCTGAGTACAAAATGGCTGTAGGGGCCTGCAAACAGCCTACTAGCTGCATTTTGCAATCCCCTGGATAAGACTATGCTGAGAACAGTACCTGATTGTGCCTTGCTTATCTAGAACATTTATGAAGACTAGAATTTTTCTCCCATTACGAAATGTCCAATTTCATTCTGCTATTTTAAGCTTTTGCTGCTATACCAGGAATGCCTCTAGCTTTGGGTGGAAAAGGAAGCCCACAGCATCCTATGGCCTTCAGTTGACCTCCCAAAGATTATAGGCCTGCTACTCTGGTGAATACGGGGAAGTAGTGGCTGATATTTTGTCACAGGGCATCCTTATTTTGGGTTCTAAATAATAGTAGATAATCATATATGGGGCTTACCTAGTTAACAATGTCTCTGACAATCTTTTTAAGCCCACCTTGCTCTCTTTCCTTTCTCTGTCTAGCTGGATGCAACATAGGCACAGGGGAGGATTGTGAAGAAGGGCTAGAACATTGGGTTGCAGCAGTGCTTGTAGTAAACAATGTAATAAAACTTGAGTTAGAAAGAATGGAATTCTACCATGGTTGATTGTACTATAGCTGTGTGTGCCTGCTAAGAGCAAGCATATTAAACAGCAACTGTTTCAAGAATCCCTTACTGAGCATGTGTGAACAGCAAAACAGAGACAGACAGAGAAAGGAGAGGGAAGAACTGAAAAACCTGCCTCACCAACTATATCCAGCATGTTGAAAAGGCATAGATTTATTTTTTGGCCACCAAAATTGACATCACAAGAAACACTGAGGCTGGACAAAGGAAAAATCATCCAAGGACACATTTTGGAAACAAAGCACTCTCTAGAAGGTTCAAAATGCTTTTTTTTTTAATGCAAAGCTTGGTTGAGCTGATTGTTTAATTTCACATGTGCACATTTTTAATTTCTAATAAAACAATTCCTGAAATATATTGGACTTCTTTTTTGTGATATAGAACTCTATCCCTAATTATTTCCATGTTACTTCTGCCTTTGGTACAAAATTTTCCAGAATTACATCAACTTTGTTAACTGAGATATACCTTTACATTTTAAGAAATTCACCCAAATCATTGCTTACATTTGTGACTTGTAGATAAGAGTCTAAAACATTCATTGTTTGATGATCTTAGACAGCTTTGTATTATTATACATAGTATTTCCAGATCCCTGTTTCAAGTAAATGCTTCATAAAGACTAGCCGAGACACTCTTGTTTTTTGTCATCGCAAAATGTATTGGCATTGATGATGTTCATACTATCAAACTACTGGTATGTAAAAGTTTACAAAAACTACAAGTTAATTAGTGACCTTTAATATTTAGATACAACTCTTAAGGAAATCTCTTCAGCCCAGTCCTCAGAATAATAAATGATGCATGTATTTAATAATCAGTAAAATTATGCAACATAAAATTCAGATGGAGGGTAAAAATTTCTATTTCTAAGAATATGCTTAATGTAAACATGAGTAATAGTGTATTCGTGGACAGTTCACACTAAGTGTGATCACAGGTCTTCCTAACTTATTGTCTACAACAACTGGCAGTGGCACTCTGGGTATACAGAGAGGAGTCTTCCTGCGTAGAGATGGTAGGGATTGAATCAAGCACATTCTGCATGCAAATCTCTACCACTGACTCTAAGGTCATCAATCCTTGTATTGAGTTTTCTTGACAGTATATCCTTGTTGGTCTAGAAGAAAGTGGTAGGATAATTCATCTCCCCCTGCCCACGTGATCACGCGTGGCGGGGGGAACCACCTTTGCTGGCCTCCCATGAGAACAGACCATGCAATCATTGTGCGACAAGGGTCTCACAGTGGGATGGGGAAGGGGCGGGGTCTGCAGACCCCTTTTAGGGCTGCGCCGCCCCTTCCCAGGCCAAAGTTTTAATCCAGCCTCATGAGTTGGCTTTGGGGCCCGATACCTCGCTCAAGGAGGGCTGGGGAAGAGGTCTGGAGTCGACCCTTGCCTTAGCCTACCCATGCTGTTGACCCCCTTCTCAGGTCATAAATTCAAGTTCAAGTTCATGGTCAAGTTTAAATTCAAGCCCAAGTTCACTTCCAGCTTTATGTTAATTAGGCATACATTAATAAATTGCCCTAGTTCAACCCAAGCCCTGTGTGTGGTCTCTTCATTTTATGGGTTGGGCAGCAATCTTATGTTCGTCGCTATGCTTGCGTTACAGGAACGCCACAGAATGTTTTAAGGGAAGGACATGGCACAAATTATAAGAATACATGAAGAGTCCAAGTGAGTTAGACTAGGGGGCCACCTAATCTCATATTCTGTTTCCAATAGTAGCCAGTTAGATGCAGCTGGGATGCACACAAAAGGGCATGAAAGTGTTCAGCCTCTTTTGCTCTGCCCTCTCACCCAACTAGTGAGATAGATATTCTGTGGCACATGCATATCCTCTGAACATGAGGCTCCATGTTGTTATAATGACTAATTACATTCTGGAAAGGACATTTTTATTACAACTTTCAGAATACCTTCAACCAGCAAGATCCAAAAAAGCAACTTCTCCAAACTCTGTAGTTAATAGCTGCTGATAAGACCACTGCCATCAATCTGTCTAGTCCACATCCTGAAGCAACATGCATATTATGTTTTGAATGATAACAAATATGAAAACACACATGGAGAAAAAAAACAAGTTAGATAAATTTTATTGGTAGTAAAAATCTTTGCCTACCTGTCATTTTTCTCATAGTCAAAGAATTCAAGTCAAGGAGTACTATATATTGCCATTTTGACACAAATTGTTGTTGTTGTGTGCCTTTAAGTGGTTTCTGACTTATGGTGATCCTAAGGTGATCCTATCATAGGGTTTTCTTGGTAAGATTTATTCAGGAGGATGTGCCTTTGCCTTCCTGACAGAGAGTGATTGCCAAAGGTCACCCAGTGGGTTTCTGTGGCTGAGCGGGGATCAGAACCCTGGTCTCTAGAGTCATACTCCAGTGCTCAAACCCCTACACCACACTGGCTCTCAGACAAAAATTAGGCATACTTATATTTGTGTAGTCCAAAATAGATTTATTGGGCTCAACAGAACACTTCTGGGATTAAAGATGCTAACTGAATAGCAGAAGTGACCAAAACAGTTACCATCACTTTAATGAAACAAGGTTTGTTAATTCCAAGCAGAGAGGAAAAAAATGTGGACTTCCTTGAAAGCTTTAAGACAGACCCAAACATAATTCTCTATATAAAGCAAGTCAGTCAGATTTCACCAAAGTACATATAGTGATTGTGGATATTGCTGACTGATAACATATCCTGCTGATTATATTTTAATAAATAAGGAACTCAAAACATATAATTACCAAAAGCAACAAGTCTCTAAATTTTGGATTAAATTATTACAATCACTTGATAGCATTTAGGCAATATAAACACCACTGAGGTGAGGAGCAACCCACAGTCCCCAGTACAGACAAAAGTTTGCACCAGTAGTCCTGGGGATTGCATAGTTTAACAGCTGTGGGTGAGATTGCTTTGTAGCAACTGTGGCACATTCTACATTTCGCCATCCCAAGATATATTGGTTTCATGGTGTTATTGCAGCAGCAGCAGAAACACCAACGAAACCTGGTGCCAGGGCACTTACTTGTCTGTGCAGGACACGTAAACAGCTCAATCAAAGCCCACTGTGCTTAAGGCCTGTACCACCACATGGCAGCAGGGCAGTACAACCACCATCAAAGCCGTTATAAAGGGCTGGAGCTGTGGGAAATGCTCCCAGCCAACAGGCAGGGCCACTGCTCTCTATTCTGTCCAAGAGTAATTGAATAGAGGAGCTGAGATATAGGCTGAGGGCAGGAGCAAGGAATCAGTGATCACGAATAGCAAAGGTGGAGAATATATGGCCCTCCGGATATTACTGAACTGTAACTTCCCTCACAATGGTCTATGATAGGTAGAGTTGCTAGGAGCTGCAGTCTATCATGTGAAGGGCCACATGTTCCCATCAGAGCAACTAAGTGTGCAGGTAGAGCATTATATCCAGAATTGACCAGCAGTACAAGTAGTGTGCAGCATTGATTTTGCATTATATCCAGAGGTGACTAGTAATCATAAAGTGGTTGGGGAGAAGGAATGTCATATACAATCCTTTAATTGATAATCCTTTAATTGATTCTAAAACTAACAAGCTCACAGATAATTAAGGAATGATGATCTGGTATGAAATAAAATATAAAGACATTTCAGAGAAGCATCTACCATATATTGAAATGCCACAATCCCAATCCCTGCATATAAATAAAAAAAATGGGATTATTGTTTTGCAAAAAATAAAGTCTTAATAATGAGGGAGCAAATTTGACTAAGGCATTCCTGAAGAAGGAAGGGGCAACTTCGCATAAGATTTGACATTCAGATTGTATGCTTCTTCATCAGCAAGGTAAACTGGTGCAAGAAATGCAAAAATAATATGGCAGTCACTCTTTCCAAATGTTGCTGCCTTAGTGAAGAAAAATTATGCCAATAAGTTGTGCGGATAAAGTCTACAAGTTCTTGGGAACCCAACGTTCTGTTACAGAGTGTCATAAAACAGTTACAGGCCGGAGCTGCTCCAACTGATTTTCCAGTGCAGTTCGTTCTTTGTGAACTTCCTAGACAATGCAAATGACACAAAAAACAAGTAGTATGTAAGCTCATATAAAACAGCTTGTCTTCAAATGAAATCAACTTTTGCAAACACTCCATCATTTACAGGATGCTATGTTTTAGGCCCTTTTCACATGGCATTTTCGATGCGAAAGGGCCCCTCAAGTGTCACGCACATGTGAGGAGCAGTCCACATGATGCACTCACATTTGCGTGATGCTCCAGGGCCTGGCAGGGATCGTTCATGCATTTTTTCATTTTCAGCTTGAAGCCGAAAACGGTGCGCAGTCGCACATCGGTCTGGGGCCCCGCGCGCACTTACCTTGCGTGCAGAGCCTCGGGAGCTGGGCTGGTCGTGTTTCCTGTCCAGTGCAGCCTGGGAAGGTCCCAGCCTGCACTGCAAAAGGAAGAGGTGGGGCTCTTGTGCGAGCAGGAAGCTCGTGCAGAGTCGAAGGACCCCGGATACGAGAGCTGCTCGTGCGAGCACCACACCCCAGCACCGAGAAAAGGTTAATTGTGGAAAGGGCCTTAGTGAATAAGGTTATAACAAATCAGACTAAAACACACATATTGCCTGATGCATCACAATTGCTTTAATGTTCCATTTCTCTGCTCCCTGAATATAAGGTCTGGGTTCCCTCCTATTTCCAGATGATTCAGAAAATCAACAACTAGGATACATAAATGCAGGGACAAGCAAGATATACATTGGGATCTACTGGCAGAGGTCTAGATGGCTTGCAACAGACCTCCATGGTAAGGAAATCAAAAATAACTGAACAAAAATCCTCTTGTTATGGCTGGTCCTCTGCCAGAGTGCTCCGGGTAGTGGTGTGGGGAGGGGATTGTGTCAGAAATAAGAATTCTGCCACTCCCAAAAGATTTTTTTTCCTTCAGTCCCCCATTTCCCACATTGCAGTAACTGAAAACTTAAGCTGAATATTAGAAATACTTTATGCATACAAAGAAATTACCTAGGGAATGTAGTCTTAGCAAATATAAGAGTACTATGTGGCAACAGTTTTCAGTGTCTTACTGTCTTCAATACTAGAGATTTGGGAGCAAAAGAGGAATTTCATGAGGGGCAGAATTATTGTTTTTAGGGAGGGAGGGACAATATCCTTGCTCTGCCCCCTTTCCATTATACCACTGTCTTTTTCTACTTTTCTCAGCATTGCTCAGCTGTAAAACAAGTGCAGTAATTGGCTGCTTTTGACCAAGTATTTTTGACTAGTGATACGTTAGAATCCTTGATCTATGGTAACTCACACAGATTTATAAATATTTCAATGCATGGCCCATTAGTTGACTGTACTTCCTGAGCCATGGTTTTATATTTGGTTCTAGTTGATAAGACCTCAACATTAGAGAGGGGAAGAAAAATATCATGGCAGCTGGAAGCCTGCTCACCTCTGGAGACATGGACTGTCAAGAAAATATCTTATTTGATATATTGTGTGAACATTAGGCTGTATCTCTTACCCTGATTCATCTAGCATTATTCAGAATATTATTTTAATTGATTGGCTATAAAAAGTAGTAAAAGGGCTACTTAAAGTGTTTTGGGGCAGTGGATATGAAAAGCATCAAAACTTTAAATCAATCATTCCCATCCATCAGTTGACTAGGAGGCAGCAGAAAATGCACCACTACAGTGCCACTGGTTTTCCCACTGAAAAGCTACACTATGGAGCCTGAAATCTCACATTTTCATTTGGTGATTTAGAGGCAGTTATTTTGTCAACTTGTCTATAGTTCACATATTTTTACAGAATTATGTGCAATTAAGAAAAAAAGAGGAAAGGTCTGATACGAATAGTAGATTTCTTCATTGTTTTTCTAATGCCCTGACATACGGATATGCATCAGAAAGATGGACTGAACACAAACATTTGTCCCTCTCTAACTCCTTATATCTGTTTCACAGAGAAATCATAGCAAAGCATATTTCTATCACAATCAGATACACAGTCAGATATATCTCTGCTTAGGACAGATGCCCTATGAGATTCCCTGAAATTTATTTTAATTTTTCTCTTTGATTCCCTACAGACTAACTGGGCTATGTCAGTCAAAGTAGTTAACTGACACTGTTAACCTCACTATATAATAGAAAAGTCACAGCTATCTTCTCTGTTCTGAGAAAGCCCTTCCCTCTCTCTGCCCCCCTCTTCAGCACACACAAGACAGGATTATGTCCAGAGTTACACTCACAAAATGGGATCCTGATTCCCCTTTCTCTCAATTTGTTTAGAAGACCCTCTTGTTTGTTTTTGTTTCCCACTAAAGTCAACTTTGACTTATGGTGACCCTATCAGGAAACTGATCAAAATCAGCTATCCTCCATATCTCTTTGTGGGAGTCTTTGCAGGCTACAAGATCCTTCCCCTTCATGGATCCAACTCACTGCTAAGTAGAACTTTTATATTTCAATACTGAAGCAAAGAGATTTCCATCGGTGCACAATGTTAGGTTTCCTTCTGCAAAAGAGGACAGGCAGAGGGATGCAGGATACTGTGATTTTCAGAGAACTTCAATATACGTTTAACTTGTTTAAAGAGTGCTTTTTACCTTTAGCTGCTGCTGGAGTTCACTGTTCAACCGAGCTAGCACTGCATTGGCTTCTTTGTTTTTACGAATAGCAATCTGAATAGCTTTCTTCTGTTTTGATGACTGTCTGCCAGAGAGTAAAAAAAAAACAAATCATTTTCAGGTGTTAGAACCTTCCATGTGATGGATGGAAAGGTAGTGTGATATTATTAGTAAAAACCAAAGTGAAGAGAGGAATTGAAAGAGAGGTCAGTTGCACATTTATAAAAGGCAAGCTGCTAGAGAGAAATAAGTATTTTCAGAATATATTAATTAATAAATTGTTCATACATATAAAAAAGGAAGAAATATGCTGGCATATTTCACATCTTTTTGTGCTAGTGTTTTAAAAGCTATGCCTATAAGCTTGAACATTTTTTCTCATCATTGCTTTTAAAAGGGCAATTTCCCTAGACACCAAAAACTGGGCTCCAGATCAGCCCACATGAAGGGTTTTCAGTTCAGGTGTGTGATTCAGGTAAACTGTTCCCATACCACTCCATGATCAGTCTTAGCCAGTGATATCACAGTTTTCTGGATCAATCAGCCATAGCTGATGGGAAGCAGATTGTGTGATATCTATCACACAGTTGTCCTCTACTGACTAAAGGGAAACTCACTTTGATAGGATTCATGATACACTAACATTTAGCTTTAAGCACAAATTGGATCATCACCCCATCACCACCAATATGGCTAATTTAAATTATAAAGGATATACTATAAAGCAATACTTTGTTACTAGCTTAAATGGTTGTTCTCTATATCCTCAAGTTAGTGTTTTCTCTTAGAAACTTTTTTTAAAGAACATTTGCATTCAGAGAGATCTGCCATGGCTGCTTAATTTCCATCCACCTGGAGAAGAGTTGGCTATGGTGAAGCTGCAGCAAAAGCAGCAGCACTGCTCTGTTGCACTGCTGCTTTCTCTGCTTCTTTGGAACACACAGATCAGCCCTAAATGGGGACTACTGCAAGTTAAACTTCCAACAGGCAATCCTTTGGACTCCATCAGTTTTGCTGTTCTACAGCTTTAAAAAGTTGACGTGTTAGCAATTTTCATCTTTAAAAAGAATGAAAAAATGAGGAAAAGACTAGATAAGCAGAATTATTTCTAAGAGAGGCCTTTCATAAGTTCTCTATGAGGTGTTAGCAGCTCTTAAATGAAAATGTGATTCAAGACACATACGGTACATTATGTGAAAAACAAAAAAAGTTCCTGTGAAAAAGTGCTGTTAACTTTTCTCTTTGAAGCCAAGTTGACAATTTGATCTTTAGAACAGAATCCCAATTCTTCTTCTTGAAAATTTTCTCCCAGCCTCTTTATTGTCCTTCCTCTACATCTCTCAATCTCCTAGCCTAGAAAACAAAAATATGCTATGCAATTCACAAGTAAACTTTGGATACTTCTTCTCATTAAGAGAGAGATTCTGTCAAAGAATCTCTTCTTCACTCAGGTTTTTCCTGACAAACTGTGCTGTCCAGTATAAGAACAGCATTTTCAGCTTCCTGTTTCAAAATGTTTTGACAATTTTTCAGTGTTTATATTTTAATGTTATTTTGGCTCTTTTGAAATGCATTCATTTTCTTTTTTGTATACCATCTTATTCTTTGTTTTTTTAACAGATTGATAAGCAGTACCTAAACTCATAAACTGATTAATTCTTTTAAAACGAGTATTTTGTTACGCAGTCTGAAAATAAATCTATGTAGAAAGAGGAAATTAGGCTGCTTACAGAACTCCAGAATAGTCCCAGGAGACACATTGTTTCTTAGAAAAGGCACACCTCAGAAGGGTGTGACTTATCCCATCACTTTTTAGCTTTCTACATGGATTAGAAGAAGTATTTCCTTTTTGTCTCCACTTCATCTGCCCCCCCTTTTTTTTGCTGCTGCAAAATGGACAGGAAATTATTTTCATATTGCACTAGTACTACAATACTTTTTAACTGTCCGGTAAGAACATCAAGTTAATCTCTTCAATGTCTTGCCATACATCAAAATATTCTACCCACTTCTACACCATGAATTAGCTGTCCTCTAGAAACTGTCTCCCATGTAATCCAGAAAACAGTATTTCAGCAACCTGGCTATCTATAGTGAGTCAGCAGGATTTGCATGCTCAAAAGTTGTAAGAAAGAACAAGTGAGTTGCACGAGCGATCCCTGCATCTTGTGCTTGTTGACTGCATATACAAAATTATTTCTAAACTTCAGGTATCTTCAAGGAAGTGCAACTCACTTGTACCTTCTCACAAAGCACTCCTTTAGAATGTCTGAAGCCCCTCTATGTTGGTGCAAAGCCCAAACTATTCCCAGTTTCTCATGACAGAGCTTAAGGTAGCCTTTTTACTTTGGAATCGAATGGTGGGACTTGATGGCAGGCAAGGAAGAGGTGACACTTTTAGTGGGAGAAACTTCCTGATTCTCCAGCATCTGGCCTTCAGGCCAGAATTTCCTACGGATCGGTTTTGATGGTGGCTGAGTGAGCAAAACCTCCTGTGATGAAAAAAGAAAGACTAAAATTACTGTTCATTATTAGTTAGGAAAATGACAACAACATCTGCAGTGTACCACTCACATTTACAAAATTTTGCTGAATCTAGAGCAAGGCTAGGCAAAACAGAGCTTGTGGGCTGTATGTTGCCCTGGGGTGGGGGTCTGTTTTTTGGCCCCTGAGGCCTCTTGGAGATCCCCCAAAGTCCCATGCTTCTAAGTTTTTCTAAAAAAAAAAGCCCAAACCTCCAACACAAATTCCAACTGCCACATCAGTGTAGTAGTTTGTGTTTCCTTCCTCCTCTCAAGTCATATGAATCGCACATATTTTAATTGATTTCCAGAACTTTGAGTGACATTGCATCCCTTCCAGTCAGGTTGGAAGTATCCATGTCGCCCACAGGGAGGAGGGGAATGGCCTCTACTTCCTCTACAGTTGCCCATTCTGATCTCATTTTTGTGTTTTTAACACAGACTATTTTCATTCTGTAAAGACCAGTGGCATCATACTTTGGCGGAATCTACAAGAATCCAGAACTGGAGTCCATTGATGAGAATAAGAGTTGTACAAATAGTATATACAAGGTCTTGCTGCTGTTCTTACATGCTTTCAAGTCAACTCTGGACCCAAAAGAGTTTTCTTGTGGCATCCTGGTTTTCTTGGCAAGATCTGTTCAGAGGATTTTTGCCACTGCCTTCCTATAAAGCTGAGAGAGTGTGATTGACTCAAGGTCACCTAGTGCATTTCCAAAACCATGGGATTGGATAAGTGATTTTCAGTGCAGTGTGAAAAGCTGTTTTTTGCCTTCAAGTTATTTCTGACTTATGGCGATCCTAAGGCAAATATATCACAGAGTTTGCTTGGCAAGATTTGTTCAGAAGGGGTTTGCCACTGCTTTCCTCTGAGACTGAGGGAGTGTGATTTACTCAAGGTCGCTTAGTGAGTTTCCATGAAGGAATGGGGATTTGAAACATGGTCTCCCAGACTCTTAGTCCAACACTCAAAACACTATATCAAGCTCATTCAAAATGTTTATTGAAAACATAACCCATTTATTTCAATAAACCATGAAATTGGCATGACAAAAGTCTTTCTGTAACAAAGCTTTTTTGGACTCAGACAATATCTAAAACACTAAGAGAAAAGACAGATTATAAGTAGCGCTAAGAGGTTGTTCACAGAAACAAAGAGGAAGGAAAAATACAAGAAAAGGTTTTTTTCCCCCATTTGAACTGTTAATACAATGCATTCCAACAGAAACACACACTCAAGAATTTTTTAGAACTAGTTTTGTGGGTTGACTGATTTGAACCACATTCCAGAAGAGTCTGTAATTAAGGCTTGCAGCCCATGTATCAGTAACTTTAATAGACTTAGACTTGGAAGAGAAACACTGCACCACCTAGTATAACAAAGTCTATTTAGGACTTTTCCAACTGATCAGATTTTTTGCTGGTCAGTTTACAGTTGCTGCCAATTTGCTGTGTGAAGTCCAGATGTCTTGTTCTGTGACAGAGAAACCAGACTTTTGCAGCACCGTCTGCACTTCTATGTATCTAGGAAAAACAGGATTCTTTCTCAAGATAACTCATCTATTGCTGTTGTCACATGGAACATGTTTACAGTACTGTCTCAGGCACCTGCACGATGTTGCTTGTAATGTAAATTGTTGCATTAAACAATTGTCGCTTCTCCTTACACATGCCTATACTACTGTGTGAACTCATACTTAATCCTTTATAATCTTTCTTTTCAGAATTATTTGATAATCCATTAATGTGAAGAAGAAAGTAAAAGAAAGTAAACTTTTGTTCCTACCCCTTTACCTCTCCTCTGTGATAGCAAGGAACTTGGGAACAATTGGGAACTGTGCAGTTGCCAGTTTTACTGAGCTGTACAATTACTGTTGCCATTTTGGATTGATTATAGAGTGTGTCATACTACTAATATTCTTTGCTCGTCGTGAATGTGAGTCTTATGAAAACTGTAAAAAAAACCCTTTAAAATATAAACAACTGTTAAACACAAAATTTTGTTATGTCAAATTTCAAATTTATATTTCTCTAGAAATGAATGAATGAATGTACATTCTGCCCACAATGCTTAGCTCTCCTGTTGTGTCAGTGCAGCTGATTAAGGCAGGAGAAGAAGGAAGGTGTGATAAGAGAGTGAGGCAATTCACAGTTTTGGTGTGGAGTTTTGAAAGTTAAGAAAAGATGACTGGACTGATTTTATCTGCCTAGGCTGAGGGAACAGAAATGGGGAGAAAACTCAGAGTTGGTGCTGTTAGAAGAAAAGAATATCTTTTGCCTGCTTAGAAAAAGAACAATGTAGGGAGGGAGGAAACTTGAACTCTGGAGTCATGGTACGGCTGAAAGGAGTCTTCTCTGCTTGCTGGGGGGCATGGGGAGGTAAGCAACTGGAGTCTGTTTTCTTTGCTATGCAAGCCTACTAGAGAGGGCATTTTAGGAGATGTCCTGTTCCTCCTTGTCAACTTAAATAAGTGTCACTGAGAAGGGGTTCTGGAAGCAAAGAGGCATCAATACTTGTACAGATTAGTGAAAGGGAGCTCTAGAGAGCATACCTGCCCTTTTGTTTCACTTCTCAGTTCCTTTCTTTGATCCAAGTACTCAAGGCTTTTTGCTGCCTTCAGAGGTCACTTCTCCCTTCTTCCAAAAGTTATTTAGTCCTTCATCTTCCTTTATTTGGGAAGGGAGCACCGATGAGGCTCCTGTCTCAGGCTGGTTTACATTCACTTATGAGAGCCAGCAATCTTTTATCAGAAGTTAGGGAACTTTTTAAAAAATCTATCTCCTTTCCTATCCAAGATGAATTTCCTAAAACAATAAATGTAAGTTTTTCCTTTTTCATCTTACAAGAGCATCTTGAGTATTTTTCTCTCGTTTATTACTAGACCGCACATTGCAATGGCTACACTGCACTCTGCTTGATACAGATACCAAATATTCCTACACTTCCTCCACCTAGGACAAACACAGCTGCTGTCTGTCTGCTGCTCCTCCGATTAGGACCTGTCATCTAATGGCAAATCACCTCACCTCATCTGGGCCCCCGTGAGATTAATAGCTGTGTTATTCTGGTCCCTTTGGAGAGCATCTGCACTTTTCTCTAACCTGAAAAAGTTATGCTCTGATGTTTTATCTTTAAAATGATGTTAGGTTGATGTTAGGTTGTTAGGTTGATGTTGATGTTAGGTTGAGTAAAATCACTAACTTTGTGGCTACTTCAGCTCTGTTTGAACACTTGAACCTAGTCTTCAATGATCTGCTATGGACTTGGCTTCCTATTTACATCAGACTCAATTACACTCTGACAATTGGAACCAACCATGACATAAACCTGCCTCTATAAATATTTTTGATTTTTATGGCTGTGACATGAGTAAGCCAGATTTATTGAAAAAGACTACATGACTAAATATTACCTTTTTTATTGGGCTACTTTCTTCTGTCTGTGATGAAGTTCTGCTCACTGGCAAATGTACTTCAGTCTCAGATTCTTGTTCCATCTGTAACAATATGTAAGCTACTGTTAACATCCAAATTGCTAGCAGTCAGTCATCCGCCCATCCATAGCTAGTTTTAAACATTTCCATCACACTCTAGTGTGACCAAGAATCAGCAGGGTTGATTTTCAAAGCCTGAGAAACAGGTTTATTTCCTGCTCCAGTAAGATTTTTGAATGGAGGGGTTTTTTTTCAGTCTAAGTGAATGAATGTCATTCACACCAATGGGAAAAACAGAACTCCTACACTTGTGGTCATTATTATAGTGAGAATAAAACCTGATCTCTAACCCTGATGCTAGTGGGCCTTTCACACTAGCTATTACAGCACTATGATTCCACTTTAACTACTATAGTATCTACCTAGGAAACTTGTCAGCAGTAAAGCAATAGAGCTCTTCGGCTGAGAAACGCCTTCCCTAAACTGCAATCCCAAGATGCCATAGGATGGAATCATGTCAGCTAAACTGGTATCATAGCACTATAACTGTGTAATGTAAAATTATCTTAGGTTGCCAGATTCCCAATAAAAGGATTCTCAACTACCCATAGCATGGGTTCACACAATATACAAGTCTTCTCCCCACAATGACTACATTATCATGGTGACATATATCCTATTCAAACAATCCTAAACACACTGCTGTTTTACAACCTCTAATCATTTTGAACATGTAAATATATGCACAATTGCCAGCTAGTAAGCTTCACTGAACACAATGAGACTTACATCTGAGCAAGCATGCACTGGATTTCCCTATGAAGGATCTGCATGGACAATAGGGTTTGTGTAACAGTAGTACTAAGTGAAAACAAACACTGAGTTGGAAGTTGCTATAGCAATTTTAAATATGCAAGACTATTATGAAAGATCACATCTGTTTTTCTCCTTAGCTTTAAAAAAACCCCTTTCCTTACTTCAAGTAACAACAGTTTGAATTTCTGACATGTGGTCTCCATTGGCTACATGGAAGACAGCTCCAGTAAGCTAAGTAATGGATTTATTTCCAACTATGATGATGTTTTAAAGTATGACAAACATTAATGTTTTTTAAAAAAAATCAATTTTGTTGCATTAAGCAGAGGGTTAGACTAGATGATCTTTGAAGATACTTTCAACTATATGCTTCTAAGTCAGGAGCAACATTCTAAGAAAACAGTAATAGTAAATTGCATAAATTAAAGGAAGTATATTCCAGTGCCACACTCATTGTTTGAAAAGAAAGGTGTCAGTGTATACAAAGCAAATTAAATGTGTAGAAAATGTATAACAATGAAAATGCAAAGCACTAGTAAACACATATGCAGTCTGCTGTTTATCAAAAAAGTCTCATATAATCAATAACACAGAGAAATAGTTTATGAAGACTGAAAACAATTCCTAGAATCACCTATGAGTGTACATCAGAACTGCAATATAAACTTGCATGTATATTTCAAACATTAAAGTTCTTCTGTGAGGATAAACACCCTAGCTAAATATACTGCATATTGCTAGTTTATCATATCGAGTTATAAACTAGTGAAAACAACAGAAGTCACTGGGAAGAAGTTGCTGGCAGACAATGAGAGAACGGTATACAATAATTGATTGTTCCACATTGGACTTAAGTCTGAGAAGGGGACATGTGTTCCAGGCATGATGAACATTGTAATATACAATGAAGACAGATCTGCCTTATTGATGTCATAAATAATTTCACAATCTCCATAAGGCTGGGGAGAGGATGAATATAGTGACTAAGCTTCTCTCTTATGTATCTGTTTTGGCTGCTTCCATACACATTGACACACTACTGCTGTGAGCTTCTCGTGCTCCCAAAACTGAATCATCTGCCAAAAAAGTAGAAAATATCTTTTCCCTGGGTCATTTCAACAGCAAATCAGCCATGTATTCTGGAGTGCATGTGTGAAAAAGCAAAAAGTCCACTGGATGTTTAAGTCCTCCTGGTACATGTAGACTATGACAGCTGGACACAGGGGGAAAAAGCACTCTGGATCCTTGAATAAAGCACTGTGCCAGTGTGCCCAAATGTACTTGATCTGAAAGAACAAGGTAGGACAATTCAGTGCCGAGCACGGCTCAGGCACCTTGGTGGTACTTGTATCACATCCTGTGCCAGTTGTACATTTACTAGTGAATAGCACATGTGGGATGCACATTGACAATGTGGGGCAGTAAGATACAGTCTCAGATATTTATACTTGTACATTAGATCTGAAAGTTTCTTCAGCCGGAAAGTGATGAATTTAGATGATTAACAGAGGAACCACTGACAATGGTCCCAAAGCATGGCGTGTGGAACTATATTATTTGGCTCAAAAGCAAGGTCAAAAGAATGTTGATGGAAAGAGAAGTAGAGGGGGAGAGAGACTGAGAGAGGATACGGATCTCAGTGGAACAGGAAGTGAGGGAAATTGGATAAATCGTTCTAAAAGGCGAGATTCCCCAGAGCTGCGTTTGTTTCTGCCTTCGGATTCTGGTCAAGTTTAACAAGCTAACACATTGCAGCTGCACATCTTGCACTCTTCCTCCTCCTCCTCCTATCTGTCCATCTTGTTTGCTCTCAGCTAGTTCTTCACCTCAGTGGGATTTCTGAAAAGTTCTCGGCACTTACGTAACACTGTTTCCTGAAAGCAACACAGTGCGACATGTAATTTAAAAAGGATGTCTGCATGTGTCACCACGTATGCCTTACATAAAACTGAGTAAGCTGCTGAATGGAGGATTATAACTTTGCTTCCAAGTTGAAAATACTATTTGAGGCATTATTATACAACCATTACTTGAGTGATTGCACAATGTAAATATGTATGGTATTAGTAGATTCCATCTATTAAAAAAACAAACTACAAAACTGTTATCCAGCTTGTTTCTTTACTCCTGAGCTTAACCAAAATTCCACTTAAAGATGCCTTTATCAGTTGCTTTTGCCCTAGGAGGTGCTGTCTTGAATAGCCTTCCCAAAGCTAGTGCCCTCTCTCTTGATGGGCTACAACTCCCAGAATCTCACAGCCTGAGTAGAATCTTATTCCTAGCATAGTCAGTCAGCTGATAAAAAGCTTAAGAAAAGGGGCATACTGAGAGTGGGCAGAACGAAGTATTAGTATTATTTTTGAAGTGTCAACATTGAAGGACAGCAGTTCTGAACTCCTCACAGTTCAATCATCAAAATGAATTAACTGATGAGGCAGCTTTTCTAACCGTAGCCTGGGTTTGTGTATATGTGTGTGAGAGAGTGACTCTGCACGTGTGTGATAACTTCAGATTTATTTTTCTTCTCCTTCTTTTGGGTTACTACATAGCTATTGTGCTTTCAGAGAATCCTGTGATGGGAAAGGTGTCATTATAAGGCTAAAGTTGAAACAGAATGCAGGATATCCTCTGTGCATTAAACCACATCTATGAGAAACACCAGTTCTTTCATTCGTAGATTGAAGTCAACTTGATGACAGTTAACAACAACAACTGAGAAACATTCATACCCACGCTCAGATTCTTACAGATTCTCTCTCCTGATCCTGTTTACAAGCTGCCCCCTTTCTAGAGGTGCCTCTTAGGAAAACAAAGCAGTTGTTTAGAGTGTGACAAGATGCATTGACCAGGCTGTGACTGTTCTACCTTCTGGCACTGTTATTATGAGGAATGTTCTCCACGGTGGAATGCAGAACTCAAAATCTACATGGGTCTCAACTGCATCAATAACTCTTATGCAAGATCAATACACATTATTTTTAAATATGAAAAGAGAACATGAAGAACATAAGGCACACACACTTGCTGTCATATCCTTAAAGTGCCACCTAGTGGAAACTGTCACAAGATCCGTAATTAGAATGAAGCATGCAGATAATAAGCAAAGCCATTTACTTGGCTACAAACCAGCTGTTTAGAAGGTATGAAGATAACAGGTATTAATTTAGCCAGTTTTAGACTATTTGTGCGAAAAGGATGAGTTACAGTTATTCTGACCCCTTACATTCACCAACAATTCTGCCTGACACTAAATGGCAGATGAAACTAGAACAAGTAGATACATCTGTGTTGTGTCAGATTGAAAATGGGCTTGTAGCAAAATTAGAGATGTTCACATGAAAAGAACCTTAATTTTCTGAAGATGTAACCTTTATACAAGTCTATTCAGAAGTGAGCTTCACTGAAGCCAATGAAGCTAATACCCAATAAATGTGTACAGGATTGCAGCCAAACCTTTCATTATTCCATCGCCAATGATAACTGCTTCATGCATTCATCCAATCTATATATGGAGTCTAGTCACCATGAAAATCCATAGCTTCCTAGTGTATATCCAACTTAAATTTGTTTGCAGCATAACTCACTGCTTGCATGTCCATTCAGAAGTTGCAAGAAAACCACAATGAACTCAGGCTTAGTTAAACATGTGGTATGTACTCATCTAAAGACAGAGTCAGGCAAATTGCCAAAATTTTTGTCACACAGCTGCTTATATAGTATTTTTTTTTCTATAAGAAACAGCTACATCAAAATTTTGATTAGCATTATACATGATGCAAATGTCTGATGCTGCCATAAAAAAGAGGCTGGACAAGGGACAGGTGAGAAAAAGGAAAAGGAAATCATTCAATACATTTGACAGTGTTTTTCATCATCCACTACATTCAGAGGAGTTTCTTCCCTTTCAAAATGTTCCTGGTTTTGATGCTTCAAATCTATTTTTCTTGCACATTTTCCCCCTAAAAGTTAAATCTTTTCTGTTTCGTTTGTGAGCCAAGTATCCAGCACAGTGAACCATCAGTTTCTTTTTACAGCTTGTCATAGAAGCTGAAAGTGATAGCACCAAAAGAAAACCTACAGGGATGCAAATGCAACAAGCTGCCAAGATCTTGCTGGGCTGACTGCTTTTGCAGCACTCTGCAATCCTCAAATTTCGATAAGCTTCTTCTCTCTTGCTTTCTAAAGAACCATCTGAGAATCAGCGATAAGGTTTTGGAGGAAAGCACTACCATATATAAGTGGCAAGAGTGCTTAGTGCTTTTAGAAGTAATGAATAGGGCCTTGATGGAAATACTACCAATCTGCTTTCATATTCTGGTTTCACAAAACCAGATTAAAGTAGGAGGAAAGGTACATATATGTACTTCTTCTATAGCTATATTAATAGGGTCCTCACTTCTTGTGAGTATTATATTTTTTTTAAAACATTAAAGGTTTTTTTCTCCCAAACTCCTTAGGAAAATTCTTATTTATCTATCTAGTCACTTCTGTAGTAAACACAATCAGTACTATGTCTGAATCCATTGTATTACTATCATACATTTATTTTATGGAACAATAAAATGTTAGCATAACCACATGAACAATAAACCCATGCAAATTGTCTTGGGGTAATTAATCTGGTTGCAGTGTATGCAACAATTTCTTGCATTTTATTACTCTTTGAGATTTGGAAAGCTAGGATCCATTTCCAAAGCTGGGAGCAGCCAAAACCTGGGGGAGTTTCCCTTCCCCTGAGTATTTTTCTCTAGAAATCACTTTCAGTGAAACTAACGAGAAGGAAAATTGCTATGCCAGCCTTAAGTGCATAAGCAAAATCTGGGGTCATGTAGCGGTATGAAGGAAGATTTGGATTCAGCAGGACCAAACCCACACCTAACCTGCCCAAGAACATCTCATTTGGGCCCCTTCTGCTGGCAAAACCAGCAGCAGCAGCAGTAGATCCATGCCCGTAGACCTTTCTGTGTTTGCACCAGGGTCTTCAGCATAGACATGCCATCATGCTCTTTTGCTGGTGAATGGCCAGTTTCTTCTGCATCTTAATCCAATTAACCTGGCCTCTGGAGGGGATCAGGACTGCCCAACATCTGACACAACAGCAATATAGCAATAGCATTTACATTTCTATACTGCTTTATAATGCCAAGCACTCTCCAAGAGGTTTATAAATGTGTTAACTAATTGCCCCCAACAAGCTGGGTACTCATTTTACTAACCTACGGAAGGATGGAAGGCTGAGTCAACCTGGAGCTGTGTAGGATCGAACTTACAATGTTGTGGCTGCCATACTGGCATTTAACCACCGCGCCACCAATGTTGTTAAGTAGTGCATTGTTAATTAGTACCACGTGAAAGTTCTGCTGTTGACTAGACCAAACTCATAAAGGACAAGCTGCCTACCTGTAACTGGAGTTCTTCAAGTGGTCATCTGTGAACTCACAAAAATGGGTTGTCTGCGCCTGCAAAGTACCAACCGCGGAAGTTTCCAGAGCTCTAGGCCTAAGATTTTGGCAGGAACCCTGCCCCCTTCCCCTGTGGGTATATGATGCGCCCTGCCGGCTTTGTACTCAGTTCCTTGACCGCCGCAGCAGTCTTGGTAGAAGGAAGGCAGGACATGCACAGAGGGGAGGTAGAGTGGGGTTGTGTGAGTTCACAGATGACCCTTTGAAGAACTCCAGTTACAGGCAGGCAACCTGTCCTTCTTCTTTGTGGTCTCTGTGACTCACGTAAATGGGAGATTAGCAAGCTGATATAAAGATGGTGGGAGTGCCATCCATAAGAATGGCGGCCATCAGAAGCCCACCAAGGTGAACAAAGGCCTAGTTGAAAATTGTAGTATTTAATTCAAGAGTTAGAACCAGTATGTGCAACAAAGAACAGAAAATTACCATTTGGTATTCTGGCATCCTTACTGGATGGCAGAAAATAACACTGCCCTGACAGAAGCAGCATCACTAGCGGATCTCTGGTTAACCCTATAGTGCAAAGTGGAAGTTGTTGGCTGTCGAGGGAGGCATCGGTTGTGATGGATACCAAGGGTTCTGGGAGGTGGAAGGGCATGCCTGCCTGAACACTGGGAAGGTCTTTCCACCACGAAAGGGAGTAGAGGAGATGTCTTGGTATCGAGAGGTGTCGATGGGGATCATCGGTGAGGGCATCGAAGATGCTGAGGAACCAGCTCTGTAAAGGCCTCATGTGGAGTCTGGCAGGGGGAATCACAGATGTGGTTGAAGCCATCAGTCCTAACAGGACATGTACGGCATGGGCAGTCGTACAGTGATTCCACTGTAAGAGCAAGAGTGACACCGCCATGGAAATCTGATATAGGCACTCCTGTGGAGGGAAGGCCAGCTGGGATGTGGACTCTAGGATTGCTCCGATAAACTTTATGCGGCGGGTTGGGTGGAGGTGAGACTTGGTGATGTTGGTTGTAAGACCTAAGTTGTGGAGGAGTTGACAAGTTACTTCGAGGTCCCTCTGCAACCTGGTATGGGAGTGGGAGACGATCAGCCAGTCATCAATATACTGGGAGAGGACAAGCCCGCACTGCCTGAGGGCTGCTGTCACCATCACTATGCATTTGGTGAACACTCTGGGGGCTGCACTGAGTCCGAAAGGGAGCACTCAGAAGCTGAAGACTCGATGGCCGATCACGAAGGTGAAGAACCTCCTGTGGTCCTGACGAATGGCTATATGAAAGTAGGCATTCTTGAGGTCCAGGGTGGTGAACCAATCCCCTTGTTGAAGAAGGGGAAGGGTGGATTTCAGGAACACCATCTTGAACTTGCGGGGTCTGATATAACAATTTATACCACGAAGGTCCAGGATGGGTTGAACGCCCTCGTCCATTTTGGACACCAGAAAATATCTGGAGAAGCTGGTGTTTAAAGCCAAGCTTGGAATCGGCTCTATTGCATCCTTCATTTGAAGTGCACGGATCTCCTTCAGAAGAGTGGCTGATGGTGGAGTGCTTCAGATCTGGCTCATGGGAGGGATCGAGGAGAACTCAATCACACAGCCATCAGCGAAGATGTCCAGAACCCAACAGTCTGTGATGATGGAGGACCAGGCGTGAAAGTAGTTTCTGAGAGTGGACCCAAAATATGGGTCTGGAAGATGGCAGAAGAGGAGTACAGATGGTTCGTGCCTATTGGTGTTTGTGGAGGAAGAGTGGGCAGAGACGGGTGATTCTGTGGCAGTGGTGTCTGTAAGGAGGGGGTCATCCCACAAGATGTCAAACCTGGCGTTTGGCTGTGTCAAACTTCTTCCTACAGGTGGTTTTGAGGTGGGTGGGAAGGTGACGAGGTGCCTGGGTGGAGGCTGGCTGGGAAGGTCGTTGCGAGGCATACGGGAGAGAGACCAGTCAGTAGCGATGGTAACGATAGCGAGATGATTGACGAGTAGGTTCCATACCGTACTTTTTTTTACTGAGGTCGTATTTTGTGCGTGTACTCCAACTTGTCCTCAGTAGTCTCACTGAAGAGCCCCACAAAGGGTAGGTCTTCGACCAGTGTCTGGGAGGATGGTGAAAGGCTGGAGGATTGGAGCCAAGAGTGGAGGTGGAGAGTTATGGAGGAGGTGAAGGCCTTCAAGGCACAATCTACTATATGTCTCACCATCGTTATTTGTTGGTTAGTGAGATGGCGGGCCTCGACGCAAAGGCATCAGCCATGCACCTTTCTTAGTTGAGAAGTCTGTTGACAAAGACCTTAATTTTCTCCCATAGCCATTGATCATAGGCTGCCATCCAAGCTGTACACAGTTTGACATTTTGAATACGAGAGCAGCATTGGAATAGTTTTTCCGAGCTATCACATCCAGTCTCCTGCCCTCCTTGTTGGGTAGCGTGAGGTGAAGAGACTGTGAGGTCTTTGCTTGGGCTGCATCTACAATAATGGAGTTTGCTTTTGGGTAAGTTTGAAGCCAGGCCTCGTTGGAATCAATGACCTTACAGAATGAGTCCAACTTTTTTGATGCAGCAGAGCTGGAGGTGGGAGATGACCACAGTTTCTTGAAAACATGCAAGAGGTATGGCAATAATGGAATTGCCAGTAGAGATGGGGCATTTTCCTGAGGTTGATGGTAAGCTGGGTCATTTATGGTTTCTTTAGAGTCCTTGGTTTGGAAGCCCACGTTCTTGGCCATTCTTGAGATCAAGTCTGAGAAGGCCCTGACATCATTGGATGGAGAGATGGGTTGTCCCTGGGAGACCAACGTCTCAGGAGGCTTGTCTGGTGGCTGGCTGGCTGAGTCAGAAGAGATAGAAGAAGATGGAGATCAAGGGACATGGATTTCTGGGGTGGGTTCCCTGGACTCATGACGAGTTGCAGGGGAAGGTCTGTCAGTGTCACCACAGAGGCTGAAGGTAGATGGTTATCAGCGAGTGGGTTAGACTCTGGTTGTAGCCAAAGTCTCTTAGGGAGAAGAAATGGTCGAGTGTCAGTAGGTGTGGGAAACCTAGGACGGCTGTGGGATAGTACCTCGTCATAGTATCTGTGGCCTCTATGGCAGTGACGGGGGTGAAAAATCCTCAGAGTACTCTGACGGAGAGCAATGGAGATAAGTACGGTACCAATAAAAATGGTGGTTGTATTGCACACATTTCCGGTACTGAGAATGGTGAGATCAGTCAGAGGAGGGTGTGCAGGATCAACATCAATGAGAATCCCCACGGTGGCAATGATGTCGATCTGGAGTTAATCTCAAGGAAGAATGAGCGGGATGCCTTCGAGATCGAGAACAGATTGGGGATCTAGAGAGCTCCCAGCAGCGGGGTGGGATAGGTGAGTTCTCCTGAGACGGCAGAGGAGATATCGCCTCCTGAGTATCCCCAGTGGATACTCCCCAGGCTGAGTATCCCCAGCGGGGTTTGGATAGGGGTCCCTGGTGGGAGTTGGATCCACTGTGTCTCCATCAAAGACATGGGGGTGGACTGATGGAGATCAAGGAGGAGGTCAAGACTCAAGTGTGGGGGGCCTGGAGGGGGGCCTGCCTCTGAGGTGATTCTGAAGGGAGAGCAGAATCTGTCTTGGAAATGGTGACCATTGTTAAAAGTTCTATTCTCTTCTGTGAGGATTTCTCTTTGTTTTTCCTCCTTTGTTGCTGAGCCGAGGCCTTAACAATGGAGTGGCCTGGTATAGATGGTGGCGGTGGGTAAGGCCTAACTGACATGGATGTCAATGGACTGGACATGACGGAAGGTGATACCGATGGATGATCAGAACTGTGGTGTACTGCCTTTGAGGTCAAGAAGGCCTTCGAAGAAGAACAATGAGCAGACTTCTTCAATTGTTCCATCATCGCAGTTCTCCAAGAGATGTTCTCAGAGGGGGCCAAGGTGGCTGAAGCAGATGGAGCTGAAGGTGGCTTCAGAGCCTGCTCATAGAGGATGGCGCGAAGCCGAGCCTCTCTGTTTTTCCTCGTCTGAGCAGTGAAAGCCTGACAATGAGCACAGGAGTCCATGTTGCGGGTCTCCCTGATTCAGCAAAGGCACTTGGAGTGCCCATCACAGTCAGGTATTTTAGCATTACTGATTGATAGCGTTTGAAAGACGCTGTCAATGCCATAAACAAATCAAGCAAGGGAAGAACCAAAGTGATGTCATGGAGAAAGAGTTCAATACCGGTGTAGATGAAAGAATACAATCAATGGAAAACTCTGAAGTGGCGAACATGGCAGAAAAAAAGGAACTGAGTACGAAGCCAGCAGGGCACATTATATACCCGCAGAAGAAGGGGGCAGGGTTCCTGCCAAAGTCTTAGGCCTAGAGCTCTGGAAACTTCCGTGGTCGGTACTGCACAGGCGCAGACAACCCTAAGATCTTTGGGATGGACAAGTGCCCATATATTCAGATGGCACTCTGGCATTATGGCTTTTGTACATGTAGCTCATATTTGGGTGGGCATCACCCTTATACCTTCTCTAGTATTTCTTTTACTATAAGAAAGGCTGCTTGGGCAAGTTGCTCATGGCAGCTTGATGTTAGTGTACCACCTACTTTTACTGTAACTGAAAGCACATTAATCCAAATTTACTAGAAATTATTCAACGGAGCTCCTTTTCTACAGTAGGGAAATCTTGAGAATTCTGGGAATTCCCAGTCCCCAAAAGCTTGGGCCATTAGGTTTAAGATGTCCCAAAATTCTTTGTTACTTTTGCTGTAACAGACTAATATCGATACTCCACTCCTGGAAACTGTTCATAGAAGAGATGTGAGTGGTCTAATATCCATGAAATTTATCGATGATGGATGCAACAGCTGTTTTTCTGAGCAGGAATGCTATGCTACTATGGAAAACGATTCCCCACTGCCTTTCAAATGTCTAGGCAAAACTAAAACCCTTGCAATAAAATTGTTGCTCAACTATTTTGTGCATATAAATATTGTCTATTAGCTGTATGTAACCAATAACAGCTACAAGGAAAGACTCCTTTCTCAGTCAGTGCAGAGACTAATAGCTAAAAGAACAAAAACAAAACCACACTGATGTGTGATGCCAGAATAACTCCCATTATTCCACTATTCTGAAAACAGATCTTTTTTATTTGTATTATCTGCTGTTTTCCGCCAAGGGCTCGTTAGGTAATATAACCCACAAACTTAACAAAAACTCCAAGCTCCAACTACTATATATAATATTTTCATCATTTTAAAGCAAATTTTGCTTGCTACACCTACAGGATGAGAAAATGGAATGATATTCAGTACACACAACAAGATTTTGTACATTAAGAAAAAGGAAAAATGCAGACTGACACAGACTCTTATTTTCCCTCAACGGCAAGTGTAGATGGAAAATTTTTGAAAAGAAGAGCAACAACACTGTATCAGCAGAGGGGGTGTGATTTTACCATGGCTTGCCCAGTCTTTACTCAAGCTATTGTGAAACCTGTTGGGCTGCTACCTAAAGAGCTTCCATCTCACTTTTATCAGAAAACAGAGACCAGGAAATAGTTTATGTATCCTGAAACCTATTCACACTAAATAGTATTCCACTTTAACTGCTATGGCTCCAGTCTATGGAATCCTGGCAACTGTAATCCAGTAAGGCACTAGAACACTCTGGCTGAGCATTCTGTCACTCCCTAAACTGCAAATCCTAGGATTCCAGAAGACAGAATCATGGCAGTTAGAGTGGAACAACAGCACTATAACTGTGTAGCATAAATAGACCCCTGAATGGACATTCTGGGGCAGAAACATAGGCCCTTTTCACACGAGGTAATTAAAATGGGGCAGTGCGACCTCTAATGGAGGTCATACACACTGTGGAGTGGATTGGGGCAGACTACTTTAGCGTAGTTCCACACCCCAAACCGCTCTGAAGCGACCGGAAGTGGTGGCGCCGCATGTTTTTTAAAAACCTCTTTTAAGAGGTTTTTAAAAGCATGGAGCATGCAGCCCCGTGCAGCTCCGTCACAGCGCCCCGGTGTAGATTTGCAGGCGCACGCAAGTGCATGCCTGCAGATCTGGTGGGGGCGGGCTTCCGGCTGGCGAGCCTCCAACAGCCATAAGCCGCCATTTTGGATGCTGCAGGCCGCCGCAGGAGTGTAGAGCAGCGAACTCGCGCTGCTTTGCGTGGCGATGGACTTTCCCGGCTGCCGGTAAGCTCCGTTTCAGCGTGTTTTCCCCCGTTTCTCCTTCCACGTGTGAAAAGGGCATATATGCCGAATAACTGATCACTGGCTCTATCCAACTGTGTCCATCTGGCAGTGGAGCAGATGCTGCTAGCATAACAGAACCATGTCTCCTCTGCAGCACTCCCAAAATCTGCTTTGGAAGGCTAGGTGAACCCCGCCTTCCGAGAATGGATTGTAGAGGTGGGGCAGCTGGAAAAGTAGGAGAGGAAGAAAAACTCCCACTGCATACATGGAATGCCACTTCTACACCACTGTATGCAGTGACATAAAGGACAGCACAAGACTTCATTTTTTGCACAGGGCTGCAGAAATTTTAACTAACTGGGTGCTTTAAAAAAGTTACTGATGGTTTTTATTCAAATTTTTATCTATTATGTTTCACCTGTATTTCCCATTAGCCACACCGAGAGCACTTTTTTTTGGCAGAAGGAATGGCTATACATGTAAATAAATAGAGCTACAGACAAACAGTAGTCTTATCTTGTGCATCCTTAGGAATATACTGTCTTCTATAAGTGTCTCTTTTACCCTGGAGAGGGGAGACAAAGATCTTTCATCTCTTGCATCCATTTGTGGCAAGCAGGCAAGGACTCAGGAGAGAGTCATCTTTCTGTTAGTAGCAAACTCTGGCTTGGCAAATTTTGTCACCTACCAAATTGTTCTCTCAGGTTTTGTGTATCCAAACAACCTTGAACAGTAATCCTATGCATACTTCTATGGAAGCAAATCCTTCTGAAATCAATGATATTTCTCCTTCTCAGTAAATATGTTGTTAAGATAGGGCTGTCAGACTGCTTAAATTACAGAGATGGGTTTGTTTACTTATTGATTCAGGGTAGGCATCTCTGGCTTCATTTTTTTTTCAAAAAAACACCCTACTGCTAGTCAAGGATTGGTCAAAAAAATTGTGTGAGCAAGAAATAAAATTATATCACAGTACTAAAATTTAGAATTTGAAGTTGTACCTGTTCTTGAAGTCTGAAGTCTACATAGCTTGATTTGAGCTGAGTATTTGATTCAACATTTGTATTAGGGTGAGAAACCTGTAGAATAAAAGTAGAGACCATCTTTGCATGTAGTTTGATCAGAAGATGCCATAATAAAGATTGCAGGAAGGAACTGTTACGGTTGAACTTCAATGTTAATTTGCAGAAAATAATTCCAAATTGCCTTTTTTTTCCTCTGTGAAGCAGTAAAATTTTCAAATGTGATAGGAATTCAGGAGGAAACAGAATGATAAACCACTGCATCAAAATAGTACACTATATGAAAACCTTTCGATTAAAAAGAACTAGAGAGAAGGTTTATGGAGGACAGGTAAAATAAGAATTTCACAGATGTACAACGCAGATGAAGTGTAAAAAGAAGTCAGTGAGGAGACAAGTAGCCTTAGGGCAGTGCATGCTTAGATTTTAGTTCTCAATATAAGTCAAGGAAAACAAGAAAGTATTAGGTAGAGGAGAAACTGCCAGTTGTGATATGGTTGGTGGCAAACTCTTACTAGAATGTTTCCTGAATGTATGGCCTAGTATGTAACAAGCATGACTAGTGTACTACTGATTTTGAGAGTGTTCTTAAAACATCCACATAGATCAGGTTCTGTAAAATATGTCTTATTTTGTATTAGCAAAATCATTTTGTATAAGCATTTTAGCTGCAATGTTACAGTTAGAATTGCTGACATGTGGAATGGTATTCATAATGCATCCATTTATCTAACTAACTAGCTTACTAGTTAATTGTATTGCTTAGCCTCCTTTCAAGATCATGGATCTTGTAAGGCAGCTTACAATATAAAAGGGTTACAGTTTAATATTAAATCACTGAAAAAACTTTAATTCAAAATAATTTAAAATGAAACCATGCCATAACATTTTTACAAATACCATAAAACTTTTATGAATAAAAACCCAAGAGAGCAAGTACATTTTTAAGAGCTATAAATAAAGCTCTGTAGAGCACTCAGTAATTAATTACACAGGACTGCAAGTTCTACTGAGCAAGTCCCTACTCCCTGCCCCTGTACCAACAAGACTTGCTGGCACAGTAGGTAAAGCCTCCAAAATTATCTTTAAGCTTGAACAGGTTAAACATGAGCATCGTCAATCTTTCTAATAAGCACTGTGGCATTCTCTTTGTTCATCTGGTTTTAAAGACTCTTTGTCTATGTTTTTTTAAAATGAATATATAGGATTCTAGCACTTCTAACTATATGGACATTATTTTCAAAGAGTGAATGTGCAATGGCTCCAGTAGCAGTGTGGCTCTGGAAGGGGCTTTTAATGTGCACTATGAGAGATCAAGGTTTCAGAGCTCCTTGTTATTCTACCAGTGCATTCCTGTTCTTCTTCACATGTTGTTGATGTTACTGTTATGTGCCTTCAAGTTGTTTCCAGTTTATGGCAACTCTAAGGTGAACCTATCTTCAGCAGCTGAGAGTGTGTGATGCATCCAAGGTCACTCAGTGGGTTTACATGGCTGAGTGGGGAAATCAAACCCTAGTCTCCAGGGTCATAGTCCAATGTTCAGATCACTATACCATGTTGCAAATTATACTCTTTACAGCTGCACTTTACATGAGCTGTCCACTTTTTTGCAAATGACTGAACTTGTACTTAATGGGGGTGATAATGTTTTCTAACAAGAATAACAGCCAGCTGATTTGGACTAGAAGTGGGTTAAGGCTACAGCCCTAAACACACATACAAACCAGTAAATACCACTGAACAGAGGGGAAATTACTTCTGAGTGAACATGCACAGGATTGCATAATAAGAAAATAAATAACAGCAAATGGATTGTCAGAGTAGACCTGCCTAGTCAGAATTTGTTGTTATATGCCTTCAAGCTGACTCTAATTTATGGAGACCCTATCACAGGGTTTTCCTGGCAAGATTTATTCAGAGGAGATTTGCCACTGTCTTCATCTTAAGCTAACAGAGTGTAACTTACCCAAGGTCACTGAAATCAAGTCCTAGGCCAGCACTCAAACCATTACACAACACTAGCTCTCAAATGTCAAAACAGATCCCCTAAAAAAATAAAGTGCTTAAATAATTACTAATTTAAGTTTCATTTATTTCAGTGGGCCAGCTGTATATATGACAAAATCTGGATCCAACTGAATATAATTCCTCATATTAAAAAACAACAACAAACCAAGCTTTGACTCATCCAAAACTACCTTTAGGCTCATAGCTCATTTCTTTATACATAAGGACTGAATGTCCATCTGATTACCCAATTATTATTTTTTATCATGGCTTGTTACACAGCAAAAACTGTGGGGAATTCAGTTTCATTAGGTGGTTTGGTATGTCAAATGTGTGTGTGCGCACATGCATGTATGCTTTAAAAGACATACTAGAAATAAACAACACACCATCCAGAGACCTGCACAGAGAACTAGCACTAGAAAAATGTATTATTTCAGTAGTGATAACAGCAGAAAAGAATTCTAAAATATTAGTAATCAAAAGAAGTTGAAATTGCAAAAACGATGGCTGAGACTTGTTTATGTAAGATTACCAGTTAGTATGCCAAGATATTGATACAACAGTATGCCTCAACAGGTAGATTTAAAATCAAAAATCTTCTGCATAACAAGAACAGGAATATCCAGAAATATACTGACAATAACTTGAAAAAGCTTGTGACAGAACGTACAGCTGAATTCTTCACATTTTTGACACTTCAGGCTGCTTCAGCAGACTTGTAATATTAAGAGATATGAACAAGACATTCAAGTGTGTGCATGAGGGAGAGAGTGTGATGGAATCACATACTTGTTTTGATATACAGTTTACTTGTTATATTGCAAATTGCAGCACAGATTCTGCTTAAGAGAATGTCTCTATTTTATGTCATCCTCACTAACCTCACCTACATTTACACAGCAACTATAACAGAAACATTCATTTTGATGTGACCTCTTGATTGCCCTTTGTATTGGAATGCTGTTAATTCTCAGGTATTCATCAGGTGAAACTTTTGTTCTCCTTAACTGCTCTTTCAAGTTAACATTCCCTCTAATATGAAGACACTGTTGGGTCTGGAAAGACTGTTCCTTGCCTTTCTGGAAACTCTCCCAATTCTTTCTGTTTTTAAAAGAGGCACAAAGCTCTTGTACATACCTGTGATACAAAAGGTCTAGGGGGTAGAGCAGGTGGTGGTGGTGGTAGCCAGCCTGCCCTAAGTGCTGAAACAAAAGGATAAACAGGGAGAGAGAAAAAAAAGTATGAGTGTAACCTAAAACTAAACACACTATCACAACCATTTGTTTTAGGGACAGAGAACTGCGGGCTTTCAAGTATGTCGGCCTACAACTAACCTGCACCTCCAGTAAGCTTAATCAACATTATGGGAATTGTAGTCCAAAAATATTTTGAGGGCCAGCAACTTCCCACCCTTACTCTATGATCATTTCCTCACTAGACTGTTATAGTGCTATTATTCCACTTTCAACTTCCTATGGAATCCTGGGGTTTGCAGTTTAGGGATGGGCCTCAAAAGCCCATCCCTAAACTGCAAACTCCAGGATTCCATAGGAAGTTGAAAGTGGAGTAATAGCATTATAATAATCTAGTGAGGAAATGGTCTATGTCCTTCTCCGAGTAGTTCATAATGATCAGTAAATGTGTAACAAACACAAGTAAGACAGGTTCAGTTCAACAAATTACAATGAAAGACAGAAGTGCTGCATGTAGGAGCCAAGCAACCCTTGAACTTTCTGTTCTTTGTCACCAACACTCTTGTCTTTTTTAAAAAGTAAAGCAATATTCTAATATGGATGCTAAAAAAGCATTCAAAATAAAACAGAATGATGTGAAAAAGTGCAACCCTACAGAAAACATCTGTGGGTGGAATTAGATGTACTGGCAACTGGAGGAGCTAGTTGTAGCTTTTAAATATTTTTGGCAGAAGTTAAAGAAGGAAGAGACCAAATAACAGTCAGTTTAGGGCTGTATGGTAACGTAATAGAATTCAGTTTTCTATTCTGAGCCAGCAGTCTGGGATGCTAACACCCTTGATGGGACCATCTATTATACTTCCCAATCTGGCTTCAGTTAAATCCATAAACCTTTAGAGGCCAAAACTGGAAGAAGATGGGGCTTTGTGGAGCAATTATAATGGCACATAGATTATATGTACATATGAAGCATGACTGAGGAATCTCTTGATAGTTAACCTCATAGCAGCCCCTTATAACTACAGATCCTTTTGAGCAAACACAGTCAAAAAAGATACTTAGCAAACCCCTCTGTGTTTGTTATTTGGCTGTTTAAATCTGAACACTGAAGTCATGCCATGAGAATGCTAAACAGATAAATGCGTTCTAGGCCACAAATCTTTTTGTGCATGCATTTAGTAGAGCATATGAAGACTTTAGAAACAAATGTACCATGTTTTTATTTATTTATTTTCCCCCTGAATAGAGATATTTATGAAACACACAGGAACAGAGATTAATTTATTTAAAAATTTATAGGTAAAATCCTGAATACTGTCCGGAAGTATGTGTAAGATGGAAAGAAAAAGGCAGTACACTCAAGAGTTTTTTTAAGTGACCTATAACAGTCTCCTGTCCCAAGCACAACCCCGTGCCCAGGTTGTGAACTATCTGAATTTAGGTAATATTATCAACAAAAAATATTTTTTTAAAAAAACTTTTGGATTAAAAAGGTTAAAACACAGTTGTGAGAAATAAGAAAATGCACATATTATGATACTAACATACATATCACATTTGGCTATTTTTCTAAAACAGGAGAGGGAAACAAGTGGGTTGCTCTATGTTGGAGTGCAATGACTATATTATTTAGCCAGCATGGTCAACCCTGAGAGGTGACTGAAGCTTCAGACTGACAAGATCAAGAGAGCCACACATTCTCTGTTCCAGATTCCACCTCCTCACATGGTGTATCCAAGGCAATCTAAGCTTTTAAGTACAAAAATATGCTTTTATCCTTCTATTCCAGCTTTACCAAAAGTGACGGCGAAGAGAACTTTCTCAGCTTTAGTCTTAGAGACAAAATATATTTCAAATTTTATTGAAGAAATGTGGAATTGAATTACCTGATGCTTGGTGAATACTCATGACTTTATTTATACAAAGAGTGCATTTCTGCAGAACTGCCCTCTGTATAGGGTTATCAAAAACAGCCAAGCTAGACATGAAGCCATTAGCAATTGCTTTTATAAAACAAACAACAGGTGTGGACAGCTGGTGCAGGTCAGGATCCTTACAGTGCAGGGGAGGGGAAAGGGTTTTGAGTCTCACTGTAGTCTTGAGTGGATTCCTCACTTCTGCTATTTCCCAGTGGAAACTCGGCATCCAATGCAAATATCAGGTATGCAAAGAATGTGTTCCAGATCGAAGTGGGGATGCAAATGTCTTCATACTCTCTAACTCCTCAATCAGGTCCTTTCTGCAGCCCCTCTCATCCCACTATGGGGAGGGGAGAAGGACGGAGCTGTGACGATGCTTCTGCATGACATCATCGTAGTCCCGCTCCTTTCCCGACCCCAGGCACGACTGTGGGTTAAATCATTGACGGGTTTTACCTGTCAATGACATGGGATCACACCATCATACTACACTTACCTGTCCTGCAGATGGGCAGGAAGTGTGATGGCGGAGTTTCTTGCCCTAGCGCAGCCTGGGAAAGTACCTGGCTGCACTGCAAGAAGGAAGTAGTGTGTCCATCATGCTCCTTTCTACAGGAAGCTGGTCCCGTGCAGAGGACAGCGCTGCTGTCACGCTTCCTTCCTGGCACTGCCAGGATTGTCACTGGACGCTGCCACAAGAAGGTAATTTGGGGGAGGAGCCAACTACGATGGCAGAGAGAGGCTAAATATTCGACTCCCGGAACAGATGATTATAAAATAATTCCAGAAGCCTTTTTCAAAACAAAGAAAGAATGTGAGTAATTAATTGAATAATGTGGGAAAGAATGTAAGATAAGATAGTGGATTGGTTTCGATTCTTCTCCAACTGGAGGGAAAATAAAAGACTCTGTTTAAACTGCAAATAACTGTTGAAACGGACCGAAAGCAAAACAGTTTTTTTTCCCCCCTTTGTGGTCCTTGAGATATATGCCGCCTAAAAAAAGGTCTATAAACACCCTGTTTGGAAGCGACCTACAGCAACAGATAAAACATATAATCGTCTAGTTAGAGATTTTGAAAATATAAACATAAACTTTAACGGAGACGAAAAAGTCATTAAAATGGCGGCGAAGAAAGCTGCGAACGGAGCTAATGAAGAGATAAAAACTTTTATACACAAGCTTATTACAGAGTCTAATCAAGCTCTTGTTACTACAATAACATCTAATATAAGGGCAGAAATGGGGCAATTGCAGGAAAAAATCTCACAGGAGTTAAAAGCATTGGACCTTAAAGTGGATGATATAAAAAAAAACCCAAGGGAATCAGCAGACCAGACTAGCAGAACATGATGGCAGGATTTCTTTGTTAGAGAGACAAATTATCCAGCTCCAAGACCAGAACAGAAGAAACAATGTGAGGATTCGTGGATTCGCAGAGCAGCCACAACAAAGTCAAAAATCCTTGAAAGAGGAAGTTTTAAAATGGCTAAAAAGCATTGTTCCTGAGATTTTATGGGAAGATCATGACATAGAGAGAATTCATCGTGTGTCAGCTGCAAAAAGAGGAATAATTCTCAGAGATATTATAATGAGAATTGCGAATTTCAACAAGAAAGATGATTTGATGAGAGCTGTTAGAAAGAATCCAGGAATATTGAAGTATCGAGATAACACAGTGGAAATTTATAATGACTTATGCCGCGAAACAATAAATTGGAGAAGGGAAATGAAACCCTGCATCATAGTTCTACAGAGAGTTGGGATAAGATACAGTTGGGGATATCCCATCTTTCTGAAATTCCAATATGCTGGCAAATACCACAGAATAAATTCTCTTGAACAAGGATTGCAACTCCTGAAAGAACTGAAACTGATCCAGCAAGAGGAAAAGGAAGAAGAAGGAGCAGCGGGAGGAGCAACTGAGGAAGGAGTAGTGGGAGAAGTAACTGAAGAAGGAGCAGCGGGAGGAGCAACAGGAGGAGCAAAGAAGAAGACTTCGGGAGATAAACGAAAGGACAGAGGCTGAGGAGGACTGGAAGAAACAATATGATATAACAGAAGAAGAAGAAAGAGAACTTTATAGAGTAGGAGAAGGGTAGATGACTACTGAGTAAAATATATTCTTATAGATTATAAATGCATAGAGATAGATTTATATATATATAAAGCAAGAGGGTAGAGAGAGGGAAGGGAGGGGAAGAGAGGGAAAAAAAATATGGGAAAGAAAATAAATCGGGAGAGGGTATTGGTCTCTATGCCAGGAGTTGGCATACCTTCACACCCCCCCAGGACCATGGCTGGTCGTTTCCAAGGCAGAAGCGCTTTGGAGGAAGAGGGGGGGACAAATGTTTGTGTGGGGAGGGGAGGGGAGGGCGGGAAGGGGGAGGGGAGTGGGAGGGGGGAAGGGAAGGGGAAGGGGAGCACCATCACATTAAAGAGCCAATGGGGAGTGGGATTAGAAAATTCAAAATATGAAAAATGGAGAATAGATTGAGAATATCAACATTGAATGTGAAAGGTTTGGGGTCAATAATAAAGAGAAAAAGGATAGAATCGATATTAAAAAAAGATAAGGCCGATATAATTTTTTTACAAGAAACACATGGGAAAAGAGATAAAAAAAATGAGCTTAGATTGAACTGGGTAGCTATTTATGAGGAAGCATTTGGTATATCCAAATCAAGAGGAGTTGCAATAATAACTTCCAAAAGATGCAATTTCATTGTAACAAGAGTGGAGTTAGACGAAAAAGGTAGATATGTAATTATACAAGGTGAAATAGATGGAGAAACATATGTCATAATGAATATTTACGCACCTAATGAGAAGCAAAAAGAGTTTTATGAAGAAATATTTAATAAGATCAAAAAAATGAAAGGAGATTATACAATAATCGCAGGTGATTTTAATATGGTGATGGATAGATGGAAAGATAAATCAGATCCATCAATTAGAGATAGATATAATAATATAACAATTTTGAATAAATTAGTGAGTAGAAATAAACTGATAGATGTTTGGAGGCTAATAAAGGGTGAAGAAAAGAAATATACGTATTATTCATCAGTTCATAAAAATTACTCAAGAATAGATTATATTTTTGTTTCAAAGAATATGATACCTAGATTAATAAATACAGAAATTGAAACAATAAAAGTGACAGATCATGCTCTGATGAACTTGGATATAACTATGAAAAGGAATTATAGAGAAGCAAAAAGGTGGAGACTGGATACTAAGTTATTTAATTATAAGGAGATAGTAAATAAAATAGAGAAGGAGTGGCAAGAAATTTGGGATATAAACAATAAGGAAGTAACACAAGATGTATTGTGGGATACAATGAAGGCAGTGGTAAGAGGATTATGCATTAAAGAATCAAGCAAATTAAAGAGACAATTAGGAGAAAAAAAATTAAAATTAGAAAAAGAAATAAAGGAACTAGAGAATGATTATATAATAGATAGAACTAAACAGAAATTAATAATATTACAAGCAAAAAGAGATGAATTAGAAAAGATAGAAATGGACGAAGTTCAGAAAAATCTAATATACTTGGAAAGGGAATATTTTGAATATAGTAATAAAAATTCTAAAATGCTGGCTAAATCAGTACAATAAAAAAAAAACTAGAAATATGATTGGCGTAGTTAAAGATAAATTTGGTATAGAAAAAAGGTTGATGAAAGAGAAATTAAAAATATTTGAGGAATTTTTTCGAGAATTGTATTCAGCAGAAGATAAATCTTTAGAGAACATAGAGGAGTATATTAATAAAAATTGGAAAGTAAGACTAACAGAACAAGATAAAGGATTGATGGAAGAAATGATATCAGAAGAGGAAATAGAAGAAGTAATAAATAATTTAAAAGGAGGAAAATCACCAGGATTGGATGGACTAGGTCCAGAATATTATAAAACATTTAAAAAAGGTTTAATTCCTAAACTAAAAGTGTTATATAATAGTATATTGAGGGGTGAAAAAATTCCATTATCATGGAAGCAGTCACTAATAATATTAATTTTAAAACCAAATAAGGATCCTATGGATCCAGGTTCTTATAGACCAATATCTTTAATAAATCAAGATGCAAAAATTTTGACAGCAATAATGGCGAAGAGGTTAAATAAATTTATTTATAAGTATATACATAAAGATCAATGTGGTTTTATTCAAGGAAGACAGATGGCAAATTTAATAGGGAAAACGATAAATAAAATAAATATAATGGACAGAGATAAACAAAAAGCTGGAATTTTAGCCCTAGATATATTTAAAGCCTTTGATTGTGTGGAATGGCCGGCATTAAAAACAATTCTAAATAAAATAGGATTAGGAGAGAGATTTAAAGGGTTAATAAATCAATTGTATTCACATAATACATCTGTAGTGATGGTAAATGATGGATTTACAGAACAGATTCAAATAACAAGAGGAACGAGACAAGGATGTCCATTATCTCCAGTTTTATTTGCAATAGTTATAGAAATGTTAGCGAATGTGATAAGAAATGATGAGAATTTGGAAGGAATTGGAGTTAAGGAAAAAAATAAAATAAGCTTATTTGCAGATGACACATTGTTGACAATTAAGGATCCAATTGAAAAGATAGATAGGATAGATAAACATTTAATAGAGTTTGGGGAGAAGACGGGATTAGAAATAAATTGGGCCAAATCAGAAATAATGTTATTTAATTATACTAAAGAAGAAGTACAAAAATTTATAAGTAGTAAAAGAGGATTACTTAAAATAAAAGAATCAATTAAATATTTAGGAATAGAGATTACAAAAAATTTACAAGAATTACAGGAAAAAAATTTCAAGAAATTAAGATTAGAAACAAAAAGGAAATTAGAGGACTACAAAAATATAAAGCTATCGTGGTTTGGTAGAATAGCAGTGGTAAAAATGAAAATTTTACCTAAAATCAACTTTTTGTTTAGAATGTTACCAATAAAAATATCAGAGGAAGAATTAAAGGAGTGGCAAAAGATATTAAATAATTTTTGTAATGGAAATAAAAAATCGAGGATTAACAAGAAATATTGGTATAAAAGTCAAAAAGAAGGTGGCCTGGGACTTCCAAATTTAAAATGGTATTATTATGCAAATCAATTGAGATATATCATAGAGGGGGTTTCAGGAAAGGGTGATTTAGATTGGTTAGAGATAAAAGATATGAATATTGAGACAAAATTAGAAAATATATTTTTTAGGAATTTTTCAAAGAAAGAAATGGAGAAGATAGAAAATCCTTTTATAAAAAATATAATAGAAATATGGAAAAAAAATAAAAGAAAATTATTACCGAATATATCAATATTAACTCCGATAGTGATGATGGAAAAATGTCCAATAAATTTAAGAGAAATAATAGAGAAAGAAATAAAAAAACAAAAAAATTATAGATTAAAAGATTGGATGAAAATAATGATAAATAAAGATAGAATGAAAGAGAGATTGCAGGAAACTAAAATATCCTGGTTAAATTATATACAATTAGAGCAATGGACAAAGAGTATGAAAAGATATGTTAAGGATTTTAAAGAATATACTAAATTTGAACAAATTATTATTCAAAGAGAAAATATGCAAGAAAATGAAATACTAAAAGGTATTACAAGTGAAATATATAAAATATTAGCAAAAGAACAAGAAGAGGATTTTCTTAGAAAAATGTGGGAGGAAGAGATAGTACAAAATATAGATATACAAGAATGGAGAAAAATTTGGAAACAACGTCATTTAAAAAAATTATCAATAAGAATAAAAGAGAATTATTATAAATTAGTGTGGAAATGGTACTTGACTCCAATGTCAAGAAATTGGTACATATATGCATATGTGGTGGAACTGCAATAAGATAATGGAGTTTTGGCAAAAGGTTTTTAAAGAGATAAAAGAGATTATAGGAGCAGATATACCAGTATGTCCAAATATTGCATTGTTGTCTATATATGATAAGGTTGAGTGTACTTAAGTAAAGAAAGAATTAATAACAAATTTGTTAACTGCAGCGAGATTAATAATAGCAAAAAAATGGAAAGCAAATGAAAAATTTCAAATAGAGGAATGGTATAACGAAGTGTGGAAAATTGCAATTAATGATAAACTAACATGTAGAATTAGGTTTATGAAAGGTTTGGTTAAAGGGAATGATTTTGAAGAAATTTGGAAAATATTTTTGGATAAAGTTCTGAAAAGAGATAGTAATACTACCCTGTCAAAAGAAGAATGGCAATTTTGGAAAGTGGATTAAATAAAAAGTTGGCTCTGGGGGTGGGTATTTTTTAGTTTTAGTTTTGTTTTTCTTTTATGTTGTATATTTTGTAATTCTTAGTAGGTGTGTGTGTCAAACTTGTGATTTATAGATTTAAATGGATAAGTGATGTTAATGTTTTTTTTAAAAAAAAAAGTTAAAAGAATTAACAATAGAAATAGATTAAAGGGGATGTGAAAAATATTGAATTAAATGTGAAATTATAACAGTTGAACAGATTTATAAATTTAAGGGTAAAGGTGCAAAATAACAATGAAAGTTAGTATTGCTTAAGAGAAGAGAAAAAAAGAAAAAGAAAAAAAATTTTTTTTTAATTCACTATTATGTATATCACATGGTGTTTAATTTTTTTTTCTTGTTTTGTATTTGTGATTCAGTTATATAAATAAAAACAAAACAAAACAAGAAGGTAATTTACAACAGAAAACATTGTTTAAGCGAACATTTTTGTGTCTATATAACCTTGTAAACACACCCATAATACCTGTGATTAGTCAAAACTACACTAGTGTGGCTTTAAATATAGGTGTGAGTTATATTAAGCATGACATTGTACACATAACTAGACATGCCAGATTCTAAAAGTTAAATGGCACGTATAGGAGGCCTAAGTTTCTGCAGAAAGGGTCTAAGTTCCCAGCTGTCAGCAGGCCTCCTATATGTGCTATTTAGCTTTCAGAATCTGACATTTCTAGTTGTGTGAACAGTGTCTTGCTTAATATAACTCACACCTATATTTCAAGCCACACTAGTGTAATCTTGACTAATCACAGGTATTATGGGTATGTTTACAAGGTTATACAGACACAAAAATGTTCCCTTAAACAGTGTTCTCTGCTGTAAAAAATTTTTCCAGTTGTGTGACACAGTTGTAAGAAGGACTGTACATTGAAACAAAGAAAGAGAGAACAGAGAAATACAGCTTTAAATATGACTGTATGAGAGTTCTAAATCAATTAGTCTATGGAGGAAAGTGAATTCACTACTGCCCTTGAATTTCCTGCCTTTTTCATCAACTGTTCGGTGAACATAAAAATCAAAAATAGCCAAGATGGCCCATGAGAGAAAAAAATCCAAAACCAAACATGGCGGTGAGAATAAGCAACAGCATACTGGAGGAAGTGTTGTTGTGGACATCAAAGACAGTGAAGTGTCAAAGAGTAAAACTTAATTAGTTTTCCTCTGACAACAGACAGTTTCTGTCAGCTGCAAGAAGAGAGGACAATTTGCTTGCTCTATTCCAGGAAACATGGTACCACTCTTTGACCAAAAAGCTTAAGGTTAGCTAGAAACGGAGCATGAAATCCTGGAGCCATCCATAGGAAAAAGTAATGTAGTAATAGATTACTCCAGTTATATGCAGATAGATTGCATGTTCTGACTGTAATAAAAAGATGAATCTTCTAGATACTCAATTGACTTTATTACTAGAATTGGTCATGGAACTGACCACTCAGGAACCAATCCTGGACTTAATCTGAAGTGGTGTCCAAGATCTAGTGGAAAATGGAAGTGTTGCTGAATTGACAGGAAACAGTAACTACAGTACTACCAAATTTAATTTGTACATAAGTGGAAAACAGCCAAGTCCAACATAATCATATTTTGCTTCAAAAGAAGCAGTTTTTTTTTAAAAAATGAAATACAATAGATTGGTGAAAACAGGAAGTTGAAAGACAAAATCAAGAGAATCAAATCTCTCCAGGAGATTACTCTAACCCACAATAAGAGGGGCTCAACTAAAATGCATACTGCAGGTAAGGAAAAGTACTACCAAAGAAGCTTTTAGAGAAGGAAAATATTTTCTTCAGAAAATAGGAGCACTACCCAAAAAAACAAAGCAAAAAGGAACACAGGTTTCCACCAGTAAAAAACAACAACATGCAAGGAGACAATACGGGATGCAAGAACTGCAAAAATGGCCACTACACTTTTATGATAAAGGTGGTTCCAAGCCCAGAGATGTAGAAAATGTGGGGAAAGAGTTCAGTACAAGAATTAAACTTTTCATAAAGACCAGAGCAAAATTTTTTGCACTTTTTATATCAGAGGTGGGACTCAGTCTTGAAACCCCACCAACCCTTCCCAGGCCCCAGTAATCCCTGGAAAAAAAAGTAGCCAAGGAAACATTTAAATGATTCAACTCTCCACTCTATCCCTTCCAGGTTATTATACGTTGTGGGCAGGGGGTTGCTTCCCCTGAATTATCATCATACACTTCCTCAATAACCTGAAAGGTAACTGGAAATGAGGTGCTGTTACTTCTTGCTGCTTAAAATGGCAGCTGCTGCCTCCTGGAGGAGGTAAAAATGGGCTAGTGTGGCCCTCAGCTTGGCTTCAGAGTGCGGTCACACCTGATTTATATCCTGAACAGTAATTCTTCATATATGTGCTCTGTTTGACCACCTATCCCCAAGCAAGCATGAATTGTACAAAGAAGGACAAATGAGTTGGGACCTCATCCAAGTCCTGATTTCATATGCAGTTATCTCTGTAGTATTGCCAACATTACAGAATGTACTGCTTCAGAACATTCCCTCTTAAAACAGCTTTGTTCACAACAGGCTACATTAATAAATAAATAAATCCTTCAACTTACTCAACTTTGTGTGTGTGTGTGTGTCTGTCATATCTAAGCATTCAGCATTTTAGGCAAGCAAAATGCTTAGACCAGGCATATTTGACCCAGTTTCCTGCATTCTTAATCCTAAAATTCTAAACTTAAGCTATTCATGAAATATTCATAAAATCCTGCTGTTTCAGAATATCTTTGACCTGTTTGAAAGTAGTCACGCTTATGTGAGCACTATTCCCAGGCATACTCCAAAGCTCTTCCAGCAAATTATCAGCAGAAACTGTTTCCAAAAGGGGACAACACTGTTACACTTATGCCTGTGTTGTCTGTGTATATAAAGCACCATATAGATGAGACAAAGCAGGCAGCGTAGAACTACACTGGATTTTTCACTATATGGTATTAAAGACAACAGTGGGGTACATGTGTACATTTTAGAACAAAAAAATCTATAAAATATTACAGAGATTTTAACTTTTCAATTTTGTAACAATGAAAAAATACAAGAAAAAATACAATTCCTTACTGTTTTTATTTTTATAAGCAAAGTACTGGATATACTTGTCTACTTGTCTAGTGCCTGCTGACATGTAAATAAGAGGCACAAGTGTGTAATTCTATCGTTTAAGGTGCATGAGATGCTACAGCAAATATACTAAGTATTTCTGTTTCTAAGGGAAGGAACAGGTGCAACATTCCTGTGAAAGCAGGTGGACATTTTCTGGAAATTTAGAAAACCTTTAGAAATAGATACTACATTGGTATGTGTCTTTATCCATCTGTATTCTAACGCAGTTACCCCTAAACTGTGAAAAAGCTGTACATGATGTTACTCCAGTTCAAAGGGTTTTAAGTAAAACCATTAAAATGGAAAAAGGAGATGCAATGCTTTAAAAGCTGCTTTTAGGAAGTAGCAATTAAACACTAGACTAAAGCCTAACTTTTCCTTTCATCTTACATGAAACATGACACATAATAATTAACAATTCAATTTTGGTACTCCACAAAAAATTCATAAAATGCCAATAAGTCCATTAATATTTCATCTATCCTAATTTTAGTATGAGTATGGACATCTCACTTAATATTTGCTTAAATCAATTTTGCCAACTCTCCCTTAGAACAACAAATGCTGGGATCGTAAGCTTATATTAAAAGAATACCAGCTTCAGTACAGAAGCAATGTTTTAAAATAAGGATTAAATTAGCTACAGTATTAACATTTCTGAAAAACTAGGTTAAGATAATGAATTGCAAAAACATCTTCACTGTTAAATTCTACCCAAGGAAAACTATTTTACTTCTTTCTCACCTGTACTTTTCCACAACCAAGTTCTAGCATTCCACATTAAATTCTGGTTTAGTTTACTGCTTTAGAATCTGAAATCATTCTTCAGATATTTGGCTCCAAATATTTTGTGAGGAATTTAAAGGTAACGAGACAAGAGTACACTGCCCTGTGCATTTATTCATGATTTATTTTTTGGGGTACAAGTCTTGTTGGGTTGGATTATTTTTTTATCAGCAACCCTTTTCCCATAGAGGAAGCTAGAAAGACTAGTACATTACACTTTCCAGGTGGGATCTTTGTCTCACATCACTCTGTTATTATAGAAGGGTAAGGGGAAAAGCCCAGATGCATATTCAGCTCCTATTTCATGTGCATTGGTGTGCTTAATAGATAAAATCTCTGTATTTAAAAAAGGATTCTGTCAAAGAACAGTACATTGGTAGGTGGTGATGAGAACAGCAGCTGAATGCCTAGATTTTATTTATTATTTTCATACACACAGCAGTCCATTTATATGGTTTCATTGTAACTCCAAATTTATACCTAACAGTGGAGAGATCACGGTTATTGCACTTTCGAATTCTCTTACTCTCTGAAACCCATGGCTGAAACCATGCAGTCATCCAGAATAAGATTTAAGCCCATTCTGTGTGATCCTCAGGTGAGATACAAGCACTCACCTAGATCACTTATTTACATTTTTACAAAGCTCCCAGCAACAATGACGAACTGTATGTGTGTTTGCCTTGTAGGGTTCAGAACTGCAATAAAGAGAGGAGTAAGAACGAACTCTAGTATGTAATTCACTCTCTCTTGCACTTTGTTATTACCTCCAACTGATTTCAGAAGAGCTGAGCATCCATAACGGATGCAGGATAACATCTTGTACCTTAATTCAGGCAAATACTTTTAAGTGTACCGTGCGGGTGACTTTTATTGCTTTTATCCAGCCATCTAAAACTTGTCTGGGTTGCTACCTTTCTTAATTTAATATATTGATCAATCTATTAAACACAGCATGAATAAAAAGGACCCAGCACAGGAATGCCTCATGATGCAAATTGCTAGCGCACACCAACTCTTCTTTTCAAGAAACAAAATAGCTGCTTGCACAGTCTGCAGCAGCAGAAGCCCTGCAGACTGGTCAGGTGGAAGGAGTGCTGGAACCAGAAGACATTACCTTTTGGTATGCAAGGCAGAAACACAGAAGGCAGCATGAAGAAATCTGTTCATCAGTGCTTTTTTTTTGTTCACTTCATCATGATACAAAATATTTTACAGTGCACCACTCTCTGCTATACACCCTTACTGAAAACAGATGGCTGCATATATAGATAGCCAAGCCATTATTTTCCACACAGATCAAGTACCATAGCTTCTGCATCTACAAAGCGAAGAGATCTAGTTCTTTGGAGTTCCAGGTAAATCTTTTGGCCCTCTTACTTTAAGAAATGAACAATATATGATCATGAATTCAATATACGCTCCTTCCCTCAGTATAAATTTGCCTTAAAATCTATGGTTTGTCAAAGTTTCTGTAGGGTGTAGAAGAGTTGCTCCTCAAGCTCTGCTCTGTGTTTGGGAATTGATATGTACACTATACATTCATGTGCAATAAAAAGACAGTGGTTGTACTGGTCAGTAAAACAGCATAGAATACTTTATGTGCTGTATGTTAATATGCTTTCTCCTATATTGGCTCTGTACCAAGTGGGCAATCTCATCCTCTACAGGCTCTTTTTTACTATTGGAAACCCTAAAGCACTCCAGATGCTAGTCACTGCGGTATAGTGGACCAACTGATGGGCCTCACTGATGTGTGGAGAAGTTCAAAGAGACCATTTAAGAATAATGTCTATATGACTCTCTTGAACAAGTTACCATCTCAACCCGACACAGGAAAGTTGTGAAGTGAAAAACCTATTCTGAGTACTTAGAAGGGGAAAAAGATATAAATTATGGCCTCTGGATAAATTCCAGTCATAAATCAAATTGCCACTTTCTTGTAATTGCACCTCGGAAAACCAAATTCAGAGGCTCACTGATATACTTCACTCAGTTCAGATGTCCTGGAGGCCACAAACAGGAAGTCTCCATCACAAGTTCCTCTCTTTTAAGAGAGTGTTGTTCCCTATTTCTCCTTTTCATGGTCTAAGATAACGACAGTTAAGACATTTAGTTTGAGCAAGCCATAGTTACCATTAGCCAGTCTGATTTCAAATCAAAGACTGAAACTGTAGTTTGAATCAGACTCCAGTTTGCAGACAAACAATGGTTAGTGGTTATTATGATTTGTCCAAATCGTTATCACAACAAACTGTAATGATCTTGAACTATGAAACAGAAGAGGAAGTTGCTGAAGAGAACAGGAGCCTACTCAACCCCTGCTCTTTTTTTCACCATCTTCCTAAATTTACTTCAGAAAATTTTAAACAGCAAGCTATTTGCCACTGAAGCTGAAGAAACAGAACTATTTCTCAATTTTTTAAAAAAGGTCAAACCTCTGCATATGGGTTAATCTCAGATTTTTACAAGAGGAAAAAAAAAACCTATCAGAGATTTTGCAGAAATAATGATGATGCTTTTTCCATTTGACAGAGATACACATCTATAGCAGGAGTGGGAAAATGCAGTGCACAAGTGCATGTGACCCTCCATGGCTTTTGGGGGAGGGTCCAGATTCCCAGCATCCTCAGTATGGTAAGTGTTAAATGATTTGTGGTCCCAAAGTGCATTTTCAGCATTCAATGAAGTGTTTTAAAATCAAGAGAGGTTTTTCATAAACAAGAATTGAATCAGATGATAGGTGAATATTTGTGTGCATGTGCATGATTCTGTGGCTGAGGAAAGATTAAAGTGGAGGTGGTATAGCCCTCCATGGTTCACAGGCAGGGTAACGCAGGTCTTCCTATGTCTGGAGGTCACCCATCTCTGATCTAGGAGTGTAAATCCACAATTATTTCATATTCCAATGCAAGGACAAATAAGAACAGGTTGCTTACCTGTAACTGTGGTTCTTCGAGTGGTCATCTGTGCCCTCACACACTAGGAGCATTCGCACGTGTGCGGTAGCGTTCGAAAGATTCTAGAGCTTAGTAGCTTGGCAGGAACCCTTCCCCCATGCTGGTACTGTGCATGCTCATCCCGTCGAGTAATGGTCACTCCTCAGTTCTGTAGTCTGCCGAGAAAACAGGAACCTGAAAGAGAGGGGACTGCTCGGTGTGTGTGTGTGTGAGGGCACAGATGACCACTCGAAGAACCACAGTTACAGGTAAGCAACCTGTCTTCTTCTTCATGGTCTCTGTGCCTCACACACTAGGAGACTGTGTAGCTTACCGGTTGGACGGTGGGTCAGGTCCTATAATACAGAAGCCAGCACAGCACGTCCAAAACGAGCATCTCGACGGGATCGGCAGTCCAGCCTGTAGTGGTGCACGAAGGTCGATGGCTGGGACCAGGTCATCACACGGCAGAGTTCCTGCAGGTCAACTCCTCAGAGGAGGGCTGCAGATGTCGCCATGGCTCTGGTTGAATGAGCCCGGAGCAAGTCTGGCGGAGGCTTCTTAGCGAGCTCATATGCCAGGTGGATAGTCTGGGCCACCCATTTTGAGAAACGTTGGGTGGATACCTTGTGGCTTCTTTGACACCTGCCATAGCACACAAAGAGGTGCGGAGTCTGTCGAAAAGAGGAAGTCCTATCCTTGTAAAAGGCCAAGGCCCGACGAACATCCAAGGAATGAAGGGATCTTTCCAAAGGCGTAGTCGGGTCTGGGAAGAAGACCGGTAATACGATGTCTTGACTAAAATGGAAGTTTGACACCACCTTTGGTAGGAATGAAATGTCCGGCCAAAGGACCACTTTGTCTCTGTGGAACACCAGGAAAGGCTCGTCAGACCTTAGGGCTGTCAGCTCCCCCGCTCACCTGGCTGAGGTGACAGCCACCAGGAAAGCAGTTTTCATGGTGAGCAGCCTGTCATCAGCAGTCGCCATGGGTTCGAAGGGCAGTCTCGTTAGCTGAGATAGCACCAGAGATAGGGACCACGGCGGTAGCGGCGGCGATACCGGCGGGTACAGGTGCTGCAGGCCCTTCATGAACTGCTTCACGGTACCATCTTGAAAGAGAGCCGTGGAGAAAGATTGTGGAGGCTGGTATGCCACGATGGCAGCGAGGTAAACCTTCAAGGAAGGGAAGGCTAAGCCCTGCTGTCAAATGTGCAAGAGGAAGTGGAGCACAGTAGGCAAATTGACAGGCGCTACCGGCTCCCGTCGTGCTTCAGCAAAGGCTACGAACTGCTGCCACTTGTAATGATAGTTGCGGCGTGTCGACTCCTTCCTGGCCATGGTCAAGACGTTACTGATAACGGGATCGTCTAAGGCGATATCCTCCAGGCATGGAGGGCCAGGAGTGGCAGGTCTGGGTGGAGCATGAGGTCGTCAGAGTGTGACAGGAGGTCCGGTGTCATTGGAAGCCTGAGTAGTCAGTCGCGGGCGGCCTTGAGCAGGGGCCTGAACCAGTGCTGCCTCAGCCAGTACAGGGCTACGAGGACCACGTCGGCTCAGTCGGCGAGGATCTTCAATATTACTCGGCCCAGGAGGGGGAACAGAGGGAACGCGTAGAGAAGCCCCTCGTTCCACCTGAACTGGAAGGCATCACCGATGGAGTTGTGGTCGTGACCGGCCCTCGAACAGTACCATTGGCACTTCGCATTCTTGCTGGTGGCGAAGAGGTTGATTGTTGGCTCGCCCCAGCAGTCTCGGATCATCTGGAACGCTTTGTTGGAGAGGGACCACTCATGGTGGTAAGTGGTGTCCCTGTTGAGGGCGTCTGCTGTGGCGTTCTCCTGCCCGGCCAGTGAACTGCCACGGGATGGATTCGTAGCGGGACGCACCAGTTCCAGAGATCGAGGGCTATGTTGAGGAGGGTAGTCGAATGAATCCCTCCTTGCCTATTGACGTAGCAGACCGCTGTCGTGTTGTCCATCAGGATCAGCACTGTTCGGTCGGTAACAAGGTGGCAAAAAGTCCTCAGAGCTTTCCAGATCGCAAGTAGCTCTAGGGCGTTGATGTGAAGGGTGGTCTCGTTGTTGATCCACCAGCCTCGGACTTTCAGGTCGCCACAGTGAGCTCCCCATCCAAAGAGGGAGGCATCTGTCATTACCGTGACCTGCGGGGCTGACTCCCGGAATGGCATTCCTGACAGGAGGTGGTTGTAAGACTGCCACCATAGCAGGGAGGCAGTCGAAGTAGCTGCCTCTGGTCAGCCAGTAGCGGGTCAAAGACCCAGATGAACCAGTGTTGAAGTGGCTGTGCACGGAGCCTTGAGAGGTAAGTCACGGTAGTGGATGCCATGTAGCCGAGGAGCTGTTGAATTCTCCTTGCTGACACCGTTGGGGCATCGAAGACTGCTGATGCAGCCCGACAAAGCGTCCGTGCCCGGTCCATCGGTAGGTAGGCTCTCACCAATACCGAGTCCAGCGTGGCACTAATGAAGTCTAACACCTTCGCGGGCTCGAGGTGAGACTTCTTCGGGTTGGCCCGGAGACCGAGACGGGTCAAAAGTGTCAATGTCCAGCGGATGTCATTGTAGAGTTTTTGTCTGCAGGACGCCACCAACAGCCAATCGCCCAGGTAGGGATAGATGGAGACGCCCTTCGTCCGCAGGTATGATACCACTGGGACCATGCATTTGGTGAAGACCCTGGGGGCGGTAGAGAGTACGAGCGGTAGCACCCTGTACTGGTAAAAGGTGCCGTCGACCGCGAACCATAGGTATCGTCTGTGCTGCGGGCAAATGGCGATGTGGAAATAAGCATCCCAAAGATCGATGGAGGCGAACCAGTCCCCTTGACGAAGGAAAGGCAAGATCGAGGATAGCGTAACCATCTTGAACCTCTTGGGGTGGATGTAGTCGTTTACCCCTCTGAGGTCTAGGATGGGCCGCAGGGTTCCGTATGTCTTCGGTACCATGAAGTACCGGGAGAAGAAGCCGGTGTTTTTGGCTGAAGACAGAAGTTGCTTGATCGCCCCTTTTTGAAGTAGGGACTGGATCTCTTCCAGCAGGGCCGAGCCGGCCGGGGTGGAATCGCAGACGCCTCGCGGTGGAATATTGTGAAATTCTATGGCGTAGCCAAGATGGACGATAGAAAGCACCCAAGAGTCCGTGGTGACGTGACGCCACTCGGCGAGGTGTCTGGCCAGGCTTGGCTGATCTTGGAAGGCTGCTGGCAGGCTGAAGATTGGATGTGGAGGCGACCTGCGGAAGCGGTCAAAACCAGGACTTCTCCCCGGACGAAGATTTCTTGGATGATGAGGTCGGGCGTCGTTGGAACGGCCTGCGAGCCGAGGAGGCGGTCAATGGCCAGGACTGGGTGGACTGAGAAGACTGCTGTTGGAAGGAGGAGGAAGACCTGCGCCAGGATTGTCATGATCAGGAGGACGGACGGGACTGGGAAGGCTGGTTTATTCCCATCTTCCTGGCGGTCAGGCACGCCTTAACAATGTTGTCCATTGCCTCGTTGGTCATGGCGTGGAAGAGGCCTTGACCGTCGAAGGGGAGGTCTTCAATCCACCTTCGACTGTCCTCCTGCAGTCCCAACGATCTCAACCAGGCATATCAGCAAAGAGCGACGGAGCCCACCATCACCCTGGAGGCAACCTCCACGGTGGGTCCCGAGGAGATGATCTGCTGGTTCGCCAACGCCACGGCCTTGTTGAAGAACTGCACCACAGCATCCGGATGGCTCTCTTCCGCAAGGCCGGCTAGAAGAGGAGCAAAGCAGTCCAGCAGGTTCCGGAGGTAGGCCGCAAGGCAGGCCTGTGTGTTGGACACCCTGGTGATTAGCGACGAGGCGGTATAGAACCTCCTGCCGAAGGTGTCCAACCTATGACCCTCACGGTCCAGCAGGGTGGTATGTGCTCTGCTGCCGCCTTTGGTTTGTGCAGATTCCACCACGATGGAGTTCGGCACTGGATGGCTAAAGAGGAACTCCGCGTTTTCCTTCTGCGTTCTGTAAAGGTGCTCCAGCCAGTGTGGTATTGGCTGGGGAGAAACTGGCTTGGCAAACAGGTGCTTCAGGACCTGCATCAGCTTTGGCAGAAAAGGCAGCGGAGCAGCAGATGGTTGGCAAGCCTCCACGTAGTGGAAAACTGGGTCTTCCTGCTCTGGGGCCGGGTCCACGTCCTTCAAGCCGAGTGCCGTGGCCATCCTGAGCAGAATCGCAGAAAAGTGCTGCACATCTTCAGGCGCCGACTCCAGTACCGGGTCTCCGAAGCCCAAGGGAGGTGACTCGTGGGATGTTGGCATCAAGTCCTCCGATTCCGAGTCTGAGTCGTAAAACTGGGATGAATGGGTCGGAGACCTATCAGCAGATCTCTCCCTAAATGGTCTACGGGGAGGCAAATCTAGGGTCACTGCTGGAGTCGCCGTTGCTATTGGTACCACTGATGACGTCGTGGTCGGGGCTGTTTTACGAGGCGTCGCCGTCAAAGTAACCGGCAGTACCGCAGGATGCAGTCATGTAGTCACCTGGGTGACTGTCGTGGCCGCCGCCGCCACCTGTGTTGACGTGGCCTCCGACATCGGGCAGGTTGCAGTGGACGTGACCCTTGGTGGAGGCGATACAGCCCTGTAGTGGGGTGAGGGCTCCCTAGATCTCTGGTGGCGAGGAGATGGTGACCAGCTCCGCGATCTTCGATATCGGGAATGACGGTCATCTCTGGAGGGCAAGCGGGACCGTCGAAACAGAAGCCAGTGTGTCGCATCCAGGTGGTACCGATCCCTGTAAGATGGGGAGTAGGAATGGTACGAAGCCAGATATTCACACCACTGATACTCCTGACCGTATCTGCCAAGATGGGAGGCAGAGGTGTAAGGTGAATCGGTCGAGGGACAGGAGTGCGGTCTTTCATAAAAGACCTCCTGGTGGCGTGGTGATGGCGGCCTGACTCTCCATTGTGGGGAGCGAGACTCGCTCCTGCCCAAGGCTGCCCAATGCCTGGGCGAAGGCCGGTGTTGGGCCATCACTTCCCCCTGGCGGTCCACCGATCTGCAGTGACTCGGTGGGGACACCGCAGCTGTCAAGACTGGCGGTTCCGAGGAAGACATGACCTCCACGGCCTGCTCCTCGTCCAATACCTCAAGGACCTCTTCCAGGTCCGACAGCTCCCCTGGATCCCCAGGGAGCTGGGTTGGTGGAGGTGTGGGAAGGCGGACCTCCTTAGGAGGGGAGCGCCTCTTTTCCTTCTTCTTCCTCTTCTTCTCCTTACTGACATCCTGAGTGGGAGGACGTTTCCTCTGGGCAGCAGTAGGAGGCTTGTTTGACGAAGAGGCCTGCGAGCCTGCAGGTGCCTCCTTAGTTGTCTTGGCAGCTACCGACAACTTTGGGATCCTTGAGAGCGAGGAGATGGATGGCCTCGATGTCGGTACCGAGCCCAGTACCGACAAGGTGGACCATGCGGCAGCCGACGACACCGTCGATGGTGAAGTTGCTCATTGTCCAGCCGATGGTTTAATGGACATCTCGGTGCAGGCCTCGGGCTGCTCCCTCGCTCACAAGGACTGTTCCCAGCAATGGGATTTCAACCTCGACGAACGATTGCGAAGAGTCTGAGTGGTAAACTCTCTGCAAATAGGGCAAGCCCAAACGTTGTGGGCCTCGCCCAAACAGAAAAGGCACTTGCTATGCTTGTCCGAGAGAGCGACTTTCCATCCACAAGAGACGCAACTCTTGAAAGGAGCCGACATAGGCCGAAAGTCCAGGTGAGGAGAAGAAGACTGAAGTAAGAGGAAAGAAGTCCAAGAAGAAGTCCGAAGAGAAAACAAAGGGAGGAGGAGGAGGGGGTTAAATACCAAATAAGTACGTAATCCAAAAATCGTCGTCAAAGAAGTCCGAAATCCGAGTCAAGCCAAGAAAACGCCAAGAAACAGCAAGCCACTAAGAAGAACCTTCTGTATGCAACGGCGGACGAGAAAGAACTGAGGAGTGACCGTTACTCAGTGGATTGAGCATGCGCAGTACCGGCATGGGGGAGGGGTTCCTGCCAAGCTACTAAGCTCTAGAATCTTCTGAATGCTACTGCGCACGTGCGAAAGCTCCTAGTGTGTAAGGCGCAGAGACCACGAAGAAAAACTGCCATACAGTGGCCTCTCCACTTTTGCAAGGGCTTAGGGCACAGAACTCTCACAAAAGTGGAAAAACAACAAATAACTCCCCCCTGATTCCCCTCCCATTCTCTTCTGTGACTCCCCTCTTCCTGTTCCCACGCAAAACAGAAATACGGGTGAAGGAAGGCTTGCAGGAGCCTTCCTTTTCCCCTCTGGAGCTCCTCCTGTCATTTCTATGCATTTTCCCCTGGTACTGAGAACTTGCACGAGCCTTTTCACCTCCATTCCTCACCATTTTGCCTTGGTGCAAGTTCTCTGTGTAGGAACAAAATGCATAGGAATGGCGGGGGGGGTGCTGGAGGGGGAAAGGAATGGGAATGAGAGAAGGAGAGTGGTGGGGCATGTATGCTTGTGAATAATGAAATTTGTGAAGGTCAAACCTGCAAATATGGAGGAAAGACTGTAGTTTTCTCCCCAATGCAGGAGAAAACAAATCTTTTTTGCACAGTGTCCTTGCATTTGAAGTTTTCCAGATTATTTTTCTATGCAGAAAAACATGTAGGATTATTTTTGTACAAAAAAATCAAGGCACTTGCTCAGCAGCTGTTATAATAAAAGAAGCCACAAATAATGTTATAATAAAATGTTAGGTTTGTTACATGATAAACAAAAGCCTTCCTGTAATGTTTTTTGTTTACAAATAAAAAAAAGTCTTACTGTCTTGAATCAAAGGATTCAGCACTGCCATGTATACAGCCCAAAGGTGTACTAACATACATTTTTGTTCTGTGGCCACAAACAACAGGCAGGTATTGCAGCCTGTGAAATACTTCACAAATCACTACAATAACATGGGATGTAGAAAGCACTAAAATTGGCTAAAGTATTTGGCCAGTTTTCTGTGTACTGCCCGTGGCATAAAAGTCAGATTTTTGACACATTAAACCATCTTCTTCTTTCATGATTATCATCACATTCACAGCTTTATTTTTTTTATTTCATTTCATTATTATCAACAGCTCCAAGGCTACATTTTGGTTCAGTCAAGGTCAGAATGAGATCTCCCAAGTGAAAATAATTGTGGCTGAAAGAATTCCGGAAGTTATCTGTACGTAATTTCTAGAATAGTTAAAGTTTGTGGATCCCTGATAAATTAATCAAATTACAGACTACTATTTCTGGTTACTGTCATAATACTCTAGACCTGTGTGAAGATTTGGCCCAATTCCCTAATCTAAAGAGTGTTTGGTATAAGTCTTGGTTTTCCCTGGCTCCGGATGAGTGGTCATACAAGTGGTGGTGGCAGTCTACTTTGCTGGTCAGTTTTGCCCTTGGTGAGAGGTAGAGGGCTGCTTAACCCTGAACACAATCTGGTTGGACAGATCTCAAGAACCTCAGAACTTCTCACTGCTTTGTGATGCTTTAGAGACGGATAATTTGACAAGCCTATCTGTTCAGGCAATGGAAGCTTGACTGAATGTTGCACAATTTGGGCTGCACAGAGAAATATGTAATTCCACAGCACATCGATATATATCTACTATATAAAAGTCAAAGTTTGTCTGTTTGTGAGTTTGTCTGTCTGTGTCAGGTAGGCAAAGACCTCATATTATTGGCTGTGCGAGGCAAGAAGACCTCATATGACTGGCTGGCTGTAAAGATGCTATGGAATCCTAGGGTTGGCAGTTCGGGAAGGGCCTTTAGAATTCTCAGCTGGAGAGCTCAAGTCAGTTGCTATGGAGACGAGACCTACCAGCAAGAAAGAGGGCAGTGTATTCCATCACGAAACCAAACTTTGTATGTTAATAATTCTGAATACAGATTGGATTGGGCGATATGGGGAAAAGTTACACATACTGGACAAGACAGATTGGGGAATCAGAGACACAGGATCTCAAATCTGTGTATTTCAACCACATCTAACTTCTAAGGTAAGGTAAGGTAATTCCTAAGGTATTTCTAACAAGTGTTACCTATCAGAAAATAAAGTCCTAGGCAACTCCTGGTATATATGCTAGTATACATATATATAAAAACATTTCCTCATGACTTCACTGAAAAGCATTGCCAACCTGACTGGGTGATATGAAAAATCTGGAGTGGCCCCCTTTATTATTCACATTCTTATCTGATGCTGCAGGTATTAACAGATGAAGATGTGTGTGAACCAATTCTAGATACCTGAGCGAATAACTGGGAAGATATATGATAATGGAGATGCTTCAGTTGTTTTTAAACTCCATTCATTAAAAATTCCTGAAGAAGTATAACTTAAAGGATTATGGAACTTTACCTTGGGTGTTTTGCTGGAAGATTTTATTTAGATCTAAGGAGGATGCTCTGGAATGTGATTTCTGTGGCCTTGGTGGAGGAGTTGGTGGTTCTCCCCCTTTCTTCACTGCATCCTCAATAGATGTGCTAGAGTAAGACCTTGAGGAAAAGAAAACAATTTTAAAAGGGGAAATGTTACTATTGTTTTTATGCATATGGCAAAGGCTGTAGTAAACAAGCAACAGAGGAATTTAACAGAGCAATAGTTTGGTTCATTTGGAAACAACATATCCCCTGGGTCTGTGTGCAGAGGGTGCTGTCCTCACATGGTGAGCCCCATTTGTACAATACCTTCCCCCACCACAAAATCAGAACAAGCAGATATGCAAGTAAGCCTCCTTTCAATTCTGTGTCTGTACAGAGCACCTGCTTGACATTAAGCATTAGTGCTGAGGTACTGTGGAAGACTGGCTTGCTATATGTGAAGAATTCAAGGTTAAATATGCTGCTCCATCATTTAACAGAGGATGGTACCATTGTCTTCAAGTGGAAAGTACTTGGACAACTCCAAGGTAAGTATCTCTCACTGGTAACATGAACATTATTATGTAGGTAGTAAAGTGCTGCCCTACCATGATACCCAAAATCAGCTGCCTAAGGCTTTCCAAAATGGGCAGTATCTAATCACACATGCTACAAATAGCACAGTCCAGATGTTATAGAACAAAGCACATCCTGGACCTACCCCTACTTTTTTTGGACTATAACTCCCAAAGTCCTCCAATGGTAATGTCTGGGACAGGCAATCCCATGAAAATAACTTTTCTAAAACATGCTAGAATAGATAAGGACCTGCTTACTAAGAAATTCATTTTATGCTTGATATTGATCCAAATTCTATAAGTTCTCCATTCAGCATTCAACTGAAGGAAGCAAAAATGTAGGTTTCCAAAACAAAACAGGTATAATAACTGTGATGGTTAATTACACAAGGATATAATCTTTTTTCTCAGCTCCTCCTAAGTCTTTTTCATTAATCTGCCATTCTTTCTGCGCTGGCTGTGCCCATGCATTTTGCAAAAGGAAAAGAGTTGTCTGTTTTTGTGAAGGAGGTAAGAATTCTCACAGAGGCTGGCAATTTTTCAGCAACTTGTCTTGACATGGTGAGACAGCCTTTGTCATCAAGAACTAGAATTTATCTGACTGTCCTTCTTCATGTCTATGGTCGCCTGGTGTCTCTTATTATAAGGGATGTCCCTTATTTAAGGGCCAGAAAACTTGTCCCTTATAAGAATGGCACACATCCCTTCTTTATAAGAGATGTCACCTGTTTCATGAATGGAAAACTTTTCCTTTTATAGAGACTGAATGAGATGACAAAAAATCTTGTATCTGGAGTGTGGGACCTTCATGAAGGCAAAAATTTGTGCATCATGTAATTTAAGAATGTGGACAATATATTAATTTTACAGGAAAATAAATAGCTAATTTGATAGCAATACTTTCATTTGGCATTTAAGTAGAACTCAAACTTCTTAATAGCTACTTCTTGTCAATGCTGCATATCATGAATTTTGACTGTTCTTTATTGCTGTTTTGAAAACCCAACAACACTATTTACGTCTCTAACCTCTTTACGAAGGGTTTTGCAGTCATGTTTTTCATTTAAAAAAACAGACTTACTTTTATGTCCTGCCTATCACCATGACCATGACTACCATCATCTGTATCCATGTGGAATTATCATAAGCAGGATAACTGAAGAACAAGTAAAAATAGTCACAGCTAACAAAATATAACATCCTCCCAATTCTAAACTCTCTGTAAACCTATACCACATAAACCTTTAAACTATTAAAACATCAGAAATACAAGAAATTTTTTTTAGAAAATAGTACTGTTAAGGGCCATGTATTTTTGAGGAATGAACACTGTCACAGAAAAGGCCCCCCAGAACTGCTTTCACATACTAGCCAACTCTATGTGTGCAGGAGTCTCTTTGTGTCAAAGAACACCACCAACAGACAAATCAGAACATATTCTGTAAGTCCACTGAAGTATGCAAGGGTTCAGAAGTGCTCTTCAACAGTAAAAACGTTTAAGACATACTTTCTACTGGCAATTTACCAACTTCATCTCTGTCCTCACCCTTCTCCCAATGCCTGTATTTTTAACTTTGTCTTTCCTTGGATTCAGATGTTACAGCTTTTGCGTAAAATTCAGTTATTGACTGTTTTCTTTTGTACTACACACTTACAGCACTTTGATACTACTTTAACTATCATGGCTATATCCTATAGAATTATATTTCCAACAGAATTATTTAGAAGTATTTAGAATTATTCAGAATTCTGCCGGATTAGAACATAATTCTGTTTAAAATTCTTTACCCAGTTAATTCTATTTACATTTTTTTGTGCACTGAAATAGCCTTTCCCTCCGTCACCTGCTGAAATCAAGTGTGCTTTCTACACATTTTCTAATGAATCATCCCATTTTTTTGCTTTGTACCACTTAACTCATTCTCAGACATATGCAGCTGGTTTCCATCTAAGGAGCTATTAGGAATATACAGGCACTAGCTGCTGCTTGAGATTCTCAGCCTGCCCTGAATGGATAACTGGCTATTGATCTATACCAAGTTAGCTTCCATTATGCTTTTTGAAATGAAGCAGTGCTAGATTTTATATGTGATGCCCTAGCAGGTAAATTTTGTACCTAGATGCAAAGTGAAAAGAGAAATCTCCATTGCTTCTGAAAAAATTGTTCAAAGAACAATTTGAGGGTAGCAGCAAGCAAGAGCAGATGAACACTACTAAGAAATGATGAGCTCTCAGCCTTACTTACCTGGACCGTGGTCTTGCTTTGATTGTGCTTGACTCCTGAGCAACTGCAACACAAGATCATTTATTAAGAACATACAAGTTCAGACCTCTTGCCATTACATCTGATCCACAAAGATAAATCAATGTAAATTGTGTCATGTCATGTAAATGAGAGTGAGCATATTTTCTGCTGCTCCAAAGATCAGAACACCAAGCAATGGATTCAAAATACAAGAAAAGAGATTTCATCTAACTATTAGGAACAATGTCTTTACTGTAAGAACTGTTTGAGAGTCAAATGGACTACCTTGGAGGTCTTTAAACAGAGTTGAATGGACATCTTTCAGTGCTTTATTGGTGTATTCCTGCATGGCAGGGAGTTGGACTAGATGGCCCTTAATGACCCCCTTTCGACTCTATGATTCTATAGGTGCTATCTGTGAATAGCGCTAATACATACTCATATTCAAGGAAACAGATAGTTCGCTAAGTGCATTTCACTTTTTTTTTTTAAAAAAAAGCTTCTTTCATTTTCAGGAATAAGCAGCTTTTTATTTTAGAATGATTTATGGAGGAAAAAACATGCAAATGGCTAAGTGATGAAACATATAACATCTTGCCGTCAAAGAAACTGTTGGCATGAGATCTGAATAACTTTTCAAGGTCACCCACAGAACAGCTGCCATCAGTAGTATATGAACAGTCCAATCCTATAGACAATAAAAACTATCATACTGAGAACATGATTCTGGTTATTTATTTATGCCTAAATCAAATTGCTAATCCCTATAAGAACAGATAACTCATATTGAGGTTGACCTACCAAGCTTCCATTGATTCAATGGGTCTACTCTAATTGAGTCAAAATCTAGATTTAGAACTCAATGACTCATTTAAAATATTGGGATTTAGGAGTCACCAGGTCGTGTGTGTGGTGCCTTTAAATGGCAAAAGGGAAAGACCAATAAGGAGTAAAAAGAGGACCCAAATAAAAAGGAAAGGAATTTTATTAAATCCCTTCCGATGTCAAACAATAAACAGAGTGGTGGATTGCCAGTGTGATGTAGTGGTTTGAGCATCTGGGCTACCATCCTGCAGAATAGGTTTGATTTCCTGCATCAGCCCAACAAGCACAGAATTTCTTCTTGATATACTCACCATTTTGACATACTGTTGTCATTTTTAGACATAGGAATATTTAAGCACCAAGCCTCCACCTGCCATCTTAAATGATGCATTTTTCTACATGTCTATATTCTAAAGCAACACTATACCAGATGAAAGTGGTGATCAATAAAGCTTAGTCGGAGAAGAAGAGATTACTCAGTTGCTCATCAGTTCAGATCATGTGGTACTAACTCTTCAGAGGCCTTTTTGCACAAGGAGGACAGGATGTTATTAATTCATTAACGACAATCCTCTTATGTGGGAAACAGAACTTCAGCTGCAACAGTAGGCTCCCAGTGACCTAATTTTGCTAGGTTTTTAGATTATCACATTTTTGAAAGAATATTTATTAAAAAGTTTTATATGAAATAATATGTAACAATTTATTTTAATGTCTGTAGTATGCTAACTCTTCACAAAAAAAATTACTTCTGCTTCAGCTATCCCTTTTTTTCTCACAAAACGAAGATTCCCACAATACCCTACAAATTAATCATAAATTTTCAGGAACTACAGTCCACTTCATAACAAGTGAAACCTACAAAAGTTTACCCCATAATAAACATATTACTCTTTAAAAGTAAGCACAAGACCCTTGTTTTTTCTTTTGCAACAGCTATCCCCCTGGGTTTTGCCTCTAACTGACATGTCATGTTCGAATTTATACAAATGAGATATTGATGAGTGTATCAAAATTAAAGGGGAGACTTGTCACATAAATACATTTTACTCCAAAGCGAGTACCAGTAAGAAGTAATCTTAGAGAAACTACACTACCAAACTACTATGCAGGTTTGTATAATGGAATTTTCTCATACCTGTTTTGACAGCCAAGTGCTGAGATACTTTAAACTCCTTTGGTACTGCTTGGGCAGAAGCACTAATTTTCAGACCTTAATAAAAACAAGTTGAAGAATGCCATTTTATATTTATCATTTGGTTTAGAATAAAAGTCTATAACGATGAGCAATTCATTTCATCTTATGAAATGCTACTTTTAATTCTTACTAATTCTCTATGCAGACTTATAAAAGACTATGCATTACATAAGGAATGTACTTTTTTTTTTACACTAGTGTAAGGAATAATTTCTGGGCCTCCAAGAGCCAAGTTTCACTCAAAAACTGGACTTGTCTGCATCTCTCTTTAAAAAGATGTTACTCGCACAAAGACTTCTACTTCTCATTATGTTGTTGCCAGAAAAGGAAGACAGATATACCCAAGGAGGACAAGACAGACTTCCCCAATGAAAAGTATAGTCCTATATGTACAGAGAAGAAGGACAAATGGAGGGAGAAGCCAAATCTTTATTCACTCTGTCTACAGCCATCAGTAAATTGACATAATATGAATAACTGTGTGCATATTCTCATTAAATGGGAAGGTGGTTCTTTCAAAGGTATCTGGAGATGACAATCAGAAAATCAGTCATGGTTTCCGAAACACAAATGCTGAATTTTAATGATGTGTGCTTTTTTAAAGAGGATATCTATTTTAGTACTTGGAAGCTAAACAGGGTCAGCCCTGGTTAGTACTTGGATGGGAGACTGCCAATGAATACCAAGTGCTACAGGCTGTATTTCTGATGAAGTAACTGACAAAACAACCTCTTGAGAACTCCTTGCCTAAGAAAATCCTATGAAAATCCTACAGCCCAGCTTTCAAATTCATATATGCAACTAAAGCATTCATGTGTTTGCAGGGAAGAACAAGCACAGTAGTTGTAAGTGGCTGGGCCATTAGGCTCTGAACCTGGAAGAAGCTGGGCTGTGGGGGAAAAAGGGTAACTAGTGCAGGGCAAGCATCATTCTTCAGCTCCAGCTTTACAACCCTTCTACATGAGTTAATCAGAAATTACACATATAGGTCAAATATAGTTTACTAGAATAATGGAGCTCCATTGTGTCTAGATGTTCATGCTGATCTAAGAGGAAATGTTGCCCTTGTAAGAAATGCAAATATGATTCTCTGTTAATAACGCTATTTTTGATCTTTTTGAATTACCTAACTTTACATATTGGGGAAATCATTTTATTCTTTGTTCCTGTAACATTTGAGAACCTTCACTGTTTGTTTTCCCTACTCAAGAACGATGCTATTGGATAATTGATTCAGACAGTATCGATTTTCCTTAGCTAACAGGAATTGTATAAAATACCTATTACCACCTGAAACCTAATTAATTAAGAGACAGCAGTTTGGTATTGTACCTTGTTTGTCATCCTTAATTGTGTCCTGTGTCAGGGGAGCTTTATCAGGCATCTCTTCAAGTGCTGTTTCCTTACAAGGAAAAGAGTGTAAGTTTGCAAAAAAAAATCACAAAGAAATGAAGTGAGATGGAGACAAACACACAACCTGAAAGTCAAGCTGTTCAAACAGGCTGACTAAAATCAGCTTTCTGGAAAGCCCGTTAGAGGAGAATACCATCAGGGAATAATTAGAATTTCCACTTTAAAGAAGCTTAAAGTCTCATAGGGAAGCCAGTGGGCCAAATTAGGAAAGAATCAAACTTTAGAATTACTCTGCAGTATAACGTGACATGTGATCTTATACATGCTGGGGCTCATTCTCTAATAAGCATGTTGTAATTCTTTTCAACTTTACTCCTGGTGTAGGAATGAAAAGAATGTTTGAAAATATAAAAATATACTTAAAATGGTTGGGGGACAAAAACTACTTTGCATGTTGGGAAACTCTGAGAGGGAGATTCCTGGGCTGATGAGAATCTTGACAGAATGGGACTTAACTGCACAAAATTTGCACAGAACAATACTTCTGCACAGAAAATGCTGTTTGCTGTGCAGAAAATGCTGTTTGCTGTGCAAAAAGTACGCATGCTAATTTTGCACAGAGTAAGTCCTGAACTGCTACACAGTTCAAAAGATTTTCTCACAGTGGAAAGAAAATTGCTAAAATTATTCATAGATTCCTGGAAAAGCAACATCAGCACAATAAATAAATAAATAAATATGCTTAGTAGAGTGTTACTTCTGGCAAGATGGTCACCGATAGTGCAATATAGTGTCACTTCTGGCAATATTACTGCTAGTGCAGTTGAAGAACTGTAACCTATGCAAATCTCTCAATAGTCATCCATGCGGAGATAATGTTGACAAACTGTCCTGTTATGATGACCTTATATGTCTATCAGTTTCCAGGTTCATATGAAATAGTCATCAGTTCAGTGTTCTAAAAGAACTGTTCAGACAGACTAACCTGTACACACTCTTCCAAAAGAAGCCAGACTAGCATCTTCCCTATTATTTATCTTTGTTCTTGTGGGCCTTTGAGTTTTTTTTTTCTTTAAGGGAAACAGGTCTTCTTTTTGTTTAATGATTATTTATCTATTTAATTTATATTCTGCCTTTCTCCCAGTATGGTATCCAAAGTGGCATAAAACCTTTTAAAAAGGCAACACAATTAAAAACATTTCATAAAAATGTTAAAGCAAAATTAAATCAAATTTCTATTGAATAAACACTAGATTACAATGTAAAAATGTACATATTGAATGTATATTTAAGAAACTGTACATATTGAATGTATATTTAAGAAAATATGATTAAGAAGATATATAACGGGGGACATTTTAATGATTGGTGGATGATTAATAAAAATAATTTAAAAAATGGTACAAAAAAATGAAGGCGTAAAGCAGCTTTTAAAAACACATATAAAACAGAAAAAACAACACCCTGCCCATTAAAAGCTCACTTTGACACATTATATTCAAGGCCAAAAGCCTCCTTAAATAAAAAGGTCTTTGCCTGCTGAAAGAAAGCCAGCAAGTAACAGTCCAATTGGACTTCCCATGGGAGGAAGGTCCACAGCCTGATTTTAACTGGTTTTAAATTGTCTGATGGTGTAATCTTTTTTTTAGCGAGCCAGCATGGTGTAGTAGTTTGAGCCTTATAGTACAATTCTGGAGATCAGGATTTGATTCTCTGCTCAGGAAATCCACTGAGTGGCGTTGGGCACATTACACACTCTCATCCCCAGAAAACCCAGCGAAAGGGTCACTGTAGGTCAGAAACAACTTGAAAGCACACAAAAACAACAGAAACAACAATGCCTGTTTAACTTGTGCATGCTGTGAATTTTTAACTAACTTTGTTTTAACTGTTGTAAGCCACCTTGAGACTCAAACTGGGAATAAGGTGGGATATAAATAGGTAGCAGTAGTTATCATAGTATGATTTTTTTCCTCATTGTTTAAATGTTTTTACACGTGTAATTGCTTATCATTTGAATGTTGTGAATTTTAATTTGTTATAACTACTGCAAACTGCTTTGAGCCCCAAACTAGAAGAAAAGATGTGATATAAATATTATTATTTTTATTATTGTTGTTGTATTATTGTAGTAGTAGTAGTAATAGTATGAGTAGTAGGAGTAGTGCTATGCTGCTGGCCAGCTGCCTAAGCATAACATTTTACCTGAATATTGTTCCAGTAATGTGTTTACAAAGGATTGCTACAACAAAACAAGCTCCCATTTCTCTACCACTCTTCATAATATTAATCTTAAAGGACAGACAAACCATTCCAACAAAGACACAAAAGAATATGCAAGTAAAGTTGTGCATATTGGATAATGCAATAAATATATATAAACAAAAGTGGTCACCAACTGGCTTAAAAGATGCTGCCTCAAAATGAATCAAGTGTTCTGAATTGTTTGGATCCTCACAGACAGTTTCAAGCTGAATATTTAAAAAAATAAAAATAAAAGGAGAAGGAAAGAGAAGAGAGAGAAAGAAAAAATATGTTTACATATAGATACATCTCTTTGATGAGAAAATCAGAGCAGTATTTATTTACACTTAGAGTTCAAAAGCTGGAGGCTATTCCAAATTTAGATATCGAAGAATTTATCCAAATACAAATTAAACAGTCAATTTTAACCAAAATTTTAGTAATGAAATCTATCACTTCAACAACATATTCTGAACTTTAGATTTTATATATTCAAGCATAGAAAGACAAAGGGCTTCTAAAGAAAAGAAAAAATAATAGCTGGTCAGGCCATAGGTTGTTTTAAGAATGCAAATCTGGCCCATCACCAAATCCAAATCTCCATCTTCCCAGAAAGCTTCCAGAGTTGCACCAAACAACATTCCCCCAATTTTCCAGTATGGCTCTGAAACATCCCCCATTAGCAAATTCTCCCAACTCAAATCAGTTGGACTCATACAAGCCTTTCTGGGTTTTCCTACTAGGCAAGACTTGCTCGCAGGGACGGGACAATTCCGCTAGAAAAGATAATTTCATCTTGTGCATGCTGTCAGAAGAAGCCCTGACACAACTAGGTCTGGTGCTCCTTCCTTTGCTTGTGCTCTTTTGTGCTTGTGAAATACGGACTACTTCTGCCTCACTATTAAATTAGATTTAGGTAAGATGTAAAGATCTGTTTGCACTTGTGAAATTAAGCCACAACTGATATATTTTAATCAACAGAGTGAAGATAAGGGTAAGTAAAGTATTAATTTAAATTTATAACCTAAAGACATGAGGGTTTGGGTTTTTTTACCTCAGTCCTACTGAAGTCCCTTGTTTGTTGACTTATTGACAAAGACTCTGAATAAGAACTCAACACATGATCACTTTTAGACTTAAAGGAAGCTAGAAGGAAAAAAAAAGGGGGAGGGAGAGTCTCTGTATTAGTCACATACATCTAGGATTAGAAATGCAGCCTTAACCCCACATTTCTGTCCCACAAAAGTACCTGAAGCCTCACAAAGCTTGAAGCATCTATAAAACTGCCCCCCCCCCAAAAGGTACAACAGACTGAAAGCAAGTAAAAAATTCCCAGCAGGCAAAAAGCAGATTAGTAGAAAAAGTAGAATGCCCAGTTTCCATGATCAGCCAAGGATATGGTGACACAACCTACTGGGAGGTAAACATTAGCTCTAGTCCCTGCCACAGTTGTTCACCCAATCCATGGGGTTTTTTTCCCCTCTGAACTGCAATGTTTCTCACCTTAATATATTGTGTGCTATGATGAAAACTATTTTGTTAAAAAAATGAGAGGTTTTTACCTACTGTGAAAGATCATTCTAGATAGGCTGAAGAAGTAACTCACAGAACTGGTTTCTTTCTCCAACAGTTCTGTAAAAAAACTTCAGCCTATCTGAGAATATATCCATTTCAGATTCTGGGACCGGAAATGTATAATGCTATAATCTCAATCTCATGTGTAATCTCAAGTACACATGTTAATTAGTTCATTTAAAAATAATAATAGAAAGTATGAGTTACAGCTCCAGGTGGACTGTGTGAAAAAAGTATTGGATTCTAAGTACTGGAGTCTAAGTGATTACTCTAAAGGCATCAGACCCCACCTGAACTTGGAAGCAAAGCAGAGTCAGCTATGGCTAGTACTTGGATGGGACACAACCAACAAATACCAGGTGCTGTGGGCTATATTTCAGAAGAAGGAGCTGGCAAAACCACCTCTGAGTATTCCTTGCCCAAGAACACCTATTGGCATTCATGAGGTCACCACAAGTTAACAGATGACTTGAAGGCAGATACGTACAGTTAGTTCTAATCTGAGAGCACTGGGTACACAATGTAATCCTTTGTGATTATGTTGCTGTGGTGTCCTGGTGAGAGAAAAACCTGTTTCCTCTGGGATGAAAATGTGGTAAACTGTCCTGGGTCTTTGCCAAAGCAGATAATATACTTTAAGTCTATTTTATTTTTAAGTCAACAAAAATTATTATAGCTTTTGTACTTGTGTTTTTCTGCTAAGCTGGTAGTATCAATCATGTCATTTAGACAGAATCTGAAACCCTATAATTTCAGAGCTACTTTCCCAGAACTTCAGCAAAAAAGCAGACTTTGCTTAGAAGGCTGTTTTAATCAACAGAAGTGGTTTTTCAGCACAAAAATGAAAGCTTCACCTGTTTGAAGATGGTCAGAGAGCAGAGTCTCTGGCAAGGTGTCTGGCAAAAGATAACCATTCTTCCGTGCAACAACAAGGTGAAAGGCAGCACAGAACTCTACTAACGTCAATGCCCCATCATGGTCCACATCACTAAGTTCCCTGCAAATAATATATTCGTCACTGACCTTTCTCAGATCACTGTTGAAGCAAAACTTTAGTTTACATACATTATATCTAACTAGTGGGAAAGTTACTTTCAAGGTATGGCTTTTTCCCCCTTTTCTTGAATATTTTCAGCCTGCACTGACATCCCTCCAGACCATCTTAACTGACAACAGAAGTAACATTTGAGACAAAATGTAGGCTTGTGACTCTAACATCATCACTTTTCTTCTCCTGTATGATTTTTTTTACATCTTTGCTTGATATAGCTTCAAAAGCTTGCACGATGTATTTTGTGCTTTTTATCAGTCCAATAATGGTATCTCTGTTTTGTGGAATTTGCATTTTGTTGTATATTGCTGTATGGCTAACATGGCTGTCCCTGAATATGAAACTTGCTACTGTTTTCCATTGTGTTTGGCCAAAGAGTGAAGCCTGAGCTGTGACTGATATGACACTTGGCAGTCTTACAGATTAATCTTGCAGAGTGACCCATTGCTCCCTGATGACATAGCTATTAAAAGATTAAAGTGACAGACCTTCAACTGTAAATGGTAGAATTGCTTTAGTGCATCTTAAGGGGTATTTGCTTCCTGTTTTCTCTTTCCTGGGTAGACAGTAGACCTTTTTTTTTTTTTTTGGTACTCCTTAATTACATTTTGCCTGTTTTTGGAAGAAGAAGGTGAAGACTTTAGTGTGTGTGTGTGTGTGTGTGTGTGTGTGTGAAAAAGAGAGAGAAATTTGGGGAGAAATATGGAGTTTGAGCTAGAAGACCCATTTCAGGGATTTAAGTAACTAGAATATGGCAGTGTGAAAAAGAAAGAAAGAAACTCCTGGTGCCAGGTAAGGGAGAGAGGCTGAACTAGCTGCAGGATGGGAGCAGAAATACCAGCAAGAAGGGGAAAAAAAGTTCTTAAGGACAGCAAAAAAAAAAAGAGGAGACACAGAAGCAAAAAGAAAAAGCATGGGGGTGGGACAGGGAAAGAACTAAGACAGGAATCTGTTTCAAACTCATGATAATCTGGTACAAGCTGAATCAGTACTGGGGTGGAGGAAGAAAAAGACTAGCAAGAAAGCAAAGGAGTGGGAAAGAGAAGAGAGAAAAAATCCGGGATAGGATAAGTGGCTTTGAACTTTGGGGAAACTGGGCATGTTGCTAATGCCAAACACAATCATATGTAAGATGCCCTTAGACTATTCATTCTTTTCTTAGGTATTTTAATGTTCGTTTTGATTATCTTCCTCCATTACTGAGCAATGATTTCTCTTAGAAGTTCAGATATAATAGGATTCAAATAAAAGTTAGCTCACAAAGGACCATCTGCAATGTTAGCTGAATATTTTCTTTTAAAACATCAGGGTCAGGTCTCATTAGTAAAGTATTGATGAATTATGCAGCTGAACTTATTTAAGATGTTGGGTACTAATTAGGTCTCATTTGATAAGCACAGCGAGAACTGAAGCTTATGATGTTATCTTAACCATTCCAAATGTATGTTTATCTGAATCCACTTCACAAAAGTATCCACTGAATTGTTGTGCTAATTACATTCTTTAAAATATTCCTCAGAACACTTCCAGTACACATTGCTATTCAAATCTCTCTAGTCCTGCTGAGAAGGGACAGTACAAAGACAACAAGCATAAAAGAAAGATCAACATACATCCTGCTGTGCTTGGACCTCAAAGTATTTTTGATCAAGGCAATTACTGTGACTTCTTTAAAAGAGAGTTTTTGAAAAGTATGGAGAACTTTTCAGCCACAGTGAGGCATGTGTCCACATCTGCACACATACACATACAATTCTGAATCACAAAACCATACTTACCATATGTGTGAAAGCTCAGGGATAGGGAGCTTAGATTTTGTGAAGAAGTTCTTAGCCACAGAACCTGTCAACAGGGAAGGCTGATCAAACAGTGAAAGCTCTATGCATTTATTTAAACAATGAGCAAACAAATAAGCCTATGTTAACAAATTTGTTAAAACATATACAGATGCTCCAGAGTAATGCTCTCTTGACTGTCCATGAGATATAAAAACAAAGATGAAAGGAAAGCAAGAAATTTTAATTATTTCTTCCAAAAAAGTTATCCAGACTACTCATTGATTACTCTGGATTGGATCTGTTGACTGGAAATATTCTGTTCCAATATTCTGTTAGTTTGTTATTGTGTACCTTCAAGTTGTTTCTAATTTATAGTGACCCTAAGGCAGCCCTATCATGGGGTTTTTCTTGGCAAGATTTGTTTGCTGGGAGTTGACTTTGCCATCCTCTGAGGCTGAGAGAGTTATGACTTGCCCAGGAGGGTCACTCAGTGGGTGGGGATCAAACCCTGTTCTCAAATTCTGTTCTCCAGAGTTGTAGTCCAACACTCAAATCACTACATCACCACTCTCTATTCTGTTAGTATGTGACCTGATTAGGAACCAAAGGCTTGATTGGTTCAAGCTCATATGAATGCCCAAATCCTTTGAAGACATCACACCCTGTCAGAACTTGGAAACTAAACAGGGTCAACCCTGATTAGTACTTGGATGGGGAACTGCCAAATAATACCAGATGTTGTAGGCTAAATTTCAGAGGAAAATGACAAACCACCTCTGAGTATTTCTTGTCTAAGAAAATCCTGTGAAATTCCTGGGGTTACCAGAAGTTGACAGGAAACTTGAAGACACAAACACCAACATACAAACACACACACTGGTGCCTAGTGGCTTTGATGTTAGTGGGACAATGAATCTATTCTGGGTTATAGTTAGAATTTTAAAGGAATTATCCAAAGTGCCAAACTTACACTGGTGATAGGGTTCAGCACCTTATACAGTTCTTTTAATGTTCAAACTAAAACCCAGAACATATTCACTATCCCATTGTCACTGCAGCCACCAAAAGTCCCATGTTAGTGTTTACAGATTTTTCAGGAAGGGACTTATTTAAACCTTGGGAGTTGCCAAGAAACTTCCATACATTTACCCATTAAAAATGATATGATATCCTTTGTAGGCATAATTTTTAACCACTGTTTTGTTCTTTAATAAAGATAACAATCTCTTCTTATGTTTCTTAGAATCCCTGTGGCATTTTTGCTGTGTCCTGATTTTATATGAGCGTATGAGATTTTTATCTTCTTGAATTTTGTATGAACTCCTTTCCAAAATGCACCAAAAAGCCTTTACAAGCATTAAGGTTCATGTGCCAATTCCTTCAGACCTCAGACCTGGTCATAGTGACATATACCTTAGTTACATCTTACTGTAACACACTCCATGTGAGGCTGCCTTTGAACAGTGTGAAGAAACTTCAGCTGGTCCAAAGAACTGCATTCAGATTGTTAACTGGGAGTGACTACCACGAGCAGGCAACTCCCTTTTTACAACTGCTCCACTGACTGCCAATATGGCTGGGCACACTGCACTGCAATAATCCAAAGTGTCACATGGGCCGGGCACAATCCAAAGTACTGGTGATTGCCTGTAAAGCCCTATGCAGCTCTGGTGCAGGTTATCTGAAAGATTGTATTCTCCTGTACAAACCTGTCCATGTTTTGAAATATTTTGGGAAGGCTCTCTGTCCTGACACCCTCAGAGCTACATTTGTTGGGAACACAGAAAAGGATCTTCCCATCAGCTGTTCCCAGGCTCTGCAACTCCTTTCCCAGAGAGGACGGACTGCCACACTCCTGAATATCCCTCTATAAACAGGCAAAAATCTTTTTATTCTGGCAGGTCTGAGAAATATTTTTTTGTCTTGTTATGTTGGACTTTTAGTTGTTGTTTTAATGGTTTATGCTTTTAATGGGTTTAATTTTATGACAGTTTAACTTCTGTGAATTTTTTTAACTATGTTCGCTTTAATTGGTGTAGGCTGCCTTGAGTCCCAAATTGGAAAAGAGGCAGGATATAAATATTATTTTAACAACTACCACCACAGCAATAATCATTCTAGTATGAATTTTCCCCATTGCTTAAGTGTATTTGTACACATATTTCAAATATATAAATTTCTGGTTGTGCAGATTTTTTCAAATGTACACATAGTTTTGTGCTCATTTTTCCTCTGTTATACCTCAGAAGCCTTGGAAATTTATCCATTTCTGAGACAAGGGACTCAGTTCTACTGCCAGATTTGGGAGTTGCAAAATGGACATATCTTGAAAGAAATGTGAGTCAAATTAATTTCTTCTCAATTCTACTCTTTTATCATAATTACACACTAACTCTGAATATTCCTTGCCTAAGAAGACCCTATAAAATTTATAGGTCTGGCATTAATCAAAAGGTCACCTGAAGGCACATACACAAGTCTGAAAAGCTGAAACATGGTTACGAACTGGCAACATATCAAGATGTGAAACCATAATTTCATGTTGATATCAAACTCATGGTTGAACATTACATCTTTGCTGAGAAAGCTACAGTTAAAGCTTGTCCAGCTTTTGATGGTGTCATCCTATACATCCCATTTCAGCAGAGCTCAGTCAGCTAGGTAAGCTACATCATAGTTTCATGTATATAGAGTCAAAACATCAACAAAACATGAATAGAAGCACTCCTTCAGTTAACGTTATGGTTCATTGGCCTATATTCTCAAGACAGCCTTATGATCTCTGTCAAAAAATATGTCTGAAGGAGACCACATTAATATGAAACAAATGATCAGGGTATTGATTAAGAACTCTTTAAAATGAAGTAGTAAGTTTCATGGATTTGTGCACAGGCCTGCTTACCTCCCAACTTATTTCAATCAGGCCTGAGTCCTAAACAGCCTTCAGACATTAAGACACTTGAAATACTTCATCAAGACCTGTTCACTTTTTCTGGTGAACAGCCCTACACCTTTTGTCTTCAGTTTTGTTGCACTCCTCACATATCCTCTTCAGAAACTGGGATTTCACAGAATCACAGAAAATACCATGTATTTTCATTTTATGCTATCTATTTAATAGTAAAGGACTTAGACATGAATGGTTCTATAGATTCTTGTAGGATTCTCACAATTAGGGACATATATACATGAGTAAAAGTCATGTTAAGGGTTTTGCAAACAGACATTAGTGGAACCTTTCAGACCAGAAGTGGGCAAACTCTGGCTCACAGGCTGCATGTTGCTCCCAGGACCATTTCTGTGTCTCTTAGGGATCCCCAGGGTTGAAAAAATTCAAAATTGCTGCTCCAAAATGATCTCTAAGGGATAAAGAGGGCACTTCCATGTGTTTGGAAACCACTCCCCTCAGATCCCCCAGACATCAGAATGAAATTTTGTAAAATGTTGCCATAAAAAAAGTTTTGCTTCAAGATGTCCTGCAATGCCATCCAGAGGTCCAAGAAGCCCCCAAAACATGCCCCTATGTCCCATAGAGGGTGTTTGGGGCAAAAAATTGTGGGGTTCTTTTGGCAGGGAGAAGGTGTGCTCCCCTAAGGTCTCCTTGAGGGCTAATGTGGCCCTCAGCCTTCCACAGTTGCCCATCCCTGATTTAGACCTTCAAAAGGTGATGGACTGCTTAAGTACATTGATAGGACTGCAGCAAAATGCTTATTACTTTACAGGTAAGAGGCCTAAATGCTGTAGCCTCCAGATAGCTCTAGAAGACTAAAGCACATTCTGGCCTGCCAGAGACTAGGGAACCAATCCTCCCCTTCTGTGCTTCATTTATAGCCTGCTTTCTGATTTACTGTGAGACCTAAGCTGGAAAACTGTGGTCTGAGCACTGCCTCCAAGCCAGGATTAAAAAACATCCTTGTTCAGATATCAAAGCAAACAAACCAGGAAATGAGGTACAAAACAAGACTTGTGGCTTTATGACTATAAAAAATGGGGGAAAGAAGGAGGTCAAGATCTTTTTGAACTGGAAAGGTGAGTTTTCAACTGTTCTCTTGTTCTCTTTCAGATAAACTACATGACTGCCACTATTTTGTCTGCTCTTCCTTGCAGCAACATTTTGCTGCTTCTTGCCAGAAAAAACAAGAAAAATATCTAATGATGAGATGATGCTGAGATGTCTTGCCACTTCATTACTGTTTTCCTCTAAGGCAGTAATTTGTTAAAGGAAATGCAAGTTTACTGTGGTGCATAAATTGCCAATTGAGTGTTCTTCATAAGCGCATTTATCAGGCAGAATTAAAACACAAATAATCATTTAGGGTAAACCTAATCTTGTGAAAGTGTGAACCCAGTCATGTGATGGAAGAATTTCACTTTCACTCTACAGGTCCCTCCTGTCTCACTAAGTGTGCTATAACCCTCTAGAAAAGATCTTGAGAGCTCACATGCAGGAAACTACCCCCATTTCCATTCTACTAAAAGGCAGGAATGGAAAGAATATTATAAATATTTTTTTGCTCAGGTTGAAAAACAGGTTTCCCAACAGCTAGGAAATACTTCCAGAAAGAATAAAAGACCAGTGACAATTTCTGCACAGAAAACACTTTTGTGTCTTTGTGTGTGTGTGTGTGTAAAAACGTGTTTTTCTCTGCAGAATAATTCTTCTGCCAGTTTGAGACATCTGAATATAGGGAGAATGCTTCAGAGTAACATTCATTTTCTCCTGCAACTACAAGAAAACTACTGTAAATTGGGTTGTTGTGGGTTTTCAGGCTATGAGGCCATGTTCTAGTAGTATTTGCTTCTGACATTTCACCTGCATCTGTGGCTGGCATCTTCAGAGGATCTGAAGACATGGAAGTGGAATGGAGTATATATACTTGTGTGATCCCCAGGTGGGAGGGATTTGCATTTGTGATACAATAGCGATGCAGCTGGCCTGTGAGATGGCCCACTGTTGAGTGGACTAGCCCCCAGGGTTGCATTAGTCGGGGGATATGCATAACAGCTGTATGTGCATTTAAGTGCTCGTTAGCAATCCATTGTATTGTTTCCTGTAGAGACACCTCCTGAGTCTGGGTGGTGTTCATCAGCATATTTTCGAGTCTTGATTTTAGTATTTTTTTAGTACTGGTAGCCAACTTTTGTTTACTTTCTGAGTTTCTGAGGCCAGCTGCATCACTAAAGTATCACAAATACAAATCCCTCCCACCAGGGGATCACACAAGTACATATACTCCATTCCACCTCCATGTCTCCAGATCCTGTGAAGATGCCAGTCACAGATGCAGGTGAAATGTCAGGAGCAAATACTACTAGAACATGGCCTCATAGCCCAAAAAACCCACAACAACTCATGGATTCCAGCTGTAAAAGCCTTCTACTGTAAATTCTCCTCACAGGTAAGAATGAACTATTCAAGGATTTACATTTCTACTAGATCCCACTTCAAGTTATTTTAGTTCATTTTTAATATGAAAGCATGCTACAAAAACAATGTAAAAACAAAATGTTTGGTAAAATGCAATACATATCCTAGAGTTTGTATAGAAATAGCAGTACTTGCTCTCTCATTGAACTCAGTGGCTTGTAAAGGCATTTAAGCTTTGTCTGGATTATGTCCAATACGCTTTCTTTAAAACATAAATCAACATAGTTATCACTTGTATTTCTTTATTAAAATGTGTCACCTGCTAATATACATCCCGCTGCCTGAAACACACATTATCCCCAGGCAAAAGGCTTGCATTTTGCCAATATGAATTCTGTTTTAAACTGCCAAACCTCAGTCTACACTTCCTCACTGCGCATACCATGAAATTACCTGAAATGAAAGAGTTCAGATCAGGTTGTAGGGACTTGAACTGGTTGATGTAATATTCTCGTTGTTCTTCTGTTATCCTCCAGGGGTCATCTGGGTAATTACTACTGCTGTCCTGTGGTTCTCTTTCTACTGAAAGAGACTTCAAACAAAAGGGCAAAGTATCATTTGGAAAGGTACAGAAAAGGCTAGGACTTCTGAAGTTTCAAAGCATTCGTCTTACTCTGTTCTGACTCTGTAGTTCTTTTTTTAAAATAAATGGACGAGGAAAGACTGAAGTTAATAACAGTATAGTTGGACTTTAAATAAATGGCTTATTCACAGAACTACAGAAGTTCTATGCACATGGAACACACACACACACACACACACAGTTATACATTTGTAAAAAAATGTGTGCCACAGATATTTAACCAATTCAGGCCCATCAAAAAAGTGCTTTAGAAATCTCACATTTACCAGTACAGTTTTGAATATGGCATATATCAAGAAAATTAAATGACTATATTCTGTAATCTGATATAATAGAATTTACTCTGTTCTGCACACAAAAAATTCCTTCAGATTGTGTCTCCAATTATTTAGAGGTTTATTGTATTCTGTTCTTTTAAGAAAAAGAGGCAAATACTGAAGACTACCCAACTGAATCTGAGGGGGAAAGGGGAGATATGTCTCCAAGTGCTCAGTGAATGTTTTTTGTTTATTTTTTAATTTAAAAAAAGTCCAACGTGTTTCATCCTGATATATATCAACAGCTTTTTTCAGGTGCTATCTAAAAACAAATACAAACAGAAATGTCAAATTTAAAATCAAAAGGACAACACAATTATACCACAATTTCTACATAAAACATAATACATTTCAATTTTTGTATACTGTTTAAAGCCTCTATATACCAAAATGCTATCTAGCAGCAGAAATTTCTGGAGCTGAAAATCTCATTCCATTTGCTGGACCAACAATTTTATTTCATTTCTTGTTTTTATATGGACCCTGAAGAAGGTCACTGAAATACATATGTAGGCCAAAATGGGTTGTGTTTTTACTCTTTAAAGGCAGGAAATGCAAATATTGACACAAGTTAATGAACCAATGACTGCATGTTATTAACAAACTCTCAAATTCAAACTCTCAAAATTTAAAATTCCTTTAATAATAAAGAATGAAGAAAGACAAGAATTACAGAACTTTAAAGTAAAGACGGAAGTCTAAGTTGTTGGCCTGGCTTGAATGTTACAGTGAGCCAGCATTCCATCAGAATGTCACTCACAAACATCGTGCTGAAGAACAGCACTCAGTCACTGCTACTGGCAGCAGGAACTGATAAACAAATCATGGACCACTGGCCTATGGCTTAAGTCATCTGAACCTGGGAGTAGCTGGTGGAGAAGCATGTTTCTCCCTTAACAATACAGAAAAGGAATCCATATTTGATATTAGTTTGGGTCTCTGGCTTGCTAGGAGAAAAACAAGCCAGAACACTGGCTCCTGCTGAGGTTGTACACTACATTAAACAAATGGGAGTAATAAGCCACAATGTTCCAACATCTACAAGAAACCAGAACTCTTGTTTGTTGTGAAGTCTGAGCTGCCCACTATGTGTTGACTTTGACCAGCTACAGCAGTAAACAGCTAAATAAGAACAGGTTGCTTAGCTGTAACTGTGGTTCTTCGAGTGGTCATCTGTGCCCTCACACACTGGGAATTTTTGCGCATGTGCGATAGCATTCGGAAGATTCTATTGCTAAGCAGCTTGGTGGGAACCCCTCCCCCATGCTGGTATTGAGCATCCTCAGCCCGCCAAGCCAACAGTCTCTCCTCAGTTCTGGAGTCTGCCAATTAGGGACCTGAAAGAGGGGATGGCTGGGCAGGTGTGTGTGAGGGCACAGGTGACCACTCGAAGAACCACAGTTGCAGGTAAGCAACCTGTTCTTCTTTTCGTGGTCTCTGTGCCTCACACTCTGGGAGATTTTGTACCTTACCAGTTGGATGGTGGGTCAGGTCCTAAAGAACAGAAGACAACACGGTACGTACAAACCGGGCATCTCTCCGGGACCGGCAGTCCAGTCTGTAGTGGCGCATGAAGGTCGAGTGTTGAGACCAGGTCGCCACACGGCAGAGTTCTTGCAGGTCCACTCCTCAAAGGAGAGCTGCTTAAGAAGCCATGGCTCTGGTGGAATGAGCACACAATAAAGCTGGCGGAGGCTGCTTGGCCAGTTCGTACGCCAGCAGAATGATCTGGGCCACCCATTTGGAAAACCACTGGGTGGACACCTTCTGGCCTTTTTGATGCCCACTGTGGCACACTAATAGGTGGGGTGTTCGACGGAAGGGCACAGTCCGGTGCGTGTAGAAAGCCAAGGCCCGACAAACATCAAGGAAGTGAAGGGAGCGCTCCAGAGGTGTAGTTGGGTCCGGGTAAAAGGTAGGTAAGATGATGTCCTGGCTAAGGTGGAAGTGTGATACCACCTCGGGCAGGAAAGAAATGTCAGGGCGAAGGACTACCTTTTCTCGGCGGAAGACAAGGAAAGGCTCATCGGATCACAGTGCTGTCAGCTCACTCGCCTACCTGGCTGAGGTGACAGCTACCAGGAAAGCAGTCTTGATGGTCAGGAGCCTGTCATCAGCAGTTGCTATGGGCTCGAAGGGCATTCGCGTCAACTGCGATAGCACCAAGGATAGCGACCAAGGCGGAAGCGGTGGCGACACCAGTGGATAAAGGTGTTGCAGGCCCTTCATAAACTGCTTAAGGGTAGTGTCCCTGAAGAGAGCTGCCGAGGGGGACCCTCGTGGCTGATAGGCCACGATTGCGGCAAGGTAGACCTCCAGGGATGGAAACGCGAGCCCTTGCTGCTGAAGGTGGAGGAGAAAATGGAGCACGGTGGGCAAGTTAACAGGTGATACTGGCTCACGATGTGCCTCCGTGAAGGTGACAAATTTCTGCCACTTATAGTGGTAGTTGCGGCATGTGGACTCCTTCCTGGACGCGGTGAGGACATCTTGGATGGTCGGGTCCTCTAAGGCCTTATCCTCCACGCATGGAGGGCCAGGAGCGGCAGGTCCGGGTAGAGAACAAGACCGCTGGAGTGCGACAGGAGATCCGATGTCATCGGGAACTTGAGGAGTCGACCGTGAGCGGCCTGGAACAGGGGCCCAAACCAGTGCTGCCTCGGCCAATATGGGGCTATGAGGACAATGTCGGCTCGGTCCACAAGGTTCTTGGTGACCACTTGACCCAGGAGAGGGAAAGGCGGGAATGCGTAGAGGAGCCCGTTGGTCCACTCGAATTGGAAGGCATTGCCGAGAGAGCCCCGGCCCAGGCCGGCTCTCGAGCAGTACCGGGGTCACTTCCTGTTCTGGCTGCTGGTGAAGAGATTGATCATCGGTTCACCCCATCAGTCTAGTATCAGCTGGAAAGCCGCATTGGAGAGGGACCACTCATGATAGCACGAGGTGTCCCAGCTCGGGGCGTCTGCCGTGATGTTCTCCTGGCCCACCAGGTGCACCGCGACTGGGTGGACTCGGAGTGGCACGCACCTGTTCCAGAGCTGTAGGGCTATGTTGAGGAGGGTGGTCAACCGGGTCCCTCCCTGCCTGTTGACGTAGCAGACCACTGTCGTGTTGTTTGACAGGATGTGCACATTGCGGCCGACAACCAAGTTGCGGAATGCTCTCGGATCCTTCCAGATGGTGAGGAGCTTGAGGGCATTGATGTGCAAGTGGGTCTCGCCGTCGATCCAGCGGCCTTGCACTCTGAGGTCGCCGCAGTGCGCTCCCAATCCGAAGAGGGAGGCATCCGTCATCACTGTAAGCCGAGGAGTCGGTTCCTGGAACGGCATCCCTGACATCAGATGACGGTAGGATAGCCACCAGAGCAGGAAGCAATGCACCCGTCAAGGCATTCGGAGGAGAAGCCTCTGGTTGTCCAGGAGCGGGTCAAAGGCCCTGACAAACCAGTGCTGGAGGGGGCAGGCATGGAGGCAAGAGAGGTAAGTGATGGCTGTGGCCGAAGCCATGTACCCGAGAAGCTGTTGGATTCTTCTCACCGACATCACCAGGGCATCGAGAGCAGTGGATGCGGCCTGGAGGAGAGTGCGTGCCTGTTCCAGTGGAAGGTATGCCCTGGCAGATACCGAGTCTTAGGTGGCTCCAATGAAGCCAAGAACCCTCGCCGGCTCAAGGTGCGACTTCTTCAGGTTGACCTGGAGGCCAAGGCAGGACTGAGAGTGTGGTGAATGTCCCTGTATAGCTTTTGTCTGCGGGATGCCACTAACAGCCAGTCATCCAAGTAAGGGTAGATCATAACACCCTTCGTCCGCAGGTACGATACCACCGGGGCCATGCATTTGGTAAAGACCCTGGGAGTGGTGGAGAGGCCGAACAGTAGCACCCTGTATTGGTAACAGGTACCATCAACAGCAAACCGCAGATACCGTCTGTGCTGCGGGTGAATGGTGATGTGGAAATAGGCATCTTGAAGATTGATAGAGGCGAACCAGTCCTATCGTCAAAAGAAGGGCAGGATCAAAGATAGCGTGACCATCTTGAATCTCCTGGGGTGGATGTAAGAGTTCACCCCTCTGAGGTCCAGGATTGGCCGTAGGGTACCGTTCGATTTCGGTACCATGAAGTGCCGGGAGAAGAAGTCGGTGGTACTGGCCGAGGATGGCAGTTCTTCAATGGCCCCCTTGTGCAGTAGGGACTGGATCTCTTCTAGCACAGCCAAGCTGACCGGGGTGGAATAGTAGACGCCTCATGGTAGAATATCTTGAAACTCTATGGGGTAACCAAGACAGACGATGGAGAGAACCCAAGAGTGCGTCGTGATGTGGCACCATTCGGTGAGATGTTGGGCCAGGCTCAGCTGATCTTCAAAGGCGGCAGGCAGGCTGAAGAATGGCTGTGGTGGCGACCTGCAAAGGCGGTCAAAACCGGGACTTCGTCCCAGACGAAGACTTCTTTGAAGAAGACTTGTGTCTCCGAAGAGGTCTCCGTGTCAAAGATGAGGTTGACAGCCACGACGGTGCCAAGCGCGGCGAGCGTGTCCAGTACATGGACGATGAGGATCGGCGCCATGACAGGCAGGAGCCAAAGTGACAACAAGGTTGGATTGGCTGATGGATCCCCATCTTCTTCACTGTTAAGCGGGCCTTGACCAGGTGGTCCATAGCCTCGTCAATAGTGGCATGGAACAGTCCCTGGCTGTCAAAGGGAAGATTCTCGATTCGCTTGCGGCTGTCCTCCTGCAAGCCTGCCGACCTGAGCCACGCAAAGCGGCAGAGGGCCACAGAGCCTACCATTACTCGGGCTGCCACCTCTGTCGAGTGCCTAGACGACGAGATCTGTTGGTTGGCAAGTGCCACTGATTCATTAAAGAGCTGCATGGCACTCACCCAGTGATCTTCAGGGAGGTGTGCCAGGAGAGGACAGAACCTGTTGAGGAGATTCCGCAGGCAGGTGGCGAGGCAGGCTTGCGTGTTGGACACCCTGGCAATGAGTGATGAAGTGGAACAGAACTGCCAAAGGTGTCCAAACGGCGGCCCTCTCAGTCCAGCAAGGTGGTGTGCGGTCTCCTACCACCTTTAGTCTGGGAGGACTCCACAACTATGGAATTCGGCACCAGGTGGTTGAACAGATACTCAACATTCTTCCGTTGCGTTCGATATAGGTGTTCCAAGCGATGTGGGATGGGCTGTGCTGACGCTGGCTGAGCCCAAGGGTGTTTCATGACCTGCTGCAACGCTGCTAAGAATGGCAGCCGTGCTGTAGATGGCGGGCGGGTGTCAACGTACAAGAACACCGGGTCCTGGACAGATGGAACCAGGTCCGACACCTCCAGCCCAAGTGCAGTCGCCATCCAGAGGAGGATGTCTGAGAACTGTTTTATATCTTCCAGTGCTGAATCCAGTGCGGGGTCCCCAAAAGCCAAGGGCGGAGATTCCTCCGACTCAGACTCCGTCTCGTACGATTGAGAGTAACAAGAAGGAGACCTCTCCGCTGACGGTTGTTGTGCCGGCTACGACAAGGTAACCGTAGGCGCGCTGGTACCATGGGCGGTACCAGTACAGTGGCCGGCAGCTGGGAAACTGCCGGCAAAGACTATCGGCAGCACCATAGGCACTGGGTGTTGGATGGCCTGAGTGGAGGTCAAAGCCGGAGCCAAGGGTTGCATCGGTTGGGCCTCCAAAACCGGGCAAGACACCGTCGCGGTGACTCTGGGTGGCGGTGACACAGCCCGGTAACGCGGTGAACCGTCTCAAGACCTCTCAGAATACAGAGACCTGGAGGGCGAGCGTGAGGGTGAACACCGGTGTCGTGGATGGTACCCGCCGTGGGATGGAGATCGTGACCTGCAGTATGGCGACCAGTGCCTCATGTCCAGGTGGTACCGGTCCCTATACGCTGGAGAACAGGACCGGTACGAACCCGGATATTCCCGCCAGAGGTGTTCGCAGGCGTACCTCCCTATATAAGAGGTGGAGGAGACGGGCGAGTCAAAAGCGGCCTGAGCCAAGGCCTCCTGCCATCGTGGAGTCTGACACCTCTCCCAACGGTCTGGGATCGAGACTCACTCCTCCTGGCACGGTTCCGCGATGCAGCCCGATGATGAGAGGGGGCCCAAGGCGTAGCCAGAACAGGCTCCGGGCAGTCCATCCCCTCCGGGTGACCGAGCAGAGCTACCACGGCAGATGGAACGGGCGGGCCTGAAAGCGCCGCAGAGCCAGCGGTCGGGGCCTCTTCAGACAGATTGACTATCTCCGGTGGCCCAATTTCTTCGACGACCTCCTCAAGATGTTGAGTTGGAGGTGGTGTCAGAGGGCAGACCCTCTTAGAGGGGGAACCCTGCTTTTCCTTCTTCTTTTCCTTCTCTTTAGATGTATCGAGAGAAGGGGGCTGCTTACGCTGAGTGGCAGTTAGCGACTTCGACGACTTCACAGGAGCTTCCTTAGAAGTCGATGCACCCGAGGAGACTTTCGGGATGTGCGGTAGGGCCGATATTGGAGGCCGAGAGGACAGTACTGAGCCTGGTACCGTCGTTGTCGTTGGTACGGCAGCCGCCAGTACCAACGAGGGCGTGGTCACAGGTCGCGCTAATGAGGAGGGACATGAAGACATGGTGGATCCTTCTTCAACTTGCTCCCTTGCCCTCAGGGACTCCTCCCAACAATGGGACTTCAGGCGAGATGACCTGTTTCGCAACGTTTGGGCCGTGAACTCCCGGTAAATAGAGCAGGCCCTAACGTTGTGGGTCTCCCCCAGACAAAAAAGACACTCTGAGTGTCCGTCAGAGAGCGCAACCTTACGCCCGCAAGAAACACAATGCTTGAAGAGCGCAGACATAGAAAGAAGCCGAGAAGAAGAGCAAAAGTCCAGAGAGGGAACACTCACGGAGAAGATGGATGAAGAAGATGGAAGAGTGAAGAAAAAACATGAAGGAAGAGGGGTTTGAAGAAACCAAAAATACCAAACCCAATCCGAAATCCAAATTCCAATAACCAATGTCCAAAAATCCAAGTCAAAGCCGAAAATCAAGCCAAAGTACAAGCCAAAGACACTGCGAAGCAAAGAACCTTTCGTTCGCTAGGGTTGACAAAAAAGAACTGAGGAGAGACCATTGGCTTGGCGGGCTCAGCATGCTCACTACCAGCATGGGGGAGGGGTCCCCGCCAAGCTGCTTAGCTCTAGAATCTTCTGAACGCTATCGCGCATGTGCAAAAACTCCCAATGTGTGAGGCACAGAGACCACGAAGAACTAGAGATTTCTGCAAAAAAACAGGGGAAGAAAGAACTGTCTCACAATGTAAATGCAATGTATCAATTGACTGGTGGAGTTCGCTGTTAAGAGGATACGTCAAGATACACAGCAAAACTACACACACGCATCATTGCTTAAGATTACCTAGTGAACCCCTGCTAATAGATTCCACATCAAACTCTAGTTCCATAAGTCAACAAAGGGACAGCAAATTAAGTTTATGTAACTTTCCATAGTGTACTTTAATTAGCAGAAAAAGGAAATGGTGGCAAAAGGGAACTAGGAGCATCTTTGAGACACCAGTGTGCAGCTTTCTCCTCTTATTATGCTCAAACAGTTCACTATCTTCTTGAAATCCCACTAGTGGCAAGTTGTTTCTCAAATTGCTTTCTGGCCCATTCAAACCACACACAAAAAGAAACAAAAGCAAGACAGCAAAGTAGGCTGCTTTTCCCCTGACCAATGGTGACCAACACCATTGAATTCTACTGTGAAGATTCCTCAATTTTGTCCCTGCCTGCTCCCAAATATATCCTAGAGGTCAAGTTATTACTTTTTCATGGAAGGAAAAAAAACACACACACATTGAAGCTGTTTATTACATCCAAAGGTTAACTGTACAGTTTGTCTTTTCCTGGCAAATACTTCTGCTTTTTTACTCTAGTCAAGATAAAATCAATGATTATTTAAACCAATATGAGAGTCTTTGAATCATGTCAACATCTCATAGAGGCCTAAAGGAAGTTGCATGGTACTAAAACGAACTATTAATTCATCTAGCCTATAACTGCTGACAGTTGAGTAGCTGCAGCTCTCCAGGTTTCGGGCTAGGGCTTTTCCCGTTCTCCCTAGACAGGTAAGGAACTGAACCTAAGACCAGATGTGTTACAGTATGTATCAGTGAATATGGTTCTTTACCCGAACAAGACAGGCATGTGCTGGTAGTGATTTTGATCCATAGTTTCCTGAGGATGGTCCATCTTGTTGGTGAGTAAGAATTCTGGCTTCATAGGAACCTATGAAAGATTAAAATGAAATAAATAAGAACATTTACTAGAGCAATGCAACAGCATAGATAAGCAGAATCATATTAAACTAAAAAAGAGTAAAATCATTTGCTTCATCAAATGCCATTTTATCTCCAGATGCTCATGCCATAAATCACTTCTACAAAATAACAAAATTACCCCTCATGCTGTAAATTGGTTCTACAAGATAACCAAATATCCATCTCCTACATAATAGGTTAAAGTTTTAATATACAACACAAAAAATTATAAGATAAAGATGATAAAACCTGGTGTTCCTCTATAAGTATCCCACTGCAGAGAAAAAGGCTGGTTCTTGCTTTTAAGAGGCAGGCTGACATTAAGAGCTGCACAAGTATCTGATTCTAATTAACAAAATTCAGTATTTGCCACTATCATTCATATACAGATAAGAACCAGAGTTCTGATAATAAGTACTTTAATCACATTTTTTCTATTAAAAACTTAAATCAGTTAAGTACCTTCCTCTCACTCCCACCTCCAGTAACAAAATGTGTAATGTAATTTTTCCTGGGAACAACAAGGGGCAAAGGACCATTTTCGTTTGCTGTGTTATCTCTATCCCATCCCCATCCTCATCCCCCCCCCAGCCTCTGCCTCCCCTGATGTCCTTGCTGGAATTTTCCACTTTGTGGTAAGAAACAGAGCAGCAGGCAGTGAAGACCAAAAATGAAGGAGGAATAGGAATTCTGTGATGAGCTGACTTTGCATTACAGTGTAATGCATGGGGAGAAAAAAGGGAATACAAGAAAAGATGATGAGAAGTAACAGAAGAGAAGAGATGGTGTAGATGTTGGTGGTGGTCATAGATGAAGGAATTGTTAAATAAGGGAAAGATTGATGGGAGAAGGAGTGGACAAAGACATGCAGAGAAAGAGAAGACAGTCCAAATGTGTAGCAATGATCCTGGAAAAGAAGAGCTGTTTACAACACAGAGAGCTACTAAGTGGAAGAAGGAGGAATATGGATGAAATTGGACACCAAAAATGGGCTGTGATGACAGCAAGGACACTGTTGACAATATAAGAAAAGAAGGCCACTTTCAAATAGATGAGAGACTGACCTGCCAGGAAAATATGAGTAAGGGGATTCGAAGATGGCCTGAGCAAAAAGTAACAGGATACTTAAAATTGCAACATCTTAGCCACTGACACAAATAGAAAACATTGCCATTGTTGTTGTTGTCGTCATCATCATCAGTAGCAGCAGATAGATGCAAAACAGTTCCTATTTTAATCCCCGTGAGACTTTAAATTCCCATGAGACTATTAAAATTAGTGACTTTTGTGTCCCTCTCCAAAATAAAATTTCAAATATCTGACAGCGCAGGAGGCAAGGCCAAACCAAAGGTCACTGCAGATTTCTCAATTTCCATAAAGATTTTTCTCCAAAATAAATGATTAACCTTTCCCCTCACAGCTGTAGAGTCCCCTCTGAAAATCAATCCCTGCATGGCTATTAAGAAAAAAACCCTACAGCCAACTACCTTTACCATTACGAAATCATGACTCATAGCTGCTTATCTGTATTGCGACTCTGCATCTTTCAAAACACAGGACAAGCTGCAGTCAGTTCAGGTAGGCTGTGCTAATGGGCAAAGCCTCAATGCTGGCCCAAGGAAAGTTAGGCTCAAAGCAGAATTGGTCCATTTTATAGTAGTGCCTACACTATCCGATAATGTTTCTGCACTCCAGGAATCCTCCTCAGCTTTTCCTGGAAATGTCAGAGGTTGAATCTGGGAGCTTCTACTTGGAAAGTAGGTGCTTTATTATTATAGATATATAGTGCACCACTGTTAGGCCATAATATGCACATGCAAACACATACACACACTCAGCTGTTTGATCCAGCTTTAAACAGTTATGTGGGTTCTGCATAGTACAGAAAGTGTGTGCTTCCAGTCTTATTATGAAGTACTCTTCCTTTTTACTTTTAGATTGTAAAAGGCTGTTATAAATTGAAATTATTTTTAGGTGCTGCGAGTGACCTTTCAAAAGAACATTATATGAAGTTGTGTTACCAGTCAGATGACTGGTCTGTCCAGCCTACAATTGTATACTCTGACTGGGGTTAGTTCTCAAACCCTCAGGTACAGCTTTTCTTAGACCTGCTACCTATAATCCATTAAACTGGAGTCTTAGCCCAATACCCAATAAGAATATTCTACTAGCACAAATTATACTTTATTTCAAAACAGTAAAAAACCAAAAACAAAAAAGTTTGCATTTCAAAAAGAAGAATCTGCCTGAGTTAGTTATTACAAATCCACCAAACTGTCTTTTAGCCACATTTAAGCATTTCATTCTGAATTATAAAATTTATATTCCAAATCAAATTAATCAAACTTATTCCATCAATATGAAATCTGTCCAGGCAATATATCTTTATGGTCCAAGATAAAAACATATAACAGATGTGGCTGCATTACACTGTGTTTTTCTAATGTAAATAATATAAACTCAAGCAGCTTTAGGATTTTGAAATGATTTTAATAATTAATATGTTTTATTGGCATGGACCTTCCACTTGTTTAATGGAAGAGTGCTTATGCAGTATTAAGTTGAGGATGTACTGAAGTCTCCTGTTTTATTCAGAGGAAAATGTGCACATTGTACACAGTGAAAGTGGAGATGGAGGGAACAGGGAGACTTGTGTTAACAATGCTGCCACCCAGTAATCTGCAGGAGATATCCAGGGTTAAAAGGCTACACTAAAGTGTGTACAGAGGATGAAAGGTACTTTCCAACCATACCCCCTTAGCACTTCTTCCATTACAATCCCAGCACTGCCATTCGCATGATGCTGTTAGCTTAAGAACACTCTCTTCTGCACCCTTTCATCTTAAGCAGATGAGTAGTACACCACTGTTCCTTCCACATTACAGTGTCCTTGGCCACTCTTCCCCATTTTCACCCTCCTCCATTGCTCCTGGTTTTTTTTTTTTTTTGGAAGCCATATTAGCGCAACAATGTTGTAACGACATGACACACCAGTACACTATTGTACTTTCACACTATAATGCTTAAAAATGTTTTTTAAAAAGTAAAAAGTTTTAACTCAAAGGAGAAATTTAAAATAAACACTGAGAGGTGATAGAAAGCTACTACACCATGGGAGTCGCTGAGGGAGGGACAAGCTGGCACACCCATACCCTGCCCATTTCCTGGATCCGCAACGACAGGAAACATTATCAAGCACTATTACAGCACTGCACTGAGATGGCTGAGGGAATGAAGCACTAAAGGAGGCTCTTAACAGATTTTTTCTGGAAATAGAATAAGGTGGTTTGGCAACATTTGGAGACAGGATAGCAACTGGATAGTGATGATATTGTGCAGTAGCACAACTCCCGGATTGGAAACAACCCGCTGCTGTTGCAATAGAGTGAGGTTGTGTGGAAATGGCCTAAGTTGTGACTATAAGTAGAATTCAAAAAGTTGCGTTTTGGGGACTACAGCTCCCAGAATCAAGAGCAAACATGGCCAATGCTCATGCCAGCTGAGAGATTTTGGAAACTGAGGCCCCTCAAAATGTAAGTTCTCTAAGTTTTAAATGCAAGACAGGAGATTCAATTGTAGAGGCACTAAAGCAGAAACATTAGCTTACTACTTCCATATTCTAGGGAGCGATACATAATTTAGAACAGCCTTAGAATTTTATAGAACTAAAGGGTTGTTGTTATTTTTAAACTGCATGATTTATCCATCTGTCTAGCAAGTTTTAATTCTACGGCCAGAATCCAAAATGGGAAGTGATCTGCCTAGGTAATTGGTGTTCTGTTTTACATTGTATTAGACTCTTTCACTTCTGTAGTGCTTAGATGATTTCTAAACTCAAAAAGTGAAAGCAAAACCCTGGCTACATGTACAACTTTTTATTTTAAGAAATTCTAATTAAGTATATATTTTGCATCTCACCCCATGACAAGAAAAGGAAGGGAGAAATCTAACTCTATATCCAGAGAAAAATGTACAGCCCCTTTGACACAAGTTCACACAAAAAGGTTCATTTAACTAGACAGACTAGGGCAGAGGTAAACTCAAAATTATAGAATAGTTACTGATGTGGATAAAGATAGGGTTTTTTATATGTGAGTATAATAGCATGGCGCAAAACAGGCATAGTGGGACTTTTGAGCATAAAGCTTGATGGGCTAGTGTGACTAGCACTAATTTAAAGTAATTCTGAGAAACAAGAAGCAAGCCAAGACCATGTAACAAAAAAGGCATAAATCTGAGGCAGTTCCTTTAAAAGAAGATGCAGTTAGCTCACAGAACAGCCTGATTCCTTAACTGTGATTAGATTACTGCAAAACAGGACTCTTCCTACCTGCATGTTGCTGCTGCTCAAGTCCACTTCTCAGTATTCCATAGCCATAACTCAAGGGAATCTGTTGGTAGCTGGATGGAGAAGCTGGGGGCGAGCCAATGGGAGACATGTGGGGAGACTTTGCTTCTTGCTTGAAGATAAAAGAAACAAAAGAAGCAACAACAGAATTCTGGTGGGTCTAGAGCCATCATGATTTATATAGCATTAAAAAAATATAGATCCAAAACAAATTTGTCGATACAAACTCTGTATTCATTTCTATTCTAAATCTTTCAATATTTCATGACAATATTTGACACCAATAAAAGATTTCAGTGTCTGATTTCAAAGTCTGATTATTTGGTTTACAACTGTATGACAGTATCTGACTGAATTTGACAATGGACACAGCACAACATTTAGTATCTAACAATATTTGCTAACTGCTAGCATGTTTCATTTGCCAAACAGGAGACAGTCTAAGCCAAGCAAAGTATAGCCCTGGAGCTGCATGTTGCCTACACACATCTTTGAGGTCCTCATACACACCCACTCCCTGGACTGCCCTTTTTCTGGCCAAAAGTACTTTGATGAATGCCTTTTCTGAAAGCCTCCTAGAGTGGCAAGTCAACTTTGAAATAAGTCATAGTCCCCACCCAACCCCCAGTACTGTTTAACATAAAAAACCCCAATTTTATAAATAGCTAAATAGATTTCTGCCCACTTCCAGTTTTGTTCCTCCACCTCTTTGTCTTGCATTTTGGCAACCTGTGGAGCCTGTAGAGGGTCCCAGGAACCAAAAGCTAACATCCAGTTGCCTGCTCAGAGTCTAAGCACTCAAATTTCAAGTTGAAAACTTCATCTAAATATTTGTTTCAGCTCTGCTTGATATAACTTTTCATTTTCATATTTTAAGCAAGTCGACAGATGCCAATTGGAAAAAAAGTCTATGGATGAAGCTCAATATGACACATTGTTCATACAACTACATCTCACAGGGATTAATTTGTTGTGCACACCAGCACAAACTATGACATAAAACCAAAGTCACACTAGCACTTGACTGTAGTCAATGGAAATTTCTTCTTCTCCATTCCACCTCCTGCAACCATCCATACTGCCAGAAAACCTGCTCCTAACTCTCCAGAGTAGGTTATGCCAGCAAAAAGAAAGGGACTGCAGGGTGATTCCCATCCTCTGATGGGAATAATTCCATCAGGGAACTACCCTAATGGATGCTAAGAAAAAGGAAGCTTGCACTTATGCACCCTGCCGTTCTGCTTTACAGAAATAGTTGGTGGCTTCCAAGTAGCTTCCACACAGTTGGTTAAAAAGATATATGAACATGGAAGAGAACTGTATCTTTCAAGCTCCTCAATGTTGACATTTCATAGTATAACTGGTTTTCCATTTTAACAGCTGCAACAGCCTGTGGGATCGCTTTCAAACGAAGTTTGCAAAAGGATATTGATCAATTGTAAACTTAAAATTAATTACAATTAAAAATTAAAACTAATTAAAATTAATCTGAAATGCATTTCAAGAAAAACTAAACACTGAATTTCATAAAATGAATTTTAAAAGTACACTGATCCAAAATGCATTCATTCATTCCAATTTCAAAGAGAAATATATAAAAATAAATTTGTTGTAGAACAAAATTATTGTATTGAAAAGGGTCTTTACCTGCTTCTCCCCTTCATCCAACCTTCTAAAGCAGTTTTTTTCAAGTGTTGCATGTGGAATCTGAAATTTAGTTCCAAGGGCTTCTGTTGGATGACTATACCTTGTTTCACCATCAGGTTTTGGTGCCATAAATCTAGGCAGAGGCAATTCTTAAATAAGAAAAAAGGACAACAGAAAATATTCTCATTAATGTTAAAAGACATATTAGTAGATAATAGAATCGTTATCCAAAAGCATCCCCATATGACATGGTTCCTTACACACACAGAACATTTTTTTTGCCTCATCCATTGGCAACTAACTCTTCAAAGGGTTATCAGTGTTTTTAATATTTCTTTACTCATCCCAGAATAAACTTTTCCATGTTTTATGAAGATGAAATTTGGTGCTGACTGAAAATACTAAGAGAATGGGCATATGTGTGATTAATTTGCAGGAGGTTGTAAGTCATCTTGCCAACAGAAGATCCTGAGGGGGTATTTGAGAATGACAGACTTTTAAAGCCCTAAATTGTTTGAGACCACATTAAATGAAGGAAAGCTTTCACTCATCATGGACCTCACTTGCACTACTACAGTATCCCTATCTAAAACCCAACTCCCACAGTTGCCTGTGAGAAGAACTAAATTGACAGGCATAGCACTTTGCATCAGTGGTCATATGAGAGCAATACATCCCCCACCGCCCCCACGTGACCACGGGTGGCAGGGGGGGACGTTTCTTTGCCGCCCTCCTGCTAGAGGAGAGTGGTCTCGGGGGGAGGCGGGGCTGGAGGGGGCTATTTATGGCCACCCCGCCCCTCCCTCGGCCTCTTTTCGATCGCTGCGAGGGAAGAAGAGGAGGACGTTTGTTTTGTCCGTCCAGGCTGGCCACGTGGCGGCCTTAGAGGCCTAGTCCCCTCTCCTCCTCCTTCCAGCTGACCGGTGATTGGGAGAGCGGCGCAGCTGCGCGGCCTGGCAAGGGGATCTTTTGGTCCCCTGAGGCAGCGAGCGACTTCGCAGGCAGTGTGGGGAGGTTTCGGCGCGGGCAAGGCTTCGTCCTCAGCCCTGCTGCATGGCCTCTCTGACTCTCGGCGGTGGCGCCCCCCCCATGGTGGGCGGGGTGCCTGATTTCGGGTGGCTGCGGGGCTCCGCGGCCCCGATTCCCCCGCGCGGCTCGGCAGCGACTTTCAGCCGGCCCTTAAAGGGGCCGAGCGGCGCATCGGAGTTCCGTCGGGGGAGTAGGCGGTCGCAGCGGCGGCTGCCCAGGTAGGAAGCTTGGGCGACTGTGTCTGTAAGTCCCAAGCCCGGAATGCAATGGGGGGAGGTTTTAGCGGCAACAAGGGTGGCACGGAGGTGAGGGAGTGAGTAGGAGACAGGCAGGTGGGTCGTAGTTGGTGGGGATCGGGGCCTCTGTCCCTCCTGCGTGTTCTTCCGTGCCTGTAATTTTTTCCTTTTTTTTCCCTCCCCCCTCCCCCCCCCCGGTGGTTGTACCGGTGGGAGGCCGGCGTGGCAAATTAATTGGGGGTTTGCTGTCATCAGGGATCCATCTGCTCCCCATAAGTGGCGGGCCTTTCGCTGGTTATAATTTAAGGCTGAGAGAGTGCGCCTTTCCTTCAATTGTCGGCTTTGGCTCCTGGTCCCATTCGTGGACATTTAATTCCACCTGTGGGGCCATGGCATCCAAGCAGGCAGCATCAACATCTAAGGGCAAGCAGCCCCCCAAGCAGGCAGCATCAACATCTAAGGGCAAGCAGCCCCCCAAGAAGGCCGCACCGGCAAGAGGGGGAGCCAATAGTAAGGGGGCCACTCCAGCAAAGAGGCCCAAGACGGCTAAGGCCCCGGCTGTCCCACCTACACTTGCTTCATCTTCGGATGAAGAAGGGAGAGGGACCAGGACAGCTGCTATTTTTGATAAACTGGATTCCATGGAAAGGAGGCGGCAGCTGGCTGGGCAAGGTAGAGGAACGGATGAGCAGACAATGACTGTGTCTGTGAGAGATATTGACCTGATTTTGGCACGATTAGATGCGCTTGAAAAAGGGTCGGGTGAGAAGCGGAGTGAAGCGCCTTCTAGGAGGCCAGACCAACCATCCTCATCACAGCACAGCGATTCAGAGGCTGGGCCCTCAGGAGCTTCGGGAGCAGTGGCAGAGGCAACGGATGAGTGTATGGACCATGAGGATAACACTGCATTAGTGGCAGGGCCGTGGATTGTTAGCACACCGCCGAACAACATGGTATGGGCTCCACCAGCAGGTTCCCCAGAGGTTTTGGCGTCCTCCTCACCTTGTTCTCCTGGGGAAAACACATCTCATTCACAGCAGGTTCACGGGGAGGCAAGCAGTCCCAAGGAGCCCCAGGAACCCAGGCAGGGTGGGGATTCTACGCTCCATGAATCTTCCAAAGGAGTGGGCCCAGAGCAGGAGGTAGGTGGGCAATCGGAGGCTTTGAGCAAGCATCTTGCTACAGCCACTATTGAGAAGATACAGAGGGGGAATACGTGGACTTGTTTTCCCTTTTGTATCAAGAGCTTGATAAGAAAGAGAAGGAGGATTTAGATGCGGGTGAGAAGGAGAAGTTCAAGAATCGTAGGGTTGAAAGAACTTGGAATAATTGGTTTGTGGGCTATCTCATTTACATGGAGGTGGTCATTAAGGCCCAGCCATCCAGGGCTCTAGCCATGCTGGTGTATTTGAACACGATATTCCAGGCCCATACAGATTTCGCAGGGGCGGGTTGGCTGCACTACGATGAGAGGTTCAGAATGAGGACAGCGAAGCAGCCAAACCTGAGATGGAATACCATTGTCCCCGAGTTGTGGATGAAAACATTGACCCCGACTCGCCCCATATTCGGGGAGAGGTCCCACTCTGGTCATTTGATGCAATCTAGTAAGACAGGGAGTTCCCCTCGCGCTCAGGGCTCACAGGAGCAAAAGCTGGTTCAGATTTGTTGGGAGTTTGGGATGCAGGAGTTTTGTGCAAGGCGACCCTGCAAATACAAGCATCTATGTGGGATCTGCTGGGGCCCCCACTCGGCACGCAATTGCAACAAGGGAAGAGGCGGAGGTTCAGGCTTCAAGGACGACGGGGCAAGCGGGGGACAGGGAATAAGCCACCATTTCCCAAAGGGGCCCAGTCCAATTAAAGTGGAGAACCTGCTTGGCTTTGTTTTTATCCAAACCAGGCTGCAGCGCAATACCTGAGGGAAGGATTTACTTTAGGTTTTAGAATCCCAAGTGTGGGACCTTGTAGATTTTTCATGGCTAGTAACCTTAGATCAGTTAGAGGTAACGAGCACATAGTAAGGGAAAAGATTAGGAAAGAGGTGATGGAGGGCAGGGTATTAGGCCCATTTGAACATCCTCCCACTCCCAATGTTAGGATATCCCCGCTAGGAGTAGTCCCTAAGAAAACCCCAGGTTAATTTAGGTTAATCCACCATTTGTCTTACCCCAAGGGTGATTCAGTTAATGATACCATCCCAACAGAGTTGTGTTCAGTTAGGTACACTTCATTCGATACAGCAGTGTGGGTGGTGCGTGGGCATGGAGTTGGAGCAGAGCTAGCCAAAGCTGACATCAAGTCAGCATTCTGCCTGCTACCCATTCACCCAGCTGACTTTGAACTTTTGGGGTTCGCCTTCGAAGGTGGGTTTTACCTTGACCGGTCCCTCCCGATGGGATGTTCAGTGTCGTGTTCTGCCTTTGAGACATTCAGCACCTTCTTGGAATGGGCCATTAAAAGGAAGTCGGGCCTTCGTGGCGTCGTGCATTATTTGGACGATTTCCTTTTGGTAGGACGGTGGGGATCTGGGCAGTGCTCATTCCTCTTGGCAGAATTCGCATCCCTGATGGAGGAGTTGGGTGTGCCTTTGGCACATGAAAAACAGAGGGCCCCACACACCGGCTTACATTTTTGGGTATCAAACTGGACACAGTTAACCAGGCCTGTAGATTACCGCCAGCTAAAGTTCAAGATCTCAGGTCAAGGGTAGCATCCTTCTTAGGTAGGCGTAAAGCAACTCTTAGGTAATTTCAGGAAATATTAGGACATCTGAACTTTGCATGTAGGGTGGTAGCGCCCGGCAGGGTGTTTCTCAGGCGGCTTTGTGACGTCATCCAGGGAGTAACTAAGCCGCACCATCGGATTAGGATCACCAGAGAGATGAAGCTAGACTTAGAGGTATGGCAGAGGTTCTTGGCCGATTTCAATGGGGTCTCCTTTTGGCGGAATGAAATTAAGATCAGGGACGCATTGCAGATATCTTCAGATGCAGCAGGTTCTGTTGGCTTTGGTGTCTTTTTCAGAGGTAGGTGGTGTGCACAGAAATGGCCTGAGAGTTGGGCAGATACAGGCCTCACATCTGACCTTACATTCTTAGAGTTTTTCCCAATACTGGTGGCAGTACACATCTGGGCACACGAGTTGGCAAATGCCGCAGTACGCTTTTGGTGCGATAACCAGGCCACGGTCAGCGTGATTAATAATCTCTCTTCCAGGTCACAGCGTGTCATGCGTTTGGTGTGGGCTTTCACGCTTCAATGTCTTCGTTTCAACACAGTCTTTACAGCAATACACGTTACGGGTGTGGGTAATTCCTTGGCTGACTCTCTCCCGCATGCAGATGGAACATTTCAGAGAGCTGGCACCGGATGCGGCACCCCTCCCAGAACCGATGCCTTTCGAACTGTGGAACTTTGGCGGGGTGAGGTAACACGGATGATAGGTATGTCAATTGCGCCCAGCACCAGAAGGAGTTACAGCAAGGCGGCTGAGGAATTTAGCAGCTTTCGTAAGTTCAAGGGGTTACAGGACATGTGGCCAATTCCGGTCAACCACATTTTGCAGTCTTGTGTGGAACTCAAGCAAGCAGGCCTCTCCCCTCAATCCATTCGATCTCGTATGTCGGCCTTGGCTTTTTGGTCCAAGGCGTGCAGCTTGCCTGACCCCACTAATGATTTTAGGGTACGTAAATTCATAGAAGGGTGGGTCAGGCAGAAAGGAGTTGTCAGGGATAACAGGTAACCACTCTCTCCTGGCATATTGAAGGGATTGGGCGACGCGTGGAAAATCTTGTGTTCCTCAGCATATGAGGCTCTTTTATTTCACTCAGCGGCTCTCACTGCATTCTTTGGGGCATTAAGGGTAAGTGAGCTTGTTCTACAGAGCAAAGGGGACAGGTCGGGCAGGGCCTTGGAATTCAGAGACCTGAAGTGGGGTGAACGACATGTATGTTTAATCATAAGGGGTTCCAAGACAGATCAGGCCAAACGGGGCACTGTTGTGACACTGCAGGAATGCGCTGATGCGGCCTTGTGCCCAGTCAGGGCGCTTAGAGCGTACACCGCCAGAAGAGGAATGCACGCAGGGCCGCTGTTTTGCCATGCGGATACAACCCCACTTACTAGGTATCAGTTTTGGGCCATTACAAAGAAGGCTCTGCGTCACTTGGGCCTGCAAGGGTCTAATTTCGGTACATACTCATTTCGCATAGGTGCAGCTTCCACCACTGCATTGGTGGGCATGCATGCTGATGATATCAGGAGGATTGGAAGATGGAAGTATATGGCTTACTGGCGTTATGTCAGGCCAATTAATCCATGTTAATGTTTCTCATTTTCAGATCGACCTGCTTTGGCAGGAAGGAAGCGAGTGCTGATCTGTGGCCACAGTTTCATCTTCTGGGCAGAGAAGCAAGCTCGCAAGGGCCATATGGGCTCGAACTTGGGATTGGGAGACCGGGTATCAATACAATGGCTGGGCAAGAGAGGCCTGCGTTGGCACGGCCTGTTACCTTTGCTGTTCGGGGAGTGCTGCGGGCCTCTGCCTGATATACTGGTGGTCCACCTCGGTGGGAATGACCTTGGACTGTTGAAAGGAAAGGCCTTGATCCTGCAGGCCATTCAGGATATGCGGTATATTCAAGGCACTTGGTCTCACACCTGCATTGTTTGGTCCGCTATGGTTCAGAGAAGAGTGTGGGGGGGGGTGACCCTCGACACTTAGAACTCGCCTGTAAGCGGCCTAACCGGGAAATTCACAATGCTCTGAAACGGGGCTTGGGTTGCTACATTCCACATGGTGACATTGTTTTTGATAAGCCACAGCTGTATTGGCATGATGGAGTACACCTGTCACCTGAGGGCAATGAGATTTTCTTGCAGGATTTGCGAGAGGGGTTGGATGCCATTCTGAGGGGGAAATGGGGGGATAAGGGCTAAGTGGATGCTTGCCCTTATCCGTGGCCAGTATGGGGGGGGTCTAAGGGGTCAGCGAGTACCTATGGCACCCTTCGGTGTAGGATAAAGCCTATCCTTGAGGGGGGCCCTGGGCTCACCCTACTCGTCCTGCGCCGGGGGGATGGGCTTTCGGGGCTCACCTCACAGAAAAGGGCAGGCCAAAGTCTTAATCCACCTTCAGCGGTTGGCTTTGGAGCCCGGAATCTCGCCCCGGGCTAGGGGAGATGGTCGGGATGTGACCCTTGCCCTAGTCCGTACATGCAGTTGACCCCCCCTTCTTCCTCAGGTCAGAAGTTCAAGTTCATGTAAGTTCAAGTTCATTTCCCCTTGATGTTAATTAGGCATATTAATAAATTGCCATAGTCAACCCAAGTGCTGTGTGTGATCTCTTCTGTTCGTGGGTTGGGTGGCAAAGTGTTTTACAGAATGGGTATATCTGGGGATGGAAGGAATATGCTATATCATTTATCTCCTGGTAGAAAAAAGTGTTTCCCAACAGTTTTTTTTTTTAAAAAAACCTACCTGGAAGAGTAACAGAACAGTTAGAGTTCCATGTAGTTTTCTCCCCATATTCAAATATCCCAAAGTGTTCTGCAGGATTTTTCTGTGCACAAACATTCATGGTAGGGGGATAGCACATGCACACACACACAGAGCAAAAAAACCCCACTATACTTTCTTGCACAAAAAATACATTCTTTGCACCAAAAATCCCCATGTGTTTTTCTATGCAAAAAAAAAAAGAATCCTCTGAAACACTTTGGAACACTTAAATACAGAAGGAATACTGCACAGAAATTTTCTTTTTCTGCCACAGTTGGGGGAAAACCCCAGTAATTATTCATCCTTGCATCCTAGTCAAGGATTGGTATTCCTAGATAATGCCACAGCTGAAAGTAACATGTTACACGTAATAATATTGCCTGTAACACATTACTTTTGTAACAACGGTACACAGTAATAACAATTTCTTTCATGAGATAATGTAACAATGAGTAATGTTGTTAATTTCTCCTATGTGATAAGTAACATTTACGCATTACATAGGGATGGGAGAACACTTTAGAGCCATTTTAAGATGTTTCCCCTCCAGTACCAAATTTAAATCATTTTCTTACTTTTTTTAAAAAAATAAAGGAATACGAAAGTAATGAATACATGATAAACAATGCAAAAAGTCATATAATAAGCAATTAGAGGCAATTACAAAAACTGAGCAATGGGCAAAACTTAACAATGAGTAAAGTTAGCAATATAACTTTTAAAATATAATTTTCTAGGGTCTGGGCACATGACTGTAGGTCTCTAAAAAGACCATAAAGACTTAATTATTTTCTATTGTGTTTTCTTATACAGATTTCTATTGGGTTGCTAGATTTTTAAAATCGTTTCAGCTATATTTATTGGGTGTTAGCATTTTAAGAATCTCAATAAATTTGTTCTTACTTTTTATTTTAGTTTTATTGTTTTTTTTATGTGTATTGTTACACTGTATTTTAAGTTATATTGTATACTGCATTGTACAGTTATCTATATTTTGCTAGGAGCCTCCTACAGAGTTCTTACCCTTACAGTTTTACCCTAATGACTTGTAAATATTCCAAAATAAATAAATACAGTAAGTCCCAGAAATTAAATCAGTTTTGTCCAGTGGATTACCATTTTGAATGCTCTCTATGCGTACTGGGAGACCAGATTGTGCGGCAGCTATTAGCTTCAGAGCAGCATAAAACTGTGCACGACCAAAATAACCAACACGTTTAGCACCACAAAGTTCTGTAATCTAAAAGGAAAAAAAGAGACACATATCCCACATTGTTAAAATCCTTAATGCTTCCAATGGGAAAAAAAAGGGGGGGGGAATGCTAGAACAGTAAAGATGTTCAAAAACAGCAATTTTAGGCACGCCAGGTAAACTGTTGGAACAGATGTCTGGTCTACATTTTGCACCCCCAAAAAACTGCTGCATTAACGCAGAGCATAATGATCATTGTACCACAGGAAAACTTTCCCACATTCCCATATTCTCCCATTCATCTTGCAAACACCTCTCCTTTCTCCTTGTACAGATTCAGTTGCATCTAATATATCTCTACACATAGTAATTCTTTTGCTCATCTTTAGTAGGAGCAACCATCCTTGTGGGGAAAGTCTGAATGGGTGCCAGTTAAAGCATATGGAAAAGATAAAACAAAGCAAAACAAAATCAAAACAGATGTTGGGTTACCTAAGTGTTCCTCCTACAATCAACATATAATCAGGAAAAAAATATTTCAGGAGCAGAAGAAGAACAGTTTTGATGGGTTGCATTCAGGAGTTTCCACCCTTCAATGAAAGAAGTCCCACTGCTTAATAGTAGAACTCATCCTGTCAAGAGGAAGGGAACATTTGGAAATAGCTCATTCTCTTCTACAAAGAACACAACTACTAATACAGTTAGGGAGAGCAGCTCTTCCTCAGCCCTTTGAACAGGAATGAGAATTTTTTCCCTAGATTTTTTTCTGGACTGTCACTCTTATAATTCCTTACCACTGACCACGCTAGTTTGTATAAGGAGAGATTAAAGTCCAAAACATCTGGAGAGAAAACGGCATCTGACTCCTGCCATACATAATCTGGTCACCTTCCACATGGTAGATTTTTAAGAACTGTTATGGAAACAACCTTAAGTTCTGATGCTTGGTGCTATTGTACTCTGTAACTACTACAGTGCAACAACATAGACAAATTTCTCATAACAATCATGTCCTTCTTCACAAAAGCACCAAATTTATATAATTTGCAAACTTGTACATCATCATTTTCAGATAACAGGAGCATGTGTATATGTATGTGCAGCTGACTGATCCTGGTATAACACACAATGACCTGAATCACAACTGTGCCACACTGCATGTTACATGCATGGAACATAACATATCCCAATGTCTGAAAACAACTGCTTTTCTTTGCTCCAAAAATGGTGTAAATTTGTTGCTTTTATGAAGAATCAGATTTCTTAGTAAGAAATAGCAATAATATGTTTAATCTGTGGCATTAAAAACTCCACAGTCTTTTCACAATCAACAAAGTTTTCCTTGGACAAATGAGTTTGGTTTCAGTAAATGACATGACATCCAAAAACCTTGAAGAAGAAGAAAAAAATGCAATTGCTTTCTTCTAAGTTTGCAACTACCTGTGTAAACACTGAGATAAATATCCTGCAATGTTTTCTCCTAAAACATAGGATGCCAATTCCAGGCCATCAGCCAAATTATCAGCTTGACAGTTTCAAGGGCTCAGATGTTTGAAGCCCCAGATAGAAAACAGAAAGCATTTTTGAACTTTGTAAGGCACATTTTTGTAGGTGTTTCTGCTTGTTTCTGCTTCAACCACAACCTGAAAGCTTGATGAAAATAATATCTTAAAATATTTTAATATTTTAAAATGCATATAATACTAGTTTCACATCTGCAAAACTATTTTGGGACAGGTAAGCAAAAATCAATGAGTGGCCACTGCCATGAGTTGCTGGGGGAAATTCCTTTCCTCTGGTAACCACTTTTGTGAGCAGGGAAGTCTCAACATTTTTATCGTTTTATTTAGATATCAAAAGAATATATTAATTTTCTTCATCATTACCAATACTAGGGTAGTGTACCATAAATATAATTGCAGTCCTATAAGCATAAAATCCACTAAAAACAGTAAATAGCTGAGAATGAAGCCTATAAAGTAAGACAAAGAATCAAACTTAAAATGTCCAAGTAGGTAAAATGGCTTTCACCTGGCTCCAGAAGGACAACTATGACAGTGTCAGAAGTGCCCAGGAATTATGTGCTTGTAGAAAATGCCTTTTACGTAGCCCTCTCCTTTCTCTGGGAAGCTTCCAGAATCTTTATCATCACTGGTCGCAAAATGGGCAAATGGATCCCCAGAAGCCACCAAGGGGCATGATGCTCCAATTTAATATAAACCAGTTGTATTTTGGTGGCACTAGATAGTCTTTCGGATTTTTAAAATTTAATTTAACTTAATTTTTACAAACACACAATGACTTTTGTGACATCTGCTTTAGTAAAAGTGAGTGGGCAAGCCATCGCAGGGGTCCTGGATGGTAGTGGACAATGAAGTACATGTAGCACAAACCCTCCACAGCTGTTTAATATTGCTCTAGTGAGAAGATGGTCGGCAATCCACCGCCGTCTTCTTGTTGTCACACAATGCATTCAGATCTCTTGAGGAGGAAGTTGCTTTTCAGATTACAACACAGGCAGGCTGTTACATGGAAGATGATGTTTCTTTGAATTTAGGTTTCTGTCATGCAGATGTGTGTCTGCGTGTGTGTGTGTGTGTGAATTCAAACAGGAAACTACAGAAATGTACAGTATGAAGCACTACTGTCCAGACCAGTTTTAGTAGAGGTTTTCCTTTATGTAGATAGCTCTATAGAGGGATGAGGAAGATACTCCTTCAGGTAGAATTATCCTATGAATTTGCATCCCTCAAATCAATAAGCAAACCAAAATGGACTTGGACAGCAAAACTTTAGTTTTCTCTGATATCTGTGATAATTCTCCCACCAGGAAATGCATACAATATTGTATGTACTCATGTATAAGTCAAGAAATATTAGGGGAAAAAATGACTCAAAAAAACTGGGTCAACTTACCGTGATGGGCCAATGTAACCCACAGGTACAGTATTAAGCTGGGCAGGAAAAAGGCAGTTTTTGGCTCTTCCCTGCCACAATGCAGACCGTGGAGCAGGGCTGATGCTTCTTTTAGGTTCTCCCAGGACAGCCTAAGCTCTCACCTTAGTCCATCCCAGAAAACCCTCTACTATCCCTGCTGTGGAACTGCTTTCTTGCTCTTTGAGAGCTCTGGAGTTCCACCCTTTCCAGTTGAAGAGTTCCACCCTTCCCAGCTGCCTCAGAGCCCTCCTACTGCATCAATTTGATGGCCTCGCCATCTTGGACCAACAATGCTTTTGCCTTCCCGGTAGGCTAAGAGCTGGGCAGCAGCATCGCCTCCAACACCACTGCTACCCTCTCGGCAGGGCTGTTTCACCAGTGCAGCCATCTTTTTACTGTTGCCACCAGCAACAAGGTGGTGGGGGAACAGGGGAGGAGGGAGCTGCTGTCTACCACCTGGCCCTCTTGCCTCACCTCCCTTCAACTTCCAGCCTTTGTGCCACCTCCCCGAGTCACCCATCTTCAACACCATTCCTCCCAGCCCTCCAGATTCTTTCTTCAACTAAATTATCTAAACAGTTCCCCTAGCCTGGATTCAGGCAGGAGCCTGCCTCTCTGTCTCCAAGGCTGGAGGAGAAAGGAAGACAGGGTGCAGGGTGTCCTAGCCAGTCTTGAGTTGGCCTTGCAACCAGCAAGAGTCTGCAGAATTGTTCCCATATTGTTCTGCAGAAAACCTGGAAGCTGTACCATGAACAAATGAATTCTACAACAATATTTTGATTTTGATATTCTGATAGACCAACATGTCTGAAAACATAAGACTTATTAACTTTAAAACTTCATTCTTTCCTGGATATTTTCATTGCAAAAATCATAAATTAGCTCCCCCAAGTCAATTTCTCTTACGGGTTCACATTCGGTGGACAAGATGGCTAGATGGATAAAATATCCTTGCCCCATTATAGAACTCCTGCAGTTTTGAATGAGTACAAGCTTGCTGAAACTTCTACTACAATCATTGACAGTGTAAAAAAACAACAACCTGTAGGGCTATGTACATGTCACTGAAAATTGGTTGTAGCTACTTTTTGTAAATCTCATATTATCCTATACACGGAGATAGTTCATATTCTTTTCCAAAAGTAGACCTGAAAATTTTCTTTTCAGATGCAAAGTTTCACAAGGAAAATCTGTAGAAAGAGTGAAGGCGACACTCAGGAATATTCTTCCAGCTCCCAAGCTCTCATGTTATATATTTTTAGACTAAATAGATTGTAAAACCGTTACTCTGAATCTGTGCTCAGATGCAAAGATGGCAATTGCCTACACAGTCGGCTCTTCACATTTGCATGTTTAACCTTCATGGATTTGATTATCTGCAAGTTACTCCAATCCCTGACCCCCACCTCAAGCACTTCTTTTCTAGGGTAACCTTTCTTCTTGGCTGCTCTGATCAGGTCATGCAGTTCTTTAAAAACCACTTCTATTGGTCCTCCTCTTCCAGGAGACATTGTCTGGCTAAAGATGGCTTGTATCTCAATTTCTCAGCACCACAAATCCTCTCCAAATGCCCCCCACACCCAAAGGAGGCAAGAGAGAAGAAGTACAGGGCCACCATGCTGCTCCATCCTTTCCCTTTCCCTGACCTGGTTTAGACTTTGAGTGCCCACTCTGTCTACCATGCCTCATTCCCCTTCCCATAAACACACACACACATTTTGATATCTGTGGTTTTTCTACTTTCGCAGGGATCCTGAGCCCCAACCCCAGGAAATGTGGAGGGCCAACTGTGGTTACATCTAAACCATGTCTTTGATTGAATTAGACATTTACTCAGGGGTTTGCAAATCTTACCATATGAAGCTTCCTTTATCTTTTCTTACCTTTCCCACCAGCTATCCTTTCTTCCTGGCTGTATGCAGGGAATTCTGGGACTTGTTTTGGATATGACAGACCATTTCAAAACAGAGAAGAACAAATCTCTCCATCCCAGACATACTGGGATGCATAATTAACTGCATAATCACATATCCTGCATAATCACACATTCTCTATTCTAGAGAAGGGCTTTACGCTAGGGCCAGGCAATCCAACAGCTCAGAATGTTGCTTGAGATCACGCTAACATTGCTTCTGATTTGCTCTAGCACAGTGTTACTCAAAATCATTGTTCCTCAACCAGTGTCAGTCTTTGAGCCACTGACTGCCTGTCCATGGTGAGTTTCTAGGAAAGAAAATAAACAATTGTAGCCAATGAGAACAAACATGGTGCTAGTGCCTGGCACAGAGGAAAAACCTGGTCCCTCACCTCAGTCTGAAAACTACTGCCCTAGCAAACTGCAGACGTTCTAGAAAACAGACACATGTAAGGCATGACCTACAGTTTGTCTTCAGTTTTTTCCTCACAACGGCAGTCTGGCCCTGTCCCAGTCCCAGTGCTATTTCTGTCCCCATGAGGAGCTCATAGCCACAATCACTAGTCAACTTTCACCAGCACTACCTGAAATTGCTCTACATCCTTTATACAATCTTCCAACTGCCAAGAAATGCCATCTGTGCTATCTGAGCACCCTGAACTCTAAAACAACTTGAGATTAATTACATGAAGTTGAATACCATGAATGTTTAAACTTTAACATGATCTTCTATAGGAGGCTTGGTTTTATTTTGAAAGAAACAAAAGCTAAGCATGCAGGCAGAATGCTCAATTAGAAAAAGGTTCAATTGTCTCAACATGAGACAATTGTAAAGGGAACTCCTGAGTTACTTGCTGAGGGCCAAGCAGGTGAGTGGACAGGAAAAAGGCATGAGAAAGACGCTTGGACTGGAACAAACACTGTCAAGTATCCTTCTGTTTCATTTCTTTTTTCTGGTTTGGCCAATTAGCTATTTCCTGTTCAATTTCTAAGAAACCAGAAAAAGATAGGGAACATGTGAGGTTGATGTTTTTCTCCTACTGTTGGTGTACTTAAGACAACAAGGAGCCAGCAGAAGAAGCCTTTGTTGAGGAAAATACATAGCTGGATATACAGATGGGTGTTTCATTCTCCACTGGTTAGTTGGCCAGGTTGCTAACTTCAATCCACATTTTTATAACCATGCATTCAAGTATATTCAATGCAGATCAACTGATGCCCCATGCAGGGTAGGCCCTTGAAGCAGACAACCCATTTGGTTAGATGTCCTTTTTGGAGAACTCATCCTTTCCCAATTGTCACCAGGGCAAATATGCAGTTAAATTCTGTTTCCACATTCCTGTGTGGGCTTGCCTTTTATAACATTTGTGAAGTAGGTGAAGACAACAATAACTATGTTGTCTGTTCTTCAGTATTTTTTCAGAAGAGCTGTACCCAACATCACTCCTACTTAGAGCAGACTCACAAAAAGGAATGGAACTTTTTGGTTGCAGTTAAGCCCCTTTGATTTCAGTGAGTCTACTCTGGGTTGAACTAATATTAGATTTAGCCTATATGCTAGTATCTGTCAATACACTCTACTAAATAAAGAGAACTGGTATTGCTAAAGACAGATTTCTGTACTAAAAGTTTCTCTGCACATTAACTTGCATCCAGTACTGCCTCGTTTCTCCTGCCATACCATTAATGCCTCCTCCCTTTCATGGACAGTTGCTCAGGCAGGCAATGGAATGAGTTTCTCTTATAAACGAGGAAGCCAGAAATGTGATATAAATGAGATGTAGGCTTATAAGTGAAACAGATGACAACATTATCAAAGCACAAAAAGATGTCATTATCAGGCACCTCTACACATACACACAGAGGAAGGATTTTTTTTAAAAAAAATCTTTCAAAAAAAGTTGCTCAGGCACACAAAAGGCCAAGGGCTCCACCCATTACTATATTTAACAGAGAACACCCTGACAAACAGGTCAGGACATGATACATAGAAATATTTCAAAGACCTGTTCCATTCTTTACTCCCTTGTTATAAATTGACAAAGGAAATACTAAAAACACTTTAAAAATATCTCCATTATCCACACACACTCACACTCAAAATAGAAAGAACAAAAAAAGTTAGAATCCATATGCAATATATTTTAAAGAACAAGCTGAAGTATCAGAACAGTCTAAAGCTGATAATTTAGCTACCATATCCACTGGCTGCTTAAAACAACTGCTAATAGTTCTGAAAAATAGAAACACCTTGGTTGTGTACTTTTTTCTCAAAACGTTCTTTAATTAAAACCAGGGAAGCTAAAGGGGCAGACAGTTCCACTTTATGTATATATACACCACCACCACAACAAGCAGAGTGTTACAACAGCAGTTTATTCCTGCTGTAGTAACAATGGAAATATAGAACTGAAATAATTTACTTCTAAGTTGAATGAGAGTATGTACATCAGAAAGATAAGTGCAAAAGTACCAACAACTAGCTCACTATTTGTTGTTGTGTGCCTTCAAGTGAGTTTTGACATACGGCAAAACTCACTTGAACTTATGATGAGGCTTTCGTAGCAGAATTTGATCAGAAGGGGTTTGCCTTTGCCTTCTTTTGAGGCCAAGAGAGTGTGACTTGCCCAAGGTCACACAGTAAGTTTCCACGGCTAAGAATCCCAGTACATCACTCAAACCAGACTACCATACTGGCTTTCAGCTTATTTACACAATTGCATTGTTCATGACAAAATATTCTGCAATAGATTATACTGGTAATAGGGTGCCAAATACAAACAATAGATTTGTATGAGAACTCACTTATTCAGAAGTATCTTTCCCTACAATTTTATAAGTGCCTTCTTGAGACACAGCTTTGCACCTGGCTCCAGCTGCTGGATCTTGGGGGGTTCTAAAGAAAACAAATACACAGTCTGCCCATTCCTGATGTAAGCGACACGGGTGCACAACAGCACACCCTCCAAATGTCCCAATTTGGAAGTCTATTATCCCACTTTTCCAGCTACTTTTAAAATGTTCCACTTTCTCTCTTCTCCCATCTTTCCCTTCGTCTTCAGCTTATCTCAATTGGTCAAACTGAGTTCAAAGTGCAAGAACAGTTTGTACTCAAGTAACTTAGCAGAGGAAAAGGAGTAGGAGTCTTGCCCTTCCCTGCAGCACTTTCTCCTAGCTTGTCTGTTCCCCCCACCCTCATAAATAACTTTTCTGTCTTGACCATATTCTGATGTTGCTTGGCCATATGAGTTCCACTTTCATCTGGGAAATCTTGTACGGTATGCAATAAATGGCTTTCTTTACCTGACCAATATGTGGCCACTTGAACCCTATGTACTGCTACATCAGTTGATTCAAATATTTGCTTGCCATTTGGACAAAGCAAAAATGAGTTTAAGACTGCAGCTCATAAAGTAAGATTAATTGTGTTTATTTTTTATAAGTTGTCTGCTTTTGAAAAGTTGACTGTTTGATGGCACAGAAACAGTAGAAACTAAATGAATTATTTACGTCCCCATCTCAGTTCAGAGGAGGATCTTGCAACTGTCAAATGTCAATATTTCTTCACTTCCATCTTCACTTCAGATGTATGGACAGAGTGGGCAACTTCTGGTCAATGGGGGCCCATTTTGGCTCCATGAATTTGGTAGTATGACAACAGTGAGGGGAAACATTGCATTTCCACTTCGAAATAAGGTGTGCCATGAAAACACATCTTGTCTCAAACCAAAGTTCTGCCTCCCCCTTCCTGCAGGGGGCATCAAAGCTCTGAAAGAGGCCACGGGCCAAATGGACTTAGCAGTATGTGGAACACTGTGCAGACTAGACTTCAAGACACAGGCCCTTTCCGCAATTCACCCATTTTCGGCGCTGGGGTGCAGTGCTCGCACAAGCAGCCTCCGGAGAGAGGCTCTTGCATCCGGGGTCCTTCACTCCGCACAAGCTTCCTGCTCGCACGAGAGCCCTGACTCTTCCTTTCACAGTGCAGCCTGCAACCTTCCCAAGCTGCACTGGGACAGGAAGCACGACAGGCCCGGCTCCCAAGGCACCGCACGCAAGATAAATGCACACGGGGCCCCGGAGCGATGCATGACCACGCAGCATTTTCAGCTTCAAGCCAAAAATGAAAAAATGTGTAAGTGGTCCGTGTCAGGTCCTGGAGCATCGCATAAATGTGAGTGTGTCGTGTGGACCGCTCCTCACATTTGCGCGATGCTCAAGGGGCCCTTTTGCATCAAAAATGCCATGTAAAAAGGGTCACAGTGGAATTCCAGTAGAATGAAAACATCAGTCTTCTTTTAAAACACAGGGCCATCATACACACAGTTGCTCATACAGAAGCACCACTCAAGTAAACAGGACATATCCATGAGAAACTGATAGCAGGATGAGCCTTCATTGCCTTAAATTATTAATATAATGATAGTTTACGGGCAACACCCAGCTTCATCAAATCGTCTCGGAGTTATTTACGCAAAATATGTAGACTTGGTAGCCCAAATTTAGCACTTTGCTCCATTTGCTGAAAACAAGTTTCAACTTGGAATCACTGCATTAGCTGATGTTCAGAATGAAGCTGTAATTATTCCCAACAGAAGGTGCTAGTCCTGTTCATCTCCTTTACAACAATCATCAAACAATTTGTTCCTTATCAGACCTCCTCTCTTCTTAATTTTAAAATATTATTGAGGCTATCTGAAGAGCAGTACCTTTTGCAGAACTCTGAAGCTCTTAACTGATAATGTTTAGAAAATGTATCTCTCCTTCACATAATAAGAGAAAAAAATACAAATAAAGAACACCACTCATCTTCATATAGGCCAGAATTACAAACACAAAAAAGACTTGCACCCCAGAAAGACCTTATACTGTTGCAAAAGTGCACTGGGAACACTTCCAAACCAAACTGACCTCAAAAACTTTTACACTACTCAGAAGAAATTGATTTTCTACAAAAGCCATGAAAAGGATTAGTCTCAGATTTAGGCCAGTAAGAGATTTATATTCCGTTTGGACCCAAATCTATAACATGATGCACAAATGAGGGTAGCAAATATGGGTGAAACATTTTCAATAGCTTTCCAGATACAAGAAATTAAACTCTGGAGAGCCAAGCTTTATAAAATAAAACATGGTAGATAAAGCACAACACTTTTATATTGTTTCTTGAAACATAACAGGCAAAAGTGATTTTCACAGCCATGGTTTGTTTTGACAAGCACAAAAAGCAGACCAGCCCCCTCCTCCCCCTGAGACTTTAAGCATCTGATTCATTTTTCAAAGAGTGGCCTAGGAACCTTCATTCTTCAAAAATGAAGGAAATGTGCTGGTCCTTCATTCCATTAAAGAAGATGCCATTCCACTAAACAACATTTCCAACATTTTTGGCTATTGTCCTTTTAAAGCTGGCCTATGATAATAAAGTCAGGAGTATTTTATCTGGATTGCAGCCAAAGTTGGCTTTTGGGGCACGCAGCAAGTGACTACAGAAGAGAAACTGCTGGAAACAGCCATGATCTTGATTGGGAAGAAAAACAAATGTGGAAACTCTTACCAGATGTTCTATTGTTTTGTTGGATTTATGTGACATATTGCAAGTTAAAACTTGATTGGGCTAAAGCCAAAGAGCTATAGAATAGCATTTGTTATTGGAGTTGTACCTGCATACCAGGAACAGATTTCCCAAGTTATGCACCACATCTTTTATAAATTCTAACACAGAAGATAGACATAATACTTCAGGCATGTCAGAGATAACTAGAACATACCTTCAGTGCTCTGAAAACACATTCATTATTCTGTCTTGGCCCCAGTTTTGAAATGAAACATTTCTAAAAGTTGTCAGAATAGTGTGGCATATTGGCTAGTGATTGGAACAATGACTCCAATCCAGCAAGGTCAATCTGTAGATGCAGGTTTGTGCTATCAGATGTCTACTTCTAGGCAACAAGTAAAGTGAGAGGGAAGTGTTCCACTTCTTGCTTATGCAGCCTTTAGGCTAGCATAGGCATAGTATAGCTCACGAGGCCCTGGAACCCCCTTTTAGGGCCCCTGAAACCCCTCACCAATACCTAAAAGCTCCTTAACCACCTCATTTTAAAAAATTCAACATGATTTTGGGGCAATTTTTGCTTACTTAGAAATCCCCACAAACACAAAATACACATGTGCACACACACACAAAATACCCTTCTTCAGAACCTTGTACTACTCCCAAGTATCGGGTTCTCTTTGCAGCCTGTCTCAAAACCGTGACAGGAAGTGCTGCGAACACTTCCTGTTGCCATATTGATATGGGTTGCAGAAGAGAGGTATTTAGGCTCACTGTTAGGGGGATCCTACACAGTTGCACACCACTGCTTTAGGCAGCATCTTTGTCTTTTTCCTAACAAACAAATGTTAAGAAAAAAAAAACTTTAAAGCTCTTTTTTCAAGGAGAAAAAACTTCACCAGACTTCAAAGTGTGATAAGCAATCCCTGCTACATCTTGTGACTATAGTGAACTAATTTCTCCAGTTTTCTTATTAGGATATGCCTATGAACAAAGAACCTGCCGAGGCAAAGAAAAGCAACTATCACCTGACATTTCTATACATATTCCAGGTTGAATATGTATCCCCTTATTAAGTACTTCAAGGTATTACTTGTTTTGGGAAAGAAGTGGCATATAAACAAATAAATAATGAAGACAGTGAGGAAGAAATTAAAGTATTAATCACAGTTTTGTAATTTCATTACATTGTATTGAAAGATGACTTTCCATGCCATTCATGGAAGAAGTCATGTGAATGCAAGAGCCTTCAGTCCTGAAAAGTGGAGCTGTCTGGGGATTATGGCACATATAGCCCAACAAATCTAGGAGTCTCCAAGATGGGGAAAATTGTTGTGGAAACTCCTTTAAATGGAAGGTACAGAAAGACTTTTGTTTTATTTTGTTTTTGCAGGTTTCCCTTTACAGTGCTTCCTACAGGATTCCCCAACACTTCAGAACAGGTTTTTGGGAAGAAGTGGCCAAAAAAAAAAAAAAAAATCTTCTGTACTTGAAGATGTGGGATCCCGTGTAAATCCATTAATGATCAGAGATGATTTTCATGACTTTAAAGTAGATGATGAAGACATTGAGATAATTAAAGATTTTCTATACCTTGGCTCAGTCATAAATCAAAATGGAGACTGTAGTCAAGAAATCAGAAGAAGACTGGTACTTGGAAGAGCATCTATGAAGAAACTAGGTGAGATCCTGTCTTGTAAAGATATATCATTAAACATCAAAGTCAGAATCATCCATGTCATAGTATTTCCAGTTTCTGCCTATGGTTATGAAAGCTGACAAGAAGAAAATCAACTTATTTGAAATGTGGTGCTGGAGGAAAATTCTACAGACACCACAGACTGCTAAAAAGACCAATGAATGGGTCTCCCATTTATACAGGACACCCCATAATGCAAAGTCCAGTACCAATCTTTCAGATGATATCATCAACACCAGACTTCTTCAACTCTTAAATAACATAACAGAAAAACACACATATCATAGGGTGAATCTCTCAGAAAATAAAATCAACATCACCAATAATCTCATTCAGTGCAGATGTAAAACAAAATGAGCTATTCAATGCATGAGCAGAAAGTGTTTCCAGGCAGAAAGGGGAAAGACTTAGCAGTTTATATATCTAGTTGCCTCTAGAGATGCTGAGATAACTCCATAGCAATTCTAGTGTTACTTCTTTCCAAAAGGTATCACCACATCTCTGTCCCATCCTTTGATTAAAAAGGAGAGCACAAAGACAGGAATAGCTAGGTTACCTCCATGTTTTGACATATTTTGAGAATCACTGCTACAAACTAGTCCATTCTTAAAGATAAGCTATCTTATTATCTCTTTTTCTACACCAAAGAGAACTGCATGGGGAATCTCAGTGTGACAAAATAATCTTTAGAATAAAAATGAAACCTGATGTTGTGGTTCAGTGAGTGAAGAAACACTCTGGGATCCAAGCCCAGTGAAAATCCTATCAGGAAGGAAAGGAAAAGTGATTACAGACCAATGTCCTAAGAGACTTCACATACAGTAGTTGTCACCAGGAAATAATGCCAAACCACAGCAACAATGGGAGAGAGACTGTTGTTGTTGTGTGCCTTACAGTTTGTTTGGTTTTTTTTACTTACGATGACCCTAAGGCAAATCTATCATGAGATTTTCTGGGACTGGGAGTGTGTGATGTGCCCAAGGCCAGCCAGTGGGGTCCCACGGCTGAGCAGGGAATGAAACTCTGGTTTCCAGGGTCATAGTCCAATGCTCAAACCACTACTACACCATGCTGGCTCTCTAAGGATGAAGGATACTCTATAGCAAATATAGAGACAGTTGAGAGCCAGCATGATATAATGGGTTGAGCATTGGACTACAACTCTGGAAACGGGGGTTCAACTCCCCACTTGACCATGGAAACCCACTGGGTGACCATAATATAGATGTATAAGGACAACCCACCCACCATGGCAATATGCTGTCTGTAATTATACAAGATAGAATGAAATAAACATATGGAGGTTTTCTTTTTTTAAAAAAAAATAGGGCCTAAGTTTAGCTGCACTTCTAATCAATGTAATACAACAGTTTTCTACATTTAATGTGTAACTCTGGGCTAGAAAATATTTTGTTTTATATTTATAAATATAACTTTTATGTTTGTTATATCAAAAACACAGGTCTGATCTTATGCCAACAATGTAACATGATTATGAAATCTGTCCATTAATCAATGTCAATTGACCAGACTAATGGGATTGTGCATAAACATTTCCTGAATTATATAAACTTATCCATTAACAAAATGGTCTTATTTCCTCAGTCCATTAAGATACACTAGCAATATGGACTGCATGCAATTCTAATTGGGAAAAATGACATTTTCCCCTTTCTGTGGTTGTGTGTGAATCTTCATTATTCTTTAACCCAGGGTGAGCTCCATGTGGCTCACTAGATGTTGTCTGACTGCAGATTTCACCTTCCTTGACTACGGCCTATGTTGGCTTAAGGCCAAGAGGAACTATAGCCCAGAAATATCCTGAGGGCTACAGATTTACCAGTTTTGCTTTGATCTGTTTAAGCATACAAACACAATGAATTAAACATTTAAGAATACTGATGCCTTCCAGTTTTTCGTATGTGACAGATAACTGTATAAACAAAGGCCACTTGCTACGTTTAATATCGGTTAGCCATTTGTTATCAGGTCCATAAAGACTAAACGAGCTTTCCCTGCACTGCATTAGAAATGGTGTGTTGTGATTCTGGCAGAATTCCTAGCAAGCTTCCCCTGTTGTTTGTCTAATTCAATGAAAAGGAAAACACACAGGCTTCTTGATTCTCCAAACCATGATTTAGAGGACTGTGCTGTGCCTTCACACCTAGCCCCATCCCTCCCTGCTCTGTTTTTCTTCTCTCTCTCATAGTCTGACTAAACATAATCTGCTGATCAATTAAGACACAACAGCATGAAGTATGTATCCATATTGCTGCTGCAGCTTCATCAGACTCCCACAATGGAAGAGTTGAGTGCTTTGCTCCACCAACTGTTGCAAGGGGCTAAAACTGACTTGGAAATCCAGCTGCAGAATGTGAGTCAAAGCACACAGCCTATGATGAGGTTCATGGGGTAGACAGGCTATTGAGAGGCTCTGACCATAGAAACAGATTTTTGCAGCTAAGTGTACGAACTGATTATTGAAAAGCATGGTGTCTGAGACAATACAAATGTTCATTTCTGGAAATGGATCAGATTTGTGAACTCCTTCCTTGAGGACTGCATTCATTCATTTCTGCTCTGTTGTAAAACTATCAACTGGAGAGTACGACAATTCTTGATGAAAAATAACAATTCAAATTCAAAGAGCAGCTTCTGTTTCTCTTGAAGGAGCAGATTATATTATCCTTATTGCTCATTCCAGCCCTATAATTATTTAAAGTATGTTGGTTTAAAGACAATATTTCTAATGCAGCATGTAAGTGTTACTTTGTCTGGATTCCTTGCTTTTTTAAAAAAAAAAATTTTTTTTTTTTATTTACCTACAGTACAATGTAACAAATGCAAATACAGTCAGTCCTCCACATTCACAGGAGTTAGGGATGCAGGATCCCTGTGAAGTAGAAAAACCACAAATGTTTATTGGCCTCCTATACTGTATTTAACACACAAAGTAGCCACCAAAGTATGGTCAGGACTGCATCATGAGTGTGGGGTTGGAGAGAATTTAAAATGTATTTTTCCTTTCCACAAAGGTCCCAACACCACTTCCCTCTGATGACCTGAAGCCTCCATTAGTCCTAGGAGGGAAGCTTACATCAACTGATACTCATCATAAGCAAGGGTGGGTGTCTAATTTCCCTTCCCAGCACTACAGAACCTCAAGTACTGATACACATATATACCTCACAGTGCCTGTTAACACGCAACAGAAGGCAGATTAATAGCAGTTAAGACAAGTAGTTTGATTCTGATACTGTTCTGTAAGTACACCAGAAATTAGGGACAACAATTTCAGTCATGAAGGGCATGAGTTCTAGGAAGTTTCATATCTCAATACTTTCTACTGAAATCAAACTCAGGGTACATCAAAAAATAGTGATGAAAAATTACTAAGAAGGGAGGTATATTCTAGAATATAACTCATTTTGATTCAAAAAAGAATGTATTCAACTCTCAAGACAAAGAAGACCACGGTTGATCTTTATACCTGAGCATTTATAACTAAAATGATGACTAAAATCTGAATTGTGGCCATACTTGTACTTAACTCAGAGCACAAGCTTTAATTTATCCTGGCAATAAGAATAGGATACTAAGACTCTTTGAACCTGTGGATGCCAAAGGTATGCCAGCAACAGGAGTCAGTTATTATAGCATCACAATTAAACTGGAGCGCACAGAATGCCAGCAGAAGGGTTAAAAGTCAGTGATGCTGGCCAAGTATTAAAAAAGGAGCTAAAATTATTTAGAATCCAATAGTTAGTCACCCACTGGTTCAGCTCCTAATCTCAGCATAATAACTGAAGTGGCAGTATACAATCAATGAGGTACAGACAAAGGGCCAGGCATCTTTTTCTCACAGCTGCTGACCCTACAGCTCTAAGTGACAGGGTTACAACTATCTCTGCACATAAACCATAATATATCTTCAGTAATATGTAGCAGGACTGGACAACTGCCCAGAAGGCAGATGTGTTGCAGGACTTGAGAGGGCCATATCTCCCCATACCCACACCAATCTTTAGTCCAAAACATCTGTCTTGAGCAAGTGGGATATGACACTTAAACCTATATTGGGAAAGGCTGTTTTAGGCCTATGAAGGCTTTTTTTCCAAAATGGAAAGTGACCAAGCAGGTGTGTCACGGGAAATACCTGCCACAGGTCTAAAACAGGTTGGGAGTGGCAACAGAACAGGAGACAATTGTGCTAACTAGACTGTACAGTTGGTCAGTTTTCACACACCCCTCCCCACAAATGAGTTATCAGTAATGGCAAACTGGGAGTCCAACAGTAATGGCCATAGTAGGAGCCAAAGGGGCTACATACTGCTCACAGGCTGCAACTGCCCATCCTATTGCACTTTCCTAGTTTACCCTCCTATTTCCTAGTGTACTGTGACTTGGATGCCACAAAAAAAAAAAAAAAAAACCACCAGGGGGGAGAAAGGGAAAGCAAATCTTTCCTTCCACAAGCTGAACACCCTCCTTCCACTTATCTTCCTGAAACCGTGAAGGTTCTTTGGGCCCAGCACCATTTGTCAGAGATTTGGCAGGTATAAGCTCTTCCTAGGTGACTACTGTTTGTTGTTACCTGCCATCAAGTCAACTTCTACTTGTAACGACCCTATGAATGCAAGACTTCCAAGTCATTTTACAACCACCCTACAACCACCTGCTCAAGTCTTGCAGATTCAGGGACATGTCCTGCTTGACTGACTCTATCCATCTGTAGTGTGCGTGCTTTCCTTCTTTGCGAGAGATTACTATCTTTTCTAATGAGGTATGTCTTCTCATGATATGGCCAAAATACAGCAGCCTCAGTTTAGTCAGTTTGGCTTCTACGGAGAGTCCAGGCTTGATTTGCTCTAAGACCCATTCATTTGTTTTTTCTAGCAGTCCAGGGTATCTGTAGAACTCTTCTCCAGCTCCACATTTCAAATCAATTGATTTTCTTCTTATCAGCTTTCTTCACTGTCCAGATTTCACAACCATACACAGAAATTGGAAATATGACAGCATAAATAATCCTAACTTTCATAGTCAATATCTTTGTTTTCTTAATGTTCAAGTGTAAACTTGCCTCTGCACTTTCTGCCTTGACTTTCTTCAGCAATCATTCTCACTCTTTGCTATTTTCTGTTAATAAGATTGTGTCATTTGCACGTCTTAAATTGTTGATGTTCCTTCCTCCAATTTTCATCCCTCCTTCCTCCCATCATAATCCTGCTTTATATATGACATGTTCAGCATACAAGTTAAACAGATTGGGTGATACAATGCAGCTTGCCTGATCCCCTCTTGCCAATTGGAAAGCATTCAGTTTCTCTGTATTCTGTCCTCACAGTAGTCTCTTGTCCTGCGTATAGGTAACCATGAGGACAATCAAATGTTGTGGCATGCCCATTTTTTTAAGAATGATCCACAGTTTTTCATGATCTACACAATCAAAGGTTTCGCTATAGTCTATACAGGAAATTCTTTTTTTGTGTTCTATTACCCAGTATATGTTTACAATGGTACCTCTTCCTTTCCTGAACTCAGCTTGGACATCTGGCATTTCTTGCTTCAGATATGGTAAAAGTTTGTTGCAGAATTTTGAGCATCAGTTTGTTTGCATGGAAGATTAATGCAATGGTCCTGTAGTTACTGCAATCCCTGTGTCCCCTTTCTTGGGGACTGGAATATATATTGAATTTTTCCAATCTGTGGGCTATTGTTTTGTCTTCCATATTTGTTGACATATTTTAATTAGAACTGGATTCTGCCTCTGTAGCTTGATCCAGCTCTATTGGTATACCAACTGCTATACCTACACATTTTATCCAGTTCTGACAAACACAAAACAAGTTACAGCTATGCAGTGATAACCAATGGAAGGCACGAACTCTCAGATTTCTGAACTGAAATCTGGACCTGAACTGAAGCATGGCATACTACCTACAAACTGGACTGAGCAAACTGGGTAGTTTTCCACATCACCAAACCAGAATCCAAACTGAATCCTGCTGGTGGTACATACTTCTACTAGAGATGCAACAGATCGGTGACATTTGCCCCAGTGGAAAATACATTTGATGAGCATATGGAACACCTGGGAATGACTTAGCAAGTGATGACACATTCCCTAGGGGACATATAGAAAGGGCTGAGTCATGATACTGAAATCATGGCAAGGGGTTGCATCATGCTAATGGCCCTGACTGATGACCAGCAAGCAGGTGTGTATAAAAGAGGAGTGGGAATGCTTGCTCTCTCTCTCTCTGACTCCGAATGTCTGATCCTGACTCTCTGATCCTGAAACTCTGACGCTGAATCTCTGCCTGTGGATCTGCATATCCTGTACATATAGATGTACATATTACAGCTTTGAAGATTAAAGCCTCCAGGTATTTTGGATGACAAAAAAAAATAAGCACCTGTTTTAATGGGAAAGTATATCAAGTGCATAAAATTCTCCTGGACTGAGTCAAAAGTAATTTAAAAGCAAAATAATTTACTACCATGTCCAGTTGCATCTTCTCATACAGCAATGAATCCTGCTTTGGAGGCTCTCTCAACTTTCTGTTTGGTTGGACAAGCGACTGTACAGATTTGTACAGTGCTATTTAGACTGTGGCAACTGATATTTCATCTGCCAGGAAGAATAGGAAAAAACAGAGGATTCAAACCCTATCAAATTTAACTAAGTAACCTGGCCCGGCCTGACCCCTCCCAACCTAATGGAAATGCCAATCACCTGCGCTCCCATCACCAGCAGAATAGACCTCCTTCTCTCCATTTAGCTGGCACCCTGTAAAGTGGGTTGGAGGAGAGTTACGATTGTAGCAATAGTGTCAAAATTGTGACTAAATAGTGACTGCGGATGCAAAACAATTACAGATGAGAAAATCTAGGTAATTATTTCATATTCATGACACAACTTAGCCATGATTGTGACAGTATTGCCACAATCATCACATCCCCCAATACTTAACTAAGTAGCTGATACAGGATTCTAGCCAATCGATCCTCTATCCTGAAAAATGATAACTATCTCTGTGCCAGAAGAGCTATGGTTTGTAAGCAAACCACTGAAATAGTCTAGAGAGACAGCACTGGCACATCTTTGTATCAGGTCATATGGGAGCTAATTAAAATGATATACTAATACAAATTAATTGTCACCATGTGTCCATAAACATGCTTCAGTCCATAAGAAATAAGTAAGCTGTAGATTCCCTTCACCCCAAGAGTCTCCTTGAAAAAGGACAACTATTAAAAGTTGGAAAGAATATGCAGAAGATGTAATAAGTATGATTTCAAAAGGTAATTTCTGTTTCAGAGTTATTAACTGTGAAAAACATGAGCCAGAATTCATGTATATTTGAAGTTTATAATTTAAAAGTCACTCTTCATTAGGGATTTTCTCTCTTTCACAATACATGAAATATCGTTATCATTCTGAATACATGTGTTTTTGTCTGATTTCAGAAACTAGAGTTGGGCCTGATTTTGTACTTGGACAGGAGACAACAGGGAATCCATGGGGCTAGGAAAGAATAGTGCCTGAAACTCTGGAGAGCTGCTACCAATCAGATTTGACAACACTAGCTTAGATGAACCAACAGTCTGATTCAGTGTAGGACAGTTTCTCATATTGCATTCAGTACGTAAACATTTTTAATCATTAGATAGGCACTCTTCATATTTTACTGAATGATATTCCTACCCACACAATACAGGTTCTCTTTATTATAATCATATTTTTCATTACAGGGACAGAACAAGAAATCTTTAGACCACCTATGTCTTAGGTCTTCTGAAAGCCTCTGTATTCCCAGATGAGCCTGCATGAGTCTTAGGATCTTTGGAGGAAGCCTTTCTCTCTGTCCCACCACCCTTTCAGGCTCAGCTGGTAAGGACATAAGAGAGAGCCAGTGGCTCAGTAGCTATGGAACTCCATTCCAAAGGAAGCATGCTTGCCCCTCCCCTCACTGGTAGACAAAGAACTTCCTATTTAAACAAACCTTTAGCCTTCGATGATGGCGGCAGAGACATGCAACAGGTGTGCTGTTCTTGATACATAGTGCATGTTTTATGTTTTTAAACTTTTTTTTAAAGTTCATGTTGTTTTAACTACAGTTAGCCCTCCACACCTGTGGGTTTGACTTTCATGGATCTGATTACTTGTGAGTTTCTTCAACTCCTGCCTCCCCTCGACTTCAGGTGCTCCTTTTCCAGGGGAACCTTACCTCTCAGTGGCTCTGATCAGACCATGTAACACTTTAAAAACCTGCCTCTGCTCCTCTAGAGCACCACAAACCCTCTCACAATGCCACCCCACACCAAAGGAAGGAAATGGGGAAGAGAAAGGAAGTATAGGGCCACCACACTTACCTACCTGCTTTTCCTCTCCTTTCCTAGACTTGGTTTGGCCTCTGAGTGCCCACCCTCTCTCTACTGTGCCTCAGCCCCCTTACCACAGACACACACATGCATTTTGATATTTGCGATTTTTCCACTTTTGCAAGGGTCCTGTGTTCCCCTAACCTCAACGAATGTGGAGGGCCAACTGTACTTTGTTTTAATGTATACTGTAAGCCACTTTTGAGTCCAATTTTGGGAGAAGGGTGACATAAATGCAATGCAACTGGCAGACCACACAATTTCCTTGCCTGGTTTATATGAAAGGACTGTGGCTGTTCCAGTGTTTCAGGCAAGCCCTGTTCTGAGATTTGTTAAATGGAGATGCCAGAAACTCAAGCCAGAAACTTCTGCTTCTGCATGTAAAACATATGCCCTAATACTGAACTATTGGCCCACCATTTCCTCAGCAACATCACTGCGTAAAATCAGTTCCTGGCTTGCATCCATGTATCACAATATAAGCATAACTCAGTTGACAAAGCCTCTGAAAAAGAATCTCCTTTTGACAGCCAGCTCTGATTTTCTTTATCATTCTCTATCCAGTTAGGTTTTTTCAGCAGCATCGGCACTGGGAAGACGGTGAAGGAATGTCAATTTGCAGCAGTGTGTCTGCCATAAACAGTGCAATAAAGTTTCACTGAGAAAGAACAGGACTCTACTGATCCTACCACAGCTGTGTGTGCTTGGCTACAACACAAAAGGTAAGCAGCAGCCACCTCCAAAATTCCTTACTGACCTTGCATGAACAGCAAAGCAGAGAGAAAAGGGGAGAGCAGATAAGCCTGCCCCCACACCTCCCCACAGCATGTTTAAAAAGCACAGATCCACTAAAACTGAAACCATAAGAAAATAAGAAAGATGGAACCTAGTGAAAGAAAAAAAAATCATCCCTGGGGGCTTTTTGGATAAAGCTTTTGAGTGGTCTCTAGAAGGTTCAAAATGTTTTTGTTTAGTTATGCAAGGCTCAGCTGATCTGGTTGTTTCATTTCATATGTGCATATTGTTAGTTTTGAATAAAAAGTTTGCTGAAATATGTTGAACTACTCTTCTTTTGCGGTTCAGGAACCTATCCCTATTCTTTCCATGTTATTTCTACCTCTGGTACCAACATACTGTTAGAGAAGTCAGAAATACATCTGTTTTGTTAACTGAGGTATACTGCACAGTATGAGGAATCTTGGTCTAAGTGTAAGAGAAGAAATCAAGTCCTGGCTATTTGAAGGACCGTATCTTCCCATACGAGCTTGATTGTGCTTTAAGATCTTCAGGGGAGGCACTTCTCTCCTGCCCATCACCTTCACAGGAAGGTTAGGAACACAGGATAGGGTCCTTTCTGTGGCTGGTCCCAGACTTTGGAACTCTTTCCCTGTGGAGGCTAAGATGGTTCCTTCTCTGCTATTTCTTTTCTCCATTGGCAAGTGAAGACCTTTCTATTCCACAAGTCTTTGGGAATTGATTCTTAACAAGAGAAGGGCTTTTTAAGGTACTATACTGTTTTTAACCTTTGTTCAAAAGATTTTAAACGGTTTTAAGTCTGTTGTTACTTTAATAATGTTTTATGCCTGGTTTTGTATGTTAACTATATGTGTTTTTATTACAATTTTCTGTCCTTTGTGAGCCGCCTTAAGTCCCAGTTCAGGAAGAAGGCAGGATATAAATAAAATGATTGGATAGGTCACATATGACAGGAACAGCTAGTAACACTTTATTTCACTGCAGTAGTAAACACAATCATTCAAGAACATTCTTCATTGGCATCATTGTAAATAGTTCATAATATGGAAAACACTGGCAACCAATCAATATCTTACTGTATCAATAATTATTTTTAAAATCTAGTAGCAATGAACAACTTTGAATTACAGAGACAATTTGTACTTTTGGTTCTTTGTTATGCATACCCCCAGACTCAATATGGTTTAATTAGCAAAATACGATCCCACTGACAAAACGTATTAATTGGCATTGATATAAAATGGACCCTGATGCAACTGTGAGGCCAAGCTGGGCAGAGGAAAAACACTGGCTGTACGTGTGCTGCAGAGGAAGATCAGAGATCCCTCTAGGCATAGCCAAGTCATTGTCAGGAAGTCACCAGGTAACCCTTAGCATAATATGCTTAAACTAAGCTGTAATGATTCTGCTGTCAGACAATAGCGACAGGAAATTCCCACCAAACCCTTCTCCCCATGGACTTGGGCATTTCCCCTCATTGTCCCCACACCTGTCCACTATTGTGGCAGCTATTAACTCTTTGTCACCTAACACTAAGATCATTACAGTAGAGTCCCAGTTATCCGATGCAAACGGGCGGCCGCAGCATCGGATAACTAAAAAGGTCGGATTACCCGGACTCCCGCGGCGGCCGCCATTTTGGAGGCGTGTCGAGGCAGGCCTGGGGGCGTGTCGGGGCGTGTCTGGGGCGCGGAAATGCCCACAGCCACGCCCCCAGGCCGTCGTGACACCGGTTAATCCGGAGTGTCGGATTACCGAGTGTCGGATAACTGGGACTCTACTGTAATACAGTCCGGACCTCACTGTCAGTTCAGCAACTTCCACTGTTTACCTGGCCAAAGAGTCATTAACACCCTTGCCCTCCAGGCAGATTTTGGGCATAAAAATCCCCAGTTCTGAGCAGCCAGATGCAGTATCTCACTTGCTGAATGCCATACTGTCATTCTATTTCCCAACTGACTACTGCCCTTATGCGCAAGTCTAAGCCACATTGCTGCTTTCCTTGCTACTTTCCAGATTGGTAATCATTACCTGAAAACCTGCTATCAACCCTTCCTCCCTTTTCCTTTGATTAGCCTTGTGCAAGGGTGTGAGCACTTGGATCTTGTACATGCATGATTGAATTCTCTTCAATAAAACAAATTTTTATTTTGAAATCTCTGGCTGGTTCTTTTCTGCCAAGACCCCATAAACATTGGTGGAAGATCTCATTAGGTTGCCCCACTCTCGCAGTCATCCTAATTGTGCTAATTAATTCTTTGTTGTCACATAGAAATACTTGCATCATGCATGGACACCTGAGTCACCCACATATTGGGGTAACAGTTCCACTGATTTTTAATTTAGTTGTTTTAGTAAGTTACTCAAAAAAACATTCATCCCTGCCAGTATGGATCAAGCAGATGCTTCAAAACACTGTGTAAGTGTAATACTCTTTAGAAAGAACTGTGTTTATCCTTAAGATCACAATATGATAACAGCCGGTGTGCTGCCTGCTCACCACCTCTTTAAAGTCAGATCACACATGACTGGTCAGGAAAAAAAAAACCTGCTACAAAAGACACAGTGACCACCTGTTGAGTGGCAACTAATATACTTGGTGTCAGCATTTCAGTAAGCTAGAATGAACATAAGCCTGGTGGTATCATGTTGACACAGGTGATAGACCTGTTCCACAGCTTTATGAATTTCATAGTTCAGCTTTCCTAGAGAGATTCATCATCAACTCTAATTAAGCCAACAGCCGGCCTAAAATAAGATCTTGTCTTCTGTTGGTGTAAACACTTCAGACAAAATTCTGAGAAATGCATCTGAGTAGTAAAATAGTGACCTTCTGAAGGCAACAGCACTAATGCAGATTAACTACTGGTTTGCTTTTGCCCTGAGCATGTAGACTTCGTGTAGCTAAAAATGGTCTAGAGCAATTATGCATTTCCAATTACATTTACAAGATATTAACTTACTGCTCAGTGAAATTAATCAAGTTCTAAAGTTGTAAATGTAGTGCACACATAAAAGTGATGACAATTAGACAGATATTGCTTCTTCCACATTGGTTTGGGTTAAATTATTCTTCTTTTTAAGATTACAGTGGAATCTGAAGGCATTTCCATCCTCTCTCCTACAGTTCGTACCAAAGTATAGCTTCAAACACATGGGTCCAGGGGCAAGTAACAGAGGTGGCATCTCTTCACTCCCTTATAAACTTCCCTTTCCAACTCCAAGAAGCTGGCAGTGAGGCTCTGTTGTGCTGCTTCATGTGATAGAAACAGTGGGGCTCAGCTCCACCCCCATGAAGAGAGCTTTTAAAGCAAAGAGCACCCACTTCAGTCCACTGCAGTTCATCTACCGCTGCCATCAGAACTCCTGTTATCAGAGCTGTTACCCCTCCATCACCCCTTATTTGCCAACTTTGCACAGGCAAACAGAGCCTTGACTCTGAAGAGAATGGCACAAAGCTGAGTGATGTGGCAGAGACTGTGGACAGATGGAGCAAAAAATGTCAGACAGCCCTACTGGTTAAGAAACCCCAGCTCTGACAGTTCAGCAGAATTATGCCAAAATTGGTACTAAGGTGTGAAAGACAGATTTAAATGAGCTTCTCTCAGATTTTGAACTGACTGATGGCCATATATGAAGACAGGTATATCATAACGGTTCATCCTTCTCAAACTCTTTGCCACCTATGAGCAGATGCATTCCAAATGAAGGACATTCTTTATTCAATCCACCAATCCCTCCCCCAGGCAAGTACACATTTGGAAAGCGCTTTTTTCAAGTTCAACGTCTTCTTTCTTTGGAAAAACATGTGCCTCTTTTTGTACATTATTAGCAGGTGCAGCAGCTCCCTTCTCGGAAACATTATCTCCAGGACCACCATTCCATCCATATACATGAACCCACAATCTGCACTTCTGGCTTCCAATAAAAGTGGCAAGATTAGGAGAAAAGCCATATCAATTGTGCTGACAACTTTTTTTTTTCTTATACTAGTAGGGCACACAGTAAAACTCTGCTTAAAAAAGGAAGTTGACTAGACATTTGTAAGACTGGGAAAACCTTCTCTTGCCCTGATCAGTTTCACTGGGATCTAGAGAGACAGTGGGGAAGCAAATGGCAGGGACAAGAAAGCTAAGACAGAAAGGTGAGTTGTGCATTGCCAACCATATTGTATGGTCTCAGCAGCATAGTAGCCATGCATTTTAAGGGTATCATAATTTGTCTGTGAAGGCAAGCCACTATAAGACCACCGCACACAGTGGCAAAGGCATGAAACTAAAATAATTCTCATTCTAATTTCCTAAAGATCACTCTGGCCTCAGAATGAAGACAAACTACAAAAACACAACAATTTCACACAGTTCAAAATCTGATGCAGATACTGTGCTAATGAGCCATTTCAAAGTGGGAGATGAAGTGAATACTAACACACTGCTTACACCATGGCTAATGAGAAAATATTTTAACACTGGAAACTTCAATTAGTTCATCTACTGAAAAATAAATAAGCTATCTATTTAATAACAGATGGAAGCTGCTTCCTAAAATGGGTGTTTCCCCCTAACAGTTGCAGCAAGTTATCACACAAACGTGCCACTTCACATCTGTAGCACATTTTACAAGAGAAGTATTTTATATGGAAAACAGTCATAAATTAGTTGTGTTTCCATACAGCAAAAATATTAAAAAAGGCTTCACAATAATAAGCTTTAACATATACAGCTGCCCATAAGAAACCACCTTTTAAACGCACTTAATCCTCCCACCAACAGTATCAATGTTTACTTAATTTTGAGACAGACTCTTCAAGCATGACTGAGAAAATTGCCAACAAAAATTAGAAGGCTGTAATGACCTGCACAGAGACATCGGAAATTGAAAAGCCTGCCGTTTCTTATTAAATCTATTTTAAGAGACACCAAAATCCTGATCTATTGCTGAAGAGTCCCATGGTGATATTTTACCATGCTTTCATCCAGTGTAAATTAATACCCACTCTTCAAAAGCATTTAGCCAATATGGATTCTTGATAATTCCTGATATGTCTTGCACATAATTTCTTATTTTTCTTTTTACTTTTTTAATGAATGGTAAAAGTCTATTCTTTAAAAAGCCCTAAGCACTTGGCTCTTCAGCACATTCTTCAGTTTGTCTCGATGAGACAGATGCAACCATCTTGACTGTAGGCTTTTCCTACTCTCTATTATCAGACAAAATAATTTTTATTTATTATTATAAAATTATTTTTTATCATACTTTCCTATCTCAAAAGGTAGAGGAAGGAACAAGGGGATTGGCAATCCTGGACAAGTAAAGAGAAGTTGGTCACTACAATCAAAGTGGGTCAGTTCTCTGGGGGAAGTGACCATATGATGCCAGCATTCACAATTGTGGGACAGGACAAAGAAGAGGATAGGCAAACACGGACTTTGGATTTCAGGAAAGCTGATTTTAACAACTTCAGGCAAATATTGAGTAGAATCTGAGGGCTAGACATGCTAAAGGAAAAAAGAAACTCAGCATGGGTGGGAGTTCTTGAAGAAGTTCCAAAATGCAAAACAATCCCTTGGAAGAAGGAAAATGGGAAACATCTGAAAAAGCCAATGTGGCTACATAGTAAACTCAAGGGGGAAGTGAAAAGAAAAATAAGTAGGAACAAAGAATGGAAGGACAAATTGCCAAGGAAGAGTACAGATGTGTAATCCAAGCTTGCAGGAGTACTAGAAGAAAAATTAAAACTCAGAATGAGATTGGAAGCAAAGAGCAGCAAAAAGACTTTAAAAAAAAAATACATTCATGACAAGAGAATGACCAAGGAGACCATGGACCACTGTTCAGTAAGGATGTAAAATGGTAACAGATTGCGATGAAAAGGCAGAAATACTCGATACTTATTTTGCATCGGATTTCTTCCCCAAAAAAGAAAAAAGAAAAAAAGAACTGTGTGTTTCCATGCTGCAGCAGAGACCATGGCAAGGAATCTGGATTGCAAATCAAGATTAACAGGGAGTTAGTCAAGAATCACCCAACTAACTTAAATGAGTTCAGATTTACAGTGCTAGACAAACTGCATCCCAGGGTTCTGAAGGAACCTGCTAGTGTACTCTCTGAGCCACTTGCAGCATTATTATTATTATTATTATTGGCATTATTACAATGAAAACAAGTATCCAAAAACATCCATTGATAAAAGAAATAGACAAGAATAACAAAGAAAATAAAACAAAAAATTTTCAGGTTGTCATTGCATCTATGGCCCTTTCCGCACAGGGAAGTTAAGACGGGCCAAGGCATCCTGTCATGGAGGTTGTACGCACCTTGGATCAGACTAGGTTCGGACTATTTACCTTAGTTCCACACCTAAGTCCGATCCAAAATGCCCCCAAGTGGTCCTCCAGCACGCTATGTGAAGTCCGGAAAAAATCGGTGTTTCAATTTTCCAGAGTGCATCATTTTGTTCCTGCTCAGTTGTGCAGATGCGCAGATTTGCACCAATGCAAGCCTGCGATCAGCGGAGGGTGGGCTGTGGGTGTGGCCAGCTTCAGTGGTTGGTCCGGACCCACAAACAACCGGAAGCCGCCATTTTGTAAGCCTCATCAGTGCGGATCTGAAGACCTGCTCCGCATCGCCCTGGAACAAACAGAGGAGCCCTGTGGAAGGGCTTAAGGGAGAGTCCGCATTGCTTTGAGCCAAGAAGAAGCGGTGAGTAATGGCACAGAGTGATTCACTCACCTCGTGTGGAAAGGGCCTATACCTCATCTATAACTGGTTTGATCCTTATATCCAAATACATACATCCTTTTAGTTCCACAAACAAAAAGCTCAATTGTATTGTCTTATTTAAATATTAATATAGATTCCTTTTACATATTTCTGTTCAACTTGACCAACATTTTGTACCCCCTTTTTAGTCTATAAGACTAGCTACTCTTAGGTCTTCCCATCTGCTTCTTATAGAACAGGTGATATGCTAGAGGACCAGAGGAGGGCAAACATTGTTCCTTTCTTTAAAAAAAAAAAAGATAATCCAGAAAACTACAGAGTAGTCAGCCTGCCCTCAACACTGGAAAAAATATTAGAATGGATTATACAGGAGTCTGTCTGCAAATAGCTTAATGATTATGTAGTGATCAGTAGGAGCCAGCATGGGTTTGCCAAGAACAAAATCCAGCCAAACTAATCTTATATCTTTTTTTTTCAATCAGGTCATCAGTTTAGTAGATGGTGGGAATGCTCTGAGTGCCATTTGTCCAGATTTCAGCAAAAAAATTTGATTAGTAAACTGATTAAATGTGGAATAGATGGGAACACAATCAGATGGATCTGTGATTGGTCGGAAAACCGTGCTCAAAGAGTCATCATCAATGGTTGCACTTAAAACTGGAAGGAGGTCTTGAGTGGAGTGCCTCAGGATTCTGTCCTAGCACCATTACTCTGTTAACATTTTTATCAGTGACTTAGATGATGGGGGGAAGGAAGCCTTATCAAGTCTGTAGATGATACAAAATGGGAAGAGTGGCTAACATAATGGAAAACAGGAACAGAATTAAACAGGACCTAGGTAAACTAGAAGACTGGGCAAAAATTAATAAAAGGAAATTCAATAGAGATAAATGCAAAATTCTACATTTAGGCCTCACAAACAAATTGCACAGGTATAGGATGAGGGACACATGGCTCAGCAATACTACATATGAGAAGTACCTTGGAATTGTTACTAATCATAAGCTAAACACAAGCCAGCAGTGTGCTATCACAGCAAAGAAGGTGAATGCTATTTTAGTCTGCATTAATAGAAGCATAGTTTCCAATCTGAGGGAAGAAATAGTTCCACTATATTCTGTACTAGTCTGGCCTCATCTGGAGTACTGTATTTAGTAATCAGTGCCTCATTTTAAGAAGAATATAGAGAAGTTGGAATAGGTTTAGAGAAGCACAATGAAGATGATACAAGGTACAGAAAACAAAACATATGAGGAAAAGTTGAAGGAGTTGTCCTTATTCAGCTTGATGAAGAAAAGACTGAGGAGTTGCATGATTGCCCTCTTTAAATACCTCAAGGGCTATCATAAAGAAGAGGGGGCAGGTCTGTTCTCTGCTGCCCCAGGGGGTAGAACCAAGTCTAAATGTTTGAAATTACAGGAGAGTAGCTTTTGATTGAACATTAGAAGGAACTTCTTGACAGCAAGAGGAGTTCAGCAATGGAACCAAATGCCTAGAGAGGTGGTGGTATCTCCTTTGGATGTCTTCAAAAAAAAGGTTAGACAGCTACCTGTTGGGGATGCTTTACTTTAAGATCCTGCACTAAGCAAGGGGTTAGACTCAATGGCTCATAAGGCCTGTTCCAACTTTATGATGTCATGATTATTTACTTCAGTTCAATTCCATGAGGGTTCCCAACAGTTCCAACACTTTGATAGTCTGCTACCTAAAGTGCTACAGTCTTCAATGGTCATCTGACACCCGTAATCTGTATATGTGCTTATACCTGAACTCCCAAATAGCAAACAGGGTTACAGCATGAGGTAGCTGAGATGCAAGCAGAGACTGCATACAATTCTTCACACCAGTACAATGGTAACTGAAATACTCAGACAGTCACATATTATTTCCTTTATAAAAATGAACACTTTTGCACAAATTAGGACAAGTATTCATTTTTACGAATATAAAAAACTAGCATATATATTTATAAAGACCTAACAAAAACAAAATTGGGTAGTGTAGGTCTGGAAAGGAAGAGAACCAATGCTAGAGATAGCACTTGAGTCATAATGCAAACACTGTTATTGACATGTTCAGAAATAAGCCTCAGTTTACATAATACAATAGGAAGGTATAAGATGATTCAGAACCACCTGGGTGTTCCCGAAGAATTGGGGAGATGATATCAGCTCTTAAATCTCTATAGAAAATACACTGAAAAAGCATGTGTTCAACCGTTTCAATCTGACCGGAATCACATGGACAGAATCTTTCCAAATAGGGAATTTTTTTATATCGCCCCTCAGGGACGGCGGAGGGAAGACTACGGCAACGCGCTAGAGTAAAAGCCAAACGATGTTCGGGCAGTTCTAAAATTTTTATGTATTATTTATTCAAGTTTTATGTTTACTTGTATCAGTACTTAAGTTTTTGGCCCTTGGTACTGTTTGATGTATCTTTTTACTGGTCTATGACTGTAATAAACAATATCTATCTATCTATCTACATAATACATCCAAGAAGAAGTTTTCAAATAACATAAAACAAAAACAGTACTTCTAGGCATGCAATAGAGAGCACTATTTAATACTCCCTGGTACACAATGATTAGTGCTTGGTGGAATAGGTCAGAGACAGGTGCCATGAGACCCACTGCTATTTATTCCATATTTATGGCAGCTCAAAAACCAAAACAAAGCCACTCATTAGAGTAATAAGTGCTCTTCTTGGTACAGTAACAAGCAATTAACACCAGATAGTTACTGCTGAAACAAGGTAACATTATTAGTATCTAACTAACTAGCAGTGGCTACTCATATTTGTTCCTCAACTTGGATTTCAAAACAAGTTCTCTCTGGTGTGCAACATGTGTTCTCAAGAGCATTTAACTAATTTTTACCAGTGAACCATGGAATCACCATATTAATTTATGCAGAAGTGAAAAAGTGAAAGAGTGCCTGGAAAAAAAACCCAGTTGCTGACATGCTGTCAAATTTCCAAAACAGCTGCAACTACCAGACTGGATGGTTCAAGGTAAAACTGATTTTGCAAAATCTTTCGTAACTCTGGGAATATACCAGTTGTTACCACCTGCTAAAATCTGTCATCATTTATTTACTACCAAAAATGAAGAGATATGACCATATCTGCATCCACACAGTGCAAGCACTGGCACCAACTGCTTGAGGCAGGAAGCAAGAACTCTACAATCCATTAACTGGCTTTTTAAACAAACACTATGTTCCCTGGCTGCAATCCTGCAGTTATTTGATGATGCATGAATCCAACAGAAGTCAATAGTCGTTGCCTATCTGCAACTGATACAAAAAAAACACCCTCTGTTCCATTTTCCCCTTTCACGTATCCTGGGCAATAGAGAAGGAGGGGAGCAAGAGAGTCAGATGTTGTCTTGCCACACTCCTTCTCCTTCTCTGACAGCTGTAGTTATTTTGAGGCTAGGAGGTTTAAGCAAGAACCTTTTCACACTACACAAATATAGCATTATAATTCCATTTTAACTGCCATGGTAACATCCTATGAATCCTGGGACTTGTAGTTTGGTGAAGCACTAAAGCTTCCTGGTTGAGAATTCTAAACACTCTGTGTTGAAAACTCCAGGATTTCACAGGATGTTCCCACAGCATGTAAGTGGAATCATACTGCTATAACTGTGAAGTGTGAAAGGATCCGAGGTGTGTCCAGTTTCCTCAGTACATTCAAACTTCCCTGAATCAAGGCAGAGTACACTAATTCACAAACCAAATGCAAAACCATGCTCTATTTTGTAACCAGAATGGTATGCATGGATAATGTTTCATTCATATGCCCAAAGTCTTCAGATCATCCCAAGACAACATTCACTGATGCCACAACTATAAATCAGTACACACTTTGTTGTCTATTTGCCACACCAAGCGGAAAGAAAAATTAAACACTCTGAGGTGAAACATCACTTATTGATACCCTCTAACATTTCAAGGATGAAAACTGGAATACGTGACTGAACAATATAAGAGTGTGGTCAAGTGTGGCTGGTTTAAAAGATGAAAAAATATTATTATTAATAAGAAAGAACACACAAACTACTATTTTAAGCAGAAAAATGCTGGAATTTATGCATTGAGTTTACGAAATACTTAAAAAAGAAAGAAAATCCCCTCTTTCTCCAGCTGAGTTAATTATGTGCAAACCACTGTCCACTTTGAATTCAGTTTGGATCAACTAAAGTAGGCGGATGACAAAGGAGGAAAGTGGAAGACTGCATCAACAGGCATACAGTGTCTAGGTTAAGGGAAGTAATAGTATCATTCTGTTTTGCTTTGGTCACGCCCCATCTGGAATACCGTATCCAGTTCTGTGCACCACAATTCAACAAGACTTGGAATGTGTCTAGAAGGAAGGCAACCAAAATGGTAGAAGGCCTGGAAATGATGCCCTATGAGGAGTGGCTTAGGGAGCTGGGTATGTTTCACCTGGAGAACAGAAGGCTAAGTGGTGACATGATAGCTATATTTAAATATTTGAAAGGATGTCATACAGAAGATGAAGCTAGCTTGTTTTCTGCTGCTCCAGAGACTAGGTCACAGAGCAATGGCTTCAAACTTGAGAAAAAGAGATCCCATCTAAATATTACAAAAAAACTTCCTGACAGTAAGAACAGTTTGACAGTGTAATACACTGTCTTGGAGTGTGGTGGAGTCTCCTTCTTTGAAGTTTTTTAAACAGAGGCCGGATAGCCATCTGTCACGAATGCTCTGACTGTGTGATTCCTGCACGGCGCAGGAGGGTGGACTCGATGGTCCTTGTGGTTTCTTCCAGCTATATGATTCTCTGAGGAAAGAGAAACCAGGACATTTTAAAAGCAGCTGAGAAAGCAGAAGGGTATATAGGATTAAGCGAGACTACCCCTGGCTAAACTGTGAAAGCTGGAAGGTATGCTTTTGGTTAATGTATTTTTTTAAAGGAACATGTAAACAGTCATGTTAGGACCATGAGTCAATTTTTGAGAGGGAGGTAATATGGCTAGTAGCCAAAAAACCAAAACAGAAACCACAGATCAAGAAGTAATGTCTGTTACAGAAAGACAGTGAAAGCATTTCCGCAGCTGGGAGCAGAGGAGTTGTACATTCAACAATAATAAATGGTATGAGTGTGTCCAGCTGCAGCTACTACTATGGTTTTTATTTGTTTTTGCCTCTCATTGTGGACTTAAGAGGAAGTGGGATGATGAGACAGCACAAAGCTAAAGCTGCTCTCCAGAGCAAAGCTGCAAACTTAGTTCCTGATGAGAAAAACTGCAAGTTTATAATACCTAAAAAACCTTGAGCTGTCTTGAGTCCTTCTCTTGGAAAAAGATGGCATATAAATGAAACATATAAATAATAATAATAATAATAATAATAATAATAATAATAATAATAATAATAATAATAAAATTTAATTTCTATCCCGCCTCTCCCAGTGGATCGAGGCGTCATTACAAAATATACAAATACATTAAAACATTAAAATGCACCCCATCCTCCCCACCCACCTATCTATCCCCCTAAAACACCTTAGTTATTAAAACAAATTAAAAACAAAATTAACACAAAAAGACAAATGATGAGAGGCGGTGGAACACTAATCTGGGAAGGCCTGTCGGAAGAGAACGGTCTTGACTGCTTTTTTAAAGCAGTCAAGACTGGTAATGTGCCGGGTCTCCTCCGGCAGGCCATTCCATAACTTAGGAGCGACAAAGAAAAGGTCCTCTGGGTAACCGCAGCCAACCTAGTTCTGATTGGCTGCAGTAAATTCCTCCCAGAGGACCTTAATGTGTGGGGCGCATTATATGGAGAAGGCAATCCCGCAGGTAGGCTGGCCCCAAGCCATGAAGGGCTTTAAAGGTAAAAACCAACACCTTGTACTGTGCCCGGAAACTAATAGGCAGCCAGTGTAAAGACTTCAAAATAGGTGTTATATGGTCAGTTTTAGATCTTCCGGTGACCAACCTGGCTGCCATATTCTGAATTAATTGAAGTTTCCGGACTAAGCACATGGGTAGCCCTATGTAGAGCGCATTACAGAAGTCAAGCCGTGAAGTTACCAGCACATGTACCACTGTTCTTAGGTGTTCCAAGTCCAGGAAGGGGCACAGCTGGCGTATCAGCCGAAGTAAATAAATAAATATTGTAACTTGATAAACAGCATTCAGTAATGAAAAGATTGTGAACTGATTCTTAGAACCGCATATATCCAGCTCTATTTAAAAGTTGGGAGCGAAGAAGTGACAGTTTTGTAATGGGAACTATATTCGCATAGAACTGTGAACTGAAATGAGATTATTGCTCTTGAAGCCCAAACTAAGAACCTGGATCCACCTCATGAGGGGCAAAGGAAACCACAGGTCCCAAGTTTAAGTTAACTTCAACATGTTATTTTTTTTTAAAAAAAGAAATCTTTTCTGTTGTTCTCGCAAACTGCTCTTACGGTTGCTGCTTATTATTTGCTGGTTTAAAGAGTTGTTTCAAACTACTACTGTTTTCTCCTCAGGACTCTGTCTCTTCACCAGTCTGAGGCTCCGCACTAGCCTGTTATAGCGCGATGATTCCACTTTCAACCTCCTCTGGAATCCTGGGGTTTGCAGTTTCGGGAGGGGCCGGCCGGCCCCTCCCGAAACTGCAAACCCCAGGATTCCAGAGGAGGTTGAAAGTGGAATCATCGCGCTATAACAGGCTAGCGCGGAAATGGCCTGAGTAGCCCCTCCCATGAAGTCGGCAGGGCATAACACTCCAGTTTAGGACTGCCTATTCTTTTGCAAACTTGCAACCTCGGAGCATATTTCTTCCACTGAAAACGATCTGGTTCCAACTTCTAATTCGTTAGGGACCAGGGTTGGAGCATCGCTCCCTGGATTCTCCTTTACCGTTAAGCATGGAAACTTGCTAAAGGAAGAACGTGGGGCAGAGAAAGAGCGCCAGAAGAAACACCCTCTGTCCTTTGCAGCAGCAGCAGATATTAGTGCAACAAAGGTGATGCGCGTGCCCTCGCAGATAAACATGCAAGTTCAGGGAAAATATGCTCTCGGTGCAGAGAGGACATCGACCTGGCTTATCACTCTCCGCAACGACTGTCAGGGGAATCTCTCCGTTTTCTCTCCAAACAGCGCCAAATCTTGCTGGAGGCCCTGAGACAGACAACGCCCCCTCCCCCAAAAAAAACTGGTTGGAAGGACTCACGGGACGACGGCACTCTTCACATGGGCAGAAACACTCTGGCTGCACAGGCAACTCACTTCTGGAGGCGGCCCGCCTCCCGCCCGCCTTACCTGAAGGAGCGTTTCCGCGGGGAGCTGCGACGCCCGGAACAACTCCGCCACTTTGCTCCCCCCGGCGGCGGCGGCGGCGGCCGGTCCCGTTCCCGCCTCGGGCGCCGCTTGGCTGCCGCTGCCGCCGCAAAGCGAGAAGAGCTCCGAATAATGCTGCTGCTCGTTGACGGTCAGAAAAAGCGCGGCAGGGGGGAGCCCGGCGGCGGCTGGCGCGGCCGGCGGTGGCGGCGGCTCCATGACCGGAGCGAGCCAGGGGAGCGGCGGACTCCTCAGAAGGAGGCGGGCGAAGGAGCCCTTGCGGTGGAGAAGGTGCAGCCCCTCCGGCTGCCTCCTCCAGAGCGGAACGGCGCCGCTGCCGCCGCCTCTGCAGTGCTGCCCCCTCGGAGCGTGTGTTGGGCGGGAGAGCGGCTCTCTTGCGCCTTCTTCGCCGCCGTCCTCCTCCTCCTCCTTTCCCTTTTCCTCCCTTTCTGCGGCAAGAGCGGGAGGCGGCGGCAGCTGCCAGAATGGGAAGAGGAAGCGCGCGCGCGGCGGGGGGGGGAATGCTTCCCCGGGGCACGTGCGCAAACACCGTGTTCTTCCAGCGCCGACGCGCACCGGGCTCCCGCAGCTGCAGGACGAGAGGAGGCCGCCGCCGCCGCCCCCCTCCCTGGGAGGCCCGGCCTCTCCCAATGGGGTATATGCATGTGTGTGGCCGCACAGGCCATTTCCGCACTAGACTGTTATAACGCCATGATTCCACTTTCAGCATCCTATGGAATGCTGGGGTTTGCAGTTTAGGAGGGGCATTTAGAATTCTCAGCCAGAGAGCTCTTGGACCTCAGTAAACTACAAATCCCAGAATTCCCCAGGATGGTGAAAGTGGAATAATAATAGCACTAGAACGGAATAGAATAATAGCCCTAGAATAGCACTAATAATAGCACTAGAACTCTAGTTCTAGAATAGTGCTCAAGGCCCCTCCCTAAGCTGCAAAACCCAAGATTCCATAGGATGTTGAAAGTGGAATCATAGCGCTATAAGTCTAGTGTGGAAATGGCCTGTGTGTGTGTGCGCCTGTGGAGAGCATGGGAGGCCACAGGGTTGAGGAAGGAAAGGTTAGAGGGACACCCACTGGATGAGAATCTGCTCCTGGGCCATTTCCACACTAGACAGTTACAGCGCTGTTATCCCACTTTCAACATCCTATGGAATCCTGGGATTTGCAGTTTAGGAGGGGCATTTAGAATTCTCAGCCAGAGAGCTCTTGGGCCTCAGTAAACTACAAACCCCAGAATTCCCCAGGATGGTGAAAGTGGAATAATAATAGCACTAGAACGGAATAGAATAATAGCCCTAGAATAGCACTAATAATAGCACTAGAACTCTAGTTCTAGAATAGTGCTCAAGGCCCCTCCCTAAGCTGCAAAACCCAAGATTCCATAGGATGTTGAAAGTGGAATCATAGCGCTATAAGTCTAGTGCGGAAATGGCCTGTGTGTGTGTGTGTGCGCCTGTGGAGAGCATGGGAGGCCACAGGGTTGAGGAAGGAAAGGTTAGAGGGACACCCACCGGATGAGAATCTGCTCCTGGGCCATTTCCGCACTAGACAGTTACAGCGCTGTTATCCCACTTTCAACATCCTATGGAATCCTGGGGTTTGCAGTTTAGGAGGGGCATTTAGAATTCTCAGCCAGAGAGCTCTTGGGCCTCAGGGAACTACAAATCCCAGAATTCCACAGGAGGTTGAAAGTGGAATAATAATAGCACTAGAATAGCACTAATAATAGCACTAGAACTCTAGTTCTAGAATAGTGCTCAAGGCCCCTCCCTAAGCTGCAAAACCCAAGATTCCATAGGATGTTGAAAGTGGAATCATAGCGCTATAAGTCTAGTGCGGAAATGGCCTGTGTGTGTGTATGTGCCTGTGGAGAACATGCGAGGCCACAGGGTTGAGGAAGGAAAGGTTAGAGGGACACCCACCGAATGAGAATCTGCTCCTGAGCCATTTCCACACTAGACTGTTACAGCGCTGTTATCCCACTTTCAACATCCTATGGAATCCTGGGGTTCCAAAGGCCCCTCCCTAAACTGCAAACCCCAGGATTACATAGGATGTTGAAAGTGGGATAATAGCGCTATAACAGTCAAGTGCAGAAACGGCCATGGAGTAAAAGCCTGAAACTTTACCACTATATTAGGGTAAGGCAATTATGTTGCCAGAGATGGCTGCCTCTGAACATGGGCAGAGTGCCCTACACCACCATGGTATCACTCTCCAGGAATGACTAAGGTGTCAAGTTTTGCATCATTGGGTAGACAGAGAAGCATTGGAGGAAGGATTTGATTCTCATCAGTGGCATTTCTCCCTAAAGGCACCAGATCCATTCTGGTCTTGGAAGCTAAGCAAGGTCAGTTATGGTTAGTACTTGGATGGGAAACGGCCAACCAATACCATGTGCATGCTATATTCCAAAAGAAGGAATTGGCAAACCACCTCTGAGTACTCATTGCTCAAGAAAACCCTATGACTTTCATGAGGTTACAATAAATTGACAGGCAACTTGAAAGCGCATACACAAAGATTAGTAAAAGTTGGCTTTAAGAGTGTGGGTGCTTTGGGTATGCACCTAACACCTTACTTAGTTTAGACCACTCTATTTCAGAGCCTGTCCAACTCAGAGGTGAATCCAAATCTCAATTTAGAAATCCATATCTTCATGAATTCTACTGGACATCAACAAATGGCTTTATTTTTTCCTCACAATTGGATAAAATTTGTACATACAATGATTCCTTAGAACAATGCATCCTAAACTATTTATTTATTTATTTAAGTCCCTAGTTTGGGACTCAAGGTGGCATACAATAGTTAAAGTGACCATTGTTAAAAATTCACAGCATATAGAAGTTAAAAAGCAATTATACAATGATAAAATTAAAACCAATTGAAAACAAACCGTTAGAAAACAACAACATATGAATGGCCATCAATCCCCCTTAGGTGTGTCAGGGACTGGTGCCATATTTGTGTCCATTATCTCAAATGTTTATTTTCTGGAAACCCTCCAGGAATGGGCAGCTGATGGTACCATAGCAGTCAAAGTGGAATCATAGTGCTATAAATGAGTAATGTGAAAGGGCCCAAGTTTACTGCTGCCAAGTGCTCTGTGTATGTATGTGATACACCTTTATGTTTTATTCTTTTCTGAGTGAGCTGCCAATAATTCATTTCTTGGCTGAAATGGGTGGAATTTGCAAGCATAGTTGCCCTTTCTTTGTCAGGGGCTCAAACCTGCCAAGTTTCAGAATAATAGGCTGAAGGAGTTTAGTTCAAGAACAGACTTTACTGTTTGAAGGTACTTTTTGAGAGTAAAGAATGCACTTATCCCCTTAAGTTTTTGTGAGCAGCTGTTGGGCAAACATAAACAATAGGCATGGCTCTAGTTAAGAAACCTGCACATTTTCTGAAAGATGGATGGGTGGAGAGTTCTGGACAAAAGGAGAGTGTTCAAAGGGGAGTGGGGATGATTTGCTTCCACTTACTCTTATCTATATGTTTGGGGAACAATTTATATGAAGAGGGCATATCACAGAAGTGTTCTAGCCAAGAAACCTACAAGTTTTCATGAGGATAAATGCAGGAGAGCAGGAGGTACAGACATCTACTGTGATTAGAAGCTAAAGCTGTCACTCACCAGTTCCATCTCCTCTGTTCTTCCTTCCTCACTAGTGTTTTTCTTTCTCTACTTGGAAGAAACACATTAATTTTTCAAGACATGCTGTGTTCTTCCTAATTTGGATTGCTCACGAATCATAGGGACAGTCATGTGGGGGGGGTAATGAGGTAGTTTGCCCCAGGCAGCAATTTTTTGGGGGGTGTCCCAGCTTATAGTCATGCCCCTGCATACCATAGCCCCACCTCACACACTGTGCCCACGCCCTCATGCACCATAGCTCTGCCCCACACACCGTGCCCACACCTGCATGCACCATGGCCATGCTCCCTGCCTGCCCGCCCCCCCCCATGCACTCCAAGCTCCACCACTGCATAGGGAGTGTTCAGGCTATGATCTAGTCCACTTTGGAAGGTCTGTTTTTATTTGGACGTTTCCTGAATCTGCCTACATTAGCCCACTTAGTTCAGGTGTTACCCTGCTTGCTGGGGTCCCTTAGGGGGATTCCCAACGCCTATCAAAATTTTCACTTGTGGGGAAAATTAGCTATGAACACTGCTTTAGCAATGCAAAGAGGGCAGGGTTATTAAGGATCTTTTACCCAATGTTTACGGGGCCAGGCTCAGTCAGAAATCACACAAAAAGGTCCAATGAATGACTTTATTGAATAGTAATAGTTTGCACTAAAGCAAACATGCACACACGCATCCAAGGGCTAATAGAAATAAAGAGTGGAAATTTAGAGGGATTGTTGAGGGATTCGCAGCTTGGGTGATACTGCACCTCTTCTTGAAGTCCTTGGTCCAGGAAGCAGCGATTGAACAGCAGCTCAGCGAAGAGACGCTGAGGAGATTGCGCAGCTGTTGGGAGGATATGACCAGGAGGCGTTGTACTCCTCCTTGCCTCGCATTTCTCTACTAACTAACCCAAAAACAGGGACTATTTTTAGGAAAAATTTATTTTGAAGGCAGATGCTTTCCCGGGGAAAACAAACAGGGACAGAAAAGAAAAACAACTCCACACCTGGCATTTCTCTGATATCGGAAGATAACAAGGTGTCATCCCAGTAATAGGATCTTCCTCCGCTTTGAGGCTGCGGTGTGAGTTTCTGGAGATGGATTTGATAAGGTTTTATTGCTTCTAGTGCCCAACATTCTGGAAACACTTTTACTCCCTTCAAGTGGACTCATTAAAGGTTAAGGACCTTTTGTCCACCATGGGTTATCACAACATGAGGTCTCCTGTGGCTACGTGACTGGGGATTTTACTGGCCTGACTTGGTTAGTTCAATCGTACGACCGTTATTGCTCATGTGCACATTCGAGTGACCTCTCTGGTGGATTAGAATAATTTTATATCAAAGTTGTAGACAGGGTTTACCAAGGGGGCAACACAGGATCTGACTGAATCCTGAACACCCCCTTACTAGATCCTTGTGAAAATATAACTACACATCAGCAACTGATGTGGGTAAAAAACCCTCTAGTTTTTGGCAGTATGCTGTAAACATTCAAGATATTCCATTGAAGGTTGGCTGTGGTTTTAGTAGTGATGTAAGGCCTTTATCAATCATCTAGTAAGGAAGGGTGCAAATGATGTGACTGCAGCTTCCAGCAGCCATATCCAGCAGAACCAAGGTATTTGAGGAATGCTGGGAGCTGAAGTTCAACAACATCTAAAGAGTTTCATTATTCATACTCATGCAACAGGGTGAGGCTTGGATTTAACCAAGGTATTTGAGGATTTCCAACTGATTTATGTACATACCTCAATCCCCTTGAATGGGATATAAATAAATGCTTGCAGCTTTAGACTTTTTTTTTACCTTTTACAGACATGTTGTTTTCTGTATTGTCTTTGTTTTATTATTGTTAGCTATCTTTAGCACTATATAAAATATAATAATAAAAGGTTTATTAAAGTCAGTCAAATGACTTCCACTTAGTTTTCAATCTAGTATCTTTCAATTTAAATCCTTCTCCATTCCTGTATTTGGGAGAAAAAACTTCAGTGAGGGCATTATATTTGTCTGCTTCCACTGGAATAAGTGTGGAATCTCTGCAAAAAAGCAAAAACAAAACTGGATTAAAGTGAATGAAAGGTTTGGAAAATAGTATAATAAAGGGGTGAAAGTATTATTTATCGATAGATTAGAAAAATACTATGTTTAAGGGTGTTTAATCCCATCTCCCCAGGTACATGTTCTTGCACCTAGATTGCTTGGGGAACACATTCATGACAGAGTAATTTCTTGAGGTAGAAGCTGCTGCTGTTGTTTGCCTTCAGGTCCTTTCCCACTTATGGCAAGCCTAAGACGAATCTTGTCACAGGGTTTTCTTGGCAAGATTTGTTCAGATTTGTACAGAAGAGATTTGCTGTTGCCTTCTTCTCAGACTGAGAGAATATGTCTTACATGGATGGCTGAGCATGGATTTCAACAGTGGTCTTTCAGAGTCCTAATTCAACCACCACAAACCACTACACCAAGCAAGCCTCGGTAAAACTCCAGATATTCATATCCAATCCATCCAGCTCGTTTTCTGCAGTTTTTCTTGCCCCATAAGTTCCTTAAAATCAGAAACAGAGATATGTTGTTTATGGCTTATATAAGCTTATTATGTAGAAAGATGTTCTGTCCGGTCGCTAAAAAGAGAATAAAAACGGGAATGCTATTTCTCAATACACAGAGAGCAGAATTTTGGTAAATATCTATTTGTTGGCGGGGGGTATATGTGTGTATGTATGCATGTGTATATGGGTTGTAGAAGTCCTTTTCCATGACAAATCAGGTTAGCCCCATGCCTGCTGTTCTCCCATCAGCAAGCAAAGGCCTTTCTGTTTAGACAGCCTTTTTGATAATTGAATGGCTGCTGAGAAAAGGGCTTTCAACAGGTAGATAGTGCAGATTTTTATGAATGTCTTTATTTTGATATTATAAGTTCTTTAATTTGAAAAGTTTTACTTGTTTGATTTTGTGGCTGTTTATAAACCAGCTGTGTGGTGTTTTTGGCCTGGTTACAAAGGCTGTAACTTTGGTTTGTTGAAAACTGATGGTCCTTGAGGCAGAACTGGGCCAAGTACTGCAAGGCTGTCTTCAGTCCTCCGGGTGACTGGGACAGAATAACTGCATAGTGTGCACACAACAGCACTAGAACAATTTTCGATTTGTTTAAATTGTTTTGACATAACTTTTTGTACATTTTTATGTATGTGTGTTTTTCCTTTTTCGTTGTACCTTTAATCAATAACTTTATCTTTCATCTTTAATAAAGAAACATATGGACATTATTTGCAAGTACAAAGCCTGCCTATAAAAAGGTTGAGGGTGCAACAGTTTTATCATTGTTAGTTTATTTCTATTTTATTACAATTTTATATCCTGCCTTATATTCAAATATTTCAGAGTGGTGTTCAATAGAATCCGTTTAAAACAATAACAATAAGTTTAGAACACTAAAAGCATGTATTTTGAATTTCATGAGACATCATTATAGCCTGGCCAGCTGGCAGTCCAGCATAGAGCAAGATAAGGCTCCAGAATGAATAGCAGCACATAGCAGCTGTGGGAGTTTCTTTTTGTGCAGTTCACTTCACACACTAAATAGAAAGTCATTCTGGGAAAAAATGCAACTACTCACATTTGTGGAGAGCTGCTCCTTTACCTGTTTTACCAGTCCTTGGATTGACAACCAGCAATTCATCTATGCTTTTAGATGTCAAGCATCATTAATGAAGAAGAACACAAAAGGTAGAAGAGGCTGCAGAAATTTCCTTTTGCTGAGCTAAATTCTGCTCAGTCCTCTCCCCTCTATTGAATTATTTGAATACAAATGACCTTTACACTTTGATCTCAGTTTGTAACAACTGAGTAAGTTGAGGAAACTGAAATTGGGGAAAGCTGAGGAAACTGAAAGGTGGGAGAGAGAGAAACTAGAATATTTTGAAAGCAGCTGGAAAAGTGGGATGACAGAGGATTGATTGGGATTGTCCCTGCTAAATCAAGAGAGTTGGAAGGTATGCTTTTACTGGTGGTATTTGGAAGGGCTGCTGAGAATAGGCTTGGGCTCTGGTGAATTTTTTCTTTCAGGTCTCAAAAGTGTGCTGGTTTCCTCATGGTTCCTCAAGCCTTTGTGAGGAAGAGGGAAGGCACAGTGACTGCCACCCATAACCAGCATACCTCTATCTGCCAAACTTCACTCTTTGACCTGCATCAAGAGGTCTCCTGTACCACATTGAGGTGTTTAGGACCTGTTCTGGGAGGCAAAGGAGTTGGCCAAAAATTAGGAGAGCTGCTCTGTCATACCGTGGAGGTTCTGTATCTGCTGCCACCAGTCCTCCTCCCCTTCCTCCTCCTCCTGGTACCTGAGGCCACACTGGGCTGCTTTTCTCCAGCTGCTATCCCCATCATTGGAGGTCTTGCATTTTCCCTGTGACTTGTAATGCTACCCATTGCCCTGTTACTGTCATTCCATTGCTCCCACTCACTAGTGCTCCTGCCTCCCATTCCTCACCTGTGGCTTCTTTCGCCGCACTTGGGCCCCCAGTATTGCTCTCTCTCTCTTTTGCAGCACTAGCATCCCTGCTAAAAATCGTCAGCATCTTATAATACAGAATTTTGTAAATCATAATTATTTTGAAATTCATACATTTTACTTTGAATGTAAAAAATAATAGATAAATAATGATATTACTGAGAAAGACAAGAATGTATGCAACATGGATCTCAGACACCTTCTGGACCACTGGGTCCCAGTAATTTGTACTCCCCCCACCCCTGATCAGGCTCAGTAGTCAGGTACAGTAAATTTTATGCCTATTTACTTGGAAATCAGTGCCACTGAGCAAGAAATGATTCCTATCATGCATATTCTATGTTAGCTATGTGTCGATGTCAAACATTCCTCACCTTGCTAGTCTCTGACATAAGAAAATGATTCCATTTACACAGTTGAAGGACTACATTTCCATATGAATTGTTTCCCTGACTACAGATGAGTTAATAACATGCACAAAGTTTTAATGCAGGCTTATATCTTGCTTCTCTACTGTTTCTGACCATCCAAGGCACAGGGGAGGAGGAAAACAAGAAGAAAGAAAAATGTGAACCTGCTCGCTTTGGGACAGATGATACCTAGCTTAATTCCAGAGTGAAATGGGAGTGGGGAAAAGGTAAAAGTACAAAAAACAAACTCAAAAACAATAGGGAAGTGCCTAAAGTGATGTTCAAGTCAAGTCAACTCTGACTATAGCAACTCTACCATAGGTTTTTCTTGGCAAGATTTGTTCAGAGCAGGTTTGCAATTATGTGTATGTGCATGCAGCTTCAAGTTGTTTCCAACTCAGGGTAATCCCAAGGTGAACTTATCACAGGATTTTCCTGGCAAGATTGGTTCACAGAGGTTTGCCATTACATTCCTCAGAGGTTGAGCGAGTAGGACTAGCCCAAGATCATCTAGTGGGTTCCATGTCCGAATGAGGATTCAAACACTGGTCTCCCAGAAGTCTTAATTCAAGGCTATGGACACTATACCATCCTGATTCTCAGGGTTGCCATTGCCTTGCCCTAAGGTTAAGAGAGTGTGACTTGCTCAAGGTAACCTCATGGGTTTCAGGTTTGAATTTAGTGTCCTGGGAACCTAGATGAATGCTCAAACCACTACACCTCACTTTTTCAAATTAATGTTACATCCATTTTACTAACTTTGCCTGAATACATTTGTGCCTGAGGCTATGTCTCCAGAGCCATGGCAGACTACATTATGGCTAAAACTGTTGAAAGGGTTAAATTTCCTTATATGTTTCCTGGCTCAGGCCTCAGAGAATAAGTGTTACCCTGTTTACTTGGGGTCCCAGGAGAGACACCTAAATAACCTTACAATTACAAAAGATGGGGAAATTAGTCAAGAGCACTGGTTGGCACTACGAGAGGCAGGGTAACGCAGCAGGATCTTGTAACCCAATGTTTACGGGGTCAGGCCAAGTCAAGAAGCAAATCATGTTGGAAATAATGAATGACCTTTATAAAATACAGGCACACAATGTAAGCAACACACGCACACAGAAAACTAAGGAAAATAAAGGTTTGAGTTGGATAGCGGGATTTTTGAGAGGGATAGTTGATTCATGTGATACGGAACCTATTCCTGGAGTCTGGAAAGAAGATAGAGAGCGATGCTGGGGTGTAATGTAGCTCAGCACTGGGGCTGAGGGGAAGCTCGCCAGGCAAAGTGGCAGCAAGACGATCTGGAACTCGGGAGCGATCTGAGGATGGTCTTGGAATCAGGAGTTTTTGTAGGGAGAAATGTGACTGCAGGCTATGCCATACTTGGGGAAAACAATGAGATTTAGGAGCAGGACAAAGCTTTGGAAAGGTCAGAATTTAGCATGATTGAGTTAAGTCCGAATTGACAAAGAGTTAGCCAGTATGCAAATGCTCAGTACTTGACAGTTGAGTATTCAGCTTGCCAGGTTGCCTGCTCGGGGCCGGGAGTCCTTTGTAAACAGCGTGCATACATAATGAAGGTGTTTGCAGAGAGGTCACCTAAAGCAGGGATCTAGCTATTTCTGGCCTGCCTGGGTGGAGAATGGAATGTCCAGCAATTAGTGGCCGAGCCTAGTTCTGTGCTTGTTCGGGGGCCTCACAAACACGTGGAGAGGGGTGGTAGAAAAAAGCCAAATTATTGATTTCAAAATGATATCTAGGAGTATCTCCAAGTAGGCCTAAACTGCAGTAACATAAGCGCATATAAAAGAGAAGCATGCAATAACTGGTTTTATTTATTAGTGCTGTGGAATATCAAATACAAAATTAACTGGTTTTATTTAGTAGTGTTGGGCGATAATATCAAAATGCAAAATAGACAAACAATTCTCTCAGGTTTCTTCTTAAAATCAATGTTTAAGTGCACAAATTTCTATTGTCTCCACATATTTATCTCAAGTTCTTGTTGAACCATCCTTCAGCCAATTAGTCCCTGAATAGTCTGACAGGTTAATGGATTTGTTTTCTGCTGCTCCATAAAGTAGGGCCCAGACCAAATTACATGAAACTGGGGTCAAATTACAAATAAAAGGCTTGAAAACAAACATGAGGAAGAAATTCCTGATGGCATACTGTTCAGCAAAAAGGAAGTGGATACTCTTTAAATGTCTTTAAGAGACAGAGTCACTCCTTTCCTACACTCCCAGAGGAATGGGCTAAGATTTTCCTTTCTAGCTCTTATCCTGTTATTTTGTTTGGGTGAATATGTGCTTTTAGGTTGCCTGTCAACTTATGGCAACCCTCATCAATTTCAAAGGGCTTTCAAGGAGTACTAGATGGTGGTTTTGTCCGTTCCTTCTTCTGCGAATATCGCCTACAGCACCTGCCATTAACTACTAGTCTCCCTTCCAAGTACTAGCCAAGGCTGACCCTGGTTAGCTGCCAGGATCAGATAGATCTGATGTCCTTAGGGTATTTATATCCTGCCAAATCATTACCAGCTACTTTATGTAAAGCCAATTTTAAATACATCTCTACTGTGCTTTTCAATATCTGACACATATTATAAGTGAAGTTTAGAGAGAAGTTCTAACTTCTATAGAACTGGAAGAAACTTCTATAGAACTTCTATAGAACCAGAACCATAGAAGTTTACTGAGAAACTTCTATAGAGAAGTTTACTGAGAAGCAAGGTCACTCTTTCAAGACCTATAGTTCAGAAAACTCACGTGGGCGGGGGGGGGCAAATCCCTGTCTCCACATCTTATAAATTAGGGTATCTGCTACCTCAATTTCTAAAGTATTACTTTGGGTCGCCAACAGACAGTTTTCATTTCCAAATTAGCCCATAAACAGCTATAGCAATCAGTTTCAGATGTACAGCTGAAATATTTGTAAGGCTCAGTTGAGTTATAATATGGCTTTGTGACACCACACTAGATTTTTGCAACCAAACACAGTGGAAATGGCGTGGTCTCAAAGCTGGATGTTAGCAGCCCAGAGTCATGTCTGAAAAGGGAGTACCAGCCTAAGTTTTCTTTCTAGGTGTCAGAACTTACCTATAGACAGTAATGGCACGACCTCTGTATAAGAGCCTTATGATCCTTGAGGGAGGTCTTTCTGTTGGTTCTACCATCCTCACTGGCTTCTCTGGTGAAGACACAGGAGACAGCCTTCTTGATGGCTGCTCCTAGGCTATGGAAGTTCCTCCCAAGAGAGACCCAGTTCGTCCCATCACTGCTTTCTTTTTGCTGACAAGCAAAAACTTTTTAACTTAAACAGGCCTTTTATTTTTAACTGGTTGGGGCAGAAGTATATGTTTTAAAAAATAAGTACACTGTAGTTTTACTGTTTTAACTCAGTGTTTTACTTAGATTGTTTATTTAATGTTTTCTTACGCACGCACACACACACACATATACACACACATATATACACACACACACACATACACACACACACACACACACACACACATATATATATGCACACATACATGTGTTTGTTGGCATATAAGATGCACTCATGTATAAGACACAACCCTTTTATACACTGGCAAATACTATTTGCCAGCATATAAGACACACTGGCATATGAGACACACTTCATTTTCAAAGACTATTTTTTTGGGGAAAAAGTAGGTGTTATACACCAGCAAATACAGTGTGTGTGTGTGTGTGTGTGTGTAATTGTTTTAACAATAACTCATTTAACTTGTATTGTAGGTTGCTTTGGATTCCGTAGAAAGGGATTATAAAAATAAAGAGATCATAAAATTGAAAGGGATCATGAAAATAATAAGAATTCTTGGCAGTTCGACTGTAGGCACCCTGCTATCTGGGCTTATGAAAAAGCCTTCAGTCTCAATAAGAGACAAACAACCAGTCCTAGGCAAATATTCTATACAGATATTTAGCAATGAACCACATGAGTTCTTACATGGGATTAAATCTGAATTGTTTCTTTTGATGTTTACAGAACTTCATGGCTACTTTCAAAGGCTTCAGAAGAGGCACATATAAAGAGGTCTGCAGTCTGTTATATAAAAAAGTCTGGCTACAGCTATTATAGGTTGTATGAGTGTGGTGTTGGTCTGGAACTTTTCAGGAATGAAGCATGTTTTTGAGCTGGACCCTAGAAGAAATGGAGCAAAGATTGGCTGATGCTGCTGACCTTCAGAACAGCTTTTTGCTTTAAATCTTTCTGGCCAAAAAAGCTGAAACTCTGTGGGAAGCCTTTGCTAATGTTTAAGTGTGCATGTCTAGATGATTTAGGGTGTCACTTATACCTGTTTTTCCTTTTCCATTAAAGAGGATATGGCCAGACCACCCAAGCTGTGTTGCATAAAAGTATATGTTCTACTTTCTTAGCACTTGCATTCAGAATAAGTATTGAAATGCTTGCAGAACAAATACTTCTGAAAGTTGTCATGCAACACTATTTGGGTTTGTTTATGTTTTTGTGTGTTTGGTATGAAGCAAAGAATTTTGGTTAAAATGTATTCTCTCCTGAAAGGATTTGTAAACACAAATAAAAATGAAACACATTTAAGCTGCCCTTCTCTTACTTTTATAAACAGTAAAAATATCAAAGTAGGAATAGATCATGCAGAATTTGACTTAGAAAAGCTGGACAAATAAGTAGTTTCGAAGTTATTTAAGCCTCCACATTGTCCTCATTTTTCAGTTTGACAGAAAGGTTGGAATCAGCTATTTATAATAAATTTGGTGGCTGAAACGTTTTGAATGTCTTCTGCATATGATTGTTGCAGATGAGAACGATGAAAGCAACATTTGCCTCTCTTAAACTGTGGTAAATTCTCTGATATAATGAATGATGAAATTAGTGTCACTGCATCATTAGGAGTAATGGCATACCTTTCTTCTAAGTCTGACTTTGCCAGTTTTAATTTATCATGAGCATTTAAAAAACAATAATCAAGGAGGTGTTCTCGTTATCAGTACATATCGTGGAAGGCACACTTGCAATTTATGTGAAAAGATTATTATGTTGACAAAATGAGTAACCAAAATAAATAACCAAAAATTTAAAAAAAAGCCATTGTTTGATGTACAGATTCACTTGATCCTGTATGGTGAGTATTATATATTTTGCACGACATGGAAAATTATTAATAGGTTCTGGCAGTGCTAATTTGAATCATATTACAGGTAAGCAACACTACCTGCAAGAGTACTTCCTGATCTAGTAATGAAATCAATGTCATACCATCCTCCTTTCCATAGACTTTTAGTATATGGATGTTTGTCCTATGATCCTCTAACACTACTCAAACCTACAAAAAAGATTGGCTTTTCCAATGTGGAAGTCTTCTCTTTTTGCAGTATTCCAGACATCTCAAACTTTTCTCTGAAATGTCTGTTGCTATTATGAGCAGAATTATGACATGTACTGCCTTAAAAACGACAATAAAACTGGGAACTTTGTCTGAGATGTCTTAAATTATATTTGAAGTGTTCTCCAAGAACAGAAGAGAATGAAGAAAAGCTAATCACAGAATACAGTGCCAAAAGGGACTTGTTCTTCTTGTCCAAAGAGACTGCTGGATAGGTTCTCCTGCTAAAATGAGAGGAAACAGGGATTAATGGAACCAATTAAGAAGATGTATCATTATAATCCTCGTCCAAGGACATTTGACCCACCCAACTGTCATGGCAAAACATTAGTGACAGAGCTGGGAAAGTATTTTGAACTTCTAGGAGCTGGTCCAAAACTAGCCTAAAAATGTTCATACTCCCAGGCACATTTGAGTTAAGTAATAGTTTTGCTCTTTCTGAATCAAAGACTGCATGGTTGTGGGTTGGGGGAAAAGAGGGAACTGAGTGGGCATGATAGAGGTATATAAAATGATAGATGATCTGGAGAAAATAGATAAGGAGCTATTTTTCTCAGTGTCTCGTAGTCCTAGAATCTTGGGGTCATCCACTTAAGCTGAATGGTGGGAGTTTCAGAGTGGATAATAACTTCTTTGCACAGCACATCGTTAAAGTGTAGAAATCACTACCACACAAAGTAATGATGGCTGAAAGTTTAGACAGCTTTAAAGGGGCACTGGGTAAAATCACAGAGGTTAGGACCCTCACTGACTGCTAGCCAGAATATCTATGAGCTCCATTATCAGAAGCACTGGGGTGTCTGTATATGCCATTTGCCAGGGATGGAGAGCTCTGTTGCACTCAGATCTCCCTAAAGTACTATCTAAAAACTAACCAGGGTTAATCCTACTTAGCTTCCCAGATCAGACACAATCTGGTGTTTTCAGGGTGAACATAGACCACAGCTTGGGTAACTCTAAAAGGGGATACAACCAAGTCATGGGAAGTCCGTTTATCATTTAACTGGTCCCGATAGCTATGTATTTCCTCCCATGTCAAAGGCAGCATATTTCCTGATGCCAGTTGCCATGGGATTCAAAACTGAAGGAGCTGTTGCACTCGTGGTCCTGCCTGTGGACTTCCTACAGTTGTTGGCCCTTGTAGATACAGAATGCTGGACAAGATCAGGTCTTTGGTGTGATCCAGAAAGGCTTATTTTCTTATGGGCTTTAAATTTAGTAACAATATAATTGACAAACATTTCAACCTTTTACTGCCTTTGTTAGAAGTAGAAAAAGGTGATGTGAGGAAATACCACACAGCTTACTGAAGGACTGTATCTAATTGTTTGGCTTTTTTAAGGTTTTGCTGCTGGCAGTGACTGACACTTGTAACTTTGGGATATTGTCTCACCAAGACACCTTGGAAACAGATGTTTTCTAGATCAACAGCTGTACATCAATGGGGGGTGGTTTCTCTAATTTTCTTTTTCACAATTTCCAGTATAAGAAAAACATCTGGCACCAAAGGAAAGATAGAGGGGCTGATGAATTATGTAAGAGACACCTTGATTTGGAAGCACTGTTTCGTTCATTAAATTTAATTGCCTCCTGTGGGGAAGACAGGAAAAACTCTTGGAGAGGAAATAATTTTCCTTCTACTCCTTACCGTTGTCAGCCAGTCAATGGCAAGGCAGAAATTAATGCCATTTTGCAACTTTCTAGCTCTACCTTCTGATTTATTGTTCAAATGTATATATTTTAAAACATTTTTATTCAGATAGATAGTAATGCTGGTCACATTTGATGTGTTTATCCAAGCCATAGACAGTTTGGACAGGGATAACATAAGAGATGCTACAATTCATACTTTTGAAACTATCTTCTTTTGCCACTAGATGGTGCTAGTGAATTGTTTGCTGCATTATGGAGCACTTGTTTTCATTGCAAGCCTTCAAGTTGTTTCTGATGTGTGGCAACTCTAAGGTGACCTTATATATGGGTTTTTCTTGGCATGATTTGTTCAGCGGAGATCTGCCTTTGCCTTCCTTTAAGGCTGAGAAAGTGTAATTTGCCCAAGCTCACCCAGTGGGTCTCCATGGCCAAGCAGGAATTTGACCCCTAGTCTCCACAACTGTCCAACACTCAAACTACTACACTGCGCTGGCTCCCACTATGGAGCACATGACATAGGTTATGTAATGGTGGCACACTACAGCCATTTCTGCACTACACTCTTATAGCACGATTTTTCCACTTTCAACATCCTATGGAATCCTGGGGTTTCCAGTTTAGGGAGGGGCTGGCCCCTCCCTAAACTGCAAACCCCAGGATTCCATAGAATATTGAAAGTGGAATAATCGCGCTATAAGAGTGTAGTGCGGAAATGGTCTACATGTCTTAATGCATAAGTCCTCCACAATTACATATATAACCAAATGAATATTCTCAAGAGAAGATTTTGACTTCAAGGGAACTGACTTTTGGTAAGCAGATGTCTTGCTTTCAGGGGACACTGCCAACAAATCACTTTAAGGACTAATACCAGCCACCTGAAAGTCCTCTCGCCATCTCACACAGCTCTTTAAAACATTCCTTCTGTATCCTATTACAGTGATTCTTAACCTTTTCTTCAGCAGGGACTCCCTGTAAACATAATTTATTGCCAGGGATCCCCAAGACTTAACTCAAGATTTAAATATTTTAATTTAGATTTAAATATTCAAACATTTATTTAAATATTCAAATATTGATTTTATTTTTAAAGACTTCTGAAAACTAGGATTAAAATCCCCACTCAGATACTGGGTGACTTTGGGCGAGTCCCTGTTGCTGTCACAGCTGTTGGTATCCAGCAGCAGGGCTTCACGGACCGACTGCGAGGGCTCCGCAGACCGCCAGGGGTCCCTGGTCCCCAGGTTAGGAACCACTGTCCTATCATGTTCTTTCCCACTCCCCACTATTGTATAAATATGTTTTAAAACCTATGGCCTTAATAACATCCTTATCAGGGTATCTGAAGAAGCAGACTGATATCCACAAAAGCTTGTGATTAAATGGACCAGTTAGTCTTAAAGATGCTGCTAGATTTCTCTGCCCCTTTTTCTTCTTCTTTTAATGCTGTGACAGACTAACAAGCCTATTTATTTATTTATTTTAAAACTACAAAGCAGAAGAGTGGTCTCAATTTACATTATCAGGCAGCTGATGACCAGTGTTTCTCAATCTTTGGTTTTATCCCAGCATCCTCTACTCTTTCTGAATGTAGAAGTGCAAAATGTTAGGAAGACCAAAGTTTGAGAACCACTGACTAGAAAGTCCTTTTTCAGCTTTTTCTATCTGTGTATTTCAGACGTTAGGAACTATGTTGCTAATGAAACAACAGTGCTAGAAACCTTTAAACTACTCCTTACAGAAAGTATTCTTTGTTTTGTTCTCTGTGAATTAAATAAACGTGTGTATTCAGGGCACAGAACAAGTGGAAACCTATCAAAATATTGCAGTATGAAAACTCCTTGACGCGATGAGGAAGAAACATGTTGGTCTTCTGCTCTTGGCATGGTCACACCATGGCTTCAGCCTTGAAAGAACATTGGTATCCAGCCTCAGGGCACTGCCATTTCAGAGCAAGAATGAGCCTGAAGGGAATTTGTGCATTCACAAGTTATTTTAGGTTTGACAGCAGGAAACCAAAAGGAATGTGTTGAGCAACTGATAAACAGGCTGCCGTTCAAGACATGTGGCCTATGTTGAGCAGCTTTGATCGTGATTACACCATGGGTGGATTTAATCATTAATGAACAGCTGGTTGAGTTCAGAAGTAAATGTCCTTTCCAGGAGCCTATGCCAAGTAAACTAATACAGCAGAAACATGTGGTTGTACTGCAGTCCATGGTATGTTCTGATACTCTTACCTGGGCAGGTAGCTTGATCTACCCAGCTTGGTGGGGCGACAACACTAGTTTCCACATTGAATGAAATGTGGTGGGAGACAGTTTCGCCTGCTTAAAATTGTAGAAGATCTGTTAACCAAAAACCTAACATGTGTTGGCATCATTTTACAGAGAAAAGCCCTTCCTTCAACTTTTGCAGCAGTGCAGCAGATACAGTAACCAGCTGACAGAGTGCTGGATTGTCCACCTCATTTGTTCTGTTCTGCAGAGCAGCTGACACACAGAGCAGCCTTTGCTGATCATTGTTTCCCTCTATGGCCATTTCCGCATGAGACTGTTATAGTGCTTTGATTCCACTTTCAACATCCTATGGAATCCTGGGGTTCGCAGTTTCGGGAGGGGCCTGTTGGCAACACCCATAGGATGTTGAAAGTGGAATCAAAGCACTATAACAGTCTCATGAGGAAATGTCATATGCTGAAGTAGAAAATCATTCAGTGATACTGTTAATGCTAGGTTTTCCTACAAGTAAATAAAAAGATGCATACTTTCTGGGTTTGACTTCACAGGTTTTGTCCTTCAGTTTGACATAAGAGAGGTGGCACACAGAAGTTACAGGAGCAGATTGTGGAACAGCCCATAAACTACTAATATGTATAAAAAAAAATAGAGTAAAGCTATTTAGTAATAGCTTACTAATATATAGGGGTTAAATAAATATGACTGAGTATATTGATGGTTGGAGATTTTTATATGTTTATGTTTTAGATTAATATTATTAGGTTAGGTTTTGATTTTAGTATGGAGTTTTTTTCTGTGTTTCTTTTTATGTTGTTGTCTTATGTTGTTTTATGTTGTATGATGATGATGATGATGTAGATGTAGATTCAAAAAATAGAGTAATGCTAAAGAAGTACACGAAAGTCCATCATCATGCTAAAATACGATCTGAAAAACATCCTGGAGACCATGAAAAGAACAGACTTCCATTACTAAGCCTAATTGACAGTTAAACAAAACTTGGCACCAATGCCAAGGACAAAAAGATGGTATTGTGTGGCCAAAAAGAAAGAAAAGCCTCTTTGGAAGAAAGATGAAAAAAGTAAAGAGAGAAGCAAAAGTAAAAGGTGACAGAAACGGGCTCAGAATCCTGAACGCAACAGTTCCATAAGTTGTGCAAAGGGAAAAATTTTGGGAAAAGGGAAAACTGTTATAATAATAAAGATGAATAACAAACAATATAATAACAAAAACGAAGAACAAAATGACAGTGACAATGGGTGAGTTTTCCCTGGAGCACAATGAAGCCAATAAGTTAAATCACTTCTGTGTAAAATCTGGTGGGTTTCTGGGCAAGAAACCACTGTCAGGATACAATGTAGAAAAGCAAAATGGTTTTCCATTGGCAAGGAGCTCAGACAAGGCTGCATTTTATCACCCTATCTATTTAATTTATATGCAGATCATACAGAAAGCAGGATTAAACTCAGAAGAAGCAGGTGTGAAGACCTGAGGAAAGAACATCAATAGTTTAAAATGTGCAGAGGACAACATGCATTAAGATGTGCAGCATGACAACATGCAGAAAATAATAGACTTGGAACAAGTACTGATGAAAGTTAAGGAACAGCAAGGCTAAAGTTGAATGATTTAATGTTGATGATTTACATAACTTAAAGTGGGCAATGAAGACATTGAAATAAAGATTTCCTATACTGTGATTAATTCATTGACCAGAATGGAGAATGGAAATTTGACAGTCAAGAAGTCAGAACAAAACCAAGACTAAGGGCAGCCATTAATGAACTAGATAAGTTCCTTAAGTGTACAAACTTATCATTGAATACAAAAGTCAGAAACATACAGGCCACAGTGTTTCCAATTTCTATGCATGGGTGAGAAAGCTGACAGGAAGAAAATCAACTTATTTGAAATGTGCCCCTGGGTTATGGTTTCTACAAATACTGTGGACTGATGAAAAGACCAACAAATGGGTGTGATGAAGTTCTGGGGGCATGGCTATCTGAAGTGCCAGTGCATCCTGGAAACAGGTTGACAGGCAATCAGAATAGCTCCTCAGGAGAGAAACCCAACCCAGTAGCGTGTTCGAGAGGCTGTGGCTGAAAGGAAAAGATATAAAGCCAAATACCTTTGGGTATTGCATTCCTTTAGTAAGAATCTAGCAGGGAGCTGGGGAGTAGTTTAATTCTTAGTGGAAGCCTAGTGAGAGGCAGAAGAGTAATTGAACCTTAGTAGAACCTGGTCAAGAGTGTGTGAACTAGATTGGGAGTTGAATCTTTGGTGGGAGTGTAGTCAAAGAAGTGTTATATTATTCTTGTGCTTTATATGAGAGTCTACAGATATAAGTGAACTGTCTAAAAAGTGCAGTGAGGAAATATATCATCCTTTACTTGCATTTTATGTCTGAAACATTACTTTATTCTGATTATGTTAGTAAATGTTAGTTTACTTTTATAAATACTGACTCGACTGAGTTGTGTATACTATATAAAGTAACACAGAAAACATGCTATCATAAAACTGTTAAGGGGTTCTAAATAAACCCTCATTCTTTTACATAAAGATGGTGTTATAAGAGGGAAGATAGAGCTGTGTGGTAAAGACAGGAAGCCTTATCAGATTGGGAATTGTCACACCAATCTAGAAGAAGTAAGGGCCTGTCGCAATGGGTCTAAGAACAAATCAATCCTGAAATCTCCCTAGAAGGCAAGATGACTAAATCAAGATTGTCATACTTTGAACATATCACGAGGACATGACTTATTTGAATAAGACAGTAATGCTTGGTAAAGTGGAAGCAGTAGGAAATGAGGGAGACTGCACTACAGGTGAATTGATTGAATCGAGGAAGCCATGGCCCTAGTTTGGAAAACCTGAGCAGGGCAGTTAATGACCAAAGCTCCTGAAGTCTCTTGTTCATAGGGTTTTCCTAATTCAAAGTCAACTTGATGGCCAATAACAACCACCATTCTTGCAGCCACTCTTTTGTCTTTTGAGTGCCAAAAGAAAAGGGATGAGAATACAAGGTGAAAATGTCATTTTGAATGAAGCTTGTTTCATTTTTAATTTCCAACATTTGCCTTTCGCTGTGATATGGAAAAGTTACTAAACAAAACCAGTCCACTGTCAGATGGGGCTGCAGTCTTGTGGAAAATCTGTACAGTTGACTGTTGCCTCTTCTGACCAAAGTCCAATGTACTGTACTGCTACTAAAGCTGTAAACCATTCTTAAGAAGCCACAGTCTAACCCCTAGTTATAGAGCAGAAGTGTAAAACTCAAATGGCCGTAGGATCAAATTCTTTGCCCACCACTAGTTTTAAAATAATAGTGATGGGCTGCACAAATAGGAGACCCAGTAGTTTCACAAAAATACCACCACCCAAGCTTTGCTCAGTCCCCTTGCAGTTCCCAAATTCCCTTATTCTCCAAGCCAGGCATGGGCAATGTATGGTCCTCTAGACAGCAAGTTGATTCACTCCTCCATTAGCTATGGTGGATAGAGCTGATGACCATCATCTGGAGGGCCACATATTCCCCATAAAGATAAGCCCTCCTCACATACAGGAACTGTTTTGCATGCAAAAGCAACTGCCAATCAGAAGAATCTCAACATCCCCATCATCCAAGCTGCCTCACCTCCTCTCCATAAAAAACAATGTTGTTAATGTTGTTGTTGTGCCCCTCCATGACTTACAGTAATCCTCAGGCAAACCTATCATGAGGTTTGCTGGGGCTGAGTCTATGTGACATGCCCAAGGTGAGTTTCCATAGCTGAGCCCTGGTCTTTAGGGTCATGTTCAAACCTCTACATCATGCCATGCTTTCTGAAAAACAATGTACAAAAACCTTTTCACCCATTAGAAGCAGATGACAGCTCCCGCTCAGAAGCACTAGACTGTCCTTTATTGTCTCTGCTTCTTAGCATCTCCAGGTTGGAAAGGTGGAAGGCTAATACATACAAATAGACAGACAGACAAGAAAATGGCTCAGCAATTTCCAGAGACAGAGGGCTGCACACTATGCTGGGAAGTTCCAAAGTCCTACAGATTGGTTGTAGCCTGTTTATCTGTAAAGATCAGTGACTTTAACAGTATTGTTACTAATCTATTGAAATATGTATGTGACATTTTTGTATTTCGATATTTGGCTATAGGTTTCATTTCTAACGTGAACTTTTAAAAATACTTACTGAAATGGAAAATCTCACACTTATAGCACAAGCTGGTGTCATTTAATGCTACAGTGAAGTAATGTGCACACATATCTAGGAAGAAGCCCAACAACCAAAAAAGTGAAGTCTACATGGGGGCTCCTAAGAATAAAAAACACAAGAGGCTAGTATATTAAGCACACATATTTACTTAATCTATACAGAACTGAGTAGATAAAATTTCAGATTCACATTAGTGAAAAATCTCTACAAAATGTTCCTGAAAAGCAAAAAAAACAAAGACTGTCTATTTATTCAGCACTTTTATTCATGAAAGCAAGTATGGTTGTAAAAATAAAGCAGTGTGTTCAGCACAAACTAAATTTCTGCATCACTTTTCACAGTTATTTCCATCTACAGTCTGAAGAGGTAGATTTTCTGCAAAACCTGAGAATTGAACTGCAAATTAATCAGGCATAATAAAGTGGACAATGGATTGGAAAGATGCAGCCTTAACGTGTGTATGCAAATACACTTCTGTTACAAATTAGAGTATTGTTTTGGTGTGGGTTCAAAGGGAAGATTACCTTTTAAGATTTTAGGACTTGGCTGTTAACTCAGTTTTTGGAGCTCCAACTAGGCAATAAATACAATCCTTCACTGAACACCTCTGATGCAAATTAATTGCAAAATTTATAAAGAAACAGATGGCAGAAGCAAACCCTTTAATTTTTTTTTAAGTACATGGTTACTGGTCCACATACAGTAAAGCATGTCTCAGTAAGCCTGAGCTATTTATGTGATGTGTACCAAACAAATCAGCTACAGAATGGCAGTGCAATCCCCCAGTGTATAGCAGGTCAAGCAAGTGCTGAAGTTTTCCAATACTAGTCCTCTTGATGGCCAATGTATGGAATGCCTTGAAGCTTCAAGAAACAAAGGTATTGTCTGTCTAAACATGAACATGGAAAGGGCTGCATGTGGAAACATTAAGATGGCCACTATTTAAATTTTTTAGTATCAGCAGTCAAAATGCTTACACTGATGTATGTGTTGTTCACTGAAAACAATTTTTAACTGCAACAGGAGTCAAAATATACTTTGGCCCCCAGACAGAGGAAGCATCAGACCAGTTGTGTCTGCAGTTATAAATTGATCAGTGAAAAATATGGAGAAAAATTCCACAAGCTTTGCAGTCACTTTCCAAATTCGCACTTAGTTTAAAATCCTTTCAGGGTCCACTCATTGCACTTCTCAAACAAAAAAGGGTTTTTCCTTTCTCTTCTACCTTGCATGAAAATATTGGCCAAATTTGCATAATAAAACACTGTCTCTCCAGTACTTGCTACTACTGATTGATTATAACTGAAAAACTCAATCTATGTCTCCCCATCACATGCCAACTATGTGTAGTTTACTGTTTTTGGAATACATTCAGAATGCAAATGCAATTGGGAGCTTCTAAATTAGGATATTAAGGTGTCAATTTGATTTTACTTGGTCATATGAGCCAATATTTGAAAGGATTTCTTCCAATCTTTTATTTCCTTTCATGACATCTCTTTTCACTATGTACACTGTAACAAGTAAAGGGAGTGTCTCAATATAGCCTGAATATTCAAAAAATCTGTAACTTATTTGTAACTGTCAGTAGGTAAAGAAAGAGCCTACTAACAGCTATGTGCTTGGGTCTGGAATCTCTCAAATATAAAGATGGAACTAGGTACCAGAAGCTGGGATTATTAGCATTTCCTCAATGCAGCAACAAGTAGAAAGCTAATACTGGCAGGCAGAGTTAACAGCTGCTGGTGACCTAGTAGCAGTTTGCTTCTATTAACAAAGGAAATACTCTTGGTCCCTCTCTCTTTAAAAAAATAATAAAAAATTGTGGGTGCAAGGGGGTTCTGGACCTTCCCAAGTGAACCTACAATAACAATCCTAAGCACAACACAATCGAAATGAAATGGAGCTTTGCTTGTTGTACATTAGTTAACATCCCTCCCCCAAGTGCCATATGTACCAGGTAATCCATAGATACCACAAGGCATTTTCAGCTTACAGGTGTTTCACCTAGTAAGACATTTTAAGCATTACTTGAGTGATAACATTAATGTATTCTTCTTCCATTTTCATGTCTGGTTTAAGAGAACTCATCTGTACTCTCACCTGCATATTTAATAAGAGTAGATCCATCTTCATGAAAACAAGTATTCTGTCAAATATATGATTTACAATACTGACTAAAATGGACCAACACAGAGTGTTACTGTTCATTTTATGTCCATGTTCAGTGATGAACTCATTTGTACACATTTTACTAGGCACCAAACCTAGTGAAGCAATGGCAGAAAAACACAATGATACCCTTCTGTTTAGCAACCACAAGCCAAAACTCCATTGCAAATAAGCTGCAATACACAGGCATTTGCAGACGGTGGGATTTATATTTCAGTTTTTTAATTCCCCTAGAGGCGGCAGCAGCACACTTGAAATGCATCTGGACTTTAGTTAGCAGTTGTCTGGACAATATTTGCCTGGCTTTGGCCCTTGTTCCTTCATTTTGACAGGTAGGGCAACAGTCACTGCATCCATGAATTGATCGTGCAGGACGATCCTGAGAAATATGAGTTGTGCACCCTGTTTTTCCAGCTGCAAAATTTCAAACCTATAGGAAAGACTGCAGCTACACTAAACCCTGTATGATTGTTCAGCTTTGTTCATAAAAATATGAATCTAAGGAGCCAATCAAGAGCTTCCACTGGTCATCAAATGCCCAGTTTGAGTTTACTGAAAAATTTGGTAATTACAATTTGTTAATAAACCTTAATTCTCTTAATAAAAGTGGAGGCTTTCTTTCTTCAAAATCAAATATGTGACAACACCGTTCACAGTTGTTCCCCTTACATCATGTCAAATCCGTACATGGCAATATGTGTTATGGGGTCAGAAGAAAGGAATTTGCATGCATCCTTTGATAGTTTTTTGTTTAGAAAAACGAGGCAGATGTGCAACACAGTTTGTGGAAATTTTATAGATAAGCTATTCAACAGCTGCTATGCAGCTTCCTGTACCAGGCAAATTCTGTTCTGTTCTAAGAAAATACAGATATGGTAGAAAAAGTAAGAAAATTTTCACCACAAAACTAAGTTACCACCACCAGTTAGTTATACACAAAATAGATCTCTCAATACAGTGTTTATACTTTAGTCAACAAAATCTGTGGTAGGAATGGAACCATGGCAGACAGTTTTTTGACAGCCCTCATTTGCCATCCCTGCTTCAGCATCTGGTTGGATTCCTTCTTGCGTTCCATTGGTAGAAACCTCCAGCTTCCCATGAGAATTTAGCGTGCATGACTGCAACATGGGTACAGCAAGATCAACACCTGCTTCTCTTACAGAAAGCTGTTCCTTAAGGACTTCCACTTTCTCGTTCAGCTCATTTCTTTCAGTTTGAAGAGCTCTGCACAATTTTTCCAAACGCTCCAGTTTTATTTGAAAGCCTTTGTATTCTTTGTCTTTAACTGTTTTCTGTGGTAAAGAGATTGTACAAGACCTGGGTGACACTCATGCAATATGGTCAAGAACATCGGGATGATAAGCTGCAAACCTCCACTTGTTAATGATGGTCTTTTGTACTTTTCCATTTAAGAGTTTCTCAATTAGTCTACAATCAATATGACCAAAACATTCCCTACCCTGTTCATGCCAACGTTCTTACTTAAGAGTACTATTATTCTGATTTGAAGAGCCTGTATTCCAACCCTCCTATACTAGAAAGTATAACAAAGATGGGTTGTGTAAAATAAAAATATAAAAAAGCTACCCATTTTTCAATTAACCTTGAAAGAGTTTAACAAATTTACACAACTGAAGATACTGATTCAAATATTATATATATATAAGACATTTACCAAGACAACCACATATAATGAATTTACTCAGCCAGTGATATTGAATGAAGTACAACTTCAAAAACCATATTCATTAAAAAATAATCTAGTGTCTAGCAGAAGTAATCACTTCCCTCTTAATTGGTATTATTACCAGTTGATGCACAGAAGATACCATAACACTGTGAATGTACAAAGTATTTGTATTGTGATGCAGAAGAAAACAAAAAGCCTGTTCTTGTGGGTTAGAATATTTACTCATTAACACACACATATACACACAATCAAACATTTGGTAGATGCACTTTTGGCAGTAACTACTGCTGCACATCTTCTACCAGCTTTGCACATTTGGACCCTACAAGTTTCTACCTACTCTTCTTAGCAAAATTGCTCTAGCACTGCCAAGATGGATGGGAACTAACTTTCATGTTTTGGCACAAATTTGCACTCAGATTGAGGTGTGGGCTTTGAATGTGATTTTCTACGACATTCAGGTGCTTGTTCTGAAAACACTCCAGTGTTATTTTAGCTATGTGTTTAGGGTAAGTGTACTGCTTAATAAACCACTCCAGTTCCGGAGCCCCTCACAGACTGAAAGAAATTTTCCTTTAGAATTTTCCTTACATTTGTCTCCATCTTACCCTCAGTCCTAACCATTTTTTTCCTCCTCAACAGGAACATCCCCACAATGTGATGCTTCCATGCCATGTTTCATGGCAGGATGGCGTTTTCAGGTAAATGAGCACTGCTGGCTTTCCATTACACACAGCATTTGGCAGCCAGCCCACAAAATTCAATTTTGGTCTCACCTGTTTCTATATCTTTCTATAACATTCTGCAAATTCCAAATAAGCTTTGGTATGGGTTTATTTCCTCAATGGCTTTCTTCTTGCCACTCTTCTGTAAAGCCCAGCTTTGTGGAGTGTCTGGGTGATCCTTCTGCCCTGGATGGTTTCTTCCATCTCAGCTGTGGATGTCTGCAGGACATCTAGTCACCACTGACCTCTTGGTTGCTTCTTTGCCTAATGCCTTCTTTATCTGGTCACTGAGCCTTGGTGGATGGCCTTCCCTAGACTTGCAGTTAAATCATATCCTTTCCATTTTGTAGTAACAGACTAAATCGTGTTCTGGAAGATGTTTACAGTTTAGAATTCTTTTTTAAAAAAATAACCCAACCCTGACTGGTGCTTCTGTACAACTTGTCCAGGCCTCTTTCTGATAGCAACCTGGTCTTCATGATATTGTTTGCTTAGCAATGCTTCTCACAAACTCCAGGGCCCTTCTGATGAGACCATGTGACACTGGAATTGCATACAGGTGAACTTCATTCAACTACTTATGTGATTTCTGAGGACAGTGGGTTGCACCAGATCTTTTTTAGGTGTATCACATCAAAAATGTAAACAATCATGTAACTATCAAGTGCCAGTTTGTTTTTATTTACTGAATGTTTGGGCCACAATACAAATATTTTGCACCTCCACACAACATCTAGTTAAAATCAAATGCTAACATTCCCAATTAAATCCATTTCAGTTCCAAACTGCAACACAACAAAACAAGGAAGTTTCCTGAACCATGCTGATACTGTTTGCTTTCCAGTGTCTGGTTGGACAGATTGTGCTTTTTGCTCCAGTTCTTACACTTTACAAACTCAATAAAATCATTTAAAAAAAAACAACAAAAAAACAAAAAACAACAACAAACTCATACAGAACAAGATATCTGCATATTATATATGTTTAATAATACTGATAAGGATGAAGTGTTCACAGTTTCACTGGGTCCAAAGTGCTAGACTTAAGGCCAGTTACAGGGAACATACAACAGCTTCTTTGGCTAGTGGTCTGCTTTGGACCACAAATCAAAGTGCTGATTACAACCTATAGAGCCCTATGCAACTTGGGATCGGCCTATTTGAAAGACTGCATTCGACCACAGAAGCTTCCTTAGGTTTCAAGAACTTGGGGGAGAGGGAAGGCCCTTCTTTCAGCATTTTTGCCTTCAGTTTACAGAAGGATTTTTTTTCTTTTTTTTGCTGGGACCAAAACTCATTTTGTTTAGAAATCTGGCATTGAAGCTAGATAATAAATGGGTGGGGCATACTGCTCCTTTTTATTCCATGAGCTTTATCTTACTTCTGTTTTAACTGTATTTATTTCATTTTAATTTTGTGCTAAGTCTTTTTTGTGGCAAGAAAAGATATAAATTATAATAAATACTCACTTCTTCAGCCATTTGCAGAAGAGCCTTGTTGTTGTTCTCCCATTTTGTACGCCAAACTATTATTTCTTTTTCCAGTTTTTTAATCTTCTTGGTCATCTGAAATTACATTTGATTGTGATGCTTAGAGCAGTGAGTTTTACCAAGTTCCCAGAAAATACTTCTTTGTATAACTTTTGACTTTAATTGTCAACTGTCACTTAAAATGAGGTTAAATTAAAAGGAAAGTATATTTTCATTGATAGATTCCAAAATGGTGCTCAATCATTTCTTCCACAGAGAATCACACTCACCTATAGGTTTTCAAAATTTAACATTTAAAACTTGCTAATATTAATTAATTTATAGTTTAGTTCTATATAAGACTGCTCAGAAGGCAGGCCCATTAAGTTCAAAGGCATTTACTCTAATATGAGCTCATAAAATTGCACCCTCAGAATTTCTATTTTTTTTTTTACTAAGTAGTCTCTCCCTCCTTTAATACTGTTAAAGAAAGATTAAAAACACTTGAAAAACAAATACCTTTTCCATCTCTTGCCTGAATGTTGTAAAAAGTTCATTACTCTTTGCCATTGTTGTCTGGAATTCTTCAAATTTATCCATATAGAGAGAAAGCTGAAGGAAACAATATTTGAAACTATACAATACCGTAGATTTCACATTTCGTTACATTTAACGTTTTATCAAATGGCTTAAAATCCCACAAGTGCTAAAATGCATTTTTGACAAGAAAGAAACTCGATGTGAGCTTCTTTCAACACTGATTTACATCTATTTTGAAATTGCGTCAAATAAACACCAAGATGTAATAATAGATGTAATACAAATAATCTCCACAGCAGGAATTGCCAAAGTGTGGCCCTTTTTCCCCCCAGGCAAAAACAGGGTTATCGGACTTGCCTGGAGATTAGCCTTTAAAATAGGTTACAGAAAAAAGAAAATCAGAACTGGACTTCTAGGCACTTCCTTTTCTGGGATATTTTTTGGCAGTGTGCAGATTCCACTTAATTTGATTGAGGCTATACCTGCTCTTTGGCCTCAGTAAACTTCAAACCCCAGAACTCCACAGGAGGTTGAAAGTGGAATAATGACACTACAACAGTGTAGGGCAGAAATGGCCTGAGTCAGGGTAACTTGGGAGTCGTGTGTGTGTGTGTGTTCGTGCCACAAAAAGCTTTCAGCAGTTCTATTTTGCTCATTCCTTTAATTTATCACTACGGTAAAAATATATTTTAACTTATGTTAACTTTTAAGGGTAGAGCATCAAAGAACTGGCACTTCAGTTCAAAGTCTGAAATCCTTTTCCATTAACTTCACTGAAACGCTTAAGTCCTACAGGAAACATGCAATTCAATATAAAATTAACTGAATACAAATAGTTCAGTAAAAATGAAGTAAAAACTGCTTTCTTGGGCAACAGTTTTCATAGTCTTTTCTTCTCTTCTGTTGATTAAATTTTGTTCTTAATGTGAAGTGCGAGTTCCAGAACACAATGCCATTATTTCCTTTTGAAGAAGCACAGAAAAGAGATCGTTATGCCAAAACATAAAGTCTAAACTCCTGTTTTACAAGGAATGGGGAATAACATTTCAAAATGGCTTCCAGTCTGAAGGCGCTGAACTGCCTGGGATCTCAATATTGGGGAGTCTCCCCTTATGCTTGAACACAATAGAGAATGCCCTTTTCTATAGCTCCACATAGTTTATTGCTCCCTCTAGTGGGATGCAGTTTCTCTAACAGATCTTACTGTTCGAGACCTCTTCAGCAGAATGTCAAAGAACAGCCATGATGCTGCCAGTTTCAGGCTTGAAACAACATTCTCATTGAACTATGTTCTGTCCCAGTACTTTTCAAGACCCCTACACTCAAGTTACACACAGAGCTTCAAAAAGATTAAAAAAACCAGTTTCAATGATATAAGCTGCAGAACAAGTTATAAAACAAAGCCCAAACAGTGGGTACGTAAAAATGTAATACTACTGGATGGTAAAACATATTGTTGTTGCATTAGCCAAGGAGTCTTCCATGCACTCTTGATAGAGACATTATGTGCCATCTTCTATCATCCCATTACACAAAAAGGGTGTTGGTAAAAAAAAAAGTATTTACTTGGCATTGCTTTTTTTAAACAGGAAAAGGAAAAACTTGAATGTGAGGGGCTCAGCATGCCCTATTCTCTCCAAGAAACATGGAATGTTGAAGAGTGTAGTCAGAGGAAAGGGTGGGGCAAAGGGGAGTTACCTTCCCTTGAGCCTTTACTGATACTTCACATCTTGTAACCTCCATACTCCATGGGAAGCAAGTGATAAATAAGTCCCCCCCCAAACCCTGAACTGTTCTATGTATTTCCAGGGCTATATAAGCAAGTTCCTACTCACCTTGCCTTAAATTTTACATGGCAGGATAACTGTAACTAAGCTGTAACTGTAAAGTAAGACTGACAACTTACACTGCTGAGGTAAAGATGTGGAAAAGCACAGTGCTACTTGTTTGGTTAATCTGAGTCATTAACATTTTGAATACAATAAAGAGGTATAGATAGACTCTTAAGTTAGTTTACCTGCTGTTTTAACTGGGCTTCTTGCTGTTTCATCTGGTCACATTTGTGTCTGGACTCAGTGGCCTCTTTTAGTAGCTAAAAAGAAAGAATACTGTATTGTCTGTACAATTCCTTAAGAATAATAAAAACAGTACATCACCCACTGCTTTAAAATTTTCACTCCTCCAAATAAAGCAAGTTTACAACTAGGGCATTTATTAAAGTACACTCTTATTTTTCTCCATCCCAAGTTATGGAATGGCTTGCTGGAGGAGACCTGACATATTACCAGTCTTGACTGCTTTAAAAAAGCAGTCAAGACTGTTCTCTTCCGATAGGCCTTCCCAGACTCGTACTCCATGCCTCCCACCAACTGTCCTCCTGTTTTTTAATGTAGTTAATGTGTTTTAGGGGGTTGGTTTTAGATGGGTTGATGGGTGGGGAGGATTGGTTATGTTTTAATGCTTTTAATGTATTTAATGCATTGTTGTAGTACCGCCTCGATCTATAGGGAGAGGCGAGATATAAATAAATATTATTATTATTATCTAACATTCATAAATGTATTTGATTTACACTGTAAAGTTTTACAAGCAGCTGTACTGACATGCAAAAACTAACCTTCTTTCATATTTACAGTTCAAATGCATGCAAAATATTGGGAGATTTAGCCAGTCCTGTTTCATTTTGTTGAGAGGCAGAAATATAAATTTTAAATTATTCTTCATAAAGACATGTTTTCCTTCTTTCTTTCTGCTTTCTTTTCCTTCTTATGAATGTAAAGTACTTACAAACTCCCTCTCTCTCTGATGCTTTTCTTCAGCTTCTTTTATTAGCTGTGTTGTTTGCTGAAGCTTGGCATCCACCAGTTGCTGTTGCAATTCTTTATGCTTGAAAACTTTGTCCATATGCTAGAAAAAGCATTAACATTTGTAGAATAAACATCTAACAATAAAGATTTAAACTGAACGTGTTATTACTCGGAATGGTTTTTGTCAAAACTGTTCCCACCCTTCTTTTCATTGTTGTTTCTGTCTGGAGAACACATCATAACCATCTCAGCACTACCAAAAGCTGCATCAAATGAAATGACCACATTTAGCCTACAATGTTTAACAGACGTACTAGGGAGTTAAGTTCTATGGAGCAGAATAGGACTTATTTCTGAATAAACTTGTACAGACTGAACAGTTAATAAATACGTGCTTTGCAGAATCAACATGGTCCCTGAACACAGCAATACAAAAGGGTCCTGAAGATTCTGTTGTCACTGAGTAATAGCATGGCAGAAATGGTTTCAAGGATTTACTGAACAGAGGCAGGAAATGCTATTCCAGGTTGGAAGAACTGATGAGCAGGAAAAATAAGAGTCTAAAAAAAGCCTGAAGTATCAAGTGTTGATAAGCATACATTCATAAGTAAGGAAATAGACACTTCAAGGAGCAGAGTAAATGAACGTCCTTCGGGTAAGCAATAAAAACTTGAAGACAACGGAACTGTTAAAGCAAAGCAAACACTTGCCCCAGGGAAAATAAAAAATAAAAAAAATAAAGATTTTTTTGCTTTTATTGAAGAGCCACACACTCTCAGTCTCAGAAAATGCCATGATGGGTTTGCCTGAGGATCACTGGAAGTCAGAAATGACTTGAAGGCACACAACAATGGTAACATAATAGGATGTGACTGAGGAAGCTGCAGTACTGCAGATGAGAGTGTAGGTGAAATTTCCATTTCTTTAGCACCAGCAATTTTGAAAGGCACCAAGCATAGTAATTGTACATTTCTAGTAACAAACGGTAGTAGTAGCTGCTGAATAACATATCTTGGTAAAATATACCACCACCCTTAAACATCTCAATAGATTACTAGTGCAATTGCAACAGCTTTATATATTAGAAAGGCATTTTCAACAATCGTGAAGGAAAGCAACAGGTATTTCCCTTAAGATAAAATGGAGATCCATGTGCATCATTGCTGAGTTTCAGACAGTGGTTTAAGTACTTAAGTAGCACTTCTGAGGTAACTACAGAGCTGGACAATAAAACGTTAGTACTAGGGAGTAATACTTGCAACAACTATTAGTACAAAATTAATGACCGAAAATATAAGCATTATTTATCTATTTCATTTGTATGTTGCTTTTCTCCCAGAGTGGGACCCAAGGCAGTAATGAATGAGAGTATAAAGCAAAACTGGACACAACCTATGGGACACGTGCATACCATCTCCTCTAAATTTCCTACAGTTCTGGATTTTTCCCCCCCCCCCATTGCTCAAATGAAACCAAGGCATGTGGAGTATGTATGCCTTGTTTTCATGGCTAACCAGTTGTTCTGGAAGCAGTTCTGGTCTCATAAACAAGGCATGTGTATCTTCTTTCTAGTGAAAATATAGTTTTCAGAGATAGGTAACAGGCATGATTTATTAGGCCAATAAAACTTCCAGAATGTTATGGCAAAGCTAGTACCCTTGAAAAAAAGATGCTGACATCTCACGTCTTGCCCTCATTTAAAAATGTTTAAAGAATGTTTGTTATCACCAAATATATAGTAGTGAGAAGTTTTGTGGGAATGCACTTATCCCTGACATAAAAGAGAGAAAATGAAAGATGGGAAAATAAGTAACTGGAGAGCTAGATAGAGTGATCAAGAATTTTATGGTTCATTGGCATGTAGACTGTGTTGCACTGACCATTCTAGTAGCTGCCCCTAACATTCCACCCAGCTCCAACTAGGTGAGAGGCACTAAGACTGGAAGCATTAAAAATTAAAAATATTGTCTGAAAAATAACTTGAACGTGAAAAGTGAATTGCTCTTAATTAATAAAAATCACAGGAAGCAAAACAAAACAAAACAAAACACAATCCAACCTAGCACATTATTGGTTTGAAAATTAATGAACAATAATATGGCACACAGTTAGTTATTAGAAAAGTTATACAGTCCAGTGGTTAGTATGGAACTATGACCAGAAAGACATGGATCTAACTCTTCGTTTAAGTACTCCATGAACATTTCAGTCAGCACTCTCTGCCAGACTAACCCTACCTTGAAGATTGTTGTGTGGATAAAGGGGGCAGAGGAAGGACAAGTATATCACCCTAAAGTCCTTGGAAAAATATAGAGGAAACATTTGAGAATTCTCTTTTCCCCCCAGTGCACAGGGAGGCCCTGAAGTCTCTGAACAACTTCTACCTCCCACTAGTATGAATCTGATCCACAACTACTTTTAGAAGCGAACATCTTGCATCCAGGAGCTACTGCCTTACTCTCAAAGCTTAAGAATAAATATATTCAAATAAAACAGTCATTATCCATTGTAATATTCTAAAATGAAATGCTACTAGTTCTTATCCATGGAACAGGAAAGTCTGAATAGCGCTCCACAGCATGTATGGACAAAGGAAGATAATTCTGTATAAATACAGTTTAAAAAGTCTGAAAGAGTAATGTGGATTGTATTCACTGGTTTACTGTGTTACCAGAACTGATTTTATCCCTTTCCCAGTAGCTCTCTCATACACCTCCAAACTCTGCTCCAGTGGGTGAAAAAAGGGGACATAATGTTGCTTGAGTGGAAGTTTGTTCATGGCATGTTGGTCAAAGTCTTACATCTAAATAAGGACAATAAGGAATTGTGAAAGGTTTACTCACTTCTTCTCGTAGTGCATACTGCTCTACAAGCTTTTTCAACTTCTCCCCTAGTTCGATGTTTTCCTGGCGGAGCTTTGCATTGTGGATGCCGTGCTTTTCCAACTGAGCTTGAATTTCATTTAGCGTGATTTGGAAGTGTGCAGTTGCTTCTTTACGTCTCTCCTCCTCTTCACGGGCTAGCTGCATGTTCTCTTCCTTTTATACAAAGAGATTAGGCAATATGCTTTCACTAATATGCTTCTATAATAAGTATTCAGCCACCAGTATCTAAAGCCTGATCAATGTTATCACAGTAGTTCAGAGTACTGAAACAAACTGGCTTCCAAATCTTGGCAAAAATTCACCAGTCAGACCAAATATATACTTTGATCTGATCTCCTCAGCAGACCATAGAAACTCCTCAACTTTTGTTCTGGGTATGTTTACCAAGCTGAAGCTTTTGACCTACAGAAATTATGGTTGCATGCTGGAACTCAGAAACAAAAGCTGATTATATTAAGCTCTTTTGCAAATTAGCCTTATTTCTAATGAAAGCCAGCAAAGTGTATCTCTGGGAGACCAGGAGTTCCATATGTTTTGCAGAAGGCAGTGTGGGGAGCATCTCGTTTATTCTTTCCATGATTAACCCAAAGCATTTCACTGAATAACATTGTAGATGAAATGCTAAAGGAAGTATTTCTGAGATAAGAAAAATGATTCCCAATGTTAGTCTACTATAGCTCCTCTACACAGCAAAACTACTATGATATATTCCGAAACTGACCAATATATACATGAAATATCAGCACCAATTTCAGCAGATAGTTAATTGTCCAAATTACTAAAAAGGTTTCCTTCCTGCACAGAAGCCTTTGCCCGTCAAACATACAAAAGCATCTGTGTTTAGAAACAGGCTAGTAAAACCAGTGACAGGCCTATTACGATATCATGATTTCAGCTTCTACTTAAGTATCATTAAGCAATTAAAAAACCCAAATGGGCACAGCTATCCAACCCTAAAGTGCTTATCTGATTATTTAGTCTACTATTTTTATTCACAGCTATAAGGATAAGGAATAGCACACTTCCATGAACTGGAAACAATCCAAACCACCATTTCCACACAAGCAGTTTTTTTTCTAGGACAGATAAGCATCAGCTTCATAAAGTCCTATCTCTTATTATAACTCAGAGTTCAAAATATAATAGTGGATACAAGTAACAGCCCAGAATAATGCGCTTCTGTCCGCATGAGGAAAGAGAGCGAATAGCTCCCCCTTCCTTTAGTTTCTTTGATCAAGCCGCAGTGGCTTGATCAAAATAAGCACAGCAATGTGCTAAGACACAGTGCAATATTAAATTAAAAGGCAGTGCTATGGAGCTTAAGAGTAAACATTAGTAGATATATTTATCTTAAGCCCTCTGTTACCACCTCCAAGGAAGGATATAAACAACTTGTATTATTGATGGCTTTTCACTCATCTTACTTTATTTCCTTTTCCCACTTACAATACTCTAAAAGCAAAAACTGCAGAAGTGGAATGTGCATCAACATCCCTACTTCTGTAGCATATATTGAATAAGAAACAGCGATTCATGTATACACCTCCCATTGAAGCTGAGTTTTGTATCCATAATAATCACCCCAGATAAGCCCCAAGCTTGGGGCCTACACTATGTACTAATAAACAGCAAAACAGTACTGCTGTTTAATTACACAACTTAGGACAGTTCTGCTGATTCTCAATATCTTCCTCAACCTTCCCAAGATGCTTCCTGGCCAAGAAAGCCAGTCCTGTTGACCATTCAAAAGACCATCTGCCATCTTTGTTTTTCACCAGCAATCCTCAACTTCACTTTTAAACTTTACAACCATTATAGGTCACCATTCTTCCCTCTTCACTATCTACAGTTTGATCATCATGAATTTGATTATTAACGGGGCACACGCTTGCCTCCTCACCTCATTCCCTTGCATTCCTCAGCCCAGGCTTGAGTTTAAAATGAACATTTTTTTCCTTTTTGGTGAGCAACTCCCTGCCCCCCCCCCCAATTGCTGGAGCTGTATCCTCTCTGCCAGGTGGCTTCACATTCTGCTGTGTAATGACCACTGACTGGTCAGGTGCTCTCTTTGTTCCTACCCCTCCTCTCTGGGACGAATTTCAAGATGGCGACAGGAACTAACTAGAACACCAGAACCCAGTGCTCCACCCTTCTCTGTCTGAGGGGAAAGTACCAATAAGCCCTTTACCTTTTTTCTTCCCACTGGGAGTGCCAGCACCAGAGGCAAGGGAATGGGAGTGGGATTGTAGGGGAGAGTTATTCACGTTTTTTCCATTTTAGCGAGTGTTCTGTGCCCAGAATCCTTATGAATGTGGAGGTGCCACTGTTTCTCATTTTTCCTCATATGTAGAGCTGATATTTATACATCTGTAGCTTGCAACATTGCACCTGGGAAAACACTCTGTATCACATGGGTCTATATCTGGACACACAAACTAGGAATCAAGATGAATCCACTTTTCTCTCCAGAATCTTAATGTTGAGTCTGATTATAAAATAAATGTACTGATTCACAGACAGATTTCCCAGGAACAGCAAGCAAGAAGTCAGCTAGTTAAGAATCAGAGTCTTCTTCGCTCTAACATTTGGTACTGCATAGCCTCTCTTCCCATCCCCCTGTTCTCCATCACTCTAAACTTTCAAAAATGTTTCACACAGCTATCCCATTTTTTTTTTATAAAAAGAGAGAATATTGCTCTCAAATGTTACCTCAGCCACAATTATCTCAAACTGACCTTTAATGTCTTATTGTGGCGTTGAAGTTCACGACAGAGAGATTCCAGTTTGCTTCGTGCAAGAATGGCCTTACTATGCTCGCTCTGCAGGTGGACCTTTTCCTTTACAACCTGTGCTTGTTTCTTCTGAAGCATCTTCATTTGTCTTTGAACATTCCGGCTCTCCTCCAACTAAATTAGAGAAATGAACAAGGGTAGAAAAATTGTTCTTTTCTAAACCAATGTAAGTAATGGTTCAGTATTTTATGTAACTATGGTCTGCAATGGAGACTGCATTCATTATAAACCGCAAGCTGACGATACAGGGTTTTACTCTCATGACTGTGACATGCCATCCACGTGTTCTTGTTAAATTTCAGCATACCTGAACCCCAGGTAAGACTAAACAGGATTGTCAAGATTTGTTATACAAAAGTGGGGAGATCCATTTTAAAGACAATATTCAACATCTCCTAGTTATTTCAGCATGCATTATATTCTGGCCATCCACATGTTCTTTTTAAATTTCAGCATACCTGGACCCCAGGTAAGACTAAACAGGATTGTCAAGATTTGTTATAAAAAAGTCGGGAGATCCATTTTAAAGACAATATTCAACATATCCTAGTTATTTCAGCATGCATTATATTTTGGCTACTTGAGGCCCACACTGAGGCAGTGATCAAATGTTCTAATATCACTCAGCCAATCTACTGCATATCCTTACAAAAAAATTGACTAATCATGCTTTATAGTGATGTCCTGAGGTTTTGGTGCAGAGCATCATGTAATACAAACCGCAAGGATAAGTCACTAAGAACGTGTTAAACCAGCTAGAGCTCTGAATCAGCTTCCAAACAAAGTTCACAGTGCTAGTTTCTCACCAAAGCATCTTAAGACACCATAAACTTTCCTTCCTTCCTAGTGCCTGACTATGAATCAAGAGGTAGTTATTGGCATATCACTAGCATGATGGGTTGACAACACATGCACAAAGATGTCTTTGCAACCTCTTTCTAACTACAGAGCTTTGAACGGAAACTTGCCATGTTCCAAGCATTCTCAGAATACTAAAAAAAATAGCTATGGTGCCTCATGATCATTTCCCACTTAACAAAAAATGCAGCCCTCCACATGTAAGGCTGCTTCTCACATTAACTGAAGTTATACTCCCAGCATACCAAACAGCCAAATCAAGTAAATACTGTTTCTCCATATTTATGAACATTGCCATTAGTATTCTTGAACGAAGAAGCAGCAGCAAGAACCATAATAAAGTCCTATACAGAAAAAAACTTCTTTTTTTTACAAGATTTATGCATGATGAGCATTTGCCAACTTAGTTGTGCTTAAGGAATGTTTCAGCAAAAGTGCTTCACTTTATTTCTACTGATAGTACAGCTGTTTAAGGCAATGCAACTCCTCAGGTAAAACACTTATTTAAAAGTAGAATAATTTAGAATTACCCCCCAAAACATGTGACTTTAAATGTGGTACATATTACCAGATCGGCATATTTCTTGCAGAGTGCTGCTAACTTTTCTTCTGGAGTAGCAAGAGTATTTAGAGCTTGCATTAATAACAGTACTTCCTTTCCTAAAGATCAAAAAGAGAAATGTTTCAGAAATATTAACAGAGCAAATTGGAAGAGAATCACTTCATAGTAGAATAAGTAAATTTCCAACTGTTTTTTAAAATACCAGGCAAATACCAACAAAAAAATCAACAACACTTTGACACAACACAAGACCAGACAAATACTCTACACTGCAATTACAGAAAAACACAGTGTAAGAGTTAACACAGCAGGGTTACTAGTTTTATTAAAAAAAAAAGTGATTGCCAACTAAATAAAAGATAGATACAAAATTCCAAGAACGATGTATAACCAAACCGCTACATAATTAGTTTCTTTAAGTTTAAGGTCCTCCTTTTTAAAAAAATAGCCAGTAAAGAGTGAAAATACTTGGAAAAAAAAGCATATTAAGGAACAAGTCATTTATTCCTAGAACTAGAACACAAAGCTATCTAAGCCTAGTTCAATAGGATACCTAAGTTCTTCTCTTTGTTCTTTTCAGCTTCTGGGTCTTGCTGGCCATCCGGCGGGTCAGTACGGGCCTCTTCTCTACCTGGGGTCTCCTCTCGCAACTCCTGAGGACAGTACGCAGTTTTCAGCGAGTTTCTGTTTCTGCCCATGTAATCGTCCACTTCATTCAACGCGCCTCCACTTCCTCTGCCGTCACAATTTGTGGCTGAATGTGGCAGCACGGCGTCCAAGGCAGGGCACTCGCTGTCTCTCAGCTCCTCCCGGCTGTTTCCAAATTCGCACATTTGTGATTCTTCCATAGTAAGCAACATACACTAGAAAGAGAGAAAAAGTAGGTTACTCAGAACACAACCCGTTTAAGGTTTTTCAGCGAGTCCTTTGAAAGCATTAACACTGGCCAGACCCACACACTGTGTACGTGACAGGGCACGCCAAGGCTGCGAAGGAGCCCATCGCCGCGGGCAGCCGGGCCTCCTACGAAGCTCCCCCGGGCGCTCCCACAGGACTCAGTCCCGAGCGAGATTACTTCTCAAAGGCCATTTCCGCACGAGCCTGTTATAGCGCGATGATTCCCCTTTCAACCTCCTCTGGAATCCTGGGGTTTGCAGTTTCGGGAGGGGCCGGCCGGCCCCTCCCGAAACTGCAAACCCCAGGATTCCAGAGGAGGTTGAAAGGGGAATCATCGCGCTATAACAGGCTCGTGCGGAAATGGCCAAACGCCCAGCGCTGCCTGTGGAGCGGGAAGAACCCGGAGGGAGCTCTTTCTTTCGCCGCCACGCCGAGAGCTCACGAACGCCCAGGCTCGCCCACGGGATGCCCGCCCCGCCTGCCCAAACCGCGGCTCAGCGTCGCCAACGGGTCACGAAGACCGACCCGCAGCTACCTGCCCTCCTCTGACTCGCCGCCGCCTCCGCTCAACACCCCCGAGGTTCTGCGAAGCCGGAAGCTTCTCAGTCGGCGCCGGGGGCGGGACTTCCGCTCCTCCCTGACCTAATCCCCGGCTGTTGCCGAGGCAATGCCTTCGCGCGCCGGAGGTCGCCCAGGGACGCACGCGCCCGCCCAAGAAAGCGCTCCGTCGCTGCCGTCACGTCCGCTACACTCGGCGGAAGCTGTGACCCGAAGTCTACAGGGAAGGCCGGACGGGACGGGACGGGACGGGGACGTCTCCCTCGGAGGATGGCGATGTAACTCCGGTAAATAATCCGCTCCTGCCTTCGAAGGGCCTTAAAACGTTTCCTGCGTATAAGGCCCACGGCCTACAATCAAGAGTCGCCTTAGCTTGTCTTTGGGCTGCCTGCTCGCCGCGCTTCTGGGCTTCACGAACTAAACGGACACGGACTGTGCTTCATTCACGCCACTGTGGCCATTTCCGCACGAGCATGTTATAGCGCGACGATTCCACTTTCAACCTCCTCTGGAATCCTGGGGTTTGCAGTTTCGGGAGGGGCCGGCCGGCCCCTCCCGAAACTGCAAACCCCAGGATCCAGGGGAGGTTGAAAGTGGAATCGTCGCGCTATAACAGGCTCGTGCGGAAATGGCCTCTGACTAACGGGCAATAGCTTGCGCTGCAATAAAATCTTGTAACGTGCCCTAGACTTGTTTTCGCTGCTTCTAACTGCCATTAACATGAGCAATACAGAATCGCTCAGGCTTACACCTCGCTAACTTTTTCGTTTGTGTCAGTTAATGACTTTATAACGCTTTGGATTACGGACAAGTTTTTATAAACTTGTTCGCAGGTACCAGACATGACTCCCTCTTCATTATGCCACTCAAAATATTCAGCGTTTAATCTATGTAGTGATTAAGATATTCTCTAAAGGCTGAATTGAAAGAGTGAGCAATCATTTGAAAGAAGCTTACAAAATAATCGTTTCCTTACAATTTTTATGATATTTCTATATCAGGGAAATTTAAGAAAAAAATTTAAAACAGCAAGTACGGTGAATGCATAAAAAATACACAATTGCCTGAACCTATCAATTCGTGCTTCAAATATATTTAAATTAAATATGACAAACACTTAAAGGTCAATAACTAAATTAGAGAAAAGCACTGATGGTGGTGGACTGCAACTCCCAGCATTCTTTATTCATTATGCTGGTAAAAGCTGCTGAGAGCTGCAGTCCACAAACATCTGAAGGTTATGACTCTCACCCCGGTTGATGCGCTCCAGCACTAGTTGGTCTCCTGCACATAACTGCTGGATTTCTGTACCCGTGATTCCTGCTCACTGGTCATATATAGGCTGGGGTTTTGGGGAAGAGAAGTTCAACATCTAGAAACTAAACTTTAGGAACCAATGTTATAGTGGTTAGTTGCTCTGGAGCAGCATTTGCTTGTGTAAATATCAATAGAAGTTTTACTTTAATTCGTATGCTAACTTTCTATGTAGTTTAACATGAGCTGAATTGGCTAACTTGAAGAATTCAAAATGACACATCACACTTACTTTAATAGCTAGGACCCAATACTGATTATATAAAAAAAAAAACCCTCACAAGGAAGTCTGCTATTTTTCTTACAGTCATCAACTTCACAGGTGAAGAATAAGGACAAAATCTTTTAAGTGATAGTCAACAACTCTTAATCTGAATTCTATTATTCAGCAACAACACATTTACTGTAATTCGCTCAGAACAAACAGTCAATACCTTGGCTCAAATACATGCTTTGATAAACCATCCTGGCTCCTGTGGAGAGTTAGGCACTAGAGGCCAGTTTACTGTACATACATTTTTCATTGCTTCCCTTTTCTGCTTGTGACTTTACACTGAAACTCTTCAGTGTGATCTAGGCAGCACATGGATACTTTTGGAAATAAACTATCAAATCAAGCACCCTTGTATAAACTCAGTTCTATGAATGGAATGTAAAAAGGTAATTAAACGTAGAGCCTGACTTAATCTGACAAATTTGCTGGTTTATGAGACAGACTGTATGGACAACTCAAGGTGATATTTCATATATAAACACTCCTAAAGGACACTGGAGTTTTATGGTGCAGCAGCAGCTATGTAACATTATATATCAAACACAGGTGTTTGTGTATTGATATATTTGTAACTGATCAGAATGAACTGGAAAGGATAGTAACAATAACATTGAGAGATCTGACTACTGCTTTCTTTTAGCATCTCTAATGAAGTAGCACATAATACAGAGTTTAATTCATAGTCATTAGTCTCAAAATTCACAGCTTTTAATTTCTAATGCTCACAATTATAAGATACGTCAATCTTTGAAATAAATCTTTCCTGCAGTTTATAATTTAATACAGGCCAAAAAAGGGAAAGTTTGAAATAAATTTACATTAGAAATTCATTTCTAATACCTATACAAAGCATTTAATGTATTTTTCTTTTTTAAATCATTCCCGTCAAACCTTTGTAACCATAGCCAAGGTGAACATTACTTACTGTCAAGCATTACTTCTATTTATTTTGAATGATGGAAGATTCTAGCAAAAAGTTTCTTTCTTGATGAACAAGTTATTTACTGCCTTAGCCCAATTGAGAATTATGTGCTATTTTAACCCAACAGAAAGAAGGCTAGAAGAGTGATTACAGGATTGCTGTGCATCTTCTGCACAGCTAACTTGTCATATAAAAAAACATTTTGAACTTGTTTAAACAGTATGGATTGGTGGGCTTCAGGGAGTTATTGTAGCTAGCTAAATAAGCTTATTCAGCATTGGACTGCACTGTAAGAGGAAAAAAGCTTGTTCTGAAGTTGCTCTGTATTTATTATCCATGAACCCAAAACTATAGATAATTTTTATTGCAATGAAATGCCGAATCTGTAACAATTCAGCAAAACAGTGGCCCACCATTAGTTATGAAAAGGTGTTCTAGTTAAATACCTTCCACTGGCCAGTGACTACAAGGCGGTTTGAAACAGGCCACACTATAGCTGTTGACTGGTTTGACAGGAAGGAACACGCTGTAAATTCTTAAAGAACTTCACTGCTTTTTGTTTGATTCCAGCCATGAATCAAAGTGCTATTTGTTATTTGTAAAGCCTGAAACACCTGATACTGGGCCTGCGTGTTTCTATAGAAGCCTGCCCATTTGAAATTACTGGAGGCCTGACTCTGGATGGTCTGGTTAGTGAACTAACCTGAATGTCTACTATAGACCAGGTAATATTTCTGTGACAGCACCTCTTCTGAGTTTCTTCCATTTTTCTTGGCTACTTCCCCAGCAATTATTACAAGTTCTAAGCCACTGTTATTACATAAGCTCACAGCTGAATCTAATTTGATATTAATAAATTATTCTTATTCAATTGTTTCTTAATTTGTATTTTTATATATGGTATAGTGCCTTTAGCCATTGGCTAGTAGCAGGTGAGATATCAATATGTTAAACAAAAAACAAAACATTTAAAAATGGTAAGAGACTGGTGTCTCACCTGATTCTACACCTTACAACTTCTGTACCTAAATTGATAATGGGACGTTTTATCACGTGTGGTGGACGTGTGAGAAGGCGAAAAAATATTGGAAGGAAATTCAAACATTGATTTCAAAGGCCTTAAAAATCAATATCCCATTATTGCCGGAAATTTTTCTTTTAAATATTTTACAAAAGATAGACACAGAGGAAAGAAAGAAATGCTGGAGAATATTACTATATATGATAACAGCGGCTAGAATTCTCTATGCCAGCAAATGGAAAAACTCATGTACTCCTCCAATTCATGACTGGAAAGTAAAAGTGATGGAATATAGAGAGATGGATAGACTAGTAATGAAACTCCGTGACGGGGATCAAGCTATTAATGAACAAGAGTGGAAGCAAGTAGAGGAATTTTTGCTCCCAAAATGAGATAAATTTAACAAATATGATTTTATTATGGCACGGGTGATTGTTAATTACAAAAATGTGTTGATATAATACTTTAAGAGGCGAGAAAACTGTTCAGCTTAACAAAATTTAAAGAGAAACCTGTTTTATTATGCGTTTAGATCAGATTTACCCTGGAGTAAGTAAGGAAGTGATGGATGGGGGAGGGAGGAATTGCATAGACCCTAAATAGATTTGATTATTGGAATGGATAATTTGAGGTGAGGTCTATATATTAATATGTTCGTACTTATGTAGTTTGAAAATGCTTGGAAAAAATGCAAACAATTTAATCGATTATGGAAATAGAATGTTTTATCTTTCTTAATAAAAATATTATAAAAAAAAAACAACAACTTCTGTACCTAAAAATACAAACCCATCATGCTTCACATTCATTACATTTCAGTAATACTTAACTAGCTTGCCTAAGCTAAAATTACTGCCAAAAACTGGCAAAGCAATCAATCATGTATTCAACGTTTCTGAGGAGCAAAATTGTCTTTTAATAAGCATAATGAATCAATGTTTCCTTCTCTGTAGTAGTACAGATGAGTAAGGTGTATCCCAGAAGTGAACCTCAGCTGTTAGGAGGAAGTTTTGCAGTTGCATCAGCAAGCTGCCCAGAGAACCTTGAGCACATGTGAGCTAAACTAGCACAGGGATTGCCAATTTTTTTTGCTCCAGGGTCAGAAAGAGGAGTCTTGTTTTGTTTTTTGAAAGCAGCTGCACAGAGGTGCCTTGTGTTGCTGTGTTACCAGCATCCAAGCAGGCATGCTCCTTACCCACTTTTGATGCAGGAAATGCTTGATAGGCATGTTCCTCTGCCATGTGTAGCTAGAGATATATAGTGTGTCTGAATGAACCAGCCCACTACCTGTATTCCTTTCCCAGGAAGGCATGTTCTCCACCCACCTGTGGGTGGTGAAGTGATATCTTTGGCCATTCTGACCACTGGTAGGAACAGAGAAAAGGGGAACCACATTTTTTAGTTTGCCTAGCAAGATTTGTTAACAAATGAATACCTCTACACAGACGTAAGTGCCGCTAAAAGAGAGCAACTAAATAACAGATAGCATCCTTTTTGCAGATCTGAACTCTATACAAACAGTGGAAGAAACACGGACACTTTGACTTAGGACAGTGGTTCTCAACCTGGGGGTCGGGACCCCTTGGGGGGGGGTTGAACAACCATTTCACAGGGGTCGCCGCTCCTCAATCCTGTCCCCCCTTTTAAAAGAAGATGGCCTCACAGCCAATGGGAGCAGTGCTTCTGAGACCCCTGCGCTGGGAGTGGGGGAGAGGAGGCATGCTGGGCATTTCCCCATCTTTCCCTGCCTGGTGGGAAAGCACTGGAGGAGCCTGAGGTGGAGCCGGAGGTGCGGAGAGTGGGAGGAGAGAGCTGGAGCCTGAATGTTAAGGCAGAGGTGAGGACCAAGAAGATAGAGCTGGAGCTGGAGCGTTAAGGCGGAGGTGAGGAGAGGAGACCTGCAAACCCCAGGATTCCATAGGATAGTGAAAGTGGAATAATAGCGCTATAACAGTCTAGTGCAGAAATAGCCAGGATGACTTTCTCCTCTCACTTTTGTTGTGTGTGGACCCTTGGCGCTTGCCACATGCACGTGTTGTGTTCTTCGCCCTGACTGTCTTGCATTCCTTGCTTTTTGTATGTTCAGCGTCCGCACTCCCTTTAAGGGAGGGAGGGAGTGAAACAAAACGCATCTGCTTATGCCGCCACTATCTTTCCTCTCTTCCTGTCCTTTCCTCCCTGCGCCTCGTGTAAAATGTGGGCTGTTTCGGCATTGCCTTTGGGAGTGACTGGCTTCTTGAACTCTGGAAACCCAACATTCAGAACGAGAACTACTGCCTTAATTCTGGCATTGATGGATGCTTTCTGTGCTTAAAAAAGGGGGGAGGGTTACCAGTTTTTAGGCATTAGAAGTCCATCCAGAGCAGTGATTTAGGGCAGTGTTTCCAATCTATTTGATGTTGGAAATAACTAACTAACTAAATAATAGATAAATAAATAATATCGAAAATGATTTTATGAGGAACTGTATTAAGGGGTCGCGGCATTAGGAAGGTTGAGAACCACTGGCTTAGGAGGAAAGGCTTTTCCTAGTCCAGTGCTCCCAAGTAAAGAACAAACAGTAGTATTTTTTTTTCCTTCCCTTATAGTTCTAATAGAGGTTGGAAAAGAACTTGTAGGGAGCCCTCAAACGTGGCACCATGTGGCCCACGCTATTCTGAGGAGCCTCCTGGCAAGGTGGTGATGTGTCCTTTCTAGTTTCTGCTGCAGAGAAGGGGAAGAGGAGACTACCGTTCTCCATTTGATCACCTATCCACAGCAATGCACTGTTTTCCTGCATCTCTATACAGAATGAAGATTAAAACCTTTTTTAAAACATAGTTAGGCCCCCCATAGGTCTCCTTTCCGAGCATTAAGAGACTCTGAGTATTTCCAATCCTACGCAAACGGTGGAAAACGCGGTCTGACAGGCTTCGGAGGGGAAAGGGATCGCACCCCCTCTTTCGTGGGACATAAAGAGGCAGCGAAAAGAGACGGTGGGACGGAATTGCCTATCGCGGCCCCTTCCGTACACACGAGCCGTTCTTGCCACCCGAGCCTCGGCTGCTGCGCTCTCGAGCACGACCCGGACGGGCACCGCGCTGCGTCTCCGCGTCCCCCCGACCTCGCCGCACGGAGGAAAGCGCGTCACGTGGAGGACGAGCCAGGAGATGCGGCGCTTCGGAGGCTCCGCTGCCCGAGGAGGCTCGCGCGCGCCCACGTTCCCCCTTGGAAAGACGTCACGGCCCCGCTCGGTCCAGCCCCCCCCCGCTTTGTCGCGTGCCCGGTGGGGCGCCAACGGCCGCCGCGTGGAAGGAGCGGAGTCCCCCTCCCCAGCCCGGGAAGGAAAACAAAACCACCGGGCGCGCTTACCTCAGAGCCCCCGCTGGCCTGGCCTGGGGCGGCCGCCGGGGCCGCCGCCGCCGCTCTTCCTTCTCCTCCTGGTTGTTGCTGCCGCCGTTCAGCCCCCCGGCCGGTCTCCAGGGCAGCGCTGCCGCCGCCGCACGCCGACTCTGCGCCGCGCGCCGCCATACCGGGACTGCAGGAGCCAAAACAAGCCGGCCCACACCGGAAGTCCTGCGCCACATTCTCCACCGGGCAACCTTTCCGGCGCCACGTGACGCAGAAAGGCCAACCCCCCTGCCAGCCAGCCAGCCCGCCCATTCCGCCGAGTGTAAACTCCTCTTCCCAGCATTCCGTGCCCAGCCAGCACGTGGGGATCTCCGCCTGTGTTTCCAATGCCCTTCCAGTATTCGCTCCAGAAAGAATTTTTGAAAGAAAATTCTGTAGGCAGATAATCTGCTGACAGGAGTTATGCCCTTCCGACCATGTTTCTTTTCTCGGCACGCGGCGGCACGCGAAGGCTTCGCTCTGCAAGGCGCCTGCTGCTCTTTGGGTGCCCTCTCGGAAAAGTGCAGGACTCCACGCTGGGGTGAGTCTCCTTTAGTCTCTGGGGAGGCTTCCTATTTATTGCAAGAGCCTTCCTGCGCTTACCGGTGGTGCTTCGTAAAGAGGAAAGCTCGGGCCATTTCCGCACTAGGCTGTTATAGCGCGATGGTTCCACTTTCAACCTCCTCTGGAATGCTGGGGTTTGCAGTTTCGGGAGGGGCCGGCCGGCCCCTCCCGAAACTGCAAACCCCAGCATTCCAGAGGAGGTTGAAAGTGGAATCATCGCGCTATAACAGCCTAGTGCGGAAATGACCATAGTGCTATTATTCCACTTTCAACATCCTGTGGAATCCTGGGGCTTGCAGTTTGGGGAGAGGCTTCACTAGTGCAGTGCTTCCCTACATTTGCTGAAGTATCAAAGCCCCCTGCCTAAACTGCAAACCCTGGGATTCCATGGGATGCTGAAAGTGGAATAATAGCACTATAACAGGCTGGTGCGGAAACGGCCTCAGTTGTCGATTGGAATGCCACGCCAGTTATAGGAACAGGGGGTTCCGTATAAATATCTCTGCCTTCTGGGCTGTTGTTCCAAGCAAGGGTGGTACACAGCATTGCTTGCATTACCTTAACAACAGCAATAATAATAGCAGAGTAAACACCTTTTTAGATCTTTGTTCATCAAAATATTAAGTAGCCACTGCCATTGCTCAAAGGGGCATTATAGCAACATCTAGTAGGAAGATAGATCCTAAAATCTTATGTAAAGATGCAACTATTATAGTGCTTCACTATATTTGCTGAAGTATCTAATGCAAATTATAAAGTGTGATCACATTCTACAAAATACTTGTAATTAAGTGCATAAATGTGTATTACTACCACTGAAAACATATTTTAAAAAACTGGTTGTGACTGAAAGTTAAAACTAGGAAGTATATTGTAGTTACAGTGTGTTTGTATGTGCTTTCAAGTCACCCATCAACTTAGCAACTCCATGAATTTCATAGGGTTTTCTTGGGCAAAGAATACTGATTTTGCCAGTTCCTTTCTCTGAAATACAGCCTACAGCACCTGGTATTCAGTGGCACTCTCCCATCAAAGTACTAACCAGGGCTGATCCAGTTACATTTCAAATGATGGGAACTGGTGCCTTTAGGGACAGCTCCCATAGCGCTCCACTAAATAACCCACAAGCACATAGGACTGACTCCTCTTTTCACTCCACTGCCTCCTTCATCTGCTCAAGTGCCCCTTTCCCAGTTTGAAGCAGGTCTGATGAAGGAAAAATGTCTATACATGAACATAGTCCTCTTCAACTTACTTCTATGAACAAAATGATCAGGGACTTAAGAAAAGTCATATATACATTACATATATACATTTGATTAGATGCCGCTCCAAATCCTATAGAAGTATGTTAGCTAAACAGAGACAACTACAGTCTGTCTGTATATGCAGGGGTTCTGTTGCAGAAACCCCTGTGTAAAAGAAAAACCATGAGCATCACATCCATTGCAATCAATGGACACAGCAGGCATCCAGTTTTGTACTACCTGTCAATAAATTTGAGGTCAAATTGTGCTTACACCAGCTCTTAAACCAATGAAGCTGTTTTACTCCCGATGGAACTTGCTGAATGGAATCCTTTTGCCATTACAATAGTACTGGAGAAGTATCTGATCCTCTTAAGTACCTATGCACTAATCCAGAGGATGAGTTACTTAGACATAGTTTCTAGTGTTTTGTGTAATGTTATATTTTCTAGTAGAAAGATAGGTCCTAAACTATATGCCAACCTGTGAATATACAATCAAAATACTATCAGGATTCAAGGACTATTAGGGATTTGTGCTGAAACAGCTTTTATAGCAATCCATATCCTCAAACCAGAGATCCTTTACTTTAACACAATATCCCAGCTATCTCCACTACCTAGAAAGAAGAGTTCCATATACAAAATCTAGTCCAGCAACTAGGTAGAAATTAGAAGAAAAGATTTTGTCTAAAAGTAATACAGTCAGCTGCAGTGTGTAACAGCCAAGCCCCATCTCTATAGCCTTGGCTATAAATTAAATAACTGACCTTTTAATGTGTGGTGAGAGGTGAGTTTAAAACATATACCCGTCTTACTGATCAGTTACAGCTTCTTTGTTCTAGTTCTCAGAAGGAAAAGATTCCTAGTTTTGATATTTGTTTGCTCTGGAATGTATTTTAGAATATTTTGAGCACCAATAAATATGTGAACAGGGGGATCTGGTAGTGCTGGGTAAGAAAACTGAATTGATCATCAGTTAAAAAGAAAGCAGGCAGCCAGAATAAATATACAATTCTCAAAATGAAAGAATGTAAACAGTAGACTTCCCCACGGATCTGTATTAGGCAGATGATTTTAACTTGTTAAATGATCAGGACTTACAAGTAAATGATAAAATATCCATGTTTGTTGACAAGATCAAAAATTATTTAAGGTGGTTAGTGTGAAAACTAATTGCAGCAAGTTCTAAAATGAATCTGCCAACCGGGGAAAATGCATTAAAATGGAAAATAAGATTCAATGTAAGTAATTGTAAAGTTGCACACTGCAGTGTGAACTTACCCAGAACAATATCTTGAAGATATGATTGCTGAACTAGATATCTTGAACACATGCATATCTGAGGAGATTTTATCTGGTGGACCAAAGAATAGATTTGGGATTCTCGTAGACACAAGTGTCATACTGAAAGTAATGCCTGTCAGGTTATGACTCCTTTATTAAGAACATGAGGCATATGCGACTACATACAGGTGTGTAAAATAACTGTTTATCTGAAGCCCAATATTATTAAAAATAGTCTCCACAAATGGCAATGCGTTTGTGCCACCTTTGAACTCACTCATCAAATCCATTTTGGAAAAACTTTCACGTGCTCCCTAGTCCAGTGTCTTTCACTTTGCCTACAACATTGAAAAGCTGTCCTCAAAGGCTTTCCTTCATCTATCCAAACCAGTGAAAGTTTGAGGTGCCAGGGCTGTGGATGTAGCACTAGTAACCATCGTATTTGTGGGATCATGAATTATTATCATGTAATTGGATTACATTCAGATGTTTCAATGGTCTTTTCTTATGGGTAACTTCTCAAAGTTCCCAGAGTGATGTAATGTAGCAGTCACTGTACAGTGTCCCATGCTTGAGAAAATTAAGCAAATTCACCCCTTTGTCATCCTAGATCTCAGAAGAAATTCACCATGATCTTCTGTGCTGAGTGCTGGCTTCTGAATTTCTTTGGTCTAAAGGACCAGGAGGGCCACCACTCCGTGTTCTGGTACAGGTATGCCAGGTGTCATCACCAGTGCAAACATTCCCAAAAAAAGGTGTTCTCATGGGCTTCAAATGCCACCAACAGTTTCAAACACACATGCAGTCTATTCTCAGCTGTTAACTGATGAGGAGACCATTTGGCACACACTTTCCTGGATCCAAGGTTGTGGATAATCTGCTCAATAGCACTGTGACCATATATTTGGTGAGTCACAGGAAGTCAGACTTATGAATGAGAAAAACAAAACTAACTGGATCTTTGATCTGTGCAGTTAACATGAGGTTTGAACATGGCAAGAATGAAAATGCTTTCTGCCTTTTCCCTCCTGTGAGAAGCCCAAAAGAACCCCCGAACCACAGATTCTTTCTTGACCTCATTTTTCCCTAACAAGACAGAGTGCCTGTTCTTGCCAAAACCAGATGTCACAGTAAACAAAGCAAAAAGCACACAGTTCCTGCTCATTAATGGCAAGCCAGGATTCTACCAGAACGCTGGTTAATTGTGACATGCAAACCAGATCATTTCCTCCATACGGTTTACAGAACATTTCTGTTTATCCAGCAGAAGCATTTTCTTGTCTGTGTACGGGACAGGAGTCTTCTTTTCTTTGAGTATACACACAGTGATCCTTCTGTCCTGTAGTACTTACTGAAGCACTATTCAACGAACCTGACAATCTTCTTCTAGTTAGCAGTCTTTCAACCTGTATTATTTAGGTGAAAATGCTCACTTTTACAGTCATTTTATATCGAAGGGAATTTAACTCTGCAACCTCAACTTGTTTGTTACTGATATATTTATATATTTCCACTGACTTTCCTATTATTGACGCTGTATTATTAGTGAAAATTTCTGGGGCTTCGGATGGTCAGGTGCCAGATATTTTGTAAGAAGACAAATCAACTTGAGTTGTAAACCCAAGGTTGATAATACTTCTTAAAAGAGCACATGACACCACTGGATATATTTTTAATGGATCCATTTTCATATGTTATTTATAAATGAGACAGATGGATCAGAACACCAGCATGATGTGCCATTATCTGCATTAAAGTAGATGAATTCCAGTTTTCCACTACACAAATCAGTCCACAGAAAATTTACTTAAAACAGATACTAATGTCTTGACGATCCAACTAGCATTTTTCTAGAACTGAAAGATAACAAAATCGTTAAAATACAAAGTGATCTGGAAGGCTCTTTTAGGCTTCTTGTGGACATGTTCTGGACATTTTCTCCCCTCTTCCCCTGAGCACCTTTCTGTTCTTCACTGAAACTCGCTTTTGCAAATCACCTATCTTTCGAAGTTGTTAAAGTGTGAAGCTTTTAGAAAATCTCTGACACTGAAGTCAAAACATGCCTTTGAGCTCACTAGACTCTGAGCAGTATTTTCATAGAACCTGATTACATATCACCTGGAGTCTTATTTAGAAAGAGCATTTTTTTTGCTTCAGGAAGCAAACCTCTGAAGAAAGTATATAAACAAGTTCATGTTGGTTTCTAGAAAACATATATGCATGGTGGTTAATTTTCTCCCTGTAGCATTTCCTCTATTTCTTTGTCCCAGTTTTCATCTCGTTTTTCTGACTCTGTAACTACTTCATATTCTTGAAGCTCTTGTTGTAGTTCTTTTTCCCAGTCTGCAGTTTCTTCTAAACATAAAGAAAACATACCAGGTTTACAAGATTTTATAATGTTGCTCATGGAAGTTAATCATCCTTTCCAGGATACCCAGCACTGTCATAACAATTTTCAAAGAGATAATCATATGAGTTTCAGTATAAGCAGAGAGAAGGAGGAAAAAGATATCTTGTAGTATCTTTAAGGCTGATGAAATTTATGCTGCAATAAACTATTTAGCCTTAAAGAAGCCACTAGATGCTTTTCCCCTCATAGAGTCATCACATTTTTAAAAATACTCCCCCTATTTGTATCTGCCATCTATAGTTTGAAGTGGCAGAGTCCACTTCATTCTGCTGAATGTGGAGATCCATCCTAATGTCAGCCATTTCAACTTGAGAGAACATGTGATGAAAAAATTCTGTGAGGCTCTAGGCTAGCTGACACAATGTTTCCTTGTCATCTGCAGTTCTCACCTTAAACATATACTTGTGGGGACAAAACCTTAAAAACCAAACAATTATTGACTGGAATTGTTTTCTAATCATATTTGTGTCTAAGACACATTTTCTTACTCTCATGACGTTGAGAAATTCCACTGGCAATATGTAAGAATATCTAAGAATGCACTTTATATACAAATCTTGTCATATGTAAGGATATTGTAGCAGAGCTAAACCCATCCCCATGAAGGCAGGGAAGATTCTTAGAAGGAAGCTATATTTAGAAGTCTTTCAAAACCAGCGATGAGTTGCAATGTTCGTTTTCACAATTCCATACCAATTTATCCACTGTGAGATATGTAGAAATGTGATTTATAGGGGGGAAACCCATTTCCTATCATTTATACCAGTGGTTCTTAGCTTGGGGTCTGTAGACACCTCACAGGGAGTCTACAAAGCCCTGCTGCTGGACACCACCAGCAGAAGCAGCAATAGGGAGGCAGCAGCAGGGGTGCATGCAGGTGCTGAGACTGCTCCCTCATTTGCAAACAAAGGAGCAGTCTGGGCATGTGCACACACCTGCTGCCATGTCTCTGATGAAAGGGACGTGGTAGCAGGCACGTTCACGCACCCAAATAATGACTCTGGAGACCAGGGTTTGAATCTCCACTAGGATATCAAGTCACATTTTCTCAGCCTCAGAGAATGACAAATTTTGCCAAGAAAACCCCCATGATAGGTTTGCCTTAGGATCATCATTAAGTCAGTTTTCAAAGGGGAGAGACACAATGACTAGAAAGAACCTCCCTTGTCAGCAGCACCTGGTCGTTCTGTGCCTTCAAGTAACTTCTGACTTACGCCAACCCTAAGGTAAACCTATTTGAGGGTTTTTTTCTTTTCTTTTTTTGGCAAGATTTGTTCAGAGGGGGGTTGCCTTTACCTCTGAGGCTGAGAGAATGTGACTTGTCCAAGTCAGCGAGTGTCTGAACGGGCATTTGAATCCTAGTCTCCAGAAGACCTAGATAGATCGATCGATGCCCCCCCACACACATTTGGATACTTAAATATTTGAGTACTTAAATATTTGACTATTTAAATCTTGAATTAAGTCTTGGAGGTCCTTAGCAACAAATTATATTTACAGGGGGTTCCTGATAAAGAAGAGGTTGAGAGTCACTGGATTAGACATTCATAGGCACTCTAAAGCTCAAAAACCTCCTTTCTCAGTATACTGTTACAGCTTAAATCTAAAAAGTAGCAATACTTCAGTTAGCAATTTAACAAGGTACACAAAGATTTCCCAACACATAGTGGCTGGCTATATTTAGAATAAAACCATAAAACTCTCCATATTTTGTGCTCTAAAAACTGAAACAAAATCTGTCTGAAATGGGAAGTGGGTGTCTGTTAAAAATCAAATGCTGACTTCATTAAATTTAGCATCCAATTACTAAACCTAATAGAATTTGAAAAATGACTTACCTTCTTCTGTGGTTCTACCCTTTTTGTCAAGCACAAGTTGTTCAATCTCTTTCCTCAAATCTTCCTGGTTCAGGCTGCATGCATCAAAAGCATCACTCACAAACTCTGATACACCTGGGCTGGTGGAAATCTCTTCATCTTCCTTAAATAAAAATTTAAAGGAGATGTGGAATTTAAAATGCAGTTCTCTGCACTGCTTCTACAAATGCTTCTACAGACAGTTCTAATATCTCTTGTACTGTTCTCCCATCCTAAGGCATGGGTCAAGAGTGAGATCACATGGTTAGAATTTCTACACAAACTGAAAAAAGACCAGGACCTTAGAGGCAGTTGTTAAGAAGCTTCAGTTTCTCAGCATCACCGTGGTTCATAGCAAGATAAGAGAAAATCCAAGATCCATCTCACCTAGTTTTACTTCCCCTCTTGCTATTTAATACAACAGGAAAACATAAAAAAAATTAAAGTAAGCTGCCCACCTTAAATTTCTTGCCCTCTTCATCTTGCTGCAACAACCAAGTGTTCTATTTTTGTTCTCTGGCAGTGAAAAAAATCAGGACTGAGCTACAGTGACACTCTTTTCCTGCTTATTTTTTAAATTAATGTTATAAAGTCCTTACTGACATCCAGTTAACAATACTGTGATATGGTGCTGGAGAACAGAACAGCACACATTACTTGGTTATGTAGAATAACTTTCTATAGACAACTACCTTCAGAGTGATCTATATTGCTAATACTTTTCAAACTTCAATATAAACCTTGTTTCAACTGAACTTGATTCTCTATGTATATCTCCTGGGATACATCCCCTGCCGTGGGTGTGGGTGTGTTAAGTAATTACTTAGAAATTAGTTTGGATTAACATAAGCTCAGAAGATTCTTATGCTGTATTATACACATATGGCCTCAATGAAAAACAACTTTACCTCTTGAGGTTTTAGTTGAGACTTGATTGCTACAGGCGGTGTTTTTGGCCTCACCGTTTCTAAGGGGAAAGACAAACCACAGAATTCTGAAGACATTATCAGGATATACAGAGTATTTAAATCTTACTTGAAAATAGCTGTACACTGATACAGGCATCAAGCCATGGGTTATAATGTTTTTTTTTAGTTATTAAACAGTGTATATCAAGTCACAAGGTCGGTTAAGCCAACCACTTTGCATTTTAATGAAAGACATGCAAATCGGAAACTCCTGTTTATACAAACCAGGTTATCAAGCTGGTTTGATTTCCTATTAAGATTTGTGGCAAAATGCAGTTTCTCCATATTTGGCTGAAACAGAAAATTGAGCCGGGCTACAAACTGTTACTAAAAGCTTTATATGTTCTATCCTAGATAGGAGTATGGAAAGAAGAGAGGAGAAAGGCTTAGGCTTCCCAAAGCTTGTGTGCACTGCTACAGTATGTAGAATGTATGAATCAGACCTACATCAACATCATACTTTTATCTGGCTTTAGTAATCAAGAGAAATAATAGTCATCAAAACACTGCCAATATCTTTGCCCTCACTTTATACTGCATCTCCATGTGGGACCAGTAAAATTGCTTGCTCCCCTTTCCAGCCTCTCTTGGGTGTTATTTGGCCCGGTGCTGCCAGGGCAGTCCTCATGCCACATCAGCAAGAGTGACCAAACCACCACGAGACTTCCTCTAGATCTTAGAAATGAGGTGAGGTCTGTGGAAGCACAAAGAATATTCATACTACCAGAAGGCAGCAGCACATTTTTGTGAACATTTGAGGTGGGGAACCTGTGGCCCTCTAGATACTCTAAAAGTCAAGGATAATGGGAATGACAATTAAACATAATCTGGAATGGTAGAATTCTCTATCTCTTACTATAACTACTGAAACTACTTTCATTACAGAAAGAAATAAAACTGGATAGCATTAGAGTTTTTATAAGTATAAAGTTGAGTAGGACTATAGAGGAAAAGCTTTCTTTTTATGGTCCCAATACTAACTGCTTTGCATATTTCAAGGACATCAGTTTCTTTTCATCTCTTTCTAAAGAAGACAACCTTTCCTTCATCTGTGACATGCTGTGTATTTATCTTTCAGGGACAGCTATAAACTATTACTAGGAAGAACACAACATCTGTGGTATATGTACTCACAGACTTCTCTTCTCAGTACCACAGGTTGATAAATTATTATACAAAGAAGAGGACAGCAAGCTTTCAGAAGAGATGCTTGTATTATATCAATAAAATCTGAGAATGTGTATCAGGAATGGGAACCAAGTGAACTTGTAGCTCTTGTTGGGGTTCAAGTCCCAGCAGTCATAGGTAGCATGGCCAATGGTGAAAAATAGTGGGAGATGTGGTTCCACAATATCTATAGGGAAACATGATTCCCAGTGCTAATATACAGGTTCACCTTTACTAAGTTCATACTGACACAAACCACTAAGATGGTTAAAGAATGGGGTGTTGTTTCCTGAAAATTAAAGGAGCACTTTGTTTTATGAGGAGACATTTTTCTATCTTATTGAGAGCGTAATTTCAGATTTAATTATTGTTTCACTAAAAATCAGATACATGTTAATATTGTTACTCTACTAGGTACATTTTATTAAAAGATGAACTTCAGTAAAATGTCGGTAGTAAAGGAAATCTTTACTCTTCACTAAAAATTCCAGCTAAGCAATGTGAAGGTTTATACTACTTAAGCTTGTACCAATTGAAGAAAATTTTAAACAGGTGTAGGAACAAAAAGTTACCCCATACTCATACTCATACTCCTGAGTATGCTAGCTGGCGCGAGGATCAACCCATGCGTTGTGGATTGATCCTCCTGTCAGCCAGAGAATAATTGAAGGGAATCTGGAATGTACCTTTTTTTACCGAGTAAGAAAGGGGATTGACATTCAACATGGAATTACAGAAAGTAGGACTGAAAGAAACCTCAAAGGTCATCTAGTCTAACCCCCTTGCCAGAGCACGAATTGTGCTTGATTGAAATAAATGCCTACCTGTTAGCTGCCTGTCCTCTTCACTGCCATTTTTCTCCTTTCTCACTGCTTGCTGTTGTGCAGCTAGTGCTGTAAGTTGCGCAGACTGTTTAATTAGTGAGACACGGTAAAAATAATTCCTCCAGAAAACTTCTTCCTTTATGCTGAAGACAGTAAATATATGACTTCAATCACTAAACTGATTTTATAACATGGAACATCCTGATTTAAACTTCCAGGTGCTTACCCTAATAGACAACTACGTATTTTCTACTGGAGATTTGTTCCCAAGAACAAGACACAAAATATTAATCTTTGGATCTAATTTCTATCTAATTTCACTTTTTAACACTAAGGACAGTCACATACCAACTACATGTTGTGGGAAAATTTGTGCAATCTTAGGCAAGGTACTATGGAAGGGGATGGCTACAGTTGCATCTAAAATATACTATCCTTCTTCCAAAGAAGAACATACTGCATGGATTAAATGTATGATTAGTATTCAAATATTGCAATGCACACTGTTTCATAGAATGGTATGAAATGCTAATATGTTTGCTTCATGATGAACTTGCTACAATACTATACATATGTATTTGTTAATAAAGTAGACTGAACTCCCTGGAACTTTCATGAGGTTGTGTTCTAATTTGGCAAGATATTACAATCACCTCTGACTAAGCATGACACCCTTCTTCTGAGTCTTCATGAAAATATTTTGAAAATTTACTACAGAAATTCCTTGATGAATATTCTTCTAGATTGTGTCTTTCCAATTTTAGATAGCATACCATAATTATTAAGTCACATTTTCTATACAAACTGAGAATGTTAGCAAGTGAACTGAGAGTATTATCATGTAATGTATTTTATTAATGTCATAACTACTAATCAGCTGTTACTTTTTACTCAGAGATGTGACTATAGAAACAGTTAAGTAGATAATGGAAAATACATATAGATCACTTACTGCTTTGGAACAAGATCAAATCTCATTCTGTTCAGAAGCTGATCTTCCTGAAGCATTACCATTGCCACTGGATACATCTGATCAAAGTCAAAATTAAACTGAACACCTGCAGGTGGGTCACGCAGAAAGTTTCTTCTGTCCTTCACAAAAGAAAAATCAGTTGTCAATGGTGGAAATGTTAAGATATTATCTCCACAGAGCACCTGCCAACCCACTGCTTTGAAAAAGGAATAGTACAAACAAATTAACTTGAAGAAACACATTGAAAAACAGTTTTTACATAAGGGAAGTTAGTGCTGTATTATCAGGGAATATGGCCCCTTTAAACCTTATGAAGAGAACCAGCATGGTGTAGGAGTTCGTGCATTGGACTATGACTGTGGAGACCAGGGTTCAGTTTCCTGCTCAGACACGGAAACCTACTGGGTCCTTGGCATGTCACATACTATCAACCCCAGAAAACCCCATGATAAGTTCACCTTAGGGTCGCTGTAAGTCAGAAATGATTTGAACGCACACAATAACAAACTGTACAACTGTTGGAATGTCTATTTCAGAGGAAAGAATTGGCAAGCCACCTCTGTGTACTCCTTGCCTAAGAAAACCCTATCAAATTCATGGAGTCACCTTCAGTTGACATGAAGGTGCATGTGCGTGCACACACACACACAATGTTTCAAAATTTAGTCGTATTTTAGTTAGGCACTAGCTGAAATATGTATATTTTTCAAGGAAAATAATTGTATGAACAAAAGAAAAAGATCCACAAATGACTACTTACTGCAGATAAGGCCAGTATTTGTTGTTGAATTGTTTCTTCATCATTGCTATCTACCCAAGGAGGAACAGCTCCTTCTGTAAGTGAAAAGGGAGCTCTTTTATGATACTTGCATTTAATAGCAGGATACAGCGAAACCAGATATCCCTGACCTGTCTGAAGAGTATTAACTAATAAGATATTTTTGTTTTTTAAAAGTGATTGCTAATTTTGATTTGTGCATCACAAATCAGTGCCCAAAATTGTTCTAAGTCAACAATTAAGAATTATTATGGCACAAAGCTGATAAGCATATTTCATGTTTTCAGTCAAGGTTGGATCCAGAGATTTTAGAGTGAAGTCCCACTCCATATTCTGGTGAGCTGAATGCAGTGATTTTCCCTGATTTATTCCTTATTCTCACAATCCTTAGTTTCCCCTAAAAATCTACTCCAAAGTGTTGGGGAGACCCTCTGAAGGTGCTGTGGGAGATTGCAAAGGAAAGAAAATGGCTGTTCCTGAACTTCTCTTGATCATTTCATTGAAGCTTCTGCAGAACATTGAAATGAACTGTGCCCTGTGTTTTTAATGTGAGATGTAATTTTCATATGAGAACCAATGTAGTATTCATGGTTAAGGGTGCTGAATTACAGCCACTAACTTGGAGGCTGAAATCCACAGTTGGCCAGAAAATTGGGCCAGTCCTACAGGTGAGTGATACTATATATAAATTAAAATTAAACTACGTAAACCATACTCCTGAACAGGATTGATAGCTAAACCATATAAATATATTGATATATAAATATAAAGTAAACAACATATATACATAAATATGTATTATAACAATGGTCCTCATTAAGTATCTGTGAAGTCTGTATCTGTTATCATATGCTCGCAACTATTTACTGTCCTCAGTAAGTATCTGTGAACCCTGTATCCATTGTCACTAGTGACTATTGTTATAATACCTATTTATGTATATATAAGTGTTGTTTACTTCATCTTTCTATATCAATATATGTATATCAATCCTGTTCAGGAACATGGTTTATACACTTTAATTTATATACAGTATCATCCACCAGTCAGTGGTTGTCCAATAAAATGTTTTAGAGGCCATTGTGGTTGTTTGTTTACCAGTCCCGTATTCTCTCACATTTTCATAGGGTAGTTGAAAGAATAATATTGGGAGTGGTGGTGGGGGAGGACATGTAAGCTACCCTGAGCTTGTCAGAAACAGGATAGACTTATAAATGTAGTGAACTTTTACTGTTAAGTTTTCCAAATTTATGTGGCAAGGTAAAAATTTTTCTTATAGAAAACACAACTTGATGAACAAACTCAGAAACAGGCTATGCTTTGTTTGAGGAACAGCAGTTAAAATATGGATTAATTTGATAATCATTTTAGACAAGCTTTAAATGATAATTTTTGTTCTTCCATCTGGCAACATATATTTTACAAGGTTTTCTACAACATAAGCAACGTTAACACATATTTTTACCCCCAACTGGCCCTCCATATTTGCAGTTTAAGCATTTGTGGATACATGGATTATGAGAGTATATGGGACTGGGGAAAGGAAAAGGGCAAGGACACGTGCATTTGCTCGCTGCTGGGCATGCAGATGGGATGGCAGGAGGGCACACAAGTGTTCATTTGCATGAGCAGGAGGGAGAAGGTGATGAAATTGGAGGAGGGAGAATGCACACATTTGCTGATTCACATGGGAGGGAAAGGGGATGAGATGGGAGGAGGGTGCATGTATGCACTCACTAATGCAGGTAGAATAAGAAAAGAGCCTCCTTTTTTTTTAAAAAAAAAGCACAGCTATTCTAAAACAAGTTTCTTCACTTCCTTCAGCATCATTTGGATGAGCTCAGGTTTTCCCTCATATCTCTGGAGCAAACTGGGCATGCAGGAGACTGTAGGGAGGATATATCAGACATCAGTGTACGTAGCACAGTGCCTTCCTTATCCCATCTCTGCCTTAAAACAGAAACAGCAAGATCTATAATACTAATGTCCTACACCTAGGTAGCAAAATTAACCAGTCAATGTATTCAAGTATGAATGGATCTAAACTGTTCTTAAGATTTGCTACCTTTACATAAATTAGAAATTAATGACCTGAATAATTTAAAACCATCATTTGCCTATATGATTACTCAATGTTTACTCAATATGTTTACTCAGAAAAGATACTTTCATCTCAGCAAAATATTGGATTAAAGCAAGCAGTGGTTTAAAATGTTAAAATCAAAAGTGACAAAACAAGAAGTGGCTACACTTAACTCTAAACATACTTCTGGCAAAAGCTATTGAAATAGCTACAAAAATCCCATCTTGTATGTTTGGTTGTGTTAGAAGCCTAATAGTTTTGAGCATTACTCCAGTTTTACTGATATTTAAATAATACCTGATTTTTTTGTGTGTTGTTGCTGAACAAATTTTTTCTGTTCCTTCTGAAAATCTCCAATAATTGTCTGTAGGACAAAATAAGGGATGTAGAGAATGAAAAGAAACAAGGTTAAATTACCATTCAAAAAACAAGTAACGTCATATTTCTTTACTATAACAGAATTTGGACATAACATCAAAGCAAGAGAAAGGTGTTAGACTCTTCACAGTTACATCAGCACAAGCACTTAGTTGAATATAGAACAGGAGGCTATCACTATGGCCTACAATAGAAAGATAAAATCCGAAGCCTGGAAAATTTATGCATCGTGTTTCAATAGTGCATCTAAACATCTCCTTCAATAATTCAAACACAATGCTGTTCCATACAAAGATATTCAGGCTGAATATAGTTACATCACATTCTGCATTTTCTTTCCACTCCTGCAGTTGTCTGCCATGACCTGGCCACCTTCCTCCATCAACAACATGTGTTATAATATAGGACCTGGGTCACTGAAAGTTAATGCCTCCCTCCATCCCATGACCCATTGGGTCCTTGCTGCCAACATCAGAAGCAGCAATGTAACAGCCTCTCCACCACAACGTCAGTTATGATCACTATATTCTGCTGAGAGTAGCGCTAGAACTGTCCTTTTTTTTCACTAGATGAAAAAGTGGTGGGGCTCCTGCAGCTGAAGGCTGCATGTTGCCCATGTCATTAGGGGCACAAGAAAGCAAAGAATTGTTTACAAAAACACCTTAGCATAATGCTTAAAAGGGAATGAACACAACTGTGGGGTTTGATTTATATCCTCTCTTTTTCCTGGAACTGGAAAGGTGGTGCACAATAAAATCAAAATAAATACAGATAAACTGGTACTGGTAAAATCACACAAAGGGTTATCATTTTAAAACATACTTTAAAAAACTATAATTTAAGACACTCCTAAATTAAAAAGCATTTTAAAAGCACATCAACATTTTAATTTAAAATAAGCATACCATCAATACCTTGAAAGCCCCTTCCTCAATAACCATTCAATTTCCAAAACTCTACTGGAATAAATAGTAGTCTTCTGCCTGCCAGTGAAAAGGTGACAGGGAAATGGCCAATAAAACTACCCTTCCACAGGAGTTGGAGCCTTGAAGCAGCCACTGAAAAGGACCTCTCTGAAAGATCTTGTATCCCAGGAATGATAGTATGCAGTCCCTCAGATAACCTGTAGCCAAGCCTATAGAGCTTTATTAGGTAATAACCAGGACATTGAATTTTGTACAGAAACAGACTGTGGCCTATTAAGCTATAGCAATGAGGGAGTCAAGTCATGTGCTCACTGTAACCAGTTCAAGTCTGCCCACAGCCCTGATCTTTCTCCTTCATAGAGCAAAAAGTCTACCTCAGGATCTCCAGCTAGTTCAGGGACAGCTACAATAATCAGTATAGACAGTCACTTAGAAAAGTAAGTTTTTAGAAATTATAGGTTTTGAACAGGCTTCTTTTATACCATTAAAAAAGAGAATATTGTTGTGAAGCTCTCCAGACCAATTGTTTTCTTTGGCCAAACTTTATAACTATTAAACTCTTTTAAACACTTGTTATTTCTGTAATTAATGTTAATAGTGGCATTCAAATGCAGTACTCTAGCCAAAGTCAATCAATCATCTCTGTGCTTAATGAGAGATGTTATCAAAAAGCTGTTTATGTAGACATGCAGTCGCATCTAGATGCAAACAAGTAAACCGAGGTGCTTCTAATTAACCAGTTTTCCACCTCCTCCAGTCTTGGACCACATTCACACTACACAGTTATAGCACTATTATTCCATTTTAACTGCTATGGTTCCATCCAATGGAACCTGGGAATTTGATGAGGCACTGGAGTGCTCTAGCTGAGAATTCTAAATGTCCCTCCCTTAACTGGAAACTCCCATTTGCCATAGGATGTGGCCATGGCAGTTAAAGTGGAATAGCATTTTGGGCCCCTGAAACATAGAACGTAGAGTGGATGGGCTCTTGGAAACAACAGCTAGAGCAAGCCAACTTCAAACTGAGTTTTAATATCTTAGGTTGTTCTGAATGTGGTAACTCTAATCCAAGGTTTCCTAGTTTGATTGATCTCACTGTGAAGGGAAATGTGAAGGGTTTAAGTACATGGGCAAAGGTTCAAACATATTTTGGTCTTGTCACAGGGTGGCTAAAAATCTGTCTAAAGTAATTGTTACCCCTGCATACAGTTGTACAACCATGAAACTTCATTTTTGATTGTAATCTCAAACTCTGTTGCCTACTCAGTATAATTGTTTCTAACTGCTGCTAGTATAATATAGAATCTTCTGGTAATTATATAAGCAATCATTTAAAAGAGTATAGAACAAATACTGAGACTACATTTTAGTGTAGCAAACAATGTACAATATGCATGTTGAAAATACATGATAATCTAGATACGTCACATTTTATTTCCTACACCGAATGGCTATGCCAGTGAAATTGCCCTTAGGGAATTAAAAAGAACAGGCACAGACAAATGCTTATGTGAATTATATATTACTTAGTATTACAAAATTACTCAGTACTAGGAATCCTAAACTTTTGTCAGTTCAGTAAAGATTTGCCTAACAGCTAATCTGGACTGTATCTCACACTTTATTGGTGGCTAATCCCATAATGCTAATAGCCTTATACATGACTTGAAACAGAATATATAAGAGCAGATGTCAGATTTCATGATAAATTTACAACAGAAAAAAGTACCTTGTCAATTATATTTTCTATTTTTCCTTCTTCTACAGACTTCTTTATAGTTTGTGCCGTTTCAGCAACTGATTCAGATATCTTTTTTGTAGCTGTAGTGGCAAAACTGAAGAGATAACCTTTTGGAAATAAGACACCATTTTAGTTCAGGGTATTTTTTTTCTGGGCTTCAGAAACTAGTTTTCATTAATAATGAGTAAGCTATGATGGGATCTGTTTGAGTTCTCAGGCCACTCTCTCACTCAGTACTCCCAATTTTTACACATAATATCTCTCTCACCCTCATTGATTTGTCCTTGCCAATTCTGCATACAAAACTTTATATATATATATATATCTGACTAATGTTAATAATTCTGAACTACACATTCTGACCATATGGAAATACAAAAAAAAACAAAACCAGTTTCTGCAGTGATAATACATAACTGTACTAAGACAAAAATACGAAATAAAAGAAACTGATGCAGAGCTAGCTCTTTTCACCTGAAAGGCAGAAAAAAGAGTCATCTGCATCTAATAGCCTACAACACAGAGTAATTAAAATCAGGATGCCTTAATTTCAGCTGATTCCCTGATATGATTGCAGTGGCCTTGGCCTCAAATGATTTGTGAATTAGGCTGACAGTAATTACTTTCATATAGTGCTAGCTAAAATGAAAACATTTCAGAAGCGCAATTAAATTGAGAAAGCATTGAGGGAGTGGTGCTTTTTTCCTTGACAACTACAGCAAAAAAGTGTTTTCACAGTCTGAATTGTGACAAAACCCCAAAAGTGATTTAATACATCTTGGCTTACAGGCAAATAGGTACATAGGTGTATTCAAGTTCAGAGCCTCTTTAAAATCTAATTACTTCCTGGGAAGGGGGAGACAGACTTCCCCCCCTCCAAATGCTAGGGGCCTTTCTGCACTACACTGTTATAGTGCTATTATTCCACTTTCAACATTCTGTGGAATCCTAGGGTTTGCAATTTAGGGAGAAGCATTTCGAATTCTCAGCCAGACAGCTTTCTGGCCTCAGGAAACTACAAATCCCAGAATTCCACAAGATGTTCAAAGTGGAATAACAGCACTATAACAGTACAGTGTGGAAAGACTCTAGGTTTCTAAACATTCAGTAATATAAGCTGAAAATGCATTCTGCTCTCACATAATGTATATATTTACAATGAGGTTGTGTTTGAATTTGCCCCACCCATTTGAACAACATCTGGACTAGATTCAAGTAAAATCAAAACAAGTCATTATAATTTAGGAAAACCCAAAATGTTATAAAAGACCTGATTGTGTGTAGGAGAGGCACATGTTATTTGAGCATATTTTTCTCCCTTATGTTTTGCAATGTTCATTGTTGAAGAGCTCAGGGGGTATTATGCTCAGGAGTTGGAAAGGGTAAATATGCCCAAAGGCACAATTGTGTTAGCCATTCTCTTGAACAAAAGAGAAAGAACAGGATACAGAAGTTTCCTTATTTTAAAAATCGTCTTCTTCTCAGGAATCTCAGAAATCTTTCCACTGCTCTCAGTAAAATCCTATGTTTTATGAATGGAAATATAGTATTACAATAGCAATATATGCATCTGTTTTAAAGAAACATCCATGGCACATTTCATAAGCTTTTTGTTATTTCACTAAAACATAAAATAAACCAAGTGTCTTGCACTTTGGAGACTAACAAGTTTTATTTAGCATAAGGTTTTCTATACTTTGTTGGATTCATGAAGTCCGCTGGAGTCCAAGAAAGTTTATGCCAAGCAAAACTTGTTTGTTTATAGGATATAATTCTTGAAATGGATTTTTCATACTGCTTTTTTACTCGCTTTAAAATGCAGACATATCTTTCAAGAAGCACAAAGGCAGAGAAATATGAAGTCTGTGCCGCAGCTGAAACTTACCTAGGTTTCATAAGGAGCAAGTCCCCAGAATATACACCTAGCACCGCTCCTTAAACTGCAACTTCCAATCCAATCTGCTGAAGTCTAGACAATTCCTAGTTCCTCACTGACCTGCAATCTAAAAGTTCTCCTATTTGGGAGTAAGCTCCAGTTAAAACTGAGCGGGCACATTTCTGGAAGCTTCGCTCCACCCAAGGCTGTGTCAATTGGGGTTACAGTTGCCAGAGTGACAATCGGTGAGGGCTCCTGTGCCTTCAATGGTTATGTAGAAAAGGGGTAATCCATCCTCTATGGCTTGTTGCTGGATTGTGTGACAAACAAAAACACTTTTCTGAAATCCCCGCTTTCTGAAGGCACAGGAACCCTTTCCACTTTTCACTCTGGCAACCCTGATGGAGACCTAATCCTGCGAAAAGTATTTGCAGCTTCAGGAAGCCTGACAGGCAGACTAGGAGTAAAAAGTCTGCGGGGAGAAGGGCCATTTCCGCACTAGCCTGTTATAGCGCTATGATTCCGCTTTCAACATCCTCTGGAATGCTGGGGTTTGCAGTTTCGGGAGGGGCCATCCGGCCCCTCCCGAAACTGCAAACCCCAGCATTCCAGAGGATGTTGAAAGCGGAATCATAGCGCTATAACAGGCTAGTGCAGAGGTGGCCAAAGATGACCTGTAGCCAGTGACGCTTTAGTGACTGAAGGAACTGGGGAAGGACGTGACACTCGGGATGCTCGCTCGCCCAAGGGACTCTTTGCTCAGGATAGCGGGGCGGTGGGAGGGGAGGGGAGGGGGAGGGGAAAGGAGAGGCACTCACTGCCGATTCCCTTGGCCTGGTTGACAAGCGGGTCCGGGTCCGGGTCCCCCTTGAGCTCCCCCTGCTCCTCGCCGCGCTCCGCCGCGTCCCCTTCGGAGACCTCCTCCCCTTGGATGAGAGGCGGCTTCTCCTCCTCGCCCTCCCGGCTCATCCCAAACCAGCCACCCAGGCCGCGCAACATCCCGAGTTAGTGCTCGTCTGAAGCCGCCGCTTCCGCGCCTCTGCCCGCTTTTCCCAACCGTTTCCAACGCCTCAACGCAAGCAGGCCCCACGTTGGGGGGGGGGCGGGCGGCAGGACAACAGCGTTTGTTTCCGGAAAATGAAAGCTCGGTTACTTCCGAGCTACGTCACCACGGGAACGGACGCTCTAGGCGTCATCTCTACTTCTCCAACACCTGAATGGGAGGGCATGGAGGTTTTAATGATGTCCAGACTAGAGAATAGATTTGTTTAGAAGAGTCGCCTTTCCTCTATCAGCCAAAAGTCTTTTCAAAATTATTAACTTCATTTATGTCATTCTTTTTTTTAAAAAAAAAAAACCTAGAACAACATGGATTTTTTTAAAATTTTTATTAAACAATTTTTTATTAATTTTTATTAAACAATAATAAAATTTTTATTAAACAATAATAAATTTTTTTTTTTAAATTTTAGAACAACATGGAAATTAAGGCGTCTTTAAAACATTCTTAGTAGCTCTCCTGGACTATAGGCCACATATAGTATATCCACGGAATCCTATTTCATAATAAATGTTAGTCTTTTGTGTGTGAATAAGATTTATTTTTTTATTTTTTGCAACAGACGAACGTGCTACCTCTATGAAGGTTTTTAAACTCTGACTAAAGAAGGAAAGGGGAAGGAAAGAAATTAAAGAATGTAGTAGCACCTTTAACAGGCTATTATTCTTGCCTGAGCTTTCATCTATAGAAAACCACTTTTTCGGATGCGCTACAGAGATAATAGATACTTGGGTATAAAGCATATTTACATAGTTGTGAAAGTGTGATGGAATGTAATAAGATCCAGAAGGATGGAAATCAGGACCCTTGCTGACAGTTTTCAAAGGCTGCGTAAAGTAATACAAGGCCATTTCCGCACGACACTCTTCTAGCGCGATGATTCCACTTTCAACCTCCTATGGAATCCTGGGGTTTGCAGTTCCGGGAGGGGCCGGCCGGCCCCTCCCGGAACTGCAAACCCCAGGATTCCAGAGGAGGTTGAAAGTGGAATCGTCGCGCTATAACAGGCTAGTGCGGAAATGGCCCAAGTCTTTCCGAACTTTACAGTGGTCAGTTGCTGTCTACTTGTGACAGCAAGAAATCTAGTTACCAAAAGTTAGTTTCTTTGGGTTCACAATCTTCACTGAGAAGGTTTCATTTGTTACAGTAGCTAGGACTCATGTATTAATAGTGTGCCATGAAGCCATTGTTTCGGTGCATACCTCTGTTAATGGATTGGAATGTATAAATATAATTCACTTCAGCTGTTTCTCTTTCTAGTCTTCTCTGTGATCAGTATTGCTATGCTAATTGTGGTTCAATTAATGCAACTAATTGAACTTCGTTTTTTATTCTGAACATGCTAATGAATACTAGTTTCAAAAGGGATCCAATCTGGATTTTATGTAAAAAAAAACACCCTCTCTATAACAGAATAAATAATTCTGCATGCAAGTGAGTACACTGCTTTAAAAAGTTCTTAATGTAAGCTTGATTGCAATTCAGAAAAAAAAATCTTATTTCATTGTTATTGTGCATAGTATTAAAGCTACCACCAATCTGCATGCTAATTATGAAGTAATACTCATATCTAATTTATTGGCCATTAGTTAAGAATAAAATGCATAGGACTGGACTATAGTCCTGTGTATATTTCCTTTGGACTATACAAAAAATATCATAATTGCCTCTGAGAAACACTGTAGGCCAATGAACAGTACTGAGACTCGAGTGTTGGAGCAAGTAGTGCCTCTGAACCACTTTTCCATTTATGAAATGGAACATTTTAGCCAAGATTAATCTATAATGTTAAAATATAACAGAAATGATTAACCTATCACAGAGGTAGCTCTCAAGCAGCAGAGGCCGCAGGTCCTGTGGTTCTAAAGGTTGCATGAAAGCAGATTTATAATCCCCTCTTTTATTGGGCTGCTTGTTTCCCGGCTCTATATTTTGAGCTACCCTGCCGGCGGCTGGGCGTGTTGAAAAAGCAGCCTGAAGCAGTCAAACTGTTTTAAGTGTGTTAGCTATTGCAGAAGATTTAAGCCATTTCCGCACCAGCCTGCTACAGTGCTGTTATTCCACTTTCAACATCCTACGGAATCCTGGGGTTTGCAGTTTCGGGAGGGGCCTCCTCAGGATTCCATAGGACGTTGAAACTGGAATAACAGCAGTATGGCCGTTTCCACACTACACTCTTATAGCGCGATTATTCCACTTTCAACATCCTACGGAATCCTGGGGTTTGCAGTTTCGGGAGGGGCCTCCTCAGGATTCCATAGGACGTTGAAACTGGAATAACAGCAGTATGGCCGTTTCCACACTACACTCTTATAGCGCGATTATTCCACTTTCAACATCCTACGGAATCCTGGGGTTTGCAGTTTCGGGAGGGGCCTCCTCAGGATTCCATAGGACGTTGAAACTGGAATAACAGCAGTATGGCCATTTCCACACTACACTCTTATAGCGTGATTATTCCACTTTCAACATCCTATGGAATCCTGGGGTTTGCAGTTTCGGGGGGGCCGCCTCAGGATTCCATAGGATGTTGAAACTGGAATAACAGCAGTATGGTCATTTCCACACTACACTCTTATAGCGTGATTATTCCACTTTCAACATCCTATGGAATCCTGGGGTTTGCAGTTTCGGGAGGGGCCTCCTCAGTATTCCATAGGATGTTGAAACTGGAATAACAGCAGTATGGTCATTTCCACACTACACTCTTATAGCGTGATTATTCCACTTTCAACATCCTATGGAATCCTGGGGTTTGCAGTTTCGGGGGGGCCGCCTCAGGATTCCATAGGATGTTGAAACTGGAATAACAGCAGTATGGTCATTTCCACACTACACTCTTATAGCGTGATTATTCCACTTTCAACATCCTATGGAATCCTGGGGTTTGCAGTTTCGGGAGGGGCCTCCTCAGTATTCCATAGGATGTTGAAACTGGAATAACAGCAGTATGGTCATTTCCACACTACACTCTTATAGCGTGATTATTCCACTTTCAACATCCTATGGAATCCTGGGGTTTGCAGTTTCGGGGGGGCCGCCTCAGGATTCCATAGGATGTTGAAACTGGAATAACAGCAGTATGGCCGTTTCCACACTACACTCTTATAGCGTGATTATTCCTCTTTCAACATCCTATGGAATCCTGGGGTTTCCAGTTTCCGGAGGGCCATCCCGAAACTGCAAACCCCAAGATTCCAGAGGATGTTGAAAGTGGAATAATCGCGCTATAAGAGTGTAGTGTGGAAACGGCCATACTGCTGTTATTCCAGTTTCAACGTCCTATGGAATCCTGAGGAGGCCCCTCCCGGAACTGCAAACCCCAGGATTCCATAGGAGGTTGAAAGTGGAATCATCGCGCTAGAAGAGTGTCGTGCGGAAATGGCCTTACTGGCTGCGGCATTCTGAGAGTTTCAGCCCCGAAAAAGTAACGCTTGCAAACTCTGAAGCGGAGTTTCCCCCGTGTGTTCATGCAAAGCGTATTCCTCTGCATTCCAACGGAATGAGAAGGCAAGGGAGCTCTGCCTCCCGTCCTCCTCCTGCCAAGGAGCAAAGACCCCCTTTTCCCTCCCCGGCCCCGAGACCTCCCGCGCGTCCCTCCCTCCGGCTGAAGGAGACCGCAGCTCGGCCTCCAGCTCGGGGTCCCCCTGGCGGTGACTGGGGGAGGCTACCGCGGCCAGGGAGGGGGCGGCTTGACCCGCAGGAGAGGCGGAAATTTCCCTGCTTTGGCAGGCGGGCCACGACCTGCGACACTATTCCGTGCGGACCGCGGCGTCGAGAGGGTAAGCAGCGTCCTCGCCGCCGCCGCCGCCGCCGCCGCCTCTGGTCTCCTCAGGGGCGTGAGGGAACGGGCCGCGCCTGGCGGGGAAGGGGGCTTGCCCTGAGAGGGACCACCGGTGGCCCCTCTGGCGTCGCCTCGAGTCCGTCTCCCGCCCTCTCCGCCCGGGTCGAAGCGGCACACCTTCCCCCGGTCGCGGCGGCGGCGGCTCGGGCTGCTGTTCTCTTGGGGAGAGAGCTGGACTTTCGGGCCTCCCTCCCGCCTGGTAACAGGTGTAGGCGGCCCCCGCCCCTGCCAGAGTTCTGGAGAATAAGTGCGCCACCCTTGAGGTCCCGTCTGGAGTATTTCTTTATTCTCTATTTATGGGTTTAATTTCTATCACGCCCTCACCCCGAGAGGCATCCAAACTGCTTTAATTGCAGTTTTAATTACTTACAGCTTGCTTAAAAAAAAAAAGTCCTCCCCTTTCTCCAAGGAGCTGAGGGCAGCATGCAGTATTCTTCCTCTTTTGTCTTTTCATCTTCTCAACAACCTTGTGAGGTAGATTAAGCTGAGAGACTGGTTGGTCAGAGGTCATCTAGAACTGGGGACATTTCCGCACTACACTGTTATAGTGTTATAATTCCACTTTCAACATCCTATGGAATCCTGGGGTTTGCAGTTTAGGGAGGAGCATTTAGAATTCTCAGCTAGAGAGCTCTTTCACCTCAGTAAACTACAAATCCCAGAATTCCACAGGATGTTGAAAGTGGAAGAATAGCACTATAACAGTGTAGTGTGGAAACGGCCCAGTGCTTCTTTTGCTAATGTTCTAATGTTAGGGACAGGCAGTTATTCCCCCCCCCAGTATGCTGGGGATAGTCACCATATTTGTGACTAAAATCATGTTTTTCCTTTCTGGAAAATCACCAGGAACCATCAGCTGATAGCTTGGGGTCTAGCATTGGTTCATGGATTACCACTCTGCGTAACACTGAGCTGGAGCGCCTTATTGCTGATTTGGACCTAAATTTCCACACTCCTGTTCTTGTGAAGTAGATAACTTATTTTAAAGGTCCCCATGTTTTATGTAAACTTAAAGAGCATCTTTGCTTTTAACAGCTGCATTGCAGATGACCATAAAAGCCACCTTATATGATCATATGTCAGTAGGTGATTCATTAAGCAGACATGGAACTGATGAAGCTTTCTAGCTAATTTGATCTTGGCATCAGTTCCATCTTGACATTTACCAGTTTTTTGTTTGTTTGTTATGCATTTGTTAGAAATGCAGAGATCTTGCTAATTTTGCCTCCATCAAAAAACTCTGCCTTCCCCCTCCTTAAATATTTACTCATTAAATGCATATAGCCACCTCTCCCCATCCCTGTGATTACTTTCTAAAATGAGCAGTCTCAAGAGTTCAGACCTTCTCTTAGCAGTCCAGCTACCTGTTGAAACTATTGTGATGAAGGACAGTATTTTATATGTGCTTATAAACATATCTGTGTTGAAGAGGTTCTGGGAGTGGTTTTCACTGCAGAGATGCCCTTATTTTCAATATTTAGATTTTAACTACAGTATTGTACACCAGAGTGACCCTCTCCTTTAAAGCACTGAGCTGCTGGTGGTACACTATGCACTAGAGTGCACTCTTTTTGAACAACTTCTGGGTAATGGTTTCTCTATGTCTATAACATATGCTAAATCCCCCTTCAATTGTAGGCTTAATTTGGTAGTTAAATTAGTTATTAACATCTTTAGCTGTACCTAATTTGTAGGTTAGAACATGAAGCGGCAACCCTCTGCTCAGTTACCATGGGATGAATCTTATTGTCCTCATTGAGGATTACTTCTGAGTGAGTTTGCCTAGGATTGAGACATTGGAAAGGAATCTCCTTTTTACTAGAACTTTCATCATCTTCAGCCAGCATAGCCCAAAAAATAACTTTTCTGTATTCTAAACATATCTTTATTAAGATGTAAGCCCCACCGAACTTAGCCGTATATATAATTTACTTAGGATTGGTCTCCAAATGATCCAGACTACTTTGTTATAGATAAACCTTGTTTTATGTTTCCTGGCCACACTAGTGTTTCAGGCCTTTCTAGACAAAAAAACAAATTTCTTTCTTTACTTGTGGCATTTTAGTGACAATAGTGCAATATTATGCAAGTGATAGGAACAATAATAGATTTGATGTGGTTATAAAGTGGTATGTGTATACAAGCTGTTTACACAGCCTTTCTTTACAGCAACAAAATAGAACCCTAACAACAAAGATACACAAGGTCATAAATGAAGGGAAACCATAGCAGCATGTTTGGTTCTCAGCAGACATAACAATATGATATATGTTCACATCCAAGTAAGTAATTTTTTTTCTAGTAGTACCAGGCTGGAAAGAGTATGGTCCATAAACTGTTTGTTGGACTACAGCTCCCGTCATTCCAAGCCAACATAGCCAAAGAGTTTTGGAAATCCAGCAACAGTAGCAATGATTCCTTGTTAATTCTAAAAATCTAGCCTAAAATAATGCTGGGTTTAATACTAATAAAATAGTGTTTTCTTCTGTCTACCTCACTCCCTATGGTTAACAAGTTAAAATGTCTCATTAAATGGATCCAGTCCAAGTAATGTCCTCAGGTGAGTAACAATATGGATTTAAAAAGATTTAAAAAGTTAGAAATCCAACACATCCTGAATATAACAGGCACTCAGTTGCTGAAGTTCTGCCTGAAGAGAAGGTCTTTGCTTGCGTGTACAAGCCAAAGGGAGGAGGCTAGTATGGGAGTGGTCGCTGAAGAGGCCCACTCTCTTGTCTTCATCAATAATACCACCCTGATGATGGCAGAATGAAGAAAAGTTCTTGTCCTACAGAACTTAAAGCCCAGGTTTATAGGTTGGAGAGTATAGTCTTTGAGATAGCCTGTACCCATACTTTAGGTCTTAGATAGCACTTTGAACTGTGACCAGAAATAGACTATTTGTTTCCCTGAGAAATTGTCTTCTGCAATTTCCATCTCAGCTTTCTTTTCTATCATGTTGATACTTCCCACTTGTTTCTTAATTGCCCCATTTTGGCTATACAGTCCGGTAATCGCTTTGGTACCAGATGCAATTTGGCAAAAAGTTATATATATAATGGTTATTCTGCTTTGCAGCTGTTGTTGTCGTTCTTGTCTTCTGCATCATTTTTGTTGCTATTTTTTTCTTTTCTTAGAGAAGATTGGCTATATTGCTGTCTGTTAAGAGTTCTGATGCAACTGAAGAATTTTCTAAAGCATGAATAATACAGCTTCCCTAGAAAAAAGGGAAAAGAAAAGAAATGACTACTGTGAAGTTAACTCCAACTTTTCTTTCTCTAGGAAACTTCATAAGCTCATGTTTAATCAGTTAATCTTTTCACTTTTAGAATTCCAGCTCAAGATTTATGGTATACCTTTAATTATCCCATGAAGTACATCCTGGTAACTGGTGGTGTCATCTCAGGCATCGGTAAAGGAATTATTGCAAGCAGCATAGGTACAATCTTAAAATCATGTGGCTTACGAGTTACTGCAATCAAAATAGATCCTTACATTAACATAGATGCTGGAACCTTTTCACCATATGAGCATGGTATGAGTAACCTCTTTTATATATATAAATATAGCTTCATTCCTTTTCTTTATCAGACTTTTTTTATAAGTTGAAATTTTGAAATATCTGGCATTATGTAGATTCTAATACTGTATTTATGCAAAGGGTCCCCATAAAATACAGCAGTGTTCTGCTTTCTTTCTCATTGTTGGCATTCTATGGGCCATTCTGGGGGAAAGGAAATATGTACATCTATTCATCTGGTTCCATCACCATTCTAACTAGTCAAGTTACTCAACTTCCAGTAGTTAAGTTTGGGATATAGAATGCATACATAGACCTCCAGCACAGCTGGTAATTATCCAGTACATAAGGGTTCAAAGAGGTCTTTTGTAAACTGAAATCTTATAACTGCTTTTTTTAGATATGATGACACATTTCCTTGTTATTTATCACTCTTTTTACTCAATTGACCAGTCCCCCACAACAGCTACAAAAGATCCCCAGTTATGTGGTGGCTCTCACATCTCAAAGGATCCTGTCCTCACCTTTGCACTGTATAAATTAAAAAGTAATAATAACCATTATTGCTTGACAGATTGGGGCTACAGTGAACTCCACTGTATCAATTAGATCATATCAGCCCAGAATAACTCTGTGCAAATTTATCTACAAAGAATTGTTCTCACTGTTCTTAAGCTGTCACGTGGTCTATATTCTTCTCCCTTCTGCAAGAATATATGTTCTTGACCACACAAAACAACTCTGATTGATGACTCAACATTTTTCTGCCAGCACTCCCACAGAGTAAGGCTTCTTATGAACTCTAGCATATATTTGATTGGACTTATTCCAAGTTTTTCATTGTTGTTACTCTAGTCAGTGTCCCACTTGTTTCAGCACCAACAACTCCTTAATGAACCAAGAGGCTAGTTTGGTTCCACACCGTGGGAGAGAGTATTCAGGAGCGATTGTGTCCAACTTCAGGGCATGTCCCCATTCCAGAGGTCAACAGGAGTTTGCCTAGAATTGACTGCTAAGATAGCATGAAGCTCCCCAAGAACTGTCAGGAAACTGTTCAGATCCATCAGTACCCTGAACTGAACCAATCATCTCCCACACTGTAGAGAGTACCAATGAATCGAAGATCTGTCCACAATAGTGGCAATGCGCTCTACATAAGGCTACCCATGTGCTTAGTCCGGAAACTTCAATTAATTCAGAACATGGCAGCCAGGTTGGTCACCGGAAGATCTAAAACTGACCACATAACACCTATTCTGAAGTCTTTACACTGGCTGCCTATTAGTTTCCAGGCACAGTACAAGGTGTTGGTTTTTACCTTTAAAGCCCTTCATGGCTTGGGGCCAGCCTTCTCCCATATAATCCGCCCCACACACTAAGGTCCTCTGGGAGGAATTTACTGCAGCCAATCAGAACTAGGTTGGCTGCGTTTACCCAGAGGACCTTTTCTTCTGTCACTCCGAAGTTATGGAATGGCCTGCCTGAAGAGACCCGGCACATTACCAGTCCTGACTGCTTTAAAAAAGCAGTCAAGACTGTTCTCTTCCGACAGGCCTTCCCAGACAAGTGTTCCACCACCTCTCATCAATTGTCCTTTTGTTTTTAATTTTGTTTTTAATCTGTTTTAATAATTAATGTGTTTTAGGGGGATAGAAGGGTTAGTGGGTGGGGAGGATGGGGTACATTTTAATGTTTTAATGTATTTATATATTCCTGTAATGCCGCCTCGATCCACTGGGAGAGGCGGGATAAAAATAAATTTTATTATTTTATTATTATTATATTATCCTCCATATCAAGACCACCATCATCCTATCCTATCCAACACATAAGATCAAATCCAGAGTGCGTCCTGTAATGTGAGTTCAACCAAATGGTTCTTGAGAGAAATCTATGGTTATTATGGAGGTCTCTGTTACTTCTGATAAGGTAGTCTCAGCTTGAATGTTGAAAAGAAGAGTACAGCATGACAAGGAAATCTCAGGAAGGAAATCTGAACAGCAGAGTGGATGGCAGAACAAAAGACTCACTATTCGGTCCTAGATACACATACAAACCTAGCAGATTTGGGGCAGGGCTCCTTGTGAGAGGAATGGAATTGTGATGTACTGCTGTAACTCTACCGCCAGTTAGCCTAGTGTTGCACAAAGAACTCCAGTAAACAAAGCTGAAAGAGACAAAACCCCTCCTTTCATCAGACCTAGTCAGCATGCTCATCCAGCAAGGTGATCAGAATTTGGTTGCTGATAGAAACTAATATATTTAATTTATTTATTTTTTAAAAATTATATCTATCCGTCACACTGTTAAACTTATATACTCATTTAGAGACCCAGTTGACATTGATGCTGGCTTCATTCTGCTACCAAGTTAAAATAGCTTTTTAATAAAACATTTGAGATCTAAGAATCTTGCTTAGAATATGAATTTAAACTGATTTAAATTATTTATATATTTATACTGTTAAATTGTGTAAGCATATCATTCTGTTGTAAATTAATTTTTTTGTAGTCTGAGATCTTATTATCTAGAGTGGGAAATAAATATTTTAATGCATAATAATAAATATTAATAAAATTGCTTTACTTTTCATCAACTATCATAGAAACAATCAAACTCTTAAAACAGACCATAAGAACACCCACAAACAATGCTGAAGATCCCAACTGTTCATGATGTCACTGTAGTCATCATTGCTGTTGGTCATTTCATCATCTGATGGTCAGCCTTCTAGTAATGAAATCTGTGTTATGTCTCATCCATAGGCACCAGACATGTAGTTCACCACTGCGGCTGTACTGGAAGCTTTGCCTAGTCTGATAGAATGTGCAGAAGGAATTCTGGCAGAATGATGAGAGTTCTAGTCATTGGCATAGCCTTTGACAGTCAGGGATTACCTCAATGTCATGATAAAGCAACAGAGAACCTTGTATATAGGGTTTTCACTCATTTTGATAATATTTAACACTTATTTGAAATATATAGTGTGCTTTGTGTGCATCATTTAGTTGTAATCATTACAACAACCTTGTAAAGTAAGTCACTATTATCCCTGTTATCACTATTGTTGCAGTTGGGACAAAGAGAGGATGTAGTTTGCTTAAGTCTACCTAGTCAGTTCATCGCAAGAGAAGAATCAGATCAGGTTATTTATCCCTGATTAGTGGCTCACTAGTAAAAATGATCTCATGTTAAATCTGCTTATAAAATTGCAGTATTTTAAACATTTAACCACTATGAGTGAAAAGCAGAGAAGACTGTAGATCTTTCTGCACTACATTGTTATAGTGCTATTATTCCACTTTCACATTCTATAGAATCCTGGGGTTTGCAAGTAAGGGAGGGGCATTTAGAATTCTCAGCCAGAGAGCTCTTTGGCCTTAGTAAGCTACAAACCCGAGAATTCCATAGGATGTTGAAAGAGGAATCACAGCACTACAGCAGTGTCGTGTGGAAAGGCCCTATAAAAAACAAATCCCTCTAGGATTTTTGGATTGCAGTAAGAAATTTTTTCAAATCAGTTACGTTTTCTTCATTATAAGAGCACAATCCAAATCTTGCTAGAGCTAAAGAGGAAATTGCTTCATACGTTTACATGTTAGAACAACCTTAAATGTTGTAGTTCTCACAGTGAAAATGATCACAGCGCCTGGTGACCTTAAGAATTCAGAGTCATGTAGAAATGCTGTCTTGTTCAATATGAAAATATAAAATATGTATTTATGATATTTAAGTTGTTGCATTGAAGAATGTGAAAATTGTTCGTGTGTGAAATTGTAGAATTGGATAAAGCATCAGCAGCTTACTTTCTGGAGCTCTTGCAGGACACATTTCTTGAACTGACTCTGTGAGAAGAATGCCTTTCCCCTTGCTTGTTGCTAGTCAAGCCCTCTGGCAACAAAGTTCTTGACCTGCCTGTATTTTCCTTGCACAAGTAGTAAGGGAAGACTGACAGGTACTCCATCTCTCTCATTTGCAACTGGGTTTAACTGGTGATAGCAGTGCTGTAGTGGGCCTTGATTGAGTTGCTGTCACTGCCTGTGTGAGGGCAAGTGGGAAGCAGGCAGCTACCCCTCCATCCTTGTGACTTAAATAGTGTAATTTCCCAACTTGGAGGGACTAACAAAAAACAAAAAGTTTTACAAAAATCCAAGAATGAAGCTTTGGGTACAAAGCCAGCTGAGATGATAAAATTCCAGCTTAAGTCTGTCCTGTTAACTTCTTAAAATTAAGTTGCCTTTTTTTATTAGAACATTTCTAACTTAGTTTAAAACTTAATTGATTTAAACTAATTGGTTCCTGGAAGGATATTTTGCATCATATATGTATATGCTTATCCTAAAAATACCTGTATTTCCTCATTTTGTAAGTTATCCGCTTTAACTTTGGAAGGAAACTTTGTACTGTTGGAAACACATTAATAAATACTATTATTTTTCAGGTGAAGTGTTTGTTCTAAATGATGGAGGGGAAGTTGACTTGGACCTGGGAAACTATGAAAGATTCTTGGACATTAACCTTTATAAGGATAATAACATCACCACTGGAAAAATCTACCAGCATGTCATCAACAAAGAGAGGCATGGTGATTACTTGGGAAAAACAGTTCAAGGTACTTTTGTGTCAGTGAAATGCATGCAGGTTAATTCTTTGGCCCTTCCACATGGGGGTCTAAAAACGGTGTAGAGCGACCTCCAACAGAGGTCGTCTACACCGTAAAGTGGATTGGGGTGGACTACTTTTGCGTATTTCCACAGTCCAATCCACGCTAGGGCGACCAGCAGTGGCACCGCCACGTGCTTTTTAAAAACCACTTTGGAGTAGGTTTTTAAAAGGCACAGGGCGTGCAGCCACGTGCAGCCCCATCACGCCGCCCGGTGTGGATTTGCAGTTGCGTGCAAGGGCATGCCTGCAGACCTGCCAGGGGGCAGGCTTCCGGCTGGCGAGCTTCTCCGGTTGGTGGAGAGCCTCCGCCAGCCGGGAGCCGCCATTTTGGGCACCGCGGGACGCAGCGGGACGCCAACGAGTGTGGAGCAGCGAAAATGTGCTGCTCCACGTGGCAACGGACTTACCCGGTTGCAGGTAAGCTCCGTCCTAGTGTGTTTTCGGCCGTTTCGTCGTCCGCGTGTGGAAAGGGCCTTTGTCTCTTAGTATGTTAAGTTAAACTGAGATACCGTAATTTCATCAAGGTGGGGAGGATGGGGTACATTTTAATGTTTTAATGTATTTTATATATTCCTGTAATGCCGCCTCGATCCATTGGGAGAGGCGGGATAAAAATAAATGTTGTTGTTGTTGTTATTATTATTCTTAGGCTTGGGTAGAGATTTGTCAAAGGTCAGTATTACATTTTGAGGCCAGAATTTTCAAATTCCACCTACCAACCTGAGTTTTCTGATACCTAATGGCCCTAGGATCAGACTCATTCAAAATCTGCTGGACTTTCACCACCTCTCTTAGCATCCCCTGAGCCTGAGCTAGGTCTTTATGAAGCTTTGAAGTGTTTGTATTGAACCTTGAAGAAAATAAAAAATCTGTCACTTCCAGGCAGTGTTTTCTGCTACTTGATAACTCATTTTGAAATGTCATGTGAGTTAAACAAGCTTGGGGAAAAGATCGGGAAAGTGATATAGAAAATAATACTTGATATTCAGTGTTGGCAAAAGTTCCATTTGCATCTTCTGTCCATGATCAACAATGTTTAAAAATTGTTTAGATGACATTTCACACTTGTATATCTGAGAGTTGGTTAACTCTAATTTGAAGGGTGCTTGCTGGTGAGGGTTTTAAGAGGTAGGTACATTTATCTTTGGTGAAAATATCCAGATACAACAAAGTTCTGTCTTATGTTTTATCTGAAATTGGTCAAAATCACAGGCTGCCCAAATCCTGTCTCACTCCCCATCGGTCCTTTACCTCTTTTTTCTCAAAAACCATAAACATTTGTCACATGGCAAAATGTAATCTAATGAAGTACAAGCTGATTTCTTCCCTGAAATTCTTTGATATGTTTCATTATCTAGCTTATGTTTGCAATATGATCCATAGTACCTCTTCTTTTCCAGAACCTAACTTGGATATTTCTCCCCCCGCCTCTCTCTTTGTCTTTCTCCCGTATATTAGAAGTCTTTGTGGTAAAAATCTTGAGCATCACTTTGCTTGCATAAGAGATTAATGCATGTTCCAATGAATACTGTAATCTCTATTCCCCCCTCTTTTGGGAGACAATAATGTAAACCAAGCACTTCCTAACTAAAACAATTGTTATGTGCCTTCAAGTTGCCTACAACATATGGTTTACCTTGGTTCTAGGATTTTCTTGTCACGTTTTCTTCAGAGGAGGTTTCCCTTTGCCTTCCTCTGAGATTGCTGAGAAGCACGAATTGCCCATGGGTATTCAGTGGGCTTCCATGAATGAGCAGGGAGTTAAACCCTGGTCTTCCAGTGTCCTAGTCCAACACAATCACTATGCATTGACTCTAAAATAGTTATATGCCACCATTTATTTCAGGGCAGCGTAGAAATCAAACAGTACAAATAATTTAAAACAATACTAGATTAAAATGATAAAATACTGGTAGTTTAAACAGGTTGAACATATTAAACAAGTTAAAACAGCTTAAAAGGCTGCAAAGATTTAAAACCAAGTATGTGTACATTTAAAAGTAGATTAGGTCCCAGAGGCTTTCAACTTGGTACTAAAATTGATACCAATTAAGCCCCCAAGGGGATGGCATTCCATAGTTGGGATACTACAGCTGAGAAGGAGCTCTCCTGTGTATTCTCAACCATATTGCTTCCAATGGTTGAACACAGAGGTCAGCATCTCTGTTCTGAGGTGGGTGTATATAGGGAGGGCACTGTCGAGGTCCCAAGCTATTTAGAACTTTAAACATCATCACCACCATCTTAAGTTGAGACCAGAAGCAAATTGGCAGTCAGAACTGCTTCTTTAAAACTGTTGTTATGTTTTGTTTGTCTGGTAGTCCAGTCAGCAGTCTTGCTGTTGGATTCTGCATTAGTTATATGTAATATTGATCACTAACAGTAATATGCAAATTAACAATTATTTACAAGATTACAGAAGCAAGTCCTTGTTACATTTGTATTTCATTTTGCATTTATTTAGCTTCTTTTTAGATTCTTCTAGACTTATTTAAGTCTAGATAATGTTGTAGCCTGAATGTTGTTCTCATAAGTGTGGTCTGCTGGGCTGTCTCTGAATTTGTCTCTGATTGGAGGGATAATGTGAGATTCACGCTTGACCTTTTCTTGCCTTAATATTTGATTTTATTTGCAGTTGTTCCACATATAACGGATGCTGTTCAAGAATGGGTAATGAACCAGGCAAAGGTCCCTGTTGATGGTGATAAGAAGGAACCGCAGATATGTGTAATTGAAGTAAGTATGAATGCTTTGTCTATAGAAATGTGAGTAAGGGCAACTGCTCTGGTGTAATTTGAATGCACAGTGTTTTCCCTCCTTTGTTTTCTGCCATCGTTGTAAAAGTTCTTTGAATTATCAATGAAATAACCTTATATGATCATTGTCTTATTCATTTAGTTTACACTGCAGGAGCAGTTGTAATAGCAGTAGCTGCCTACCACACGTTGGCATGCTGTAAGTTATTATGAGACTTAGGTATATAATGATGTGTCTTCCCCTTAAAAAAGTCTTAACATTGAAATATATAACATTTCTGCAAGTCTATTATATTTCAGTTTGCTCAGATTGGTTAACTAGATATTCCCTTTCAGCTGGGTGGAACTATTGGAGATATTGAAGGAATGCCATTTGTAGAAGCTTTCCGACAGTTCCAGTTTAAAGCCAAAAGGGAGAACTTCTGCAATATCCACGTTAGCCTAGTACCTCAGGTAAAATCTTACAGTATTGTATTGTGTATTATTTTTCACAGGTAAAATTTGGTAAGATGCCCTTATGCAAAATACTTTTAAGAACTGTGCCTGAAGAGCAAATTATGTTAATTCAGTTATAGATGGACTCACATATGTTCATTTTCTCACCCTAGCAGTGGCAAAACAAAAAATTATTTTTTAAGACTATATGTTTCCAGTAAACAATTTAGAAGATTAATTTTATTCATATGGGTGAAATAAAAACCTGGAAGTTTTGGGTAGATGACATTGTTTTCAAGACAGACTTGAAATTAGCATTTAGTTTAAAATAAACCATATATAGAAACCAAGGTATGTCTTTAGAAGCCACATATTAGAATGTCTGGAAGACTTTGCAGAGAAGTTCAACAAGATAGTATGATTTCTTTTTAATGAAACTGCTCATCAGTTGTAGAAAGAATTATTGAACTGCAAAAATAGCTGTTTTGTTGGCATCCATAGAAGTGTTAAAATGTATTTATCAGCTTTCTAATCTGCCTTTCCACACATGGCACTGATGCTGGCAAACTGAACAAAATAGTAAACTAGAGTACAGGTATATCTCAGTTAAAAAAGTTGATGTGTTCTTGGGGATTACCTCTTTAGCATAATCTTTGGTACCAGAGACATAGGCCATTTTCGCACTAGAGCGGAGGAGTGTTTCACTGCGTTTTATGAGCAGTGTTTTTTACCCCGACTTACCCCAATTCTTTTCTGTACGCACTCCAATTTCTGTCGAAGTAAAGTGGAGAAAATGATTTGTAGCTTCTGCATCGTCAGTTCTCCTAGAACTCTTATTCCCCTCCCCCCCACTGTGCCACCATTGATTGGTCAATTTAACACCCACTTCTGTGGTGTGAATCGATGTAACGCTTCTGCATATAGGAAAAAATGCAGCGGCACCATTGTGGTTGGTTTGCATTGGAATTTTTCCATTTTTATATTACACTGGTTTCACAAAGATGTGAACCGCACTAAGAACTGAACACGTGTAGAACAAACTACGACAGAATGACATCAAACCAGTTTGACATGCAGATGTATTCGCGATGCGGCAATGCTACAACGATGTATCTCCCTTGTGTGGAAAGGGCCGTAAATGAGCTGGAACGAATAGAGATGAGTTCCCACTCCACAAAATAGAAGAGCAGTTCATCATGTTTCAGTATTTTTTATTCAAAACTAACAATATGCACATATGAAAGGAAACAATCAGGTCAGGCAAGCCATCTATAAGTAATGAAGAATATTTCAAATCTTCTAGAGACCACTTGAAGCCTTCTTATAAAATGCATTCAAAGATGCATTTTTTACATATCCCATATCTAGGGATGCATTTTTTCTTTTACCAGTCTCTGCTTTTCTGGCCGTTTTGGTGGCCAGGCTTATAGATCTATGAATGTTTGTTTGTTTTTGTTTTTTTAAGCATTCTGGATGTAGCCGGTAAGGCAGCCTTATCTGCTTTTTTTCTCAGTTTTTCTGTCTGTAGTTACTGTTTATCTAGCCTGAGGCAGGCTATGGTTGGATCAGTTAGAGTAGAATTCTGCTCTTTCCAAGCTCAAGTTTTATATGATCATTTGCTGCAGCCATGTTGCTGTAACCTGACACAAAAAAATATTGTGTTTCTTCAGCATTCTGCTAGCATCCTGCCAATACTGTTACTCCTAAAAATAATCTCACCTAGAAAGAGGATGAGGGAAAAGAGGGGGTGGGCAGCCATAAAAAGACTTTAGAAAAAGGGCTTACATTTTGAGAGCCTTTGTTAATGGGTTATTGTGGGTTTTCCGGGTTTTGAGACCGTGTTCTATTAGTATTTTCTCCTGACATTTCGCCTGCGTCTGTGGCTGGCATCTTCAGAGGCATCTTCACCTTCATATCCATCTTCAGAGGATATGAAAACCCACAACAACCCATGGATTCCGGCCATGACTTTAAATTAAGCCTTTGTTGACTTGAGGTATGTCTGTACATAGGAGCTGGAAGAGCACATTTGTAATACTTGTGCTCCAGCTCAGTATGAGAAACATTTGGGGTGAAATGGTGAAAGGGATATTGCCTAAATTATATTTTTCTGTTAATGTACTGTAGCTTAAGGTAGGCAATTCCTTTTCCTCTTTCCTTTTTTTTAAAGCCCTGTGGCATTTTTTAATACGTTGTATGTTTTCACCTGATCTTGGCCCTTTACTACACACTCTGTTGCACTACACAATACATATCTATGTATTTCTTACATGTTACATACTTTTCTCATGTTTTCTCAGAGTTTTGTATCTGTTACAATAAGCAGTTTCTCACTGGTCAAATTAAATAACTGGTCATTTGGAAGATGTGGGTATCTGCATTCACCTAGTAGAGAAAGAGCTCACAGAGCTGAGTCACTGGGACTTTTTGATTAGCATGGATTATGACGGTATTGCTTCCCTCCTCAGGTTTCCTTGCTCACCCTGAGCTTAGCTGCAGTTCTTACATTAACTAGTGGGAAAATAATTTTTTGTAATGACAGTGTATTGCTGTGAGCTGTCCCTGTTTAAAGCAAAATATGTTGGGGTAGCTTAGTCAGCTCACTATTGTATGACTGGGTATTATATTACTTAGTATGTACTATTTGTATGTTGTTGTATATGCGTATGCACCTGCATGTATTTGTATATGGATACGTGCATACAACTACCTGCATTTCTGGGCCTTCCTTGAGGGTATGGTTGAGGGCTTAGCATGATGAGTACTTGGCCTTAAAAATTTAACACTCTACCACTGAGTATTTGTGAAAACAGATGACCGCTCCTGTTTGCATATAATGTTTTAAATGATACACATCTATATTATTTTTGAAAGGATTGGCAGTAGCAAACTATGCCTGTCTCCCCCACAGTAGCACTTCATTATTTTATGAGCCTCTTGAGTATTGCTTCTTGTTCTCTACTACAGTATACATCTGCTTAGAAGCAGTATTGTTACTCTGCCCCATTTCAACAAGAATAAATGTAATCTAGGCAGGAAAAATAAAAGGCAAAAGTACAGAATGGATGACACCTGCCTTTAAAACAGCTCATATGAAAAGGAGTTAGCCTCTTAGTAGTCTGCAAGCTAAATTTGAGTCAGCAATGTGTGATGTGGTGGGTGATGTGATGGCTGAAAAAGCCAAGGTAATTCAAGGTTACATCAATAGGAGTATAGAATCCAGGCTGAGGGGAGTAATAATGTCACCTTTAGTACTGTTCAGCTTTGGTTGGACCTCACCTAGAATACTGCATCCAGTTGGGTGACACAATTCAGGAGGGAAATACTGACAAGATAAAATGTGCCTAGAGAAGGATAACTAAGATGGTAAAGGGATTAGAAACCAAGCCCTGTGATGAGTGACTTAGAGAGCTGGTTATGTTTATCTTGAGGAAGAGATGACTGAGAGATAATATGATAGCCACTTTTAAATATTTGAAAGAATGCTATAAACAAGATGAAACAAGCTTGTTTTCTACTACTCCAGAGACTTTGACACAGACTGGTGGTTTCAAATGGTAAGAAAAGAGATTCAACCTGTACATGAGAAAGAACTGTCTGAAAGTAAGAGCAGTTTGGCAGTAGAATAGACTGCTTTGGGGATTGATGGAGTGTCCTTCTTTGAAGATCTTTAAACAGGGGTTGGATGGCCATCTCTTAAGAGTGTTTTAATACCTTATCGCTGCATGGCTGGGAGTTGTGACAGATGGGCCTTGTGGTCCCTTCCAAACATAGCATTCTGTCCTGTTACATCTGTACTATTTTCATGGCTTTTATTATTGCAGTCAGGTTATTGCTCTGTTATCACTAAAAAGACACTTATAAGTGTAAGCAGAAATGTGATTGGGATATTCTTTGATTGATCTTAGAATTCAATATTGTGTCAAATATTTATTTTTAGCCTAATGCTACTGGAGAGCAAAAAACAAAACCAACTCAAAATAGTGTTCGGGCTTTAAGAGGTCTCGGCCTATCTCCTGATTTGGTGAGTTTGATAAAATCTGCAACGTTCAGTTAGAAAGGAAAGCCAGTTGGGGGAGATTGCAAGTTAGATAGAAGTACAGATATGTGCAAAGTATCAGAATTAATGAAGGAATTTAACCTAAGCAAACATGCAGGAATGTATTGATTATACTATTGAGGATAGTACAGTGTATGTATTTTTCCTGCATTGTATTCTGTGTTTGTCTGCTCAAGAGCTTATCAAGTTTCAGATTTCTTTATGGTTGCTTAGCCAATAGTGATGTCTGACTTTCTCTCAGGAGTTCCCAAATGCAGTATCTATAACATAGATAAACACATGCCTGTCATGTACAGGTTTGATTCACATAAGAATGTAGACTTGGGCTCTTGCTGGTACTCCTACACATTATACATCTCTTGGCCTAAAATACTAGGATGACATCTAAACTGTCTGTTTAAAACTCTGAGTTTCTGGATTGCTTTTCTTTAAAAGAAAAATGAAATCTGAACATTAGAGGAAAATTCCTCTTGTACCTATTCATGGATGTCAGCACCTTTGAGTGTTACAGATAGTCTCTAACCCCCCCCCCAAAACATTTCAAATATAATCAATCTCATCTAAGCCCTGCCCTTTCCACTCTCGTCCATGGTTTTTGTCCTATCCAAGATCACTTCTAGAGCTGAAAAGAAGTTGTAGGGAAATCTGACTTAGGTGATAGTCTGTAAGAGCAAGAATAATAGATATAACAGGCATTTAATCTAAATGAACTTATATAGGCGATGCCATTATTAAAAATATAAAAATATACTCTGACCTATTCGTATTGTCAAAGCTGCATTCTTTATTAAATGAAGAATTACCAGTTGTCATGCCATTTGTATGTTAGATGTTTATCCGCTTGGCTCAACAATTACATGTCTCTGTTCTTATTCTGCGTGTGTTTGTTTTTCACTCCAGTATTTATTTGTTTGTGTCTATCCCCCCCGCCAGTATTTTTCTGTGCACCATGGAGTAGAATAGAATAGGAATAGAAATCAAGAATCTTAATGTGTGTATTATTTGCTTAATAGGCGTACATGGTATTTTTGGCTCCAGATGCTGTGGGTACTTCTAGAGAGAAAGTTTTAACACTTATAATGTAACACTGCCAGTCGAAGGACAGTGTGCAGTTATATCAATTCCTCCTTAATAGATATTTTTGGAAACAAAAAAAGAGAGAAGCATAGAGATATTGTCTTAGATACTCTATAAAATTCCAGAAATGAGGTGAGCTGTTTGAGGAAAAAAGTCTTATCTGGAAGCTTAGGCTTGTTTGTTCAACAATGACATATAGGTACCTTTGTGAGTGACTGTTTTCTATCAAAAGCACTAGTAATGCATATCCCAAATTTGGAGAAGCTCCAGTGCAATTAAACAAAGCTTTATTTACATGGGGTCTCTTCCCCTTTATTTTAGTATCAGGAAAATATCCTGTTTAGCAGAGGATGCGCTGAAGAAATATTTGAGATGGAGATGTTGAGATGGAGATGATAGTTCCAACATGTGTGCATTGGGTCTCTTAACTTTGCACCTGAATGTTTGAATTCTTCTCTTGATGCTTAAATACTGTACTGCTGACCCTGCTTGATGTGACTGTTTTATTGATTCTGACAAATAGAGGACTGAGGAATAAGCCTTAGAAATCCTACCAGTTACAAAACAAATTATGTTTGGGGAAAGGGAGGAGAGTTACAAGACTTGTTGAATAACATTCGGGAGAAGTTATATTAGATATTTAAGAAACTTGTATCTCTGAAACTCGCTCAATGACTGATTTTTTTCTTTTTTCAGAAAACAATATATTTAAGAATCTTAATGGGGAAGAATGTACTAGTTTTATAAATTGTTTTTACACAATTTTTCTGTTGATATGTATATCTGTATTTTTGACAGATAGTCTGCAGAAGTACTAAACCTATAGAAATGGCTGTGAAAGAAAAGATATCTATGTTTTGTCATGTGGAGCCTGAACAGGTTTGTTGGGTTTTTAATCACAGGTGCATGTGTGATACTTTCTAAGTGTCTTCTTTTGTTTGTTTGTTTTTCTTTCTTTCTTCATGTAAAGATGTTTGATATTGGAGGAGGATAAACAGGAGATTACTCATTGGGATAATCAAAGGGGAGATCAAGGAGGAAAGAAGATACTTTTTAAAAGGAATTATTTTTAAGAATGATTAATTCCATGATTTATAGTAGTCTCTATGACATTCTGCTTACCTCTTTTCTTAATTATGGAGATAAAGTTTAATCAATCGACAAGCATAATATTATGATTAAAAATATCATAATATTCCAGTAGAGGTCAGTGTTGCATCTTCAAACAAGTCAGAGAATTAAGCATCTGTTATTAAACTACTATTAAATGTTGGCTGTTAGAAAATGAATTCATATACAAATTCATGAGTATTCTGTACAATGCAATGTTTGTTTCATTTTAGAGAAACAACGTATAGTCACTCGGTTTATATAATCTTTTTCCAGTTCTACAGACAGAAGTAATGAAATCTTTCTGCTGTTATGTTCGTTGACGCCCTCTCTCTCGTCTCAGTTTTTCTGTCCCATCTTGCCAGTTGCCAGGGAGATCTTTTAAGATCTCTCCCTTCAATGAATTACCAAGTTAATACTGCAACTTTAGTTAAAACAACAATGTTAAGTTGATAATTTATTGAGTAAAATTCATATGACTGATTGACATACAGTGGGGATCAAATGATGTTTATTCAGAAGTCCAATAGATGTATATACCTGTTTCTAAATATCATGTATTTATAAGTAAAGTCCATGTTTTCTAGGTAATATTCATCCATGATGTTTCATCCACTTACCGAGTACCAATTCTGTTGGAAGAACAAGGCATCATTAAATATTTTAAAGAGAGACTAAACCTGCCAATTGATGATCGACCAACTGAACAACTTTTCAAATGGAAAAAAATGGCAGATAGGTACTATTCTCTCCTTTGTTTTGTTACCTAACATTCCCCGCTATCCCATCCTAGATTTTTTTCACATGCAAATCTGCTTGCAGTAATAATCTGAAGGGCTTTGCCATGTCTACATAACTTTTGATATGGTTGGTTTTGTGAGGACTAAAATGATAAGTTAATGTGCTTCTACTTCTTGGGTACAGTGTGGTAGAAAGGCAGAAGATGATTGTATTTCCTATCTTAATCCGTGTTATTGTGGCATTTCTGACAATGTACTGTACATATATATCTGTGCAAATATCTGCTATCTCAAGAAATGAGAATCTTTTACTACATAATACAGTGTTTCCAATTTGGAGACCCAGCATGGTATAGTGGCTCAAGCGTTAGGCTCTGGCTCTGGAGAATAGTGTTAAAATCTCCACTCTGCCATGGAAACTCAATGGATGACCTTGGGCAGTTCACACTCTCTTAGCCTCAGAGAAACACAAAGGCAAATGCACTCTGAACAAATCTTGCGAAAAAAGCCCTCTGTGATAGATTTGCCTTAGGATGGTCATAAGTTGGAAATGACTTGAAGCCACACAGCAACAATAAATTTACAACTTGAGACTCTTACATCCTACCTTTACTTTTTCGTAACTACAAACAGTGAATAGTGCATAGTGCGTATAGTATGAGGGATTGGCATTTATGTTGTTTTCCACCTATTGAACTGAGCACACTGTAAAAAGTAGTCCATCTCGACGATACCACTAGTACTGATGTGGTGGCCCTTGATATGTAGAGTCACATTGTTCTGATTTATTTTTTCTTGATTCCTACATAGTCATTTATTGTGCTGTTAAAAAAATTGTACTCTGGACCAAATTCTTGGAACAATGTGAATTATTCCATCCTGCTCTTAATCCTATTTGCTGAGCAGTAAGCCCCACCTCAGTGATTTTTGTTGTTGTTATACACTTTCAGGTCAACTCTGACTTACGGTGACTCTGTTGGGGTTTTCTTGACAGTGGTTATTTGAGGAGGTTTGCCATTTCCTTCCTGTTAGGGTATAAGATGTGACTTTCCAGTGTTTATCCAGTGGGTGTCTATGACAAAGCAGGGATTTGAACCCTACTCTCCTGGAGTTCTAGTCCAGCACTCAAACTGAACTGCTGCGCCATGCTGTTGTTAATGATTTATGACACCTTCCCAGATATCTCTCTTTATGATTACAGCTTACAAAAATGGCTCAAAACATTTTGATGTCTGAGAGAGAAAATCTAAATGTCTCCATCATGATAAAAGTACTAAATAAATTGAATTGCTGTTTAGATATATTTTGAAGTCACTCTCCTGAGACAGGCCACTTTGCCCTTTTTAATGGTAAGCCTGTCCCTAGTGTCTTTAGCATCTTATTTACAACACCTGGGAATTTTTTTTTCAAATCATATATCTGAAATAGATATTTAGAGTCTAAATTTTAGACCAGAGCTAACGGAAGATTATAATCATCTGTTAATAATCACCAAATGATCACCAAAGTAAGAGATTTATTGTTTGCTTATATTCTCAGATATGAGAGGATGCTGAAGACATGTTCTGTAGCACTGGTTGGCAAATATACAAAACTGAGTGATTGCTACACCTCAGTTTTCAAGGCTTTGGAACATTCAGCTCTAGCAATAAACCACAGACTCAATTTAATGGTGAGGATCAATCTTTTCTTCCTTCCTTTTCTTTCTTTGCATTTTCGTTCCATCCCAGGATGTTTATACATTTAAAAGCTTTCATTAGCTTTCATCTTGTAGCTGTTGCTCAGAAATAAAGTATAATTTAATTAGGGCTTTATGAGCATAGAAAATGTGATCTGAACATGTGATTTTTCTGAAAAATCTTCCAATAATTTCCTTGGCTTGTTTTCTGCACTGTAAGGGGCAATGGGATACAGCTGGCAAATAGGTACTATCTTGATTAATAGTGGTTGAATTCATTAATTCTGATCAAAACATGCTGAGGAAATTTTTTAACAAATGGCTAATGATTTCACAAGTGGTGAAGAGAATGTAGCCACAAGTGATTTCTGGATTACATTTTAAATGTGGTAGATTTTATGCAAAGCTTGGATTTCTAGCTGAAAACTTTAAACTATTAAAGGATGTGTTTACAGTTCTAATTAACAGAATTTAGAGCAGTTCTACATTTGACAGTAAAAATGTGATAATCGTGTTTCCACTGCTAGTCACACTGCAGTTATGTCCAGCAAATGCGTTTTCTTATGAACTTGTATATGTGCATCTGGGAACTCTTAATAGCAGGTAATAGCAGTTGATGTTATTATCTCAATTGTCTTAATGCAAATGAAAGTTAGACTTCAAGAGCAATACTATCAGTGATTGCATTAATGTAAGGCATTCAGTTCTGCTAAACAGATAGGCTTTAATATGTGTGGATGAAATTAGGTAGACAATAGAATCCCTGATTTTGTTGACTGGAAAAAGTGATATTTGTAGATCTTCCAGAAGATGCTGTGTGAATTACTGCTGTGTTAGAAGTCTTGAGCTATAGACACATATTTGTGGAATGTACTTTGAATGTCTCTTGAAACTTTTGTGAATCCAGGATTCAATCGTTCCTGTCAGACAAACTAATAACATTTTGAACAGAGATACTAGAGTCAGAGGTTGAGAAGAGACAAGTGCTGCCATGTGTATGAAATAAAACTTTCCTTTTATTGTGGTTGGTGCAAATATGTGTCTTAACATGAGCATTTATGAAGAATGTTGGGAACATTAAATATTCTTTAATCTTTACTTCAGTGTCAATCATAATCAAAAGTGCAGGATTTGTAATTAATTGACGGACCAGACCCAAAGGGGGCTCACCGATGGCTGCTCTTCATCCTGGAGAGAAGTGACTAGTGGGGTGCCACAGGGTTCTGTCCTAGGCCCAGTGCTGTTCAACATCTTTATCAATGATTTGGATGAGGGAATAGGGGACATTCTTAGCAAATTTGCAGATGACACCAAATTAGGAGGGGTAGCTAACACCCCAGAGGACAGGATCAGAATTCAAAATGACCTTAGGAGATTAGAGAGGAAGGGAGAAGTGTAAGGTATTATACCTGGGCAGAAAAAATGAAATGCACAAATAGAGGATGGGGGACACCTGGCTTGACCACAGTACATGTGAATGTGATCTAGGAGTCTTAGTAGATGACAAGCTGAACACGAGTCAGCAGTGTGATGTGGTAGCTAAAAAGGCTGGTGTGATTTTGGGCTGCATCAATAGGAATATAGTGTCTTGGTCAAGGGAAGTAACAGAACCACTCTGTTCTGCTTTGGTTAGACCCCACCTGGAATACTGTGTCCAGTTCTGGGCACTATTTCAGGAAAGATACTGATGAGCTAGAATGTGTCCAGAGGAGAGCAACCAAAATGATGGAAGGAGGAGCAGCTTAGGGAGCTGGATATGGTTAGCTTAGGGAAGAGAAGGTTAAGAGGCAACATAATAGCTATGTTTGAAGGAATGTCATATGGATGATGTAGGAAGCTTGTTTTCTGCTGCCCCTGAGATTAGGACACTGAGCTATGGCTCAAACTTCAGGAAAAAAGATTCCACCTAAACATTAGGAAGAAATTAGGAAGTAAAAGGAGTTCTACAGTGGAATGCACTGCCTGGGAGTATGGTGGAGTCTCCTTCTTTGGAGGTTTTTAAACAGAGGCTGGATTGCCATCTGTCAGGAATGCTTTGATTGTGTATTCCTGCATGGCAAGGGGTTGGATTTGGTGGCCCTTGTAGTCTCTTCCAGTTCTGTGACTCTCTGTGAGTCTAAGAGAAGATTGGAGGTGACATGATAGCTATTTTTAAATTAAAAGAGGTTCCATATAAACATTAGGAGGAACTTCTTTACTGTAAGAATTGTTCAACACTGGGTGGTAGACACTTCTTTTCTGGAATTCTTTAAACAGACATGAGATCAACATTTTTCAGAAGTGCTGTAATTGTGCATTCCTGCATGGTTGGGACTGGACTGGACAGCTCCTGTTGCCCCTTCCACATCTAAGATTCTTTAATTCTAGTCAGAGTATATATATATCTCCCTCCTCTTTACCCTCCCCCGAAAGCCATTGTAACCACCACATGTTTATTTAAAATTCAAAGATACAATGATGGAAACAGGTTTGCAAAAAAAATTGCAGTTAGGATTAATAGAACAGTTTATAACTAACTTTAAGATAAACAATGAATAATGCTAGAGTAATCCTTATAAAATATGCAACCACTATTTTTCTTCTCCAAAAGGCATTAAACAGCAGTATTGAAAATTTACACAGAAAAGTTTTACAGAAAAGATTAAAATATCACTTTATGCATGTTTTACATTATTGTTTTTCCAAAGATCTGTCAGCAATAATAATGGTACTTCAGTGGTGTTTTTCTCTCTCACAATCATTCATATCACTGGTGTATTTTTCTTTTATTCATTTTTTAGTTTTGCAAGTTGTCATCAGAAGACTTCTCATGTTTTGTTTCCTGTCGTGCTTCCCACCTTCTAACCCCAATATAAATAATAAATAATGTCTCACTGAGTTGCAAAAACAAGAATAAAAACCAAGTATACTTTACCCAGTCTTTTGCTATTGGTGAATTTTAGAAGGATTCAGATTGTTTAACAACAATGGGAAGGTTCAGTGATGCTTAGATCACAGTTGGAAACTGTGCAATTCTCTCTTTTTGTAGCAGATTGTAATATTCTGAGGTACTTTTTTATGTGCGGTTATTAGAAACTCCTGTTCAGCAGTAGAGATTATTACAATATAATTTGCTCTGTTATATATGTGAGGGTGTGAAAAAAGTCTGCATGTGTTTTCTTAATTAGTACATAGACTCAGCAGACCTTGAACATAATACAGAGGCTGAAAATCCAGTGAAATTTCATCAAGCCTGGCAAAAGCTTTGCAAAGCAGAGTAAGTTTCACATTTTATTATTTTACTGCTTTATAATTGCCATTACCTGGTATTTGTTGGAGTGATATTGTACTAAGACATCTTGATGTCATAAGACATAATATACATATGGTATATTAGGCCATTACCGCACAATGGGACTAAGCCACTTTTGGGACAGGATGGAAGCAGTCAGCATGTCATGCTTCTGCATGACATTGTCACTGGCCCACTGCCATCCCATCCCCAAGCATCATATTGGTGCATTTTTTGCAAAACAGAAAAAAATCCATTTTGTATTTACCTTTGCATGGTGCTCCTGTCTTTCCCAGCCATGTGAAAACCACAGAAGTGCAATGGCGATACTTCCTTCCATATCACAGCGTGGGAATGTGCCTGGCTGCAGTGGGGAAGGAAGAGACAATGCCATTGTGCTTCCTTCTGCAGGGAGCCAGTGAAGTACGGAGGGGAGCATTGCTTGCTGGCATGCTCCCTTCTGGACCTAGGATTGCAGTGTGATGCTGTGGAAGAGTGTTGTTGTGCAGAAATGACCTTAGGAACTCACCCATGCCAAATTGGTATCCTGAATTTGCTTAATTTACTTTATTTTGTTTTCACTCATGTCATAATAACCTGCATAGTAGAACAAAATTATTGTGTATAAGAAACTTTTGTCTTTTAATTTTAGATGTGAAGGAAGTGCCACCATACACAAATAAGATACTGCACCATATACACTGCAGAGTAGGATTTTTTCAAAGGATACATTTGGTACAAGATCTTTGCATCATGGTGGTGTGTTTAAAATGGCTTTGGCCACAAAATGTCAATACCATGCAATACTATTAAAATAAGACCCAGATTTTGAAAGTTCAGATAACTGTATGTGTCCTGCAGAACAGACACATACAGAACTCTGTTCTCTAACAGAGACAGCTGCCACATATTGAGGAGGGGCAGGTTGACTCCCTCCAGGACCTTGAAGAACCTGTCTTCTGATATTTTAAAATGTACAAGACTTTTTTTTTTAAATAAAAATGCCTTTAACCCTCCTTGGATTCATATAGGACAATTTTACCATGCCCCTTCTAGAGCTGTTTCAGATCTAGGACAGGCCTAATTTAAACCATGAAGTAAACTAGAAGTTGATTTCCAGTTTACTCCCTGGTTTTTGCAAACATCTTTTCTGGGCCTAAAATAATCACAGGAGATGCAAGCCCTCTCTCCCCTGCTTCAGGGTCCCACTTGAAACTGTATTTATTGCTATTCACAAAGGCAGTTTGTTTCTAGAAAAAAAAAATTTTTTTCAGCCAAATGTTTTTGGGGTGCCAAAGACGACACAATTCCCATACCTTCCAGGGGGTATTTGTAGAAAATTTTGGTTTTGTTTTTAAAAAAATTGGAGACTGGAGGCCTTAGCATCTTATAAACAGGCTGGCGAGGACACATAACCCACAGACCAAGCTTTGTGCACTCCAACCTAAAATCATCTAGGCTTCTATTCTATCCTTACACCAGTTGTCTTTATATGCTGTATTTTTTTTCCAGTTGCGTATTAGTTCCTGGAGGCTTTGGACACAGGGGAACTGAGGGAAAACTTCAAGCCATTTCCTGGGCAAGGAAGAAGAAAAAGCCTTTTCTTGGTGAGACATTTACCACAGTAGTGGACTGTCTTCAGTTTTGTGTAATCTAGTTAAAATCAAACACTAGAAACCCAGTGCTTCAGTAGTGAGTTTTAAATTTACAAAGGAGAAGTACACACTTGATCTTTTAACAGTTAGGGTATATTTTATCTGTAGTGAATTATCCTGAATATCCATTCTTGTGTTTTAGACCCTGGTATGCATTTTTTGCAGGACTCCTAGCCATCTGGCACTAAAGACATGGCAAGAATACCATCTCCCTATTCCTGCACAGCCTGTATTATGTGTTACGAAGTATTTTCAATATACAGATCTGTGCATGCCTACTCACAAGTAGGGTACACTGAGTTCAAAAATACTACTTCCCAATAAGCATGCATAGGGCAAACTAATTTCCCCACTTATCTGGGAAAAGCTATTTTCACAAAAGGCTGTGAGAAGTTTTAAAAAATATTTTTCCCTGCATACTGTTTTCATGACCTGAATTTTCCCCCAATACAAATGTGTTTTGCATTTTTTATTGTCAGTAAAATAATAGAATCATAAAATCATAGAATTGGAAGAGACCCCAGGGGCCATCGAGTCTAACCCCCTGCCATGTAGGAACACATATCAAAGCATTCCCAACAGATGGCCATCCAGTCTCTGCTTAAAAACCTCCAAAGAAAGAGACTCTACCACAATCCAAGGCGGCAGATTCCACTGTCAGAAAGCTCTGACTGCCAGGAAGTTCTTCCTGAGGTTCAAGTGGAATCTCCTTTCCTGCAGCTTGAATCCATTGCTCCTAGTCTCTGGAGCAGCAGAGCACAAGCCCACTCCCTCCTCAACATGACATCCCTTCAGATATTTAAACATGGCTATCATGTCCCCTCTTAACCTTCTCTTCTGCAGACTAAACATACCCAGCTCCCTAAGCCATTCCTCATAGGGCATGGCTTCCAGATATTGCTTCAATACATGTGAGTGATTTGGATCAAGAAGACAATGAAAGGGAAAATGGATTAGTCCTTTTACCACTGCCAAATGTGAAAATTCTGGATTCTTTTTTTGTATTACTCTTAGTATATAGCTCCAATAAGATGAAATAATTATCTTTGAACCAGCAGCACACTCAAAATTAAAGCATTTTTACAATTTATTGAAATATTAGTCAAGATGGTAAAAAGCAACACATGCTTATGAAACAGTGAGTAATATAAAATATTTGGTAGTAGTGATGGTAATAGTTACAACATAACTTAAGCAGTTGGAATAATGATTAGCAAATTTTAAAAAATTACGCAAGGCCCTGACTAAGGCACAACTTCTAGAGCAATCACTTCATGGATAACGGAGAAATTATAATTGAGCAAGTACAAAATAACTGTAAGAATGTTACACCTTCTAGCCCTTCTAGTTTTAAGAGTCCAAGTTTCTCATTTAAAGGTTAATAAATTGTTAAAGAGCAAATGGAATATGGCCAGGCCCAGTCATAATCAAATATCTAATATGTGAGCCAAAGTAAAAACCATAAAAAAACATAAATAGAACAATTTCTAGAAAGAAAAAGAAGCAATTGACAAAGCAACTCTGGTCTGATTGAATCCCAAATATCCCAGTTATTTTTGGGTCAGTTCTGCTTAGGCTTAACTTAGGGCAAGCATGTACAGGTTGAAAACCGAAAGATAACTTACATAAAATGCAAAATATAGAGGTATAGCATCTCTTGATGAAATTCAGCCACAAAGATGGAAGAATCAGGAAAAAAGTATTCACACAAGAATATAAGGCAATATATGGATGAGAAAAAAAATCCCAAGTTCTTGTCTTTCAAATGTATGAAAATGTTTCTCTATTTTAGAGAGAGTTTTCAGATGTTAACTTCAGCCTCAAACCCATCCAAAGTTAATTTCTTTTTCTCATTTTAAGAGAAGTCTGCAAATCCCAATGAAAATAGAGAGAGCAAGAACAAAGACAGACAAAAGGGGGTGAGAGTTCCCCTACCAGAAATTCCTGACTCTTGTAACCACAACATCTCATAGATTTTCTCCCTGCAATTTCGTTGGCTGCTGATGTGACTATCTTACATTCCCTATCTGATTAAAACTTAATGTCAATTAAAAATATGTTTATCTGAATTTATCATTGGATGCAAAGTTTTTCTGTTCCCTCAGATGCATCTCTTAAGTCTTTCAGATTCTCAGAAAGTCAGAAATTTTTGTACCTGAAGTTCTCCCTTGGTACTATCCAGATAAACACCAGATCTGGTATCATAACTTTGTCCTCCTTACTTTGAGAATTTGGTCATCAGTTCTGTGAACAGCCCTTATCAGTACCAGCTAGCAGCCAAGCCAAAATAGTTGACATTGATTAATCACACTGAATAATAAACTTAAATCAACTATTCTAGCTGTGTAAATTTCTAAGAAAGGTGTAAAAAAAACCATAACACTTCTATTGTTTCACTTTGAAAGCGTAAAAGAAAAACTTGTCTTTAATTCAAACATAAGCATGTAAATAAATAATTTTTGAGTGAATAAAGAAAGAAATATAGTCCTAAAGAGTGAAAAATAAGCATTATTCAGGGCTTACTTCTTTCTGTCTCTCAGACTGGAGTGGCAGCTTTCCAGCCTGATAAAGCTCTGTGTCACTTTACACACAGCTCTGCCTCCCCCTTTAAACACCATCTCTAAGTAAAGAATGAGGTATTTCAGTGGTTCTTTAGAACCCCTTTACAGTTTTATGGTAGCATGTTTGTTTTCCGTTTGGTTTTAAATACTGTATGCCATTCAGCTGAGTCAATATTTCTAAAAATATACTATAATCTTAGTAAAAATAATATATAGAACAAAATATTGGAGTACATATGCAGATCAAAGCTAATACAGTTCTTTAAAGTTCTTTTAGGCAGTCTCCTTATGTCTTAAAACCTTTGTATAAGCACAAGCACCACAAACAGCCCTTTGGCTACACTTTCACCAAAGGCTCAACTTCCAAATCTAGGTCATACTTTCTGACCAGATTCTCTAATAGTTTAATTATTATTCTTCCTCTCTCTAGGCTTACCCTGGGAACTATACTCAGACAGCCTCCCTGGCTGACTGAGGGACTTTATTTTGGCTTTTTTGCCACTGAAGGACTCAAAATGGCACTCTGTACTTGCCTTTTTATATATTCTCCTCTCAGGCCTCCAGGCCCTCCCTCACACTGATGGGATGGGTTTCTCTCTTACGTAGCTATTCTGGTTACCTGGCAACTTGCTGCTAGCCTGCTGTGGCACTCAGGATAGCCACACCCCAGAACTCTATCACATTATTGAAGACAAATAAAATGTAACTATGATAGAACATTTTAAAATCATTATTGTGATCTTTATTTAAAATAATTTTAACCTGGAATCATCAAGGGTGTGGAATGCAGGTTCCTTATCTTCAAAGGTTCTTCCTCTGGCCATCTGCAAGTGGACAACCCATTCTTCAATGGCTGTCTTCCAATCTTCTGTCCTATATTTCATCTTCAAGGACACACTGCTCTTACTACTGTAGGTTCACACAGCTGCAAAATTCCATTATGGAGTCTGTGAGCTAAAGTCTTCTTGAACTAGAGTCTTGTCTTTGCTTCTGGCACTCCAAACCAGATAAAAGACACAGACACATTTATTTTCTTCAGATAGACTTCCCATGGGCAACTAACTGACCACAGTGCTAACAGAAAATTGGACTGAAGAAGTGTTTAGTCAGATCCAGCTTTTCTCATCATATGTTGTTGTTGTTCTTACTGTTGCTATTGTTCCTCTTGTTCAGAAGCAATCCATATCAACATTTTCCAATCCAAACCCTACACTGTATCCTGTGTGTGGCTATCCTGAGTGCTAGAGCAGCCTAGCTGTCAAGGTCAGAGACCTGGGCAGCGAGCCAGCCCAGAGAAGGGGGTGTGAGAGCCAGCAAAGTCCAGCAAGCAGGCACTTTACACAAGGGAGTTCATTTACCAGAGCATCAAGCAAAAGCTGTAGTCAGAATTCTAAATGTCAAGAGATCAATTCAAGGTAGCAGGAACTAGGTGCTGGGAGCAAAGAACAGACAAGAGGAGGGCTTGAAAGAAGTTTGCCACAAGCAAAAGAAAGCTTCCAGGCAGGCAGTTATATAGCCCAAGACACAGGTGTGGCTAGTCACTGCTTCTTGAACTTAATCAAGGAAGCCTCCCTTTGGTCAGCTCTCTTGAGTCTCCGCCTTGTTTGTGGGCTGATTGGCATAGGCTCCAAACCATCTTCAGAATCGGATTCCCGTTGCCCTAAAGGAGCAGGCAGAGGAATGTCCATGGCAGCAGGGGGAGCTCTTGAGCTGCAGGACTATCTCCATCCAGAGCCACAGGGACCAACAGGTGCTGCTCCTCATCTCCACCCTGAGCAATAGGGACCAACAACTGCTGCTTGTCATCAGCAGCTTGGACAGGGGCTTCAGTTATCACACTAGCAATAGGTTGCCAGGCAACCAGAATAGCTACTTAGGAGAAAAACTGAGCCTATTAGTGTAAGGGAGGGACTAGTAGATGATAGGAAAAGAGATATAAAGGCAAATACTGATTGTCATTGGGTGGTCTTTAGTGAGAAAGAGCTCTAAAGTCAGTCCTTCAGCTGGAGAGAGAAGGCAGAGTTGTGTGTGAAGTGACAGGGTACCTGGTCAGATTGGGGATCTGTCATACCAGTCTGATTGAGACAGAAGCAAGCCCTGTCATGTATCCTTTTATAAAATTGAGGAACATCTAATCAGGGATTTTGTACTATATGATCTAATTTAGTTCTTAGTGTTTGAAAAGAAAAATGCTTTCTAGTTCTTTGATAAATTTGTGTATCTGCTACAATGAAATACATAATTTTAAGCAACTGCAGGTCCCATTGAAATCATTTTAACAGGACTAAATTGGAATTCCTTGGTTTCCAGAAAGCAAACAAACAAATCCTATGGGATTGTATTAAACTGAAGGAAAATCTCAGCTTTCATTTAAAATCCCAATTAAATGTTTTATCCCCCACAGCTGAAGAGATAACTTTCAATGTTTAACGATAGACATGCCCACTGTAGTAGTCAATACCAAAGTATTCAGCCATTGTAGGAGCAGTCTGTAAACTGTGCTAACCATTTTGGAGATCTAAAGTTTAATTGGTCTCTTTCTTCAAATATGAATATTAATGTTGTGTAGCAGATAGGATTTTAGTTCTCAGATTTGCCATAAAATTTTTTTTTATAGGAATACATTGTGCCTTTACTTGATGAGTGGTAAATAAATAAATTTCATGTGGTATTTTTGTAAAACTTTGCTGTTTTATAACATCTAAGAATTTATGTAGAAGCAGTGCTGAAATATTAGGGTTTGTATAAGTTATATACAGTTTTTCTACATAAATTATAGAAATGCATAAGCTACTCATGAGACTAGTTTCTGAAGATTCATGATAGTTGGCCAAATAACCTTGGGTTTTACTATACTTGAATCTAAGCTCTAGGCAATGAATATGAGACAAACACTCTGATACTAAACACTAGGGTGGGTTACAAAAAAATTCTGGAATGGAATCTGTAGTGCCTTAAGACAAATTAGCTTTTTAAATTAAAAAAATAAAACACAAAACTTAAGGGACCGTGATTTTGGGTGCATGCGGAAAATTTACTTCTGGAAGACAAGTACTTGGCAACATTCAGATATTTTTGTTGCCTGCATGCAGAGATCTCTTAAGGCAGTGTTTCCTTCTGCCAGAAACCCAATCTTTTGTTTTTAAGAACTCCTTTTTAAAATCATCATAGTAATAAAATATGCAACACAATATTGAAAAGTGCAAACTTTATTTTAAAATTAGCAATTTTCCATTTCCCTTCATAATACAAATAGTGACCCATTCCGAAATAAGATTGTTGATGAAATAATAGGATATACAGCTGGGTAATGATCCTGAATATTTCCCCCAGTGTTAAGTTTGAAAGCTAACCTTTTGACTAAGTTCAGAAATCCATGATATATCTTAAGATTAGGTTAAATGACCACCTCTTAGTTTGTGCATTTCAAAACATACTGCTATGCAGAAGTGCTATATACTGTTGTGCTCTTCATATGTCCTTATGTTACATATGTACTGGTTCATTTTGACACTCCATAAACCTAACCATGTGAAACATCTTGGTTAGGGTGCTTGTTACAGAGACCAGAAGTTACTTGTGACAGCAATTTGTGAATAAATGTAATATAAAGATTCACATCTTTATTTGGAGGGTATCAGTTTTGGGAACACTAGTCTATACTATGATAATAATAGTTTTCCCAGGAGCAGAGAATACAGTTGCCTCAAGAGGGGCATAGGATTTCTGGTCTCAGCTAGATAATTGTATATCAGAAACATTGTGTACAGAGAAGAGGAAGTGGAGTTCTTTAGGGTTAACAGGAGGGAAGTTGGCGTGAAAGTGTGGTAGGAAGAGTTCTGGATGTTACATGGAGTTGGATGAAGGAGAAGGAGAAAGTGTGAAATGTCAGAGGGACAAATAAAAGGGAGAATGTGTGCGGCATATGGGGGAATGAGAAGGCATGACCAAATTAGATATGATGCTACCTGTGGGTCATGCTACCTTGTGTACCTGTTTTTCTTCTTAATTTAATAGCTGCATGGAGGGGGGATTCCTCCTGGAATGATGGCATGGGGTTGAGAGGACAAAAGGATTCAAATTCCCATCCTCCAGTGTATTCCCAGTTTATATTATTCTCTTACTTGTGCTATTTTGTTAATAACAAACAAGTATGCAAGGGTTAATCACATTAGTGGCATGACATCTGCTTTGTCCCTGAGAGCAATCAGAACAGAAGGGAGTTTTTTACAGTAGAGTAAATAGGAGGAAAAGCAGTGTACTGGAAGAAACAAGGAGAGGGAAGATTGACCTGTACAGTATGAGAGGTGACAAGAAGAGGGGAAAGGACATAATATATTAAAGTTACAAAATCAAGCAACAGAGCAAGGAAACAGAAATATAGTAAGAAATGGTATAAAAAAAGAAAATGCTGGGTACAAGGAAGGAATCCATGAAATCAGGATCTGGGGTTATAGTTTCAGGATTTAGTGGGCATACAGGGAAGTATGTACTGGGCACAGATGTGTCTGTTGCCACTCCCTGCAAGGTTTTCTGTTCTCCACCTGGGTAGTTTTGGATCTTCCTATTGTCTCCTGTGGCTGTTACGTGCCAGGAAGCTGAATAAGAGCTGCCAGTATTACTTTAGAAAGCCAGGCTGATAGGGTTTTCACATGAAACTACTGTTTGCATTATTCTAAGGTACCAGTGCTTTTTAAACTCTCCTTAATTTATTTATTGGTTAAAAGAAAAGCAGTATGCTGCAGTAGAGAAAATAAATGAAAAGTCTTGTGTGGTACACACTTTATTTTACATTTCTATCCCACTTTTTCACCACTGGATCTATGAATCAGCTAAATGTGCTCAAGATCATGGCATAAATATGTGAAATTGAAGCTGCTGTGTTCATATACTTTCTTTGCTTTTCTGTTTCTTACAGGGGTTTGTTTGGGAATGCAGCTGGCAGTAGTGGAGTTTGCAAGGAATTGTTTAAACTGGCAAGGTGTGTTTTCTTCTACAAAAATGGTTCACTTAAAACCTAAGTTGAAATCCCAGCAGCTGAAATGAAATGTGGTCAGACAACAGCTGAGGAATCCAGTGTTGTCACTCTAATTCACTTCATCATCTGTATCTGTGATGTTGGTTCTAACATAATTTTAACTCTTGTTCAGATGAAGCAGTCACAGATGTTTAGAAACTGACAAAGGCTTTGATGTGATTTACTGGTTGTAGTAGCTGGAAGCTGGTTTAATATCATACAGATTTTCCCCAAACATTGATAGTTCTGCTAAAGATCTTTTCCTGAAAGAGCAAAGGTGTTATATTTTGCAAAACTGTCCAGCTTACTTGTCATATAGATCAGCCCTATTCATGTTCACTGGGAGTTTATGCCAAGTCAAAATATTTTGATTCCCAGTTATACAATTCACATATAATTAAAGAATACATTATTTTGCCTCAACAGAACTGATAGATGCAGAATAAACTGCATGACTGATTAACATTTTAAATGTTCTACAGATGCAAATTCTACAGAATTCGACTCAAATACAAAGAATCCTGTTGTAAGTACTGATTTTATGCTATGTTTTTAATAGATATTTGATTGAATTCAGACTCGTTCATGATTAGGGTAGACCCCTTGAAATTAGTGTTACAAAACAGTAATGTATAACTTAAGTTCCACTGGCTTCACTAGATCTGTTCTAAGTGTTTCTAAGTGGCAGTTTTTAATGTTTTTATGGTTAAATCTGGCAATGAAGGTACATGTTGGCACTTTGTTCCAATGATTGTTGGTCTCAATCAATATAAATTTATACTAGAAGAATTTAATATTTTGACTGGAATTGGTTGATCAAACAGTAAAGAGTCTGAAGATAAGCTGTAGTTCAAATCCGAATAGGCCTTATTCTGAATATTATTATGTGTTTATGCTCACATGTGCTCGCCCAAAGTTCTTGAGAACAGTTACTAGAGCTAAGGCACAGGCTTGAATAAGAGCCTGTAATGCACTTAGAAAATACTGCTTTGTTGAACATGTGTGGGCAGAAAGTTTCTAGTGCTTATGCCAAGTCTGACTAATGCAGAGAGGCATTGTAATTCCTGCTAGTCATGGGATCTGATGTTGAAAACTGCTGCTCTTTTTTTTAATACCTTCATGGGAGCTAGAAGGCCTAGCTATTTATGCAACATGTAGAACCTACATACTTAGTAGTTCAAAGAGAAGGTTTGTGACTAAGGTGGGATTTGGACTGCAGACATCCCCTACCTTATAGCACAGGCCCTTAGCTGCTGTGCCACACCAGACTCCACTCCCCATAAGCTGCTTAAAAGTCATTTGGAAATAACAGATAACATAAAGAGAGATGAAATTTTTCCAGTAAAATAAATTTATGTAAATATTTTTAATTCACCCTGAAAAAATGGAGATTAATTTTACCAGTCATCAACTGTCAATCAAAATCAAAATAGATATTCATTCAGTACATCCATCTTTTCACAATTGTTTAGTTCATGTTAAAGAGATTCTTTGTAGAAATGCAACCATTTTCAGAGTTCATAATAAGGTAGTTTGGGATCTCACATGTTTTCCTTATCTTCCTCCTCTTCATAAGATGATTTAGGATCCAAATCCGGTTAGTCCAGTCAAAGTAGATAATCCAACCAAGCTACTTATCTTACTCATCAGTGCTTTAAAATCACTGAAGTTGATTTTTCCATCTTTATCCACATCTGCATATTTGACAATGTCGTTGAAAGACATTGAACCCTGTATGTGTGTTTGTTTTTTGGTAGGGAAGGGGGAATAATGGAAGATAAAATAGTTTATGTAGACAATTTCAGAGCAGAAACCTATTTTTAGAACATGTTTAAATTTAACTGTATAACTGAAGCATGAATTCGGCATCTTTATCTCTGTATAGTTTAAAGACTTTGTCACAATTTTATCAGATAGGTGTTGAATCTGTATAAACAATTGTTTTATTATGTGGAGCACTACTTTTTTTTACCAGCTCCATTTTTGATACAGTTTCTAATTAGGAAGAGGAGACAGCATTATTTTACCTTCTTCTTAGGTCTGCAGGTTGTTGTGTGTGTGTTTTTTTTTAATGCAATATGAATCTATACTTTGCTTACTTTTCTTGATGGAGAGGCCTCAATGAAGAAAAATAGGGGAGCGTTTTTAGAAAAACAATTGTGATCACCTTCATCCTTCTCTCTCTAGGTATATGTGCCTTCAAGTTGCTTATGGCAACCCATGAATTTCAAAGAGTTTTCTTAGGCAAGGAATACTCAGAGGTGGCTTTGTCAGTTCCTTCTGAAATATAGCCTACAGTACTCATTACATATAACAGACTTTTAAACTATTTTCTAGATATATGCCTTTCTAGAAATATTTGAGGAATTTATTTTGTAGGAACATCCAGTGAATTTCCTAGGCAAGGCGATTCCACTGCTTCTCTGTCTTTTTAGCTTTTAACATCCAAAATTAGTCTTATTATTAGCATTCATAAAGACATTGCTAAGCTACTCTTCAGCCTTAACACACACACCCCGAAGAAAGTTTACATGAACAATAAAGAGAAACTTATTTAAAGTAACATGATTAAAATAGATGGTAAAATCTAGTGTTGTGCATGCAGACTTTGCTTTTTCAGTGGGGCTTCCCCGTCTTTCTTTCCTCTTGCAGTTTCCCAGTGACCTCCTCCTCAAAAATTCTGTGCTGAAGAATAGATCTTGAAGGCACATTACAGATGGGGTGGGGGAATCACAGCATTCCATTGTTGGAAGCTGTACCATCAGTGGGAAGGGTTAAGTGAAGGCCATCTAGAGTATTAAAACCGAATCAAACTGAAAACCATTAAAAGCCAGGTGAAGTAAACTAGCCACCTAAAAGTGATGTAGTCTAATGGTATTTGGCAAAGAATTCTTTGAACAGGTAGAAGAGGGCCTGTTATGTATTTCTGTATTCCTTTCAACTGATCCTCTTTTGTGAGGGAGTTTTAATAGGACCTCTGAAAGGTAATTAGAAAAAATGTTTTCCTGCTGAAATGTTTTGTTGTTTCAAAGTTCCCCCCCATTTATTCTGTAATCAAATGTAGCTCTTCTTTCCACTTCCTTAGAGAGTACTCTTCCTTTTAAATCATTCTTACTTCATATGAAACAATACTTTTCATAGTTTTGTATTATTACAGTCAACTACCTTGACACTAGTGATACATAGAACAGTACCAAAAACATTGTAGTTAAATACATTTAGAGACTATCAAATTGATTTTTTTAAAAAATCCAATAAACATGTATTTCTGTGTGTGTTTGTGCATGCCTGCGTGCATGTGTAAAACTGGGGAAATCATATTCCTGGAAAAAAATGGCACAACAGTTTTTTTTTCTTTTTGAATGTTTGTTTAAATGAGATCAGTACCCAGCACTGAAAACAATATTAATCTGAATATTTTAAACATCTGTGAACAATGCTTTTGGGTTATCTCGAGATAATATAAAAGCAAATGTTCAGCCATCAGCATCACTGGATTTCTTCTTTTGTTGTTTTGACCAGTCACCCAACATGCGTTTCTTTGGGTTAAATAGTTATGCCTTTTTCATTTTAGAACCCTGCTGTTTCTGTAAATGTGATGAAATCCATACACTAAGCAAAAAATAGATTAGTTTCAGTGGAGCCTTGAGCTGTTCATTCATATATTCCCCAGAGCTGCTGAAAAGGTTTCCAAGGTTAGGAAAATAATTATTTTGGGTGTTGTATTTAATTGGCAGCACAGTTTTGAAAGACTTACCAGAAAGTTTGTGAAATTATCCCGAAGCAAACTTTGAAGCCCTGCAGTTGAAAGTAAACTAGAACTACCTTCTTTCATAGCATATTGAGTGAAGAGCTTTAAAAGATTTTCAGTGCTGAAGTTTTCCATGTTTTTGTATATTGAAAAGCTGTAAAAGAAAATGCAGAGGTGACATGTTTTGCATACATAAGGGAAACACTGTTTTCAACTGAAATTGTTCAGTATCGATGAGAAAATGTAGAACTTATGACAAAGTGATTTATTTCATCGTATGTTAATTGTTGGAAGGGATCACACTGACCATCGAGTCCAACCCTTTGCCAGACAGGAAAACACAATCAAAGCATTCTCAGGAGATGGCCGTCCAACCTCTGCTTAAAAATCTCCAAAGAAGGAAATTCCACCACGCTCCAAGGCAGCATATTCCACTGTCAAACTGCTCTTACTGTCAGGAAGTTCTTTCTAACGTTTGGTCTGAATCTCATATTTACATCTACTTTACTACTCATTCCTGTGGTAACCTGCTGCAAAAAAAATTTCTATATATAACATGGTTTCATGAATTCTAACAATACAATCCTAGACATGTCTTTTTAGATATTAAGTCTCATTGAATGCAATGGGGTTTATTCCTAGTTAAGAAAGTATGGGATTTGCAACATAAAATAGCCCATTCATAGAAGAAACAGACATACAGTGTATAAATCATATTTACCTGATGCTCCAAACCTACAGGCTTTAGTGATCTAATGTCAGAAGCCCTAGACTGAGACACCCTTTATAAGTTTTACTGTCTTGCACTCCACCCTGATTATGAAATGTGTCTTCTTATTAAAACAAGTTGCTGACATTTGTTAAGACATGTTGGTGCTTTAGCAATCTTATTTGTAAAAAAGTATGTATTTATTGTACTGCTTTCACCCTGCCCGTGTATCTGATTGATGTTTGACTTTTTTCTGATCGATATTTTGTGGAAGGGATTATCTAGAATTTTATTGTTGGAATTTTGATAATATTTTACAGCTGGTTATAGCATGTCAGATCTATTGTTTGTCAGGCACATCATAATGTTGAAAAATTTTCCTAGTTTTCTCCAGTCCAAACCTCTGGAATGTCAGGGGCAACACCATAAATTTGTAACTGCATAGTTTCAAGCAAGGAAGCACACAGAGCCCAAGATGTGTCTTGGGAATCTCTTGAATGTATCTGTCCATACGGGACAGATCATGCCAGAAGGGTATCAATGTCTCACCCAAGAAATAGCAAGATGAATATAAACCACTACTCTAATCTAGCAATGAAGAAAGCCATTCCATGTCATTTTAAGCATTTCTAGAAAGAGTTGCTTTTCTCTTTCTTAAATAAAACTTCTCTTCATATAGATTTTTTGTTGTGACACTGTATTCAATTTTGAGCTCAAAGGGATTAATTTGGTCTATGCCATATGCTATTTGAATCAGTAATTCAGACCTGCAATAATATTTTTGGCATTCTGTGTTTGGCCCTTTTAATATTTATTTTCATTTACATGATATTCATTTCTGTCTCTCTATGATGTTCTACCTCATTATTTCTTAATATATTTTACCTATATCCTGTTCTACTAGACTAGATTACAAATTTACTATCAGTCACTAGAATTATCATATCAATTAAGACTTTTTTCTTTGTTAAAAGGTTGAAAGCTGAACTCAGGCTATTTAAGCCAAAGAAAAGGCTGAAATATGCTTCCATACAATACATTAGAGGAGAAGTATTGAATGTTGGCAAGACTATGAGTATTTAAATTGTTTTTATTTCCCAACACAAATGCATAAAAGTAATCATATAATAAAATGAGATTACAGATAAGATGACATTTTATTTATTTATATATATATATATATATATATATAATAAAAAGAAAGCTACACTGGCTTCTTTAGCTGTCATAGTCTACTTAAGAGATTTGATTTCAAATCAAAGTCCAGATAGTACAACTGCTTTATTAAATTCACTATATCTTAGGCTCTGATTGCAGGTTTTCTTCCCAGTATCAAATGAGCGCCTCAGTTTCAAGAGGGCCTTCTTTATTGCCTTCTGCTTTTACAAGATGAAAGGAATCCTCAACAAAAATGGCTTCCTGGCTTCTCCTGGAGTTTATATTTTCTCCCCTTCTTCCTGTATATAGATAGCAGATTTGTGAAGATTTGGGTTACAGATTAATCTAGCATTGTGTGAAGTTATAAATGACTGTTGATGGGAAGCAAACAGAGGAAGAGAGACATTAGTACCTCTGTTACTGCTGTGCTTAACTGACTTCAGATGTAGATTGCTGGATTGCACCTAGTGAATAATAGTGTTCTAAATCTGCAAAATAGCACCCTGTACATTTTGACTATGACCACCACTATAGTTATGTTGTGGGCTGTCTTGCACTGGTTTATTAATATGATAAGTTCTGCCTTTTACTCCATGTTTTATCTGTTCCATCTGAATACCCCTTCATTTCTCATAGGACAAATATAAACTAAATGTGTGTGTTGAATCTTGGCATCTTTAGAATAGGTCACTCTGAAATTATTACTGGTCTTTTCTGTCTTTTCATTTTCTGCATATTCTTTTAGCTTTGCTAATAAGTAAGATCTATGGAAATGTTTTACTTCTTTGCTGTAAACTATTGTTATTTTTAGATGGACTGCTATGCTACATTTCAGTTTGCTTGTATTAATTTATATAATCACAACTGAACACTTTTGTTAGCCAAGATTTGTTAGTTAATTGTTAGGAAAGGGTCTTTTTGTATGTTTTATAAAAACTAGAGAAATTATTGTTTGTTCTATAAGTATTTACTGAGCAATTGTTGACAGCAGGCTGTATTCTGAAATTTTAGAGAAATTCCCATTCTTTTTATCCAGTGGGGTCAGGTTTTGGTACACCTAATTGGCAATAGCACTGAAAAATGGCAGCATGCTAAGTGTTTAGAATCTGTACTTTTAATATTCTAATTATTTTAAGAAGACTATTTTCTAAGCTTATATGACAGTTTAAATTGACAAGTGTTGAGTGCAGCACAGTAGGTTGTTGTTTGCCTTCGAGCCATTTTTGACTTATGGCAACCCTAAGGCAAACCTATCATGAGGCTTTCAGGGGTTGAGAATATCTGAGGTGCCCAAGGTCACTTAGTGGTTTTCAGTTGGCCAAGCGGGGAATCAAACCCTGGTCTCCAGGATCACAGAATGTAGCTCACATCACTACACCACACTGGCTCTCAGTTGTCAGGTATGCCATGTGAAATAGCTAATATTTATGTACTATCAGTTAAGTATTTATTTCAGGACTTCTATAAATAAATTTCAAAACAAAATTAGTAAGACCAGTGCCCAAAGGAAGTGATATTACAGTCCTCTCTTCACATTCATGGGTTTGACCTTCACAAATTTGATTATTCGTGAGGTGCCTGTGTACCTTCTCCTCCCATTTCCTTCCATTTGTCTGGGTGCAGAGAGGGAAGGCAAGTGCCTGTGATAACTGAAGCCCCTGTCAGAGCTGCTGATGACAAGCAGCAGCTGTTGGTCCCTGTGGCTCTGGCTGGAGATGAGTCCTGCAGCTCAAGAGCTCCCCCTGCTGCCATGGACCAAGCAGGTGCAGATGTCCCTCTGCCTGCTCCTTTAGAGCAACAGGGATCCGATTCTGAAGATGGTTTGGAACCTGTGCCAATCAGCCCACAAACAAGGCAGAGACTCAAGAGGGCTGACCAAAGGGAGGCTTCCTTGATTAAGTTCAAGAAGCAGTGACTAGCCACACCTGTGTCTTGGGCTATATAACTGCCTGCCTGGAAGCTTTCCTTTGCTTGTGGCAAACTTTTTTCAAGCCCTCCTCTTGCCTGTTCCTTGCTCCCAGCACTCGGTTCCTGCTACCTTGAATTGATCTCTTGACCCTTGGCTTTTGGAACTCTGACTACGGCTTTTGCTTGATGCTCTGGTAAATGAACTCCCTTGTGTAAAGTGCTTGCTTGTCTCCTCCCGGCTGGACTTTGCTGGCTCTCACGCTCCCTTCTCTGGGCTGGCTTGCTGCCCAGGTCTCTGACATTGACAGTCCCCAGAGAAAAGGCAAGGAAAAGGGGGAAGGCATATACATGCTTCTCTTCTCCCCTCTGGAGCTCCCCCTCCCATTCCTTTGCCTCTGGCCTTGGTGCTGAGAACTCATCTGGAGCCAAAAGGCAAGGGAAATGGGGGAGGGAGGGTCACAGGAGCCTGCCTTCTCCCCTCTGAAGTTCCCCTCTCCTGTTCCCTTGCCTTTGGCCCAGGCACTGAGAACTCACACTGAACCAAAAGGCAAGGAAATAGGGAGGGGAAGGCTTGTGCAAACCTTCCTTCTCCCCTCTGGAGCTTCCCCCACATTTCCTTGCCTCTGGCCCTGGCACTGAGAACTCATGCGGAGCCAAAAGGCAAGGGAAGGGGAAGGCTCGCATAAGTCTCCCTTCTCCCTTCCAGAACTTCCCCACCAGTTCCCTTGCATCTGGCCCCAGCATGCAAAAGGCAAGGGAATGGGAGGGGGGAGTCCCAGAAAGGAATGAAAAGGCATCATACAGGGGAGTTATTTGTGTGTGTTTTTTCTGCTTGCATGAAGGTTCTGCACCCTGAACCCTCGTGAAAGTGGAGGAACCACTGTAAAGATATAGCCTTATAATGACTATAGTTCTGTATTTAACATAACATTATTATTTACTGGGTAAGATTAATGAATGCAATGTTTAAGATTCCCACAATTGGATCATCTTTCAAAGAGTAGGATTTACTGATCTCTTCCAGCAAACCATGAGTTTTGTGGTGGCTTTAAATCTAGCAGATTTATTTTAGATGCATGAAGTAGAGGGTTAGGGCTCCAGGCTTATATGCACATCAAACATAACACTTGGTAGTACTGATGTATAGGAAGTGTACAAACATCATACATTAATCATCTGAAATAATTAGATGGTTGCGACACATTGTCTGCCTTACATGCCCAGAGCATTGGCCAATATCAGAACAGGACTTCCTGTGTTTTTGTTCATAAGTGCCACTTCCAGTTCTTTCCATTTTGTAAGTGGGTCATGGTGTATAATGAAGGTGTGCTTGCTTCTCCACATTCAGAGAGTCTATTAGCAAATACAAATGGTTAAATTTAGTTATTGATGAGTAGAGAATCACAGTGAATAGCACAAGTTTTAGCTATCCGTGTCATGCAGCTTGTATTGAGACTCTTTCATGCCTGGAATAATATAGTTAATTCGTTGTCAGGTGTATCCTCTTAGTCAGCAGATGATTATACCCTAGAATGAAATTGCTTATTTATCAGCCTTTCTCATTGGTCAACAGCATGACACTAATTACTGTGGATTTGTTTTTATAAAATGTTCACATTTTTTTGTGCTCTGTAGCCTTTCAGTTCGAACTAGAAAGTAACTCATACATGGTAAAATATTTGATTTTCAAGCATGTCATTGAGATGATGGGATAAAAGAACCAGAACTAATGCATGTAATCAATAATATACTGATTTCTTACTGGCAATAAAGGTGTTGCCATGTAACAGGCTAGAATGGTATACATTTAATTGGCTGGCCATGTGGTCAGCTGGTTGTATATTCTGTCAGGTGCCAACATTTTACATTAAATAGTAGGACAGAATAGAAGATTGACCATCAAGTAATTATAGGTACATTGTGTTATTGTATTACTCCTTATGAAACCCAGGAGCACAAAACTTTCAACAGCATATTTCGTTTGTGTTCGAAATGGCTGATTATATATTACATTTTAAAATTGTATACATTGTCTGAAACTTTGATGTGGAAAGAACCCCATATGAATTTGCCATTAAAAATCCAAACTCATGGTGTTCCACAGTCTGAACATGTAGTACACCCTTTCATGTAGCTCAGTTTCACTTGGATCTGACTGTGAAGAAAATTCTTTTAAAAAAAAAATAGTGGCAAACCAAAATGTCAGTTGAATACATTCCCAAAGTAAAATATATATTTTCTGTTACATTTTACCATTACACAGTGTGTTTGTATGTATTTCTTCCTACTTAGGCTTCAATCTGTGCACATAAAAATTTGGGCTAGAGTCTACAGCAGAGCTTTCCAAACTTTTCATGTTGGTGACACACTTTTTAGACATGAATCATTTTGCAACACAGTAATTCAGTTTTATGCATAATAAATAAATAAAGCATAAACATAAATCATATATTTTAAAAATATAAATGAAACGTTTTCATAAGATATGTTGTATCTCCATACATTTCATTCTTGCAAGTTATGTATGTATCCATACTTAGTAGCAAACCAGAGGTTAAACTAGCTAACTGCCTCCCTTGCCAGGGTCTTTCAGCCTGAGGCAGCAGCAACAACAGTGGGAGAGGCAGCCCTTCCATCTGAGCCTGGCCCACTGCTGCCGTCCTCACCGGGGTCTTTCTTGGCCTGGCGTGGTGGTGACACACCCACACACTGCAGCTGACACACTAACATGTTGTGACACGCAGCTTGGAAAGCTCTGGTCTACAGTCTAGAGTATCTTATGCTGGAAGAAATTAGTTGGTCTTAAAAGTACCACAGGATTCCTTCCTTCTTTTTATCTTAGGGTTGTTTTCTTCCCACGAGCTCATTGTTTGAGCTAAAGGATTTGTCTGCCTGAAGTGCTGTCATCCTTTGAGAATGAGAAGTGCCCAAATCATCCTAGGGGAAAACCAATGTGTTGTACAGGATGTGCCATCAAAGCCTTGATTGGAATTCAGAGTAGCTGAATCCTGCGGCTTGGATACACCTGAATTTTAGTCTTTGTTGTACCAATCACTAATAATAATTGACCACAGATATGGAAACAATGGATTGATGGTATCTGAAGACTATCTGTGATATAATGTGAGATTGTGTATAATATTTTGGCCTATCCCATCAGTTCTATCCAACATTATCTGTGGTAAGAGATTCTGGGAGTTGTGTATCTGAAACGTCTGTTTCAGGAGAAGGTGGGATGTAGTAATAGCTGTGTTTTAGTAACTAAAAATATGTGTCACATCCTAACTGGGACTGTTGAAACAAAAAAAATGGATTAGAGTTGTCCCACACCCAGTAATATCATTACAGAAATATGCTGATAGAGAGATTGGGTGTGTACAGACGGAAGAAGTCATGTTGGGTGGAGTGACAGGGAAAAGGCAGAGTGGCAGAGTGACAAAAGAAGATTGTAGGAGTTGAGTGAGGGAAAGGAACAATGAACAGGTATTAACCAATGCACTTATAAGACATTGAAGGATAATAAGAGCTAGTTCATTCAAACAAATAACCACAAGCAGCTTGTTATGACAGGAATTTGGATGAATGCAGTGGTTATAATATAACAATTTTAGAATTTCAAATATAGCAAAAAGTTTCAATTATACCCTTTTTACCCACTTTTCTTCCCTTTTTAACAACTGTCTGTCAAAACTGCAAAGTGTTTTTCAATCTGTGTCCACCACAGGGAATACCTGTCTGCCTGTGTGCATCATAGCTACAGGTGTGTGAGGCATAGACACTTGAGACTTTGCATGGTTGCTAAGGCATCCTTAGGAGTGTACACCTTGGGGTCACTTTGTTTTAGAAATGGATCCATTAATTATAATATTTGTATAGCCCACAGTGCCATCATCAGTCAGCAGGTGTAGCATAGTGACCCTAACCCTCCCTAGAGCCAAAATTGCAATTAAGCATAACATTGTCCTTTCTGCAGAAGTATCGAGGCAGTTCTATGTAATACTGCTTTTCTTGAAGCCCCTCAACTCTTCCAACTGTGAAAAGAGAGGAAGGTTGAATATTGCTGCCTGGTAAATGAGAGAAGGAAAGTGAGAAGAAGGAAAAGCTGAACAAGCCTTGAGATGGAGGAAAATAAAGATGAGGAAGAAAAAGGAAGAAAGAAGGTTGCTGCAGTAGAAGACTAAGGGTTTTTTAAAAAAACTTGCAAAGCTGGCTATGTTTGCTACCATTCAGTACAGATAAGGTGTGGAAGTAAAACCACATATTTAATTATTTTGTTTCTATTTACTCTTTTATTGCTCTTTTGATAATAGGTATGTAACCTAAAATGAGACATACAGAGGATTGTTATTTTTCTATCACTTGTCTTTGTCATCTCTGCCACTATACACATGGGGCAAATTATTCTTTGTAGTAGTAGGTATTTTACCTGATGTTGAAGTGAGTGCTGTGTTCTTGTACATCAGATATAGTGAAATATACATTCTGTACTATGCCTATGATGTAAAGATAGCTGAGAGAATAACACTGTGTGTATTTACTGAGATATTTTTATTGTCACAACCATGATCTCATGTCTTGGAAATAAATTTACCCATTGCGTTCAGGATTTCTTTTCTTTATGTATCTGTTTTGATTTCTTTCTAGTAATTGAAATGTTCTGTCTTCTTATAAGGCCATATTATTGCCTTCACCTTCTTAATTTGGCCATAACAGCTTCAGACTACTTTCTTCTTCCTGCTTCTTCTTCTTCTTGTCCATTTCTTTGAATATGGCATCAGTACTTGAAGCCGGTGAATTTAATAAGAACCCAGGGTATAATAGCTAATGGATGTCAATATACTTTGGTAATAATTGGTTACGATAAGTTTGATATTTTTAAACTTGCTGTTTCTGTGTTGTGGGCTTGTGGCACATTAATTTCAAGTATTTATCTTCTGTAGGTGTTGTACAGTATGGCTTCATATACACTATAATTCTGAACATATTCACATGTACATAATTTCCAGTGAAACGATTTCTGCCATTGCTTTTCAGACTGAGATGCTAGGCAGTTAAGATTTTATCTTTTAGAAAAAACGCTGAAAGTGATTCTTAAGAAACTTGAAATAAGATTCTAAACATATCTTCTGAAAACAAGTGCAATGTTAGCTCTTGTCAGTGAAGGGTATGAGCTGACATGCCTTTCCAAACTCATCTCCAGCAATGACTGTGACTTTAGTCTGGATTTCTTTAACACGATCTGTGAAAGTACAAGTGGACTTCCTCTTGCTTAATATTTCACTTAAGAGTGAGAAAGCTGTCTCAGACTCTGTGAAGTATATATGGATTTGACAAAGTACATATAAATTTATGAAGCTATAAATTGGTGCATTGTTAGATGAAAGAGAAATGCTTATAGATTTTAGTTGTATATTTTAGTTTTAATTCTCTACTTTCTGCAGGCCCACCTCTAGTCCATGGAAAATTTTGGCAAATGTTAATTCTATGGATGAAGTAATTCTATGATTAAGTAATTGCATATGTACAGTTCCAGGTTCTTCCATATGCAGTGCTGCCTAAATATAACAACTCTGAGTTTGTCTTCAGTGTGTCTAGAAATGGTTTCTTAACTAATTCCGCAGTTTACACCGACAGAGTTGGTTAGGTCACACATTTTTAAAACCTACTTGCTGGAAATCTTCCTTAGGTCTTCAGTAGACATATTGAGTAGATCTTTAAGAACACTTGAAAAGATAATGATCTAATGTCTTTGTCAATTAGTAAGGCAAATAAACTGGGTGAGTGAATAAAAACTAACCACAAAATGTGTTAAAATATCCATGTGATTTATTGGTTCAGTCCTAAGTAGAGGAGAAGGGAAAAGATGCATCAGCCTCAGCGTGAGGTAGAGAGGTGATTTCTTCAGGGCTTTTATCCTAGCAACTCTCCTTTTTAAGAATGTTCCTTCTTACTGCAATCAACAAGAAGAAAAATACTGATACCATTCTCACACAAGTATAAATAAAGGGCTTGACCGTTGAGCTTCACAAGCTAACAAAAGCACTGTGAATTCAGCAGGTCTAAACCCACCCCAAGAACAGCCTGACTGCTGGAAGCAGATTGGAATACATGTGGGACCAGTTTTGTATCTATGCAGATTTCTGCTGACATAACTGGATTTCCTCAGGTAGAAATGCTACTCCCATTCTTTATCAACAGAACTCCCCTCACAGCATCCTCTTGGGGGCTTAGACATCCATTTGTAGTCTCACACACACACACACACACTTATCAAACATACTGTACTATGCTAAAACTAAACTTGAAGTGTTTAAAGAATAATAAAATTATAAATCAGAGCAAAATAGTTTTAACAGTAAAACAAAATTAATAGCAATAAAAACAATCATAAAAAATATCAAGAAGCATATCATTAAAACCTACATCTCCTAGAGGATAATTATCATTTTTTGCATTAGAATATGAATATATGTGCATGCCTGTGTGTGTGTGTGTGTATACAGACACCCCCCACACCCTTTTATTTTAAAATATTTTATTTTAAATTATTTTATTTTAAAATATTTATTTTAAAATATTTAAGTGATTGACTCATTTTTGTATTATTCAACAGCAGTGTATGTTTCATATTTTAAATTGGTTGCCTCTCTAAGCAACAGTGTTTGTAAGACTGATAGGAACACTTTATTTCATTTCATTATATTGTATTGTAAGCCACCTTTCTCCCAAAATTGGGACCCAAGGCAGCTTTATTCTTTAAACATTCAGTAACAGCTTAGTCGTGACTGTATGCAGGTTTAACTTCCACAGATTCGATAAGTTCAAGTTTCTTCACCCCCTGCTCCTCACTTTCGGCACTTATTTTCTGGGGAAACCTTCCCTCTTGGCAGTTCCCATCAGGTTGCTCAGCAATTTGAAAACAACCCCAGTTCTCTTCCACCACTAGCAGCCACTGCCTGCTTGCAGTGCAGTTTCTTAGCACTAGAAGCCCACTCCTGATGCCCCTCACACACCTTAGGAAAGAGATGGGCTAGAGAGAGGAAGTGTAGGCTTACCATGCCAACCCATGCCTTTCATTCTCCTTTTCCTGATGGTTTGGATCCTGGGTGCTTGTTCTCCACACCATGCCTCAGCCCCCTTTACACACACACACACACGCACACACATTTTGATATTTGTGGTTTTTTCACTTTTGCAAGGGTCCTGTGCCCCGACCCTAGCAAATGTGGAGGAACAACTGTACAGTGTACTGGATTGTTCAGAAAATACTTGCATTGGATTGGGTCCGACAGTTATACTCAGAATTGCAGCTAAAACAGTCTCCTTTTCACCATAAAATCAGGGAGGATGTATTCATCCAGTCTCTAAGTAGATCCTAGATGTAGAATGTATTAAAAGTTTTCATGACAAATACTGAAAACCATAAGATGAGTCAAAAGATTACATTTTTTGAACGCTGTATTTATGAGGATCATGTTTTTTCATGGTAGTTCCAGAGGCAGGAATCGTATGATATTTATTATTTTGACTGTTGAATCCTCTCTCTCTTCTCATTTTTTTTCTGACCTGCCTTGCCAGTTAACAGAGCTCTATTCTATTCTTTTCTTTTCCTTACTTATGGATATGAAAGGTATTGGAGGCTTCAGTTCAGTTGTAAGAAAAAGAAAAAGAGAAAGGTGTTTGTGTTTGAAGCTCAGTATGAAAGGCTGCCAGGGCTGTCATCAGTGAAGAATACAGGGAATCAGTGAGGAGCTACCCCATCAGAGACTTCAGTTGACTGCTGATCAACAAGTCTTTGTGCAAGCCTCCAGTACACAGTTGCGTATGGGTCAGTTCCCTGCCAACTCACAAGCTTCTGAACAAGCTGCAGAAATGGCACTGAGAAAATTATTGTCTCCTCAAATGAGTCTGAAGGAGTGGCTGAGGTTTCTTGTGCCATTGTCCCATCCACTTTTGTTTCAAAATTCCTTATGTATTTCTACCGGAAAGGATCCTTATTGATCTAGAGTATACTTTCTGTGGCCTTCCAGACCCAACTTAAATATAGCCAAGTAATATTTTGAATACACCATTTATTTCCATTACAAGAAGTATTTTGTTGTTATAAAAAAAATCCACCAATTAATTATTCCACAAACATGATTGAGTGGGTGCTTTGCTGATAAAAACAATGAAGTAAGGCTTGAAAATCCACTCTTTTGGTACTGCTATTCTTATGCTGTTTGCAGAAACATCTTGCATGTTTTGCAAACTCAGTGCATAGGAACCTCATTGGCATATGGATATGGCCAGTGCAAACCTCATGCTTGTAATCTGTTAGCTAAATTGCAGGACTATGCACACATTTCATGCCACCACCAACAATTTCCCCATGATCTGAACCAAAGTTTGACTTTAAATCAGGACTTGAAGTGTGTTCCTGACCCTTGTTGGAGTTCAGTCTTGCTTAACAGTTATCTGTTTAATATTACCCAGTTTTCCAAAGGTTTTTTTTAAATTCAGTTCTTAGAATTCATATTTAAACCAGCATAGAAAAGACAGGATGGTTGTACAGTATGGAAAGGAAAACTGGTGCTATGGAGTGCATTGTATTCACAGTTCCTTAAGCATGGAAAGTGATGCATGTGCACCATTTCCCACAGTATCTACATCTAGATCTTAATTTGGTTTTATTTCACAATAGACCAATGTATCTCAAATTTTGAGGACTTGCTGAGTAACATGTAGATAATCCAAGTAGGATTGTCACATATAATATATTCATTCTTTGAAAATTCTTTATGGAGTATTTCTTTGCCAGTTTTCTTTCAAATATTGCAAGAATTATCTTCATGAAGAGAGATATGTTTCAAGTAAATTTAAATAAATTGAATTTCATTCTCATTTTAGAGCTTTTCCATATCATTTCATCTGCTTGCCCGGATCTATAATAGAAGCTCATCTGTGAGTCCTTGCAGAATCAGAAGTAAAGGCAGGTGGCAACAAGGGAAAGGGCATTCCCACTGGATGTGGAATTTGCAGGGAGATTCAGATGGTACAATCATTTCAGCACCAGACAAAAATCTTCATGTTTTCCAGGCTTTCTTATACAAATTGAGCTTCATCTGAAAGCCTTGACACCAGAAGTGTTCTGTATTTTGGACTGTTTTCAGATTTTGGAGTACAGTATCTTTTTGAAATAGCCTGGGTCTTGTTTGTTTACTACTTGTTTTGTGTAGGAGAGCGTGAAAATCTGTGAAATGGCTGGAATCCAAGTGTAGTGCTCAGTGTGAATCCGTGCCTCCCACCATTTCACAGATCCTCAGTCTCTCTCTTTTTGTCACCAGCTGCCTGTTTCCACTGTTGAGATGGTGGCTGCAGGTACTCCTCCTTGTTCGTCTCTCAGGTTCCTAGTTTCTGTCTTTTTGCCTCCAGCCACCTGCTTCCACCTTTGAGATGGCAGCTGTGGCCCTTTCCTGATCTGAGAGAAGGAGCAAAAGTGCCACATTCACTCCCTTGAAAGCAGAAGCAGGCAGCTGATGGCAAAAAGTTTGGGTTTTTGAAGGTTTTTTGATTGCCTGATAAGGGAGATGCAAGCTGTATCACTAATTTCTGATGTTTTGCTTGGAGCATTCTCTACTGCTATACTATTTTTCAGTTTCTATCGATTGTTTGGCTGCATTTCTATTTTTACTCTCTTTAAACCATTCTGGCAATACAAATAGGCCTGTGAAAGGCAAAGAATTGATTTCAAGAAATAAATAAGCACTTTCTATAGATTCTGGATACACGAATCTTTCAAACTAAGAAAGAATCTAACCTCTCCCTCCTCCCCCGTTTTGTATTCAGACATTTGTCCTGTCAGTTATTTAATAAAAATGAATTGTATTTTTCCTGTGCTCCAAGTTTTCACATTTAGCACAGATTTGACTGGATTATATCTTCTCTGTAGATGTGGGTGTTGAAAGCATAAGTGTGTGTGTATCTCCATCTGAGCAAGAATAACATCATATGCCTTCTAGTTATAATGAACTGAAATTTTAGTTGAGAATTTTGAAAAATATTTTTGCTTCCAAACCTCAGGTTTATTAATGCTTAAAATGTTTCTGTAATGGTAGAACTTAATTTAAATCTCAATTCAGTTTAAGTAACTAGATTTAACACTTGGGGGTATGATATTCACCACTATTATGTGAAAAGTGCTCACTCAAATCACTTAGCAGTATAGTCTTCTTTTATTCCTTTCTATATACTGTGCTCTTCTAGTTGCAGGGTTTTAAGGTTTCAGTGTTGCATTCACTTGTCTGTGAGTAAGCCCCATTCAGCTCTGTGACGCTTATTGCTGGGAAAGGATTGTGTTGTAAAGTGTCATGTTATGTCCATTGTTTCTTGCAAAGGCTTTCCAGACCTCAGCAGATCAATGTGGGTTACACATTTGACACTTCACCTTCACTTTAGATTAAGCAATAGTACCATTTCACTGGTTTGCAATATGAGTAAAGCATACAAATAAAGCTGGGGCTCCTCCGTGACTCTCCATATATTCATTTCTGTGTAGTATCCTTTGTGGTCTTTTTGCATAGTATCCTCTTCAGTTTATTTCTATCATGTGTAACATTGGCCCTTTCTGCATGCGGCGAGGGAAACACTCCCTGCCGCTACTCACCGGCTTTTTGGTGGGTCCGTTTGGGTCCATCCTGATGAGGAGCAGTGCGAGCTCATCGCTCTGCACTGCTCCAGCATCCAAAATGGCGGCTTCCGGTTGGTGGAGGCTCTCCACCAACCGGAGAAGCTTGCCAGCCTAAAGCCCACCCCTAGCAGATCTGCACCAGAGCACGGTGATGGAGCGACACGGGGTCGCGCGCTCCATACTTTTTAAAAACCTCTTAAAAGAGGTTTTTAAAAGCACGCTGCGCGACTGGTTCCGGTCACTCCAGCGCAGACTGAGGTGCGGAACTACAAAAAGTAGTCCGCCCCAGTCCACTCCACGGTGCAGAAGACCAATGTTGGAGGTTGCTGTGCACCGTTTTAATAGGTCGGTGCGGAAAGGGCTATTATTTTATTAGAGATATATGTGAATTAATCTTGGTGTTTATGTATTTTTTTTCTTGTCCAAAATATAAATAATGCAAGCAAAAGTAAATATTTTTCTTTTTTAAGGTCATTGATATGCCTGAACACAATCCTGGAGACCTCGGAGGAACCATGAGACTAGGCAAAAGGAAAACCATCTTTAAAACAGAGGATTCTGTTCTAAGTAAGTTCTAACTCTTTGGCCAATTCACTTGCTTTAGTAGTGAAAACCTTTATGTTTGTCGTATTTAGATGTATACTATATGTAGCCCTTAGGTGTAATTTAATTCAGTATGTTCCATTCAAACATATTATTTATTTCTATATCCCACCCTATATCTGAGGATCTCATGGCAGCATATAATAAAATTAGTTTTAGGGCAGTTTGAAACAATAGCAATAATTTTGAAAGATGAAATGTGTATTAAATCATTTATCACTTAAAATAATACAATTTAAAGCCAGTTAAAACAGTGGGTCCTTGGTATACACTAGGGTTTGCTTCCAGAACCCTCTGTGGATACCAACATTTCTGGATGCCCAAGTCCCATCATGTACAATGGTGTAGTAAAATGGTATTCTGTATGTAAAATGGTGAAATCAAAGAGGGTTTTTTTAGGGTTTTTTGTTTTAATTTTTTGGAATACGTTCGAGCCATGGTTGGTAGAATCTGTGAGTACAGAATCTATGGATAAGGAGGACTGGCTGTATTTAATTGTGATCAGTGTTAAAAATGTAATGGACAAGTTCCTCTGGAGTTATAGGATAGGGGTAATTTGTCAGAAGAGTGCAGGTTGAGGCAGTCTGTAAAATTATGCAAAAGCACACATATTGATTGCTAAATTAAAAGATGCAGCCTGTCTCAATGGACAGCTGGCAAAACTAGGACATGGGAGAGGGTTTCCTTTGCTACAGCACCCCAGTGTTGGAATTCCTCCCCCTCAGAATTCTACCCGGTTCCAACATTGGTGTCATTCCAAATGAAAATGTGCCTCTTTACCAAAGCTTTTTGGGCCTGATTGATTTTGTCTGAATTTACATGTGTGGGTGGATTAAAATTGTTTTAAACTCTTTTAAGTGGTTTAAACTGTCTTGTTTTAAATAGTAAATGTCTTAATATACTTTTAATCTTCTAAAGTTATTCTAATTGTTTTAAATTGTTTAAGCTTATTTTATTGTACATAGTTCTGAGATCCTTGAATGTTGGATGGGATATAAATATTTTAATAAAAGACTAAAAGCACCTGGGGAATTTTTTAAAAATGTATAGTGTTATTTCCATATCATAAATGAAATACATAGACAATTAATGACTTCACATCTTATCCTTCTGTTTCTCTTATGTGGTATTGGGCCACCTGTGACATGGTGAATAGAAAATTTCAGGGTCTGATCAATTTATTTGTCTCATGGCTATAAGTGAGCAGACATCTACTTCCCATCTGACTAGCGCCCACACTTCTACCAAAAGCTTTCTGTGTAAAAGTACCTCTCTTTGCTCAGTTCTCCATGGAAAATCTTATCCATGCCAGATAAGCTTTCTGTTTGGAACATGATAGAGGGCCTTCTTGGTGGCTCCTCCCAGGCTTTGGGACTGCCTTCCTAGCTAGTGCAGCTGACTTTCTCTTTACTGTACTTCTGTTGCCAAGTGAGACCTTTTTTTAAAATAGTAACAAGATTTTAGGAACTGACTGTAAGGGTTTTTAGTAAGGGTGCTGTTTTATTCCTTTTTTATCCTTTGCCTCTTTAATGGATTTGTTTTAAATGTTTTTAATTTTATGATTGTATTGTATTGATAATTGATTGATAATTGTATTTTAACATGTTTTTCTATGTTCATACTTTGCAACTTTGTGCTTTTATCTGCATTTCAAATTTTGTAAATGGCTTTGAGACCCAATTTTGGGGGGAAAAGAAGATATGATGAAGAATGAAGAAACCACTATCATCCTCAGGCTTTACAGCACCTCAGTGCTGCTTTTGGGGAAAAAATAATAAAGGAAAAATGAAACACCATTCCTCCTTTTCTCTTTACAGAGAAACGAAGGAGCAGTATAGTCTATTCCATGTTGTACTTTTGCAAAGGGCAGCCAGGATGTGTTTTTTCCCAAAAGCCCAAGATGCAAAGTGAGGGGGCTCTTCTCTTCTGCTTCCCCACAAACGAGGACAGCATGATAAATAAATAAAATGATTTTATTCTGAGCTGGAATCTAGAAAGCTGTGCCTCACTTTCCTTCTTAAAAAATTGGAGTGGTGGCTTAGCCATAAAACAACAAACACATACATCATTATTTCTAGTTCTTCATGTCCTCCCCTCCAGATTTCCATTATATGTTGCTTACTTATTTGTCTTGTAGAAGGGAACAGACAGGCATAGATGGCACTTCCTGTAAAAACTCAACATAAGGTGTGAATGAACAACAGAAAGGGACCTGGCCTTTAACCTGCAAGTTGTGTTTTTGCAGAAAGTGTTGACCGTGTTGTGATGCTTCTTCATTCTTCAGATTCCCAAGGGTGGGGCACAAGCCTTCCTTTTCATGGTGAGAAGCTGAGATGTGGGAAAGGGATGCTTTCTCTCCCTTCCTGTTAAACTTTTAAAGGATCTGATGGGAGCAATGTATTGCCAGTCCTTTTTAAAAAAAAATACAATATGTGGAACAGAAGGCAATTCTCTCTCCTCTCTGCCCCCATAACCGCCTTAAAGGAGAGAATATAGTTCTTCTTTCTCAATAAGCTGCTGCTTTTATCCTTCGCAAAATAGCAGTGGTATAACCAAGTTTCCTGTTTTCTGAGTTTCATGGAACACAGAAAAGAGAGGGCAAATAATTCTTGCACTTGTTTCGAATTTTTGGAGGTGAACATTCCAAACAAATGCAAGAAGACTTCAAGAGCACACTGGGAATCATGTTCCAACAAATACTTGTGTCAGGCCTTATAAAGCAACATGAATACATTGGATTACGTCTGAAAGTAAATAGCTACCTAGCACAGAATACGGAGAATATATGTAATATGCATGCCATTCAGTAGCTGAGCACCAGGTGAAGCCTCTTCAAGGCAGCTGCATGTGAGTACATTGTGGTAAACAAAACATGCTATTACTAAAGCATGGTTCATTGTGACCAGGCTGTCTGAGTCCAAGGAAGACTATAGTTGGTAAAACAGGTATAATTGGAATTAGGCATCTTGAGCTACTGCAGGCACTTGTAATTCCAGTGATTAAGCTGGGTTCAGGAGTGCTGCTAATGGATGGACATGTTTCACGAATGCTTTAGCTGTGTATTCCTGCCTGGCAGGGGTTGGACTAGATGGCCCTTCCAACTCTAAGATTGTATTAGATGGCCTCTTCCAACTCTAAGATTCTATGATTCTATGAATGTAACTCTGTTATACCCCTGGGACCCCCTGGAGTCCATGTCCTGGGAACCTAATTATTTTATATAAAAATATAGTGAGCCATGGAGAGATATACCAGAAGGACATGTGAGCAGAAAATCTCTGTTTTCTGTTTTACATCCTGGGGTATCTGACAAATGGCTAGTAGGCCACTTGAAAGGAGTTTCTGCAGTGATCAGGCAACAATTACTCTCTGAGGATCAATAAACAAGGTTGTTTGCCTGGAATCTGACACCTAAGGCATGCTTGAATTCCAGAGAGATACTGATCTGGCATCTGGCAGGAAACTACAAGAAGATTTGAGTGTATTTTCTTATCTACAAAGAAAATGATCCATCTTCATAAAAAGATGGAACATCTGGTTTTTCCCAGGGCATGGTTCACAATATATATCTAGACACAGTTCCTTTTTCTTTCAGAGTTCTGTTTGGAGTTTGAAAGAGTTCTTTGGGAAGATGCATTTGGAGTTTTGAGAGTTTTAGTTAGGAGTTTCTCTCAGAATTGCAAAAACAATGGAGATGGTAAACAGCCCAGATTTAGAAAACAATGGTGTTTGCAGACTCCCCTCCTTACAGGAGTGGCTGAGATGTTTTCTCCCAGCTGAAGGATTCTGGATTGGCATCGTATGTCATCAAATCCTTTCTGTTTCTCTCTCTTTCTTAATTTTCATCTCTTTCTAACTTTATAGCCTTGTATGCTTGTTGGAGTGTGTGCAGCTGAATGATTGTAAGAACTTTAACTTTCTATGCTTTTGTAGTGAGTGCAGCTAAGTAATTATAGGGACTTTTACATTTATATTAATAAAATACTTACTGTAATTTGAACAAATGGAGTGATTTTTGACGGGCCCTTACCCAGTAAACATTGGGTTAAAGATCCTCAATTACCCTGTCCTCTGTGCATAGCTAAAGTAGTGCAGAGCTAATTTTTCCCCATAAGAGACAAATTTTGACAGCTTTTGGGAATCCCTTAATGGAGTCCTAAGAAAACAGGGTAACAACTCCACCCAGAATAGGACATCTCAGAGCTTCTCAAGCTCTGGAACTATCCACAAGCAGCCTTTCCCACTTCATTCTCAGCTTGCTAGCTCTCATCTGACTCATTGTTGACTTTAGGCACTGGTCCAGCCCTTGTATTGCTGCATCTGATTCAGATGAAATGGAAAGATAAGAAGATACATGACTGTATGATTATTTGATACTAGAATAGCCCTCCCTATTATTCATGAACCTTTTGGTTACCTAGCTTTAGAGGTTCATGCTGGTGTTGATGTCCTTTATTTAAAAGGCTCAGTAGCACACATTGAGAAAAGCTAATGTATATGACTGAAGTAGAATGTCTAACTTAAATGTTAATGTCCTCATCCCTTTTCCTTTCACTTAATATTTTTTTCCAGAATAAAGAGATATATAATATTGATTCATATTGAGTCTGAGAGTTTGTTCATCTAGGACTGTACTGATTTCGCAGTACTGATTCCTATCTTTGCAACTAGATATCTGATTGGAATCCAGAATGATTCATTGTACTTAGGTTCTGTTGATTTTAGTGGAAACTGAGTGCAGCTAAAAATGACGATACTTTCATACCATCCTAAAGACATTTAATCTTGTTTGATACTGGAAGATGAGCAGAGTCAGGCCTGATTAATTCTTAAATGAGAAGGCAGCAGGAATACCAACTTAGGGCTCAGGGTGAACTGTGTTTGAAAGCTACTGCGACCTGTCAGAGTTGGCAGTGCTGGGTTAGATTGAACAATGGCCTGATTTGGTATAAGACAGATTCTTGTATCTTCCTAATGTAATGTGAATCCAGCTCATCAAAGATTGAACCCAGGACCTTTTTCACACAATCCATACGTTTTACTACTAGCATTGACAAGCATATCTATAATAACCTATATGCAAAATTAATCTAAACTGTAACAGAAAACCCTATCTGCAGTTCCAGAACCACTCAGATTTAGTCTACCTTGAGTATAGTGCGGTAGTTGTCAATTTAAATCAGCGTAGCAGTTTCCAGGCAGTAGAAACAATGTTAAGAAATAAATATGCTATCCAGGCACCAACATATATATATTATTTTATTAAACATAACTTAAGATGTGATTAGAATTGATATTTTTAACTCTTTATTCTCTGAAACATCAATAATATCTATAATCTATATTTAATATAATATAAATAAACAACTGTCTTACCTGTGTAAGCACTCAGAATTCTACACCTGTCTCACTGTCTTCAGGGGCATGCCTGACCATATTTGTCATATGACATTACTGTATAGAAACATAATATTGCTCATGTAAAAATCACAGTATCTTCCTCTATAATACAGGATGGTAAAATAATGTGCTTCTTTCTTCCCCATCCAGCTTTTAGATACATGTTTCACTATCTTAGAAGAACTGACTAGTTACCTAGTTTAGAAGATACAGTTTTGAGAGATGTTCCCTGGTCTCTTAAACATTACAAATGTCCTAGGCTTTGGTTCTTATACATATATGTTTCTTCAATGTGTGTACCATGAAACAATTTGAGGGTCTAGGCTATAGTTTATTAGCTGTATGTAAATCCAGATCCCAGCCCTTCTGAAGACTCCTCCTCTACAAAAAAGTAAAGTTAAAAAAAAAAAAGATCCATTTTCTATTAAGGATGTGAAAAGTTGATTTCCCAGTTTGAGTTTATTATAAACTATTAAGTTAAATGTGAAAACAGACTGTTAGGAGCAACAATAGAAAATAAAAACAAGCCACCAACTGTTTGTGCTTATTTTTAGGAAAACTCTATGGTCAGAAATTTGTAGAAGAACGACACAGACATCGCTATGAGGCAAGTGACAGCTAACATGTAGTAGGGAGTTGTTTGACCATAAAACAAAATTCAAAAGTACACATTGTGGTTATATGTTTATCAGAAACAACATTGTGGTTGTATTTTTATCAGGCCAGATGAAAGGTACTAATGTCATCATGCTAACCTTTGAAGCCCACTGTTCTCTTCTTTACATAAAGGTGCTAAAAATCATTCAAAGTTAAAAAAAAGTGTCACTAAGAGTCACTGATCTCTTTCTTGTCAGAGGTATTTGTTTAAGGTGGTATTGAGGAAGGGTCAGTGCAGATTAAAAGGTCAAACTCCTTAATGGCCATGAGGCAATGAGGAACAAAGGCAGTAAAAGAAATGCATAAAAAATTATCCATTGGCAGCAATAAAGTGCTCTCTTCAGAAGATTTAGGCTAATGTTTCAGATCATCAACTCTCCCTCAGGAAAGACCACCTTAACAAACATTCAAACTAGTTGCAGATCTGTGACTCTAACACGGTCACTTTTCCTCCCATGCATGATTTTTACCATCTTTGCCTTATGTTGAAGCCAGGAGACCCAAAAGCTAATATGATATATTTGGGTTTAATTTTGTTTGGCCTAATAAAGGCCAAATTGTGGCCTAATACCACAATGTATAATTTGGATTTAGCTAGCATAATGTTTCCTTTTATAGTAGTTTTCTTTGAAAAGTATTATAATGTTTGCTGTTTATTAGCAAGCTCACTTTTGATTCAGTGGCTGCAGGACAAAAGATGTCTCTCCTGTGGCATTGCTGCTGGGATTCCTAACGGAGGGGGAAAACATGGGAAAATAGAAGCAAGATATGATTCTGCTGCTTAATTTCTGAGGTTTTTGAAAGGACAGGAAAACAGGAGAGGATTCTCTGAAATATTGCTAGGAAGATTCTGAAAGTTAAAACTGGGAACAGAAAAACACTTAAGCCCTTTTTGGAATATTAATCACCCAGCAAAGATGGGTACAGTTCCTAACAGAAAGGCGCCTCTAAGGTACTGTTTGTAAGGCTCCTGAGACAGAAAAAGATTGAAAAGTAGGGAAGGGCCAAGATACTGCTAAGATTTTGAGATGAGAAAAAGGAGAGAAAGCAGGATAGAGTTTTCTGATGTATTGTTGGATTCTGGAGATTAAAAAAGAGGGTAATGGGAAAACATCCCCGAAATCCCTTTTGCTGATTACTCATTAGCTATTCACAGCTAATTAGCACCCACATCCAGTGCCAGTGCAGATTTACAGCTGGATGTACATTTCCACCAGTAGTATGATATTCTTCCAAATATTTTTGAAACCATCTGTTTATCTTCTTGCTTGTTACTTTTCCATTTTCAAGGTAAATCCTGAGTTGACTCACTTCTTTGAAGAGAAAGGTTTGAAATTTGTTGGCCATGACACTGAAGGAAAACGAATGGAGGTCATTGAACTGGATGGTAAGGACTTCAGCTTATGACAATATCTTATGGAAGATGAAGTGTTTATTGCAGAGAAACATATTTAAATCTCACTGATCAGTCTTACATTAAAGAAAGAACTATTCGATTAAAGCAGATGTGAGTAGTTGTTTGAGGAATTCGTTTTCATGAGGAGACACTTATTTTGACTGTAACCATTCACATTTCAGTGACTGCAGGTTTAATGGTAGTATCTAATCAATAGGAAGACAGTATCTAGGTGAGCTACTATCCAGACATGCCTGCTTGGGGGATGATATCCTATGCTACATTGTTCTGTAAGGGAAAAGGAGCTGGAAGGAAGTGAAGGAAGAGCTGTTGAATTTTTCCCATTGTAGTCTCACTGGTCACTGATGAGGCAGGTGTAATGGTAAACCACTTCACATTTTTGTTTAACATACATTTGCCAGGTAGTTCAAAATCCTCACCAGATACCAGAGAAAGAGCTAATTTCATTTTGTGGATGCAGAATTTAGTTACAAACAACCACTCATTTTAAGTGGTCTTGCAGATATGTGTTAATGAGGTGTCAGGAAAGAAGTTCTTTCTAACTGAACACTCAAAAGATAGTACATTTTCAATATTTTTATTTGAAATATTTATAACTTAATTTTCCAAACAAATCTGAACAGTAGCTGATAGCAAGTCTTTATAGAGTTCAGTTGCACTTATTTATACTTCTACTGTACTGCTGCTTATTACAGCTAAATGTACACATTCATTTTTAGCGATTGCTAATCTCTGTATTTAAAACCTTGATAAAATGTGCCCAAGTATTTTGAAGCCATGAGTTTCATCCCTGCCGTTTGCTTATTCTAAAATATAGGAATGTACATTTTTTCCATGATATTATAAAGCTATTAAAAACAAAATAATTACAGAGAATATGTACAGAGATTTAAAGATAAGCATGTAGAATAAAAATGTTCAAATTACATTAAAAATATAAATATGTTATTATGAAAACCTGAAGCACAATAATTCCATTTGGTGGTCATATCTAATAATGCAATAATACAAGTAACTATTTCTATAATTTCTTGTTCCTCTACACAAAATGTAATTTCACATTTTGAAGATATTTTTAAAAAATGGTATGTCTTAAATAATTTTAGAATTCCTATTAGATCACTCCTGATCTATATAATGACATTCAAAAATATTTCATGTCTTATTTGAATATAATGAATATGGCCGTATTTTTAAATAGCTTTTTTTTCTGAAAGAAGTAAAAGAAGCAATACAATCTAATGATTTTGTAGTAATCCATTGTAGGTGACAAGATGTTTCATTAGTAAGAGAAAACAAACCAGCTAAGGAGTGGAATACTTCTGTCTTACTACAAATAGGCAAGGCATATGAGCAGATGTGAGAATCCTTGTAGCTGATAGGAAGTTGAGCTATGCTTCAGGAGAGGGGTTAATTTCAGAGACTGAAACACATCTTCTCTATGGCAAGTGTTTGTGAGCTGAGAGACATGTATTGCAAGGAGATGTAACTGATTGCAAAGGGTGGATTGATGCTCTGCCCAGTATGATTATCTCTACTTGCCTCACAGCAGAGATGATTCCGCTGAATGTATTACAGTGGGTGGGGGGAATGTGAGATATTTCTTTTTTGTTTTTGTGATCAATGCAAATGTATTGAATAGTAAGAAAAGAATAATGTAAAAACCTACATTTACATAGGAAAAGGATTTGTTTCCTGAGATTAAAAATTAGAAGATATGTGAAACAATGCCAAACATGGTAGGAGAAAAAAAAGGCATGATACATGAGAAGGCTAGAAAAACTATCTTGAGGGGTTTTTTTTTCTAATTTTATTTTCTGTCAAGTCAGCTTCAACCCTGTGAAGGTTAAATCCTGCCAACCCTGTGAATGAGAGCCTGTAATCAGTTGCCCTGCTTGGGTCTTGCAGACCCTGGGCTGTGGCTTCCTCTGTTGAATTAATACATCTGTGCTGTGGTTTTCCTCTTCTCCTACTGTCTTCCACTTTTCCCTGCATTATCATGATTAATTTTTTTTCTCTCAGTGAGTCATGTGATTTGGCCAAAGTACACTAGCTTTGAACTTGCATTAGGGAACTGAGTTGTTAGCCTTGGTCACATATTCTGTTGGTTATGATAAATTTTCCTTGAGGTTCCTTAGAAGTTGTCGATTTAATTATTTATAGTATTTCCCATGTCTGAAGTGTAGAGAAGTAAAAACAACAACAACACACTTGAAGAGAAAAAGAGTACCCCAAAAATAGTCTGGTGAGGAATGAACATGTTCAGTGGCTACAACAGGCTAACATTGGGAAAAATCAGAAAGTGTATTAGTAGTGAGAATGGAATGGCATATCTTCAATGAGGGCAAGTCTAACTGAGTGGGACGGGAAGCTCAAGCACTTAGTTGCAGATCCTAGTTGCATTGACTTGTTTTAAAGGATTGTTGCAAGGATGTACAGCAACAAGAATGCACCCTGCACTCTTTGAACACTTTGAAGGTTTCATGCCTAAGATTACTGTTTTCATTTGTGTAAGATCAGAAACACAGTCATCACAAACAAAATATCTTGTAATGTTTCAAACTGTTATAATGTGTTAAATGCTTGCCTATCTTGTTTTTTAAAGTAGATTTTTTTTAAAGAATATCAGTTTAATTCTTCAGTTTACTCTGTGATCTCTCTTCAGATCATCCATATTTCATTGGTGTCCAGTTCCACCCAGAATTTTCTTCAAGGCCCATGAAGCCCTCACCTCCCTATCTGGGTCTCTTGCTTGCTGCAACAGGTTCGCTCAGTGCATACTTGCAACGTGGATGTAAACTGTCTCCAAGGTAGTAACCTTTTTGCCATTGATACACAGTTCCAGAAAGGAGAAGTCACCTTGGAAGTATTTATAATAGTTATAGTGTCATTATTATTGCTACTATTACTACCACCGTATATGTTAATGACACTGGATTATAATTAATTTCAACAGGTTGTAAGTCTGTATATGGCCATTTGAGACAAACAATTTGTAGGTTAAGAACCCCATTTTTAATCGCTGTACAGTACAACCCCCTTATCCATTTATTCATTATGCACTGATTCAGTCATCAGCAGTTGGCTCCCTGCCTCCACCATTGTGGTGACAGTGGGTGGGAGAGAAGCGAGGAGCACAGGATTGCACCCCTTGCCACCTCTTGCCCCTCACCCTGGCCCAATCGCTCTGGCAGTGGGTAGAAAAGAGGCGAGAGGTGCGGGATCGCGCCCCTTGCCTCCTCCTGCCTCTCACTCCAAGTTCATCACATGGCAGCGGGCAGGAAAGAGGCGATGGGCATGCGATCACACCCCTTGCCACCCCCTGACCCTCGCTCCAGGCCCAATCACCCTGGGGCAGGCAGGAAAGAGATGAGAGGTGTGTGATCGTGCTCCGCACCACCTCCTGCCCCTTGCCCCGGGCCAATCGTAGCAGCAGCGGGAAGGAAAGGACCGAGGAGCACGATCCCGCCTCCTTGCCACCTCGATCAGCAGGGGGCAGGCAGGGGACAGGGTGTTCACTCCTATCCACAGATATCAGTTTCCACAGAGGGTGCCCAGAACCAATCCCCGACAGACACGGGAGTCCTACTGTAATTAATTATATCAATATTGGCTGAAATGAATAAATGAAATAAATAAATGGGATGGGTTTTATAGGAAGCAGTGATTCTGCTAAAGAGATATCGTTGAGGAGAAAGATCTGGAATTGGGAGGATGAAATTTGTGTGTGTGTGTGTGTAAGAGAGAGAGAGAGAGAGAGATCATTTGAAATGAGAAAATATTGATGCAGAGTATTTTAAGACTTTTCTAGGAACCATTACAATAATTCATAGATTTAGCATATATCCATAGTAAGACAGCACTTAAGAGCTCAGGGGTGAACTACGATCTCAGTCAGAAAATCTTTTGTAATAAACAAATACAAGCACACACAGAACTAATCATAAAGCATTTTGAAGTAAAAATTTTATAAAAAGGAAAACAGTATTTACAGTCATCCCTCCACATTCGCTAGGCTTAGGGGCACAGGACCCCTGTGAGAGTGAAAAAACCGTGAATAACTCTAGGCCCTCCCAAACCATATTTAACACACAAACAAGTACGATCACCATATTCAACCCACCATAGATTCTTTTGAGGCATCAGAGTTCCTTCATAAGGCAAAAGTGGGTGGCTGGTGAGGCTTACTGCCAGCTCCACTGCTGCCCCACACCATTTTTAATAGGGACTCACAAGCCTCATTCACAGTTTCTCAGTCTCACGAGGCTTGCAGTCCCTATTAAAAATGGCATAGGGAGGCAGCAGAGGTGACAGCAAACAATCCATAAATAATCAAATCCACAAAAGTGAAACCTGCAGATGTGGGGGGCTGACTGTATTTGGTGCTTGATTATATACATAGCCAGTAAATGTTACAATGTTTTTACTTTGGATAACCTACATTCCAGCATTCATTTAGTCTGTATGTAGAGTATTTATGTAGCACCTGACAATGTGAGAGGGGATGCATGTATATTATAAAACAATGAAGCAGTACCAAAACTTTCTGTTTTTAAACATATACTTAATATTATAATAATAGTAATGAAGTTGTGCTGTTATTATTTACAATAATGTAAATATCAAGTCTTATTCCATGCTTCCTTGGGTATATTCAGAAAAAAGTAAGTACAAAATAAAGTAAGTACAAATATGTTTTGACCATAATCACTGAGAAAGGCTTTGGACAGTCGGGAGACAGCTCCTGAGATTAGGTAGAATGATAGGAGCTTCCACACGATCTTTTTCCCCTCTTCCTTCTACCTTTTTTCACACATTCTTCCTGTTTGTCATTTCATCATCTGTTCCTACATATTAATAGTGAAACTCAGATTTACCCTAATTTAGTCAAAAAGTAGAATCGTGCAGCATGAGATGGAGGTATTATTAGGTCTTGCAGATACACAAGGACAACAGGACAATGCACAACAGCTGTGTTTATGTGCAGCATGAAGCTGAGTGTTGTAGTTACCAGCAAAAAAACAGTGCAGGTTGGTTGTAAAGTTGAAGGCTTTCGTGGCCGGAATCCATAGGTTGTTGTGGGTTTTCTGGGTTTTGAGGCCGTGTTCTGTTAGTATTTTTTCGTGATGTTTCGCCTGCATCTGTGCCTGGCATCTTCAGAGGATCTTCAGTGCAGGTTGGTACTTTGCAGGCAAACTTGAGAGAAAGAATTGTATTCTTATTTATTTGTTTTTGTTCATTTCTGTTCAGTGACAGCTACAGTGACCTCAGTGATGATAATTTTCCAGAAAAAGATCTGGCATCCGATACTAGCTGAATACTGTTCTGAAGAGCAAAACTAGCACAAAGGAGACAGGTAAACTGGATTGTATCTTTCTGTCATATCATCAATGAGAAGTTTGACCCAAAAGAAAGACTACCTTTAGAGAAGCACACGCACACGCTTGACTTTTCATTTTAATAGCCAGTGTGATGTAGTGGTTTGAGTATTCAACTATAACTGTGAAGACCAGGGTTCAGATCCCCACTCAGCCATGGAAATCCTAGGGAAGTCACATTCTCTCAGCCTCAAAGGAAGGCAGAGGCAAACCCCCTCTGAATAAATCTTGCCAAGAATACCCTGTGATAGGATTGCTGCAAGTCATGTTCATGTTATCGTAAAACAGATTCTTGACCCATTTTTTTATTTCTGAACTCACACTTGTCCAGAACTGAGCCCTCTTCAGGTACAAATATGTGTATTTTCCATGCATGAAGAAAGACATTGGAGGAGGTATGACTCCACCTTCATCTGTTGCATCTGTCTGTAGAGGTGCCAGCTCTGTTCTGCCTGTTTTTCAGTATCCTATATAGTAAGGAGACCATGGACAGAGGGGGCTCTCTGCTGCAGTCGCCATCTACACAAGGACATGGTGAAGAAGAGCAGAACTAGTCCTTTTCTTTGCATGCAGAGATGACATGCAATTAGGCCAACTGAAGAGCGCTTTGTTTCCCTATAAATATTAGCTTTTTCCAGATGGCTGTATTGTTGGTGCAAACAGCTGACTTTTTAAAAACCAACACTGTGATCAATGTTCATCTCTGGAGTATATCACAGTGCCTTTATTTTGTGCCATACTCCAGGAGCCTCTCTGTTAACTTTCAGGCTACAAGATGAAGAAGGTAGTGGAGATTTGTTGTGATTTGGACTCCATTCCCCTTATCCTCTCTGTTTCTTTGATATTTGCATTCTTGATGCACGAGGCAAACAATTTGTCAGCTGAGTTTCTAGTTCATCACTAGGGAACACTTAAAAGTTTATTGATATTTTCTTCTTTTCCTGTTTTGTGGACACAATCACTTTCAATTCAAGATTTCCTTGTTAACCTGTTTTTCCAAAGTTATGCTTGTGTACAGACAGGCTGTGTTTATTTCTGTGGAAACAGATGTATAAATAGACTTCACAAATAGACTATGTTTTGGGGTCCCTCCCACATTTGTGGCCCTCACTTTTCTGTTTTCAGTCATTTGGCTCAATGTGCCTTCAACATTTGAGTAGTCTGTTACAATGAAGCAAAACACAGCTGTTTCAAATTCAGCTTTTTCTACTGCTTAGGACAACTTGTAATTTTTACTTCAAGCGGAGTTGTTCATAAGGTTGAATTTCTGCATCAAGTCATGTAGAAGTCAGAACACGAAAGTCTAAATGGCTTCCTCTCACCTGACTTTACCTTCCATTAGACCACAGGCTGAATAAAAGAGATGACTCCAAAGTAGAAATTATTTGTTGGTCATGTGGATCTTGTTTTGAAAAAACAGGGAGAAAATGTAGACATCATAGCATAAGTGGTTGGGACTAGCAGCAGGAGGCTTGTGACCATATTTCGCTCCTGTTTGCTTCAAGGACAGAGGGTTTGATTATCTCTTAATAGGCCAATAGGAATAGTGGGAATAGTAATTACACATGTAGAGAGGGTGGTTGCATAGCATGAATTCTTTTTTATCTACTTCTTCCAAGATTTAAAAAAAAAAATCAAGTGAAAGAAAAGGCATAGTTGAAAAGTTCATTCTGGGATTGGGGGAAGGAGAAGTCTATTGTGTTTTAAAGCTGTCAGAGAAGACTAATACTGACACAGTTGCTTTCCATATGTCTTGTGAAGATCCCCCTGTGTTCCACACAATGCTTTTGCTGCCCCAGAGAAAAATCAATTCCATTTAAGAATTGTAGCTCCTTTAAAACTGCATAAAAGGCTGTTTCATCCTCTGGTGATTTCCAGTGAATCTGTTAGCTGTTAGCTAGATTTGGGAAGCAGGAAGGTATGGGAATATTTTAAATAGATGTTTGAATTCCTTGAAAAATACTTTAAGAGTTGCTATTTTTAAGACACAAAAAATGTGATTGTCAAATGACATGATTGGTACATATTTTTCTTAGGCTATAGTGAAGATGTTTTACTCATACTTGAGATATTTGATGCTGCTTCTTGTGATGATAAATATGCATACCTTTCCATCTTAGTCTTCACTGTTTTATCCAGTTGAGGAGTCTCTTGACAGAAGTAATGTTAAACTGTGCTGATGTGCAGTACTAACCTAGTAACTGGGGGAACTGTATGACAGAGTTATAAAAAATGTGACTGTATGATTTCCCTTATAATGGATTCAAAACCAGGGGTCAACAAATACCTGATTGGTTTATCAGCTAAGCTCCTTGCTTTCCTTGTGACTACTTCCTTACTTCACTAAAATACTCCTGGGGTTTCTGAAAGACCCCTGAATTCTCCTATAATGTGGAGAACTTAAGAAAAAGCATGAGCCTCTCTAGTGTGTTTGTGTATGTGTGTGTTTTACTTTGTCTACATTACTGTGGAAGAACTTCCAGACTCTGGAAAAGACTCCACATTTCTGAGGTCTCTGGCAAGCACACATAACATAGCAGATAGGCAGAGTCTGGCAGGTAGAGAGTGGGGAAGTTTAGATAATTGTAGATGTTGTTAGAGGGTTCTTTTCTAATGCCAGAAGGGCCCAATCCACTGTAAAACTCTTTTCTCAATAAAAGAAGAAAACCTCTCCCTCTTTTTCAAGCTCACTTTGTTGAAAGTGCTGGTGGAACAGGTACAGATACAGACTTCTCTCATTGCTAGAATACTTTGGAGAAGTATAGGGGGGGGAAATAGAAGAATGCCTTATGTTTTTCTCCTCCTATATATGTCTGTATCTTCATTGAATCTTTTAGCCAAGGGCAGAAAGAGAAACAGGGTCTTTGGAGAAGGACAGAAAAAGTGAACACATCTCTTCTTTCTGTTCTTCTCCAGTGGCTCCTGCAAATGAGAGAAGATTCCACTTCTCCTTGGAGTCATATTCCAAGCATAGAGGATTGGAGGGAGAAGTGAGGTCTTACCACTCTTTTTCTGAGCACAGAAATAGCAAGCAAAGTATAGAAATAGTAGGCAAAATGGAGCCCATTACAGACTGCCCTGAATTTCTCAGCAAGGGGTAAGTCATGCTCACTGCTGGTGATACAGAGTGTGGCATTGTTGATACTTTTTTTGTCATGAATTTAATGTAAAGTATTTGGCTGTTTCTATATCTGCTGCACATATAATTTACAGAGAAGTTGTAAACATAGATTTTAAAACTTACATCCTGGCTTTGTCTCCTAGGACACTACCTTGTGCCATGAAAACTCATTCATACCAATTTAGGACAGTCTTGGGGATGGCGCAGCACAAGCAGCATTGCAGGGTCACCTGTTTTGCCTTCCTTTGATGTTTTTAGGCCACACACCTTGACTCTCCCCAAAAATGTCTCAAAGTGGCAAACTGTGTTATATTGTAATGCAGTATTGTATTTTTTTCTGGTGTGTCTGGTGTACTACTAAGTGAATAGTATCATCATCTCATTACCAACAGCCTCTTGTGTACTGCTTCTTTGGACACCCCTTTGGAGAGTAGTGGAGATAACTTGGTCCACAAATGATATGCCTGTTATTGGACTTTCTCAGGGAAGAGGGATTCTTTGCAGAATAAGATGTGTCTTTTAATTTACTGTATTTAGAGATAACTGTGTGAAAGAAATCTGAAGAAAGTATCCTGTAGTTTGAGTGCTATACTTTAAAAAAAATGCTTTTCCTCCTCTAAATAAAATGTTTGTAAATATGTGCTCGGGAGTGATTTTTTTTCACAGACTGCATAAGAAAATCACCAGTTTTCTAGTGTTCAGACCAATATGTAATATATAAATAGAAATCTGGGAAAATATGTGAGAGAGAGAGAGAGAGAAAGAAATTGTAAAAAGATAGTACTAGATAATTTGTTAGATCTCTGTTACCAGATACTGATTATTGTCATCTCAGAAAGGTTAGATTTTTAAAATGATTTTTTACAGTTCCGGCTAGATTTTGAAATGTATTAAAGCACTAGCTGCATGTGTTGTTTTTGCATCACATTTATACTGGCGTAACTAATATGATTAAAAGTATTTTCAGATTTAAAAAAATGATTCACATTTCTGTTGCTGTTCTTTTATCTTCTGCTGATTGGATTATGGAAAACACCTCCTATCAGTCCCAGGAGGATGTTGATCAAGCAGCTCACTGTTGTCACATTTTCATGACTTTCTATGTCCTGGTGGTGCAGTGGTTAAATGCTGGTACTGCAGCCACAAGATTGTAAGTTCGATCCTGATGGGCTCCAGGTTGACTCAGCCTTCCATCCTTCCACAGGTCGGTAAAATGAGTACCCAACTTGTTGGGGGCAATTAGCTAACACATTGTAAACCACTTAGAGAGCACGTAGCTGATACGTGGTATATAATACACATGCTATTGCTATGTTTGTGTGTGGGCTTGAAATCTACTGTATAAGGATAAAGGGTGGAAATCTACTAAAAAATATCTTACAATACAGTTAATTCTTGAGCCAGTCATATCCTTTTCTGTATTGGGCTGAGTTCCAGGGACTTAATTCCTGTAAAAGATGCCCTCTTTGAACATGCCCTTTGAACATCTAAATCTGTTCAGGGAGGTGATATTTGATCGTCTCTTGTATTTGAGTCATCCAGGATGGCTCTTCTTTTCCTTGGCAGATCAGCATAAACTTACTGCATGTTGATAGAAAAGGGATAGTGGGCACCCTCTGTCAGCATGGTGTGTTCATGATGTCTGACAGGGTGAATACTTCCTGCCTTCCTAGCCATCCTTCCTTGGGCAGCATAGCTTCCCTTTTGCTACTCAGCCCAGAGGCAAGTCACTGTACACACCATGCTGGACAGCAGAAGAAAAGGGTGAAGTATGCATAAATAATCAGCACAGTTGTGACCTGGAAGCAGTGTGTCTTTGCCTGTTTTGGTCTGAACCAGACTCTTCCATGTGAACAAGAATGTTTGCCTTGTGGAACAAGCCTGTCTGCTTGTTTGTGACATCAGTTTTAAACACGTGGCATAACATATATGTGGATACAATTGACTGCTGTAAGACTATTGAGTGTATCAGTGGCCTCAAGTGAATCCTGTTCATTTGAAGCTGATCATAATTGCGCCACTTCCACCAAATTAATTTTTTTCTTCCTTATTTTGAAACCTGCCACAACCACATAATGAAAAGCACTTTCATGTCATTGCCAACATTACTTTCTGTTCGTTACTGATTTTGTATTAAGCAGAAAGACTTTTGTTAAAATTTGGGGTTTTTTTATAGTTGAGATTGCCAATAGCAAATACTCTGCTTGCTCATGTTTCATTAGTACATACTTGTAAACTCAACAAGATTCAAGAAAGTGGCAAAAGCGTTTTTCTGGTTTCTCTCTGCTCTGCTCTGTATATCTGAAGAACAATTTCAATAGGTATTGTTTGAACCTGCACAGAAATTAGTGGACACAACCACCCCAGATTTCTGTGGATTTATGGAGCTGTTCAATTTGTTTGTATGTTTCTGACATGGTAGATATTTAATTTATACTGTTTTGATTTTTTTTGAAATGGTTGGTTCCGTTACTAGGCTGTCTTGTTTTTAGCTTTTTAGAAAATATTGTCTTTGTTATCAGTAGAAGACTCATATAACAAAAATAATTAGAAAAAATAAATTTTGTGCTATATATGCTCGGATGATCCAGAACTTTCCATGGAAACTGTTAGCTTAATGCCATTTTCAGCAGACTGCATTCAGATAAATTGCTCTCAGAATGAAAAGCTCTACTAAGCTGAAGGTGGAACCATATTTGAAAGGTTAATATAAACTGAATCAACATTGAAATGTTCTTTTTGCTGAAGGAACATACAGTTCATTAATAGACGATTATGAAATACAAATCCTCTAGCCTGTGAAATAGAAAATATATTGTTTTTAAAGGTGGGACTTCTATTCATCCATACGTATGAGTAAGACCTACTGAACTGCTGATTGGATGTACGTAGGAGTGTGCTTTACAGTTTACTGTAAGGTGATCTGACGACTCTTTTTTTCACATGCGTTTTCACATGCTTTTTTAAATGCTTAAAATGGAAAAAGATTCTGAAAAGAAAAAAAAAAACTCCAACAGGCAGGGCAATTCATTCAATACTTTTCCAGATATTAATTCTCTATTTAATCCTATATCTGCTCACCATTGTTTGCCTTGTAATTGATTTTATATTAATATGGCTTATTGCTACACTGTAGTGTCTACCTTAAAACTATCTATTTTGATCAGGTGCCACAGAAGAAGATGTTAAATAAAATAAATGCAACTCTTTCCTCTTTCAACACACACACCCATCCTCTTGTTTTCTAGCATCTCATCATGTTCTTCCATAGACAGAAACCATTCACTCTTTCTCCTGCCCCTTTCTTCTCTCCCTTCCTCCCTCATACACACACTGTTAAATACATTATCAAAGCCAAGTGCTTCTATGCTGACCTTTGGTAACCAGCTCCTTTCCAGGCACAATTCAGAGTGTTGGTTTGAAGCCTTCAGACCCAATTCCTCTGAAGAACCAGATCTACATATGAGCCTTCCTAGGTTTTGAGATCTGCAGGACAGACCCTTCTCTCAGTCTTTTCAGAGATACTTCTGGTGGTCCCATGGGAGAGGGCCTTCTCCATGGTTGCTCATAGAGTGTAGAATTGACTTCCCAGGAAGATAAAGATTGATATTTTAAATTAATGTATATGTTAATATTTATAATTCACTTTTTTTGTTGAGATGTTTTTGTGTGGTGAAGGCTGGCATGCTTTCCAACACAGGAGAAAACTGTGTGTGTGTGTGTGTATGAATGAAAAAGAGGAAGAAAGAAAGAAAGAAAGAAAGAAAGAAAGAAAGAAAGAAAGAAAGAAAAAGATTTGGTATAAAACTATAGATCAGCAGTACTACTTTTCAAAGTTGTTGACTAAACAGGGTTTTTTTTCCCATTTTTCTTTTTTTAAGTAGGGATCAGGTACAAATACAGGAAGGCCCCGCCTTGTGACACCCTATTATATGATGACTTGCTCTTTTGACATTTCCAGATTAAGGACATGTTCCATTAATTCAATGTGAGGTCCACTCTTTTGTCAGTTCTTCTTACCTGCAGAGACTTGCTTGGGATCATGAATGTGCTCTTGCAAAGTAAGCTCAGAGGTGGGGATAGGTGCCAAGCCAGCTGAGAAAATTTAAAAGCAGTGCCAACATGCAGTTCATCATTCCCAAGTGAGCTCTGTATCTCCTTGATGTTCCCTACCGTAGATGGGTTCCATTTTTCATGCATTTCTGCTTTCTGACAGTTCTCTGGTCCTTAACCTGTCAGATAAACAGAGGAAGCCTTTAATCTTTTCAGCTGCAGAATGTAAAAGGACTGCTTTCTAGAACACTGAACGGAGACCTTACTCTTAGACTTATCCTGCTATTGAAGCACTATGATAGAAACAGTACACAAGTCAGAATCTGCTCTGTGCAAGTCTTAAAGGCAGCAGGGGTCTTAGGTAGTTTTGGTTCTGGAAATCCTAGGTACATGCCTTCTTCTGCAGGATCTTCTTAGGTATGTTAGTGAATTGAAGTCACCCCTTAACACAGCCTTACTTCCATATAGTACTACAATTGAATTTATCTCAGGAAATGTATTCTTGTCAACTTTTGAAAAGATCTCTTTGTGTAAAAATCAGCAACAACACATTAATGATTTGATTAGCCTATATACTGTTGAACTTTGAACAGTTACTTCAAGGACAACTGTATCCTGTTTCTTTACCCCCACTTGTTGTTGTTGTTGTTAACTGGTGCTGACATCATGGTGCTTGGTGATTGCATTTTGACATAGAAACATAATGGAGAAGAGGTGTGAAAAATTGTAGCAGCTAACAAAAAGACTATTGGTTCTTTTTATAGCTGTTTTTTTAAATTCATAATATTGCTCTATATCTAATCTTTCTGAAATTAGGAAGCATTTTGCCATTAGTTGGAGCCAGCTATATGAATGAGAGTGAGTGTTTATATCTTTTAACTGCTACTTTGCAAAAAGAATGGAAGATATATTCATATTCAGCACACGCTGAATATCATCTTTTATATGGTATGGTTATACCATATGCCTTTAAAGAAATGCCACATGTTAGTAAATCTGTGTTTCTGCACTTGCTGGCGTGGTCAGAAAGGTACATAAAATAGAGAGGCAAAAGTAATGGTCTTTGTTTGGGAAGTCTGAAACGTTTCACCTCGAAAAGGTGAGCACTTGGTACACATTGAAATCTGTTGTGTACCCATCAGGAAGGAAGTCTATTATTTGTGTAATAAGTCTGGAACCTTTTGAAAACTGTTACAAACTACAAACTCTTCCTGTCCTGAAATATCTTTTTCTCTTCCTTCCCAACCTTTGAGACTCCCCTCCAATTTCCTGCTTTCATTTTTTAAATACACAACTTGAAAAAGTTTTCAGGAAAATGGATATACAGTGAACCTAATTTGAGAGTCTGAAGAAACATTACCTTTCAAAATAAAATGCACATCATGTGATTTTTTTTTCCCCAGCTGAGACCTAATGTTTCCCAACTTACTTTCATAAAAAAAAATCACCAAGAGATCTTCGACTCTTCTAGAGATATTTATCCCTTTTTGGTCATTTACTACTCCCCTCCCCCACCATTGTCCAAATTTTGTACCCGAAGAAGAGTTCTGGTTAACTTGAAATGCATCAATCATGAGGGACAATTCATTCAGAGGTGCTCACCTTAAGAAAAAAAGATGTGTAAGAGAATATACATTAGGGAAAGTACATATAATAATATGTACATGCTGCCACTATGTCCTACATTATGTGCTTTCCATTTAACAGTTACTTTTTGGAAAAGTGTGTTAATCTATTTTTTTAAAAAGACATTCTGCTGTTTATCTTTTATTCATATAACTTTAGGTTACTTATCCACATTTTAGGCTTTGTTGGGGGGTTAATTAAGTATAATAGGGTTTGTTTATTGCAGATCTACACTACTAAGTAAATTGGTTAGAATTCTTAGCAACATCCATCATGAGAGAAAACATGGTATTAGAAAATTAACTAGCTATTCCAGTGTGCTGTGGGAAGAAAAAGACATTTAGTATGTATGAAATAAAGCCATTTTATTTTAAATTAATGTGTGTTCCAGCTGGAGTTTGAATAACATTTTTATTTATTTCATTTTATTTTTAAATTGCTATTCAATTCCTTTTTGTATGTTGTTTTTAATATGCATTTTAAGATTGTTTTAATCATTACTGTTGTTTAATCTGTGTTTTAACTTGTATATTACAGTTTTTAATTATGCTTTTTTATGTTTGTAAGCTGCTTTGAGTCTCCTTGGGGAGAAAAGTGGGATAGAAATAAAACAATAATAATAACAATAACAATAAATAATAACAACAACAACTATTTTGATAGTGACTTCATGTATTAATAAAATCCACTCCTCTCTATTTTGCAGCCAGGCCCTAATTTTCCTCCTGGGTAATATCCATTTTAGTAATGTGAAGAAACATAATTAAATTTTATGATACAGCAGAATTAAATACTTAATTGCCTTACGGTTGAATTTGCATAAATGACCTGAAACTACTTGATCAGAAAATTATGTGCTGATGAAACAAAAAATGAAATGATAGCTCAGAAGAGGATGGCAATATTTCATCTAAATACTGGCATGACATTAAATTGCATCCCATATTTGCATTTCACTAATACACTTAACAAATACATTAGTACCAGATAATTGGGTCATAAAAGTCTACACCAGCCTTTTTAATGAAATAATTAAACTGAAGGGGACAATACACATTTTAGTATTTCATCTAAAGTACTAATTATGTACTCCATTAGTATGTTATCATAAACATTTGAAATTCTAGCAGTGAGTTCAACTCTTCCAGTATGTTTATTGTGTTCATTACATTCTCTCAAAGCACCAAAAGGCCATACAAATAATGGACTTTTTTCAATAAGTAGACATTCTTGTTCAATACAATGAAAAATGTGTTTTTAAATGTTGCCATTGATGCTACTAAACACAGAACTTGCTAAACAATAAGGCCATTTTCTTTTATAAATGGTACCTGAAAGTTGTGTATTTGTTTGGAGGGGAGGAATTTGCATCACTTCTCTTATATCTATGCAATCCATGTAGCATATAGCGAGTTATCCTGATCATTCTGAGAAAGAAATGGAAATGGGTATCCATTTTCTTTGTGGTCTCAGTGCCTCACACAAGTGGGTCCACACTGGAAAGTTCTAGAGCTGAGTTGTAGAGCACTCCCATGTACAGTGCATGTCCTAACCCACTAAGCTACCATTCCTTCAGTTTCTCTCTGTCTGCCAAATGAGTCACTTCTGTTGGTGTGATGTAGGCCATTTCCGCACTAGACTATTATAGTGCTATTATTCCCCTCCCTAAATTGCAAACCCCAGGATTCCGTAGGATGTTGAAAGTAGAATAATAGCACTATAACAGTCTAGTGTGGAAGTGGCCCTAGTGTTGAATAGCTTCTCTTCTCTCTTTTCACTTTGATTTCTCTTTGGTATTTACCCTACCATTGTTCTCTCTTTTTCTTTGCTACTGCTACTTTTTTTAAAACAACTTTTCTTTTCATGACTTCTTCCTCTCTTTCCCTTTCTCTTCAAATGCCTTTTACCTCTTTGTTTTAGCTTTGCTCCTCTTATGGGGATAAAATCTCAACTTTTTTGACACTCACACAGCATGTCTTTATTATTTGTATGAGGAGTACAATGTCAGACATTGCTCAATTTGCCATGGCTTCACAGCCCAGGTATTGAAAAAACAGGCTTCCAGACTCAAATTACACAGTTGGAAGAAATATCTTTGCATTTCAAAGCAAGCCACAGCCAGCAAAGGACTTCTCTCCACCTCAACTGTGTTGAAGCTGCATGAGAAGCCAAAGACAACCCCAGCATACAGCTGAGGTACAGACTTGAAGATCTTCAGCACCAATGACTGCTTCAGTGTCTTTTCTGACTTTGACTGTTCTGCTGAAAGCTGCCCCACAGTCTGCCACTGTCTCAGCAGCTGGTAACCCAGCACCGATGTCTTTTGCTTACCATTCCAGTAAGAAGTCAGGGTATAAGGGGCAACATACTTTAGACGACCTGGCATCACTGATCAGGGACCAAAGGAAAAGGAAAAGAAGAGGACATGGCGTGAGGAGAAGTCATTAAAGGAGGTACTGACATCTTCACTCTTGGTACCAACAGTTGTGACTGCTTTTCCACCATCTGTTAGTGTTCAGTCCACCTGATATCGGCACTGATTATGCTGGAGGCTCGACAACAGTCTGAGAACACTGAAGAACAGCACAGTCTAACTCTGTCACAGTCTGTTCTTCTTCGTGGTCTCTGTGCCTTCATACACTAGGAGCTTTAGCGCCTGCGCGGTAGCGTTCGGAAACTTCTAGAGCTTGTTCGCTTGGCGGGAACCCCTCCCCCACGCCGGTACTGCGCATGCTCCTCCCGCCGAGCAACGGTCTCTCCTCAGTTCTTTCTCGTCCGCCGCCGCGTACGGAAGGTTCTTTAGTTTGTTCCTCTCACGTCGTGCTTGGCTTGCTGTTTTTTCACGGTTTTACGGACTTTCGGACTGTCTTTGACCTCTCTTTCGGACTCCCCCTTCGGTTTTCGTCTTTTTGGATTTCGGAGTTTGGCGTTTCTTCGTCTTATGTCCGCGCTCTTTAAGAAGTGCGTGTCCTGCGGCCGCAAGGTTGCCCTCAACGACGGCCATAAGGAGTGTCTCTTCTGTTTGGGCGAGTCCCACAACATCCGGACTTGCCCAATTTGCAGGGATTTTACTCCGCAAACTCTTCGCAACCGCTCCGCGAGACTCAAATCTTTTTGTTGGGAGCAGTCTCTGCGGGCGATAGACGAGACCTCCACCTCCAAGATGGCCGACAAGAAGACGACCACGCCATCGACGGTATCGGCGGCTGCCGTTCCGTCCACCTCGTCGGTATCGGGCTCGGTACCGGCGAAAACGCCGATCTCGGCGTTACCGAGGATCCCGAAGCTGTCGGCGGCTGCCAAGTCAGCTAAAGGATCCTCGACGGCGAGGAAGGCTGAGGCTCCCCTTACGGAGACGCCTGCAAAAAAGCGCCCTGCTCCGGACGGAGGCAAGGGCAAGGAGAAGGAGAAGAAGAAGAAGAAGAAGGAAAAGAAGCGCTCCCCGGCTGGGGACGCTCAACCTCCTACTCCTCCTCCTACTCAGCAGCCTTCCAAAGGGCGAGGCGAGTCCGTCGACCTCTCGGAGGATGAGATCGAGGACGTTCCCCAACAGCGCCCGGACTCGCCTGTGGCAGACCCTCCAACCCTGGTGGAGGACCGCCACCGCCCTCTTAGCCGTCGCAGGTCGGCCGACCTGCAGCAGAGAGAGCCCTCTGCTTCTCCGGAGCGGCGTTCGACCTCCTTCAGGTCCCGGTCCCGCTCTTCCGAGCGTCCGGTGGCCTCGCCGCCTCCGAGGGAGACAAGAGAGGAACAACCTCGCTCGTCTGCCTCCAGATACACCTCGGCGTCCTACGTGGCCAGGTACGCGAGGGAATCTGAGTGGAGAGAGCGCCCGGCCTCCTATCGGTCCCATTCGCCATCGTACCGGGATCGGTACCATCGTGGCCCGAGTCGCTGGGAGACCTTCCGGAGGTCCCGGTCACCTCGTCGACAGCGCGAATCGCGCTCGCCTAGAGGGGACGAGGCTCGGTACCGTCGACGCCGAAGCCGATCTCCGTCGGACCGCCGCTCCTTCAGCCGCTCTCCCTCCCCTCGATATCATAGGGCGAGGGAGCCTTCACCACGGTATCGGGCGATATCGCCTCCTCCTAGGGTCACGGCAACGGCGACGCGCCCTACGGAGTCGGTGGTGACTGAGCGGGCTACGACGACGTCAGCCTGCCAGACTACCCCGGTCACCACCAAGAGGGTGAAGTCCGTGGTCAGCCATCCCAAGCGGGACGCTGCTGCTACCACCGCCCCGGCTGCGGAGAAGCCTAGGAAGGCAACACCTGCGGCGACTACGAAGCAGCCGGAGAGCGAGCGGCGAGAGGACTCACCGAGCTCGGAGTCGTACGACTTGAGTGCGGAGTCTGAGGTGTCTGAGGCGGCCTCCCAGGAGTCTCCTCCGTTGGGATTCGGGGACCCGATCCCAGATTCTGCTCCAGAGGACGTCCACCAGTTCTCTGCGATGCTGCTCCGCATGGCCACTACCCTCGGCCTTAAGATCGCCGATGCGGAGCCGGAGGATGACGATCCAGCCTTCTCCGTTTTCGAGGAGAAGCGACCTTCCACGGCCCCGCTGCCTCTCCTGCCCCGGGTATCCAGACTGGTGAAGGCCGCCTGGGATAGACCGGCCTCGGCTCAGCCGATACCGCAGCGGTTAGAACACCTCTACAGGGTGCAGAAGGATAACGCCGGTTATCTATTTAATCACCCTGCACCGAACTCTGTGGTCGTCGAGTCCGCGCAGACGAAAGGCTCCGGCAGGCAACACACCACCCCGCCGGACAAAGAGGGCAGGAAGTTGGACGCCTACGCAAGGAGGTTCTATTCGGCTGCCTCCTTGCAGATCAGGCTGTCCAACACTCAGGCTTGCCTCGCGGCATACCTGAAGAAGGTGCTCGATCGCCTGCAACCAGCGATGGAAGCGGTACCGGAGGACATCCGCCAAGCCTCCTCCGTGATCTTCAATGAGGCTATCTCCATCGCTCGGCACCAGATGGCCTCCTCCCGGCACGCAGTGGAGATCGCCTCCCGGGTCATGGCGGGATCCGTCGGCCTCCGCCGCCATGCTTGGCTTCGACCGGCCGACATCCAGGAGGACACCAGAAGGAGGATTGAAGATCTCCCCTTCGACGGTGAAGGCCTATTCAATTCGTCCACAGACGAAGCTTTGGACAATCTCGTCAAGGCGAGACTGACCGCAAAAAAGATCGGGCTGCAGCCGGCCACGCAGACCCGCAGGGCCTCCACCTTCCGACCATCCTGGCGACGATCTTCCACCTCGTCGTTCCAGCGTTCGGCCCAGTCTGGACAGTCGAGACCGTCCTCCGGCTCATCGGCCAGACGCACGATTAGGCGGCGCCCGCCTTCGTCGAAGAAGTCCTCCTCCGAGACAAAGTCTCGGTTTTGACGTGCCTGGCAGGACCCGCCAATACCCACTCTTCAGCCTACCATCAGCGCTCGGAGACCGACCGACCCTCGCTCGACACCTAGCGGAGTGGCAGTATGTCACTACGGACTCTTGGGTGCTTTCCATCGTCCGTCTTGGCTACGCCATCGAGTTTCTCGATATTCCTCCTCGCGGCGTTTATTACTCCACGCCGTCGAGTCCGGCCCTCCTGGAAGAGATCCAATCCCTCCTCCAGAAAGGGGCGATCGAGCGGCTCCCGCAAGAGGCCAAGACCACCGGCTTCTTCTCCAGGTACTTCACGGTACCGAAAGCCGACAGTACCCTCCGGCCGATCCTAGACCTCAGAGGGGTGAACTACTACATCCGCCCCAAAAGGTTCAAGATGGTCACGATACCGTCGATCCTACCCTTCCTACATCGAGGGGACTGGTTCGCCTCCATCGATCTCCGAGACGCATACTTCCATATCGCCATTCGCCCGCAGCACAGACGGTACCTCCGCTTCGCAGTCGACGACACCTGTTACCAGTACAAGGTGCTGCCGTTCGGACTCTCGACTGCCCCAAGGGTCTTCACCAAGTGCATGGCCCCGGTGGTATCCTACCTGCGGACGAAGGGCGCTTCCGTCTTCCCCTACCTCGACGATTGGCTGTTGGTGGCGTCCTGCAAACAGAGACTTTACCACGACGTCCACATGACGTTGTCACTCCTGACCCGCCTTGGTCTACGAGTGAATCCGAAGAAGTCCCACCTCGAGCCGGCGAGGATCTTGGACTTCATCGGGGCGACGCTCGACTCGACCTCCGCCAGGGCGTACCTACCAGAGTCTCGAGCACAAACTTTGATCCGGGCCGCCGCTCACGCTCGTACGGCCCCGACGTTATCTGCGAGAAGCGTCCAGCAGCTCTTGGGCTACATGGCTGCGACGACCGCTGTGACATATCTCGCCAGGCTGAGAGCAAGACCTCTTCAACACTGGTTCGTCCGCATATTCGACCCCCTGCGAGACGAACAGACACTCCGACTGCAGCTGCCGGGAGACGTCCGCTCATCCCTCCGATGGTGGCAGTCGCGACGCAATCTCATGTCGGGGATGCCTTTCCAACAGCCGACACCGAAGGTGACGGTAACGACCGACGCCTCCCTGTATGGATGGGGTGCCCACTGCGGCGATCTCAGAGTCCGCGACAGATGGACCGACGACGAGACCGCTCTCCATATCAACGCGCTGGAGCTGCTCGCCGTCTGGAAAGCCCTACGGGCGTTCCGCCATGCCGTGGCGGGGCGCACGGTCCTGATTCTGACGGACAACACCACCGCCGTCTGCTACATCAACAGACAAGGTGGGACTCATTCCACGACCCTGCTCGACATCGCGCTCGGCCTGTGGGAATGGTGCATTCGCCTGCACACGCATCCCGTGGCGGTTCACCTGGCCGGGCAGGAGAACACCACGGCAGACGCCCTCAGCAGGGACACCTCATCCCATCACGAATGGTCTCTCTCCGGAGAGGCGTTCAGACTGATTCGGGACCGCTGGGGCGAACCATCGATCGACCTCTTCGCGACCAGGGAAAACGCGAAGTGTCGCCGATTCTGTTCCAGAGCGGGCCACGATCGTGCCTCCATCGGGGACGCTTTCCAGTTTCCGTGGACCGGGGAACTCCTCTACGCGTTCCCGCCGTTCCCGCTGCTCGGCCGGACGATATCGAAAATCCTCGCCGACCGAGCCGACGCGATCCTGGTAGCCCCGTACTGGCCGAGGCAACATTGGTTCGCACCCCTGCTACAAGCCGCGCGAGACGACCTGCTCCGGTTGCCACCGACACCGGACCTGCTCTCCCACTCCGGCGGCCGAGTCCTCCATCCGGACCTGCCACGCCTGGCCCTCCATGCCTGGAGGATATCGCACTAGACGATCCCGTGCTCGGTACCGTCCTCGTCGCGGCCAGGAAGGAATCCACCCGTCGCAACTATCAATACAAGTGGCGACGCTTCCTGACCTTCGCTAACGAGAGGAGTGAGCCGGTATCGCCCGCGGGGCTCTCGACCGTCCTGCACTTCCTCCTGCACCTCCGGCAACAGGGCCTGGCGTTTCCATCCCTGAAGGTGTATCTCTCCGCGATCGTGGCATACCAACCGCCACGATCTGCTGCCTCGGCCTTCTTCAGGAACGATACCGTTAAGCGGTTCCTGAAAGGACTTCATCATCTCTACCCGCCGGTATCGCCGCCGCTACCGCCGTGGTCCCTCTCGCTGGTGCTCTCGCAGCTGACGAAGCCGCCCTTCGAGCCGATGGCGACCTCGGATGACAGGCTCCTGACAATGAAAAAATGCCTTCCTGGTAGCGGTGACCTCAGCGAGGCGAGCGGGTGAGATCACAGCTCTTCGTTCCGATGAGCCCTTCACGGTCTTCCACAGGGACAAGGTGGTCCTGAGACCTGACATCTCGTTCCTGCCAAAGGTGGTGTCCAGTTTCCATCTCAACCAGGATATCATCCTGCCTGCCTTCTTCCCGAACCCGACGACACCGTTGGAGCGGTCCCTCCACTCCCTGGACGTGCGTCGGGCATTGGCTTTCTACAAGGACAGGACTGCTTCCTTCCGACAGACGCCGCATTCTCTTTGTTTGCTATGGGCAACGTCGGAGGGGCCTAAAAGTGTCCACCCAGCGCTTCTCCAAGTGGGTGGTGAGGACTATTGAACTGGCGTATGAGCTCGCGAGGAAGCCTCCGCCAGTCCTGCTTCGAGCCCACTCCACCAGAGCTGTGGCTACTTCTGCGGCCCTCCTGCGAGGAGTTGACCTGCATGAACTCTGCCGTGTGGCGACCTGGTCCCAACCATCGACCTTCGTGCGCCACTACAGGCTCGACTGCCGGTCGCGCAGAGATGCCCGGTTTGGACGTGAGGTGTTGGCTTCCGTGCTGTAGGACCTGACCCGCCGTCCGACCGGTAAGCTACACAGTCTCCTAGTGTATGAAGGCACAGAGACCACAGAAGAAGAACAGGTTGCTTACCTGTAACTGTGGTTCTTCGAGTGGTCATCTGTGCCATCATACACACCCGCCCTTCCTCCCCTCTTTCTCAGGTCCCTGTAGGTTCTACGGCGGACGACAGAACTGAGGAGAGACCGTTGCTCGGCGGGAGGAGCATGCGCAGTACCGGCGTGGGGGAGGGGTTCCCGCCAAGCGAACAAGCTCTAGAAGTTTCCGAACGCTACCGCGCAGGCGCTAAAGCTCCTAGTGTATGATGGCACAGATGACCACTCGAAGAACCACAGTTACAGGTAAGCAACCTGTTCTTCTGCAGCCAGCTATCACCTGTCCTTCAGGTCAATCCTTAAGGCTGTCATATGCCAGAAACCAGACAAGTTTCCTAGCTCTTCCAATAGAGTCTGAAGCAGTAGCCACAGGAAAAGTTCCCTATAGTTCATCAGTCAGTTACCATTTGTTGTTTCTGCAGTCTGAGTAATAAAGTCCAAGTTATAGTTCAAAGGAAGTAAGCAGCAAAGTCAGCCAGGTGAGGGTCAAGGTTTCCAGAAACAAAAGTCAGAGAGCTGAGCGAAAGCCGTTGTCTCCAACAGATGTCTCCCCACGCTATTCTTTGTGTTTATCAGCCAGCAGCCTCTGCCAGCTGTTAGCCTAATTAATGCATCTGCTCTTTATATATGCTCTGAATCTTACGGACTCTCCCTTTTCCATACATGCTGGCTGCCATAAGTATTGTCCTGTTTGTGTCTCTGTGTTGGATCTTTGTGGTTTCTAACACTTCCATTCATACCAATGGAAGTTTAAAATGGTGACTCTAAATTTCATCTTGCCATTCCTTAGAAAGGATTATTGGTTTGTCTCACTAGATCTCTGAGAGAATACTTCCACATCACAATTCTCTCACAACGTCACAAGTTCCTCCAGTTTGCTATAAGGACAGGCCTTTATCCATACAGGATTCTTGCCTTCAACCACTCAACAGCACTGAGAGGCTTCATCAGATGCACGGCAATAGTGATCTCCTTTTTCAGGTCTCAGAGAGTACAAAGCTACCCTTACCTGGATGGTTAGTTTCTGGTGGTGCCCTGCAAAGACAAACTGAACCAAGACATTCATCAGACACTTTAACACCTTTTAATTTAATTTAACAACATTTTAATGTTTTGAGGGACCATGAGTGCATAAGACTAACCCTACCTCTCATGTTCTCCATTTGCTGCTATAGTGGATGAGTCTTTGCAAACTCCATGGAGGCATGCTGTTCAAGCTTCTAGAGCCATCTTAAGTAGTCACTACCAATGCTTCAATGATGGTTGGGGAGCACGTTGCAGACATGTCACTGTTCAAGGCATTGGTCATTGAGACTCATTTTCATATCAATGCCTTGGAATTACTGGCTGCTGTCAAGGCCTTTTGAACGCTTGAGAAGTTGTTGAGAGAAAAGTAGTCTGGGCCACATCTAATAATACTACTATCATTGGTTATATCAACAAACAAGCAGATACTCACTCCACCACATTGCTTGATCTCACCACTCAGTTCTGGAACTTGTATGCAGCAAGAGGCATTCATCCCATAGCCATCGATCTTGTGGGCACGGAGAATGTTTTAGCAGACTTGATCAGTTGGGTTTGCATTCTCCAGCCTGAGTGGTCCCTCTCTCAGTGCGCATTCCAGTTCAGATGGTTGGGGTGCCTCATGCATGTGTTTCCTTCATTCCCATTACTAGTGAAAGTCATTACGAAGCTAGGCAGGGACAGATCAGATGCAATATTAGTAGCACCATGCTGGCTCAGACAACAGTGGTTGACTTCTTTTTTTCATCTCTCCAGAGGTTGCACATCATCCTTCTTCTACCTTCAGATCTTGTTTCACACTCCCATGGGTGTGTGCTCCATCAGAACATTCAGACATTGAAGTTATCTGCTTGGAGAATAACTCAATGAACTCACTCAGACTGAGAGATGTTTTTACAGGTGTTGCAAAAGGACTCCATCACACAAATGGAGACACTTTTGTTCATTTGCATCCTCTAGATCGTAACCATGTTGTCCTGCCAGTGTTTTGACAGTTCTGCATTTTTTGTTACATTTTAAAGAGCAGAATTTCACATTCTCATTGTTGAAAGTGTACCTCACTGCCACAGTGGCTCATCAACCGGCATCTCAGTCTTCCACCAGCATCTTTGCTAACTTGGTAGTGACAAAGTTCATGAAGGGCTTAGCACACCTCTATCCCTGTCTTGCTTCCAACACTTCTGTGATTGCTCTCATTAGCCCTGTCTCCACTAATTAATCAGCCCTTTGAGCCTCTATCTATGAATGCCTCATTACTTTCAAGGTGGTCTTTCTCATCAGAATTACTCCAGCATGTAGAGTGGGAGACTTTGCAGCTTGTAGATGCAGTCAGCCCTTCCTAGTCTTTCATTGTGACAAGGCTATACTGTGTCCTGATGTTACATTCTTACCTAAGGTTGTGTCTCAATTTCATCTCAATCAGGACATAGTGTTGCCTACATTCCACCCACAACAGTCAACACCTTTGGAGATCATTCATTGGACATCTATCAGGTACTAGCCTTTTATGTACAGCTCATGCCTTCCTATCACCTGTCCAATCATCTTTTTGTCTGTTACAATGAGCATAAGAAAATACAAGTTTTGTCCCAGCAGCTCAAAATGGGTTGTGGAACTATACACCTTTTGTATGAACTCACACACCAACTGGTATCTGTAGGGCTAAGGGCTCAATCAACAAGTGCTGTGGCCCCTTTTGCAGCTTTGCTACAAGGTGTCCCAAGGTGAACTGTGCAAGCCTGTCACATGGTTTCATCTGCTGCACTACAGGCTGGACTGCAGATTTAGAGCAGATGCTTGGTTTGGCCAGCGTGTTCTTTCCTCCACTATGCAGAGACCTGACACACCAGCCTATGATAAGCCTTGAAGTAACCCATATGTGTGAGGCACAGAGACCATGTAAAAAAAGAGGTGCCTTATGTGTAACTGTAGTTCTTTGAGTGGTCATGTCTGCCCTCATACAAACCTGCCCTGCCTCCCTTCTTCTCACCAAGTTGCTCAGCTCTAGAACATTCATATGGGGTCTCTGGTCGAGGCAGAAACTATTTATGTGAGGGCACAGATGACCACTTGAAGAACCACAATTACAGGTAGACAATCTGTTCTTTTCTATCCATCAGCTATGTTTGGACATTGACTAGTTTCTTAAAGGAGAGTGTCAGATGCCACCCAACAAGGCATTTTATGTGGTTAAATCAGAGTTCAATAAGTTACTTTTTTTAAGAAGTAAAATGATACGCTGAAGCCTTTGAGAAGTGAGCAATTTTAGGATGATTCTCCATCAGTTATGAGTGGCTTTGACATGTCATTATATTCATTTTTCTTCCGAGTAACTTCTGAGTGCTAGTAATAGCCGTATGCTTGTCAGAGATTATCCTAACCCAAGAGTTATAACTGCATGATACATGACCAATATGATATTTGATATATCTATTTCTTCTTCGTGGTCTCTGTGCCTTCATACACTAGGAGCTTTAGCGCCTGCGCGGTAGCGTTCGGAAACTTCTAGAGCTTGTCGCTTGGCGGGGACCCCTCCCCCACGCCGGTACTGCGCATGCTCCTCCCGCCGAGCAACGGTCTCTCCTCAGTTCTTTCTCGTCCGCCGCCGCGTACGGAAGGTTCTTTAGTTTGTTCCTCTCACGTCGTGCTTGGCTTGCTGTTTTTTCACGGTTTTACGGACTTTCGGACTGTCTTTGACCTCTCTTTCGGACTCCCCCTTCGGTTTTCGTCTTTTTGGATTTCGGAGTTTGGCGTTCTTCGTCTTATGTCCGCGCTCTTTAAGAAGTGCGTGTCCTGCGGCCGCAAGGTTGCCCTCAACGACGGCCATAAGGAGTGTCTCTTCTGTTTGGGCGAGTCCCACAACATCCGGACTTGCCCAATTTGCAGGGATTTTACTCCGCAAACTCTTCGCAACCGCTCCGCGAGACTCAAATCTTATTGTTGGGAACAGTCTCTGCGGGCGATAGCGAGACCTCCACTTCCAAGATGGCCGACAAGAAGACGACCACGCCATCGACGGTATCGGCGGCTGCCGTTCCGTCCACCTCGTCGGTATCGGGCTCGGTACCGGCGAAAACGCCGATTTCGGCGTTACCGAGGATCCCGAAGCTGTCGGCGGCTGCCAAGTCAGCGAAAGGATCCTCGACGGCGAGGAAGGCTGAGGCTCCCCTTACGGAGACGCCTGCAAAAAAGCGCCCTGCTCCGGACGGAGGCAAGGGCAAGGAGAAGGAGAAGAAGAAGAAGAAGAAGGAAAAGAAGCGCTCCCCGGCTGGGGACGCTCAACCTCCTACTCCTCCTCCTACTCAGCAGCCTTCCAAAGGGCGAGGCGAGTCCGTCGACCTCTCGGAGGATGAGATCGAGGACGTTCCCCAACAGCGCCCGGACTCGCCTGTGGCAGACCCTCCAACCCTGGTGGAGGAGCGCCACCGCCCTCTTAGCCGTCGCAGGTCGGCCGACCTGCAGCAGAGAGAGCCCTCTGCTTCTCCGGAGCGGCGTTCGACCTCCTTCAGGTCCCGGTCCCGCTCTTCCGAGCGTCCGGTGGCCTCGCCGCCTCCGAGGGAGACAAGAGAGGAACAACCTCGCTCGTCTGCCTCCAGATACACCTCGGCGTCCTACGTGGCCAGGTACGCGAGGGAATCTGAATGGAGAGAGCGCCCGGCCTCCTATCGGTCGCATTCGCCATCGTACCGGGATGGGTACCATCGTGGCCCGAGTCGCTGGGAGACCTTCCGGAGGTCCCGGTCACCTCGTCGACAGCGCGAATCGCGCTCGCCTAGAGGGGACGAGGCTCGGTACGTCGACGCCGAAGCCGATCTCCGTCGGACCGCCGCTCCTTCAGCCGCTCTCCCTCCCCTCGATATCATAGGGCGAGGGAGCCTTCACCACGGTATCGGGCGATATCGCCACCTCCTAGGGTCACGGCAACGGCGACGCGCCCTACGGAGTCGGTGGTGACTGAGCGGGCTACGACGACGTCAGCCTGCCAGACTACCCCGGTCACCACCAAGAGGGTGAAGTCAGTGGTCAGCCATCCCAAGCGGGACGCTGCTGCTACCACCGCCCCGGCTGCGGAGAAGCCTAGGAAGGCAACACCTGCGGCGACTACGAAGGAGCCGGAGAGCGAGCGGCGAGAGGACTCACCGAGCTCGGAGTCGTACGACTCGAGTGCGGAGTCTGAGGTGTCTGAGGCGGCCTCCCAGGAGTCTCCTCCGTTGGGATTCGGGGACCCGATCCCAGATTCTGCTCCAGAGGACGTCCACCAGTTCTCTGCGATGCTGCTCCGCATGGCCACTACCCTCGGCCTTAAGATCGCCGATGCGGAGCCGGAGGATGACGATCCAGCCTTCTCCGTTTTCGAGGAGAAGCGACCTTCCACGGCCCCGCTGCCTCTCCTGCCCCGGGTATCCAGACTGGTGAAGGCCGCCTGGGATAGACCGGCCTCGGCTCAGCCGATACCGCAGCGGTTAGAACACCTCTACCGGGTGCAGAAGGATAACGCCGGTTATCTATTTAATCACCCTGCACCGAACTCTGTGGTCGTCGAGTCCGCGCAGACGAAGGGCTCCGGCAGGCAACACACCACCCCGCCGGACAAAGAGGGCAGGAGTTGGACGCCTACGCAAGGAGGTTCTATTCAGCTGCCTCCTTGCAGATCAGGCTGTCCAACACTCAGGCTTGCCTCGCGGCATACCTGAAGAAAGTGCTCGATCGCCTGCAACCAGCGATGGAAGCGGTACCGGAGGACATCCGCCAAGCCTCCTCCGTGATCTTCAATGAGACTATCTCCATCGCTCGGCACCAGATGGCCTCCTCCCGGCACGCAGTGGAGATCGCCTCCCGGGTCATGGCGGGATCCGTCGGCCTTCGCCGCCATGCTTGGCTTCGACCGGCCGACATCCAGGAGGACACCAGAAGGAGGATTGAAGATCTCCCCTTCGACGGTGAAGGCCTATTCAATTCGTCCACAGACGAAGCTTTGGACAATCTCGTCAAGGCGAGACTGACCGCAAAAAAGATCGGGTTGCAGCCGGCCACGCAGACCCGCAGGGCCTCCACCTTCCGACCATCCTGGCGACGATCTTCCACCTCGTCGTTCCAGCGTTCGGCCCAGTCTGGACAGTCGAGACCGTCCTCCGGCTCATCGGCCAGACGCACTATTAGGCGGCGCCCGCCTTCGTCGAAGAAGTCCTCCTCCGAGACAAAGTCTCGGTTTTGACGTGCCTGGCAGGACCCACCAATACCCACTCTTCAGCCTACCATCAGCGCTCGGAGACCGACCGACTCTCGCTCGACACCTAGCGGAGTGGCAGTATGTCACTACGGACTCTTGGGTGCTTTCCATCGTCCGTCTTGGCTACGCCATCGAGTTTCTCGATATTCCTCCTCGCGGCGTTTATTACTCCACGCCGTCGAGTCCGGCCCTCCTGGAAGAGATCCAATCCCTCCTCCAGAAAGGGGCGATCGAGCGGCTCCCGCAAGAGGCCAAGACCACCGGCTTCTTCTCCAGGTACTTCACGGTACCGAAAGCCGACGGTACCCTCCGGCCGATCCTAGACCTCAGAGGGGTGAACTACTACATCCGCCCCAAAAGGTTCAAGATGGTCACGATACCGTCGATCCTACCCTTCCTACATCGAGGGGACTGGTTCGCCTCCATCGATCTCCGAGACGCATACTTCCATATCGCCATTCGCCCGCAGCACAGACGGTACCTCCGCTTCGCAGTCGACGACACCTGTTACCAGTACAAGGTGCTGCCGTTCGGACTCTCGACTGCCCCAAGGGTCTTCACCAAGTGCATGGCCCCGGTGGTATCCTACCTGCGGACGAAGGGCGCTTCCGTCTTCCCCTACCTCGACGATTGGCTGTTGGTGGCGTCCTGCAAACAGAGACTTTACCACGACGTCCACATGACGTTGTCACTCCTGACCCGCCTTGGTCTACGAGTGAATCCGAAGAAGTCCCACCTCGAGCCGGCGAGGATCTTGGACTTCATCGGGGCGACGCTCGACTCGACCTCCGCCAGGGCGTACCTACCAGAGTCTCGAGCACAAACCTTGATCCGGGCCGCCGCTCACGCTCGTACGGCCCCGACGTTATCTGCGAGAAGCGTCCAGCAGCTCTTGGGCTACATGGCTGCGACGACCGCTGTGACATATCTCGCCAGGCTGAGAGCAAGACCTCTTCAACACTGGTTCGTCCGCATATTCGACCCCCTGCGAGACGAACAGACACTCCGACTGCAGCTGCCGGGAGACGTCCGCTCATCCCTCCGATGGTGGCAGTCGCGACGCAATCTCATGTCGGGGATGCCTTTCCAACAGCCGACACCGAAGGTGACGGTAACGACCGACGCCTCCCTGTATGGATGGGGTGCCCACTGCGGCGATCTCAGAGTCCGCGACAGATGGACCGACGACGAGACCGCTCTCCATATCAACGCGCTGGAGCTGCTCGCCGTCTGGAAAGCCCTACGGGCGTTCCGCCATGCCGTGGCGGGGCGCACGGTCCTGATTCTGACGGACAACACCACCGCCGTCTGCTACATCAACAGACAAGGTGGGACTCATTCCACGACCCTGCTCGACATCGCGCTCGGCCTGTGGGAATGGTGCATTCGCCTGCACACGCATCCCGTGGCGGTTCACCTGGCCGGGCAGGAGAACACCACGGCAGACGCCCTCAGCAGGGACACCTCATCCCATCACGAATGGTCTCTCTCCGGAGAGGCGTTCAGACTGATTCGGGACCGCTGGGGCGAACCATCGATCGACCTCTTCGCGACCAGGGAAAACGCGAAGTGTCGCCGATTCTGTTCCAGAGCGGGCCACGATCGTGCCTCCATCGGGGACGCTTTCCAGTTTCCGTGGACCGGGGAACTCCTCTACGCGTTCCCGCCGTTCCCGCTGCTCGGCCGGACGATATCGAAGATCCTCGCCGACCGAGCCGACGCGATCCTGGTAGCCCCGTACTGGCCGAGGCAACATTGGTTCGCACCCCTGCTACAAGCCGCGCGAGACGACCTGCTCCGGTTGCCACCGACACCGGACCTGCTCTCCCACTCCGGCGGCCGAGTCCTCCATCCGGACCTGCCACGCCTGGCCCTCCATGCCTCGGAGGATATCGCACTAGACGATCCCGTGCTCGGTACCGTCCTCGTCGCGGCCAGGAAGGAATCCACCCGTCGCAACTATCAATACAAGTGGCGACGCTTCCTGACCTTCGCTAACGAGAGGAGTGAGCCGGTATCGCCCGCGGGGCTCTCGACCGTCCTGCACTTCCTCCTGCACCTCCGGCAACAGGGCCTGGCGTTTCCATCCCTGAAGGTGTATCTCTCCGCGATCGTGGCATACCAACCGCCACGATCTGCTGCCTCGGCCTTCTTCAGGAACGATACCGTTAAGCGGTTCCTGAAAGGACTTCATCATCTCTACCCGCCGGTATCGCCGCCGCTACCGCCGTGGTCCCTCTCGCTGGTGCTCTCGCAGCTGACGAAGCCGCCCTTCGAGCCGATGGCGACCTCGGATGACAGGCTCCTGACAATGAAAACTGCCTTCCTGGTAGCGGTGACCTCAGCGAGGCGAGCGGGTGAGATCACAGCTCTTCGTTCCGATGAGCCCTTCACGGTCTTCCACAGGGACAAGGTGGTCCTGAGACCTGACATCTCGTTCCTGCCAAAGGTGGTGTCCAGTTTCCATCTCAACCAGGACATCATCCTGCCTGCCTTCTTCCCGAACCCGACGACACCGTTGGAGCGGTCCCTCCACTCCCTGGACGTGCGTCGGGCATTGGCTTTCTACAAGGACAGGACTGCTTCCTTCCGACAGACGCCGCATCTCTTTGTTTGCTATGGGCGACGTCGGAGGGGCCTAAAAGTGTCCACCCAGCGCTTCTCCAAGTGGGTGGTGAGGACTATTGAACTGGCGTATGAGCTCGCGAGGAAGCCTCCGCCAGTCCTGCTTCGAGCCCACTCCACCAGAGCGGTGGCTACTTCTGCGGCCCTCCTGCGAGGAGTTGACCTGCATGAACTCTGCCGTGTGGCGACCTGGTCCCAACCATCGACCTTCGTGCGCCACTACAGGCTCGACTGCCGGTCGCGCAGAGATGCCCGGTTTGGACGTGAGGTGTTGGCTTCCGTGCTGTAGGACCTGACCCGCCGTCCGACCGGTAAGCTACACAGTCTCTTAGTGTATGAAGGCACAGAGACCACGAAGAAGAAGAACAGGTTGCTTACCTGTAACTGTGGTTCTTCGAGTGGTCATCTGTGCCATCATACACACCCGCCCTTCCTCCCCTCTTTCTCAGGTCCCTGTAGGTTCTACGGCGGACGACAGAACTGAGGAGAGACCGTTGCTCGGCGGGAGGAGCATGCGCAGTACCGGCGTGGGGGAGGGGTTCCCGCCAAGCGAACAAGCTCTAGAAGTTTCCGAACGCTACCGCGCAGGCGCTAAAGCTCCTAGTGTATGATGGCACAGATGACCACTCGAAGAACCACAGTTACAGGTAAGCAACCTGTTCATCTATTTCTATATACCAGGTACAGGAGAAATTGTGATTGGCAGAATGATGCAGCAGTTATTTACCTCTTAATCCCTTAGCTGTGATCTCCAGAAAAACCACCCTCTATAGCAACTAGTGTTAAGAAAACGTCTCCCCATGAATGCTCACTGAACTTCTTTCCAAAAACAACTGCTGCAGGGGCTCACTGATTAAAACACTGATATGTTTCAATCAATACTGTGCTAGGGAAGGAAACCTTGAACCTCCCCACATGTTGCAGTACTGATTACAATTCTCCTAGTACATGCTATTTAATTTTGTTAAAAAGGCATTTGCTAATCACGTTAACATAGCAAGCAGTTAGGCTCTGAGACAGGTTGTAGCTGGGGACCACTTTGGACATAGGTGTTAAAGGACCTGAAAGGCCAGAGATGATGTCATGAACAGACTGAATGAGCCAGATAGTGGTCATAATTATCAGAAGTAGTGTCAAGCTAGAAGTCAGGCACCAAGTGCAAACCAGTATTGTAATCTGCAGCCTTAAGACTATATCACAGTCAGGGATTTTCTTTCTTCTTCTGTAGTTTAGTAATCCTCAGTTCAGAGCTTGAAAATAACTAAAGTAGGTTTTCTGTATAGATGGATTTATGTTCCTGAACTTATGTGGATTAAAAAAAAAAAAGGATAATAGCAAACACTTTTTCCCCCCAGTGAGATGAATGATGCAGATATTGAGACAAGTATGCAGCTTAGAGAGTAGACCTTGAAACTGGACAGAACTTTAGAATCTAAGAGAAAGTTTTGTAGCCATTACTTACAGACCAAAGCCAATGCACACTTGGAAAAAACATGAACAACAACATGTGGCCCAAAATGAGATGGGAATGAAATGTTTTCATATGCAGAAAGTCAATAGTAGCCTAACACAAGTGTCTCGGTGCCATAGTGTTAGGCCAGTACTTACCTTCTAAGGATTTATTAGAAGGCATGTCATTATAGCAGAAGATGATCCTGATTATAATATCAGGACAATGTCAATGCTTGGGGATCCGCTGAAGTTTTTTTTCCCTGGAACCTTTTGGAAGAACATTGTAATTGGAAGTTGTTATCTCTTTATAACTCATCATAGTGTTGCTCCAGATGCTGTAACTGGTTATCATATGGGTGACTTCAATGCTGTGTTCCATCCAAAGATTGTATTCCACAGTTTTGTCCTTTAATGTCTGTGCAATTTGAAATATTTCAGCAGATTTCTCCAATGCCCACGTTGCTGGTTCTGCTTCTATTTTTTTCTTTTTCCTGTCCCTTTGAAGATAACTTAACAAGTTCCTCCAATTGCTCATTAGTTAACACTTCTTCATGGTCATCAATATGTTCCTCTACTCCTTCATCCAGCAGGTCAACAAATCCTTCTCCATCAAGTTGTCTTGAAGCTTGAACAATTCTCTTAACTTCTCTATTGATCCCAGAAAGGCATGAAAATCATTCACAATATGATTCCACAGGTTTTCCCAGCAAGCATTTAGTTTCTGGTTTTAATCCATCCATTGCAACTTTGATTAATGTAATTTCACCAGCAATCACGAAAGCTCTCCAGCACTTGTGTCCATGTGAGGATCTGTATCAACTGCTGCTAGAATGCAAGCAAATACCAGGCAGGAATACATGGCTTTGAGAAAACGAATGATGTTCTGGTCATGGGGCTGAATCAATGAGGTTGTATTAGGAGGTAAAAAAAAAAAATCAACATTTTCATTTTCACAACACACAGATTCAGGATGGCTAGTTTCATTGTTTACTATTCATAGGACTTTTAACTTCCAAACTTTCCTGCTGCAAACATTTTTTCACTTCTGGGATGAGGCTTTGGCAAAATCATTCAATAAACAAGATGGCTGTCACCCTTGCTTTCTTATTGTGCTGCCAAAACAGAGAGAGAAAGTTTGTTTTTGTTTTTAAAGACACATGAGTTCTTTGATTTGTACACTACACCTGGCTTTACCATATGCCCTGCAGAGCTGCCACATAGGACCAAAGTTAATCTCTCCTCCTATGCTTTATAGACTTTGCAGTTTTATGAATGTAAGTTCTAGTGCGCACTTTTCCCCCAGAAGAGCCCAGTTTCATCATAATTGAACACCTGCTTTGGATAGTATCTTTTCTCCTCAATCATCGTCTTACACTGATCTGGAAATGTGGCAGCAGCAGCTTCATTGGCAGAGCCAGCCTTTCCACTCCACTACATTTTTAGTCCAAACCTCATCCTAAATCTGTGCAGCCATCTCCTATTTGTAGTAAATGGTTTGGTGTCACTTGTTTGAGGGGAAACAACGCTTTGTGGTGCAACATCTTGATGTTAATGGGAATTCTTTTTCTGCTCATGCCGTCTAGCCACAAATTTAATCCCTTCTCCATCTTTATTAAGCACTTATCACACACTGTGGAAGTAACTTTTGCAGTCCAAGCTGTAACAGAAGAACTAGCATGGGTTTCTTTTGCCTTCTTCACAATTTAATGGATGGAAGACTCATTGATACCATAGATCTTAACAACTGGAGTACATGATTTGTTTTCTTTCGTTGTTACGTAAGAACTGTTTTCTTTCCTTATTATGTAAGAACTTTCACGTTCTCACTTAAAGGATGCACGTTACATATTTTCTCAGAAGTATCAGGATTGCCAGCATTACCACTCTTGAGCTTTGGGGCTATTATGAAAAACACAAGCACTTTACTGTATAAGCACACTGTGCCATAATCAAACCACATAACAGAGAGGCTTACTAAGCAACTGGGTAGCAGACAGAATGTGTGCAGAGTGAGAAACACAAAACAGCTTGGACAAGATGAGACAGTGCAAGAGTATGAGCAAAGGGGGTGCCATTTCTGGAATTTTTCATTCCTTTCAATTTTCCATGTAGTAGTGTATGTATTTCCCTTTATAATTTCAATTTCTATTTAATTCCTATTAAATTCAAATTAACATTTTCAGCCTGTGTTTCAACATGAATAAGTGAAATCACATATACCACTCATACAGATATGGGGGCGGCGTGGGTAGGATACTGTTGTTACGAATAACTTGTTACTTTCCATTCTTTTTCCCAATAAGGCATTACTTAATTACATTATGATTGTAATATGATCAAAGATAACTTCTTTTGTTTTGCAATGTAACTGTAGCGGTGTGGTTAGTTTTCCATGGATGTGGCATCATTACATGGTGGAAGAAGACGATGTGGTTCAGGTCCAAGGTCATGCAGGGCCTTGTGTTGTGTTATAGTAGTCAGACAGTGCAGGTTTTTAATGTGACAATTTCAGTTTCAATTTCAGGTAAAAGAGCTACTTTTTATAACAACTAACTGCTTGTTTGGCCTTAGAACTGTAATTGTGACTAATGCCTTTTTAGAAAGTAAATCTTTAAACTCTGTCATAGTTCACCTGAGTTATTCTGTTGTCTTCTCCCAGTAGTTGTCACTGGTATTACGCAACTTGACTTTTCCTTCTGGAACACAATGATCTAGTTCTCAGCCTAGTGATCCTCACAGTCCTTTTCCAGCTGTAGCTCAGTTATTTTAACTGGAAATTAGGAAGAAACTTTCAACCTCTCTTCTACAACTTCCAACAAACCCTTCTTTGTTTAAAGGCCAGGTCTAGTTTAGTTGTTAGGAAGGTGTTGGTCCTTTCTCTGCCAGATTATGGTCTAATGTCTGTTTCACACCACACAATTATAACACTTTGTTATTATTTTAACTGCTTTGTGTCCATCTACTGGAATCCTGAGATTTGCAGTATCATAAGGTATTTAGAATTCTTTGCCAGAGAACATTGGTGCTATAGAAACTGAGGCTTTAAACTTTAAATATCTCATTTCCCAGTACATTTAAAGAGATGGCAAGCAATTCATAAAGAGGCAGCCTACTGCTCTAGAATGCAACTCCCACAGTTTGTTGCGTTTCTTTCCGTATATACACACAATATGGTGTCTCTTCTATTGGCTGGCCTACTACTCACTTTCTGTCCTTAAATGTTTGCACAGTTCTCGTTATAAGTGAATTACATCCAAATATAACAGCTTAGGTTTTGTGCAATCAAGTTGAAACAAGGACAGAAGTAAGTGTAAAGAGCCAAATAGCTATTTCTTTAGTGGCATTATTTAAGAAGTAGCTGCCTTGAGCCAAAGTTTTGGGATAAAATCAGGACAAACAAAGGGTGAATCAGAATGGGATATATTGTATAGATATAACCAAAGCCATATAGAGGGGGACTACAAAATAAATTTCTTAGGCTCTCCTACCATTCTCTTTCCAGCTTGCATTAGGATCCAGCTCCCAAACTTCTTGTCTATATAGCCATTGATATGAATGGGCTGTGCTCATGTTGAATAAGATTATTACATGGTTCTGCTATAATATACCTGCCTCTTTGCCAAAAATCATGTTATCCTTTTTCAAAAAAATGTTTTAAGATATGGAAGAGTGTCCACTTTTTATTATACTGCACAGAAGTGCATGGAAAAGTCATATTCAGAATCAAAAATTGACATTTTTTTAAAAAGAAAAAGCTACATATATAGAGTATACTTAGCTAGCCCACATCAGCACAGATTTCTAGAGAAATTTTGGCAGTTTTTTTTCAAATAATCTTGCAGTCCTTTAGCACACAGCAGGATGCTTCCTTCTATTTTCACCCTTGTTTTAGAAATGGAAACCAAACCTAAGTTCTTAAAAACTTGACAATAAAAGCTTGCCCTTTGTACTTTCATTATTAATTTCCTATGTCATTTGTGGAGACCTTACTCACTTCTTCAGCAGAATACTCAGCACATCTGTGCCAACTCAAAGAATCAATATGCTTAATGTGATTAGAATACAATGAGAAATAATAGAATTAGTGCCCCACCAGGAGACTGCATTTAGTACAACAGCTTGACAATTACTTATGCCTTGGGGAAAATGCTTTACACAGAGTAACTTTTATATATGTATATTTTTTTTCCTAATCTGCACTGGCCAAGTCCTAGAATCACAGAATCTTAGAGCTGGAAGAGACAACAAGGGCCATCTAGTCCAGCCACCAGCCGTGCAGGAATACACAATTAAAATACTCCTAAAAGATGCTTAAAGACCTCCAAAGTTATCCAATAATTATTTTAAAATGAATTGCAAGGACTTACCTTGTGAGAAAGTTGCAGCTCAGGCCAGTGATGCTGAGCACATGGCACTGCAGCCACCTGTATACACAGACAACCACTTCTGCATTCTCAGCAACCCCTGTGCTGGCTGGGAGGCCTTCCTTGGTTGGGGCAGCCAATGAGCTCCATGCGTGGCTGAGCTCATTGGCTGCCTTCAGTGGCTGTTCTGCAGTGGAAATTCCCCTTCCAGCTGTCGAATCAGTCCAGGAATCAATCTACAGGAATCAGTCCACGTTGAGCTGTCATCCCACCCACCCACCCGTTGTAAGTGCTGTTGTGGTGCTTTGTCATGGTTGCAATCATCTGTCACAACTTTAAGGCAGCAGCGTAGGTCCTGGATTCAGGATAGTGGTTCCCAAGCCAGGATGAGGAGTTCTGATGTTTTAGGAGTGCAAGGGGGAATGGGGTGTGCAACAGCATGGGCACACATCCTCCACACTCCTTGGTGGGCAGGTGCTCCTTGGGCCTGCCACTAGGTGGTCCTGGCCTGGTTCAGCGTCAAGTTCATCAACTAACAAGTGGGCTGGCAGATGATTGGATCCAGACTTATGCACATGTCAACCCTGTTGCATCTGTAGTCAATAAAGTTGTGGTGTTGTTTTCCCAAATTTGGTGTATTTGTGGGTTTTTTGGGAGTCATGGGGAAGGCCCAGAAAACAGTCATAAATTTACAGTTAGAATGCCATACTTTCAGACCGATTGTCTGCAAAATTAGTTGTGACCCCTAACTGGGATGTAACTGTTGTGTTAGAAGATACTGTGCTTTAGAAACTGTTGATAGCTTCTAATTTTTGAAACTCAGCAATACAGTGATGTAAATAGTAGACAACTGTGCCAGTTATGGCTAGCTCTTACAAGATTGACAGTGCCAGCTTCTGAACATTTGAGCTCATTGATTTTGACTGGCTCAAGAGTTCTTAACTCTGTGTTGGCTAGAGAATATGATATTTTCTTCTGCGCATAACCAGTTTCGACCATCCCTGAGTGTTCATTTGCAAAGCTGTGTCTGTACAATGTGACTTGATCACTGTGAATCCATCCAGATACAATTCTTGTGGTCATGGAAACTCAAAAGAGTATTGCTACAACACAATAGAGCTCTGATTATCCAGTCCTGACGAAAATTAATACATATATTTTCTACCATTACAGGTCCAGCTACAGTCAGTATGGGTAGGTGGGTGTCAGAGCCCTACTGTGTTTGTTATATGTCTTTTTCCTTTCCCACCTCTCTTTTTTTCTTTTTCTTTCTTTTGTTTCTTTTTCTTTGAATGTGTATTATTTGGATTTTATATTAGATAGCTAGTGTTAAAAACCAATCAATCAATTAATCAATAAATACAAAAAGAAAAAAAGTATTGCTATGATCACAAGAACTGCTGATATGCCATGATTACCTTGTTCGTACTTTATGTTCATTTGACTGAATGCCCAGGGACAGCTGTTATCACAGTTTGTATCATACACTCCAACTTTTCACAGGTGACACATATGGCCAAATAATACCAGACTATAGTCAAGATGGCAAAAGTTATTAATGAAGAAACTAGGAGAGACTGCAGCAGATTGCTTTTGCCCAGGTCTGTGCTACTGGGAAGGACAATTTTGATTTTACCTAGTTCTCCCCATCCAACCTCCAAGTTAGTTGAATACAAACTACTTTTGCTCTTTGAACTCAGTTTGCAGCAATGGAAATAAGTCAAAGACAAAGAGGGAAAGTGGAAAGAAGAGTGAGACATTTTAGAAGCAGCTAAAAAATAGGCCAGCAAAGGACTAGTTAGCACTGTCCCTACCAAATCACAACAGCCAGAGTATATGTTGTACAGTCAGGTTTTACACATCGTCATAAGTATTATGGGTCCCGTTTTTGACCCAAACTAAGACTCTAGAAGACTGGGACCTAAATTCTAAGTCTCATGGTTACATAAATGCTGACTTACCATTCAGCTATTAATTCAATATGCTCTTCTTAGAGCTAGCAATTAGATTTAGACCTCTTGCTGCAGACTAGTGCATTTCAGACCTTTACTGGACTAGTAGGTTGGAGAGTACTCAGTGAAGGAGAAGCTAGGTGTATCTATATGCTTATATGTGGGAGCAGAAACAACATTTTGGCTTTATTTATTGCTACCTTTCAAATTTCAAGCCTTGGTTTTTATTATACAGGGAGTGTCCCAGCACACAGAGACACAACAATACATAGAGCCAAACAACTTTTTTGTGGCAGCCAGTCATTGCAGAAACATCTAAGTGTTTTATCGCTTGAAAAGATGACAAGGCCCCAGCCATGTCAGAGGTTACTTTCTTTTATGGCTGAGGTCAAGCAACCTATGTAATTAACAATCCAATCAGATTCAGGTTCCATTTAATCAGTATGACTACTGTGAGCACAGGCACTTGCTATCGTCAGAGCTTGCCATGGGTACCTGCGCTGTGCACAAAATGTTATTGCACATAAAACAGTTATTTCACACTCAGGTAAGACAACACTACAACTCATGACCATGAGAGCATTCCAGTAGATCAGAAAATGAGACCGTAGGTTTTCCTGTGAGAACCTAGCCATCAGAAACTGGAAGGTTGGGGCAAACATGACTGTAGTTGCTCAGCTTTCATTTTTCAGAAAGAAGTGCTGAAAAGAAATGTGAATTTACTATAAGCTGTTTCTGTGCAGAAAGGATTTCTTTTGTTAACTTTTTGGGATACTATGTATAAACCTATTGCTTACAACAAAGCATTGGGCTCATTTTGGGATGGAGGGTAAGCACAATAGGAGGCGTGCTCACACTATTTGTAGGAGGATTGTGGTTATTATTTGATAAACTCCACCGTGTATGCCATCAAGCAATAATTGCAGAATAGGGACCATGCTGCAAAATGGGGAGCACCTCATCGACCCACAGTTACAGTAGTTAACAGGTCCTACCAACCACAGGACTTAACGTGAACCAAGCCTCACTGGAAAGGCAGTTACAGAATAAGTGAAAAGAGTGTGGCTCTCTTTTACCTCTTTTACCTCTTTTAACAATAATTGTGTGAAGATTTGGAGCACTGGGTCAGGGTCTTGAGTCAAAGAATGTGCGTGTCAGATACTCTTGCACACTGCTACCATGGCCTCAGCACTGGCTTATCCCTCTCTCAGCAATGATTCTTTTACTATCTGTTAAATTCATGTGCCCAGAATGTTTTGAACAGTAGCTTTCAAAATAAGTGTTTTTCACTCTGCTTCTTGCCTGTGGGTCCCAGAGGAACAGTACTTACTCAGGTTGCCACAGATGTTTAGGTTCTTTGCTCCCAGTTCAGCACTCAACTGAAGCGATTTCCGCACAAGACTGTTATAGCGCTATTATTTCACTTTCGGTTGGGCCCTCCCAAAACTGCAAACTCCAGGATTCCACAGGATGTCGAAAGTGAAATAATAGTACTGTAACAGTCTCGTGCGGAAATGGCCTGAGTCAGGTAAAGTCATAAATAGCTGTTTTTTATTGGTAACAATGCATAGAAACAGAATGATCTTGCAGCAAAGCAGACAGCTCGTATAGTGTTCCCTTCACTCCCAGACACAGGCACACAGAGACACAAAATGAACTAGAGCCATAGCCAGTGGCTCTAAATCATTCTGTCTCTGGGGGAAGAGGTCTGTATTCATGTGTGTATCATCAGTAGGACCTCAAAAGGGTATGCCAACTAAACAGTCTGTTGCAAAATTCAGGCTTGCACTGCAGAACTACTGTAGAATATTAGCCTAGGTTTTGTGGGGTTCCAGAATTTTACAGTTTGTAGTTAATAAAGGCTCAACGCAGTCCTCTTAGAGCAGGGATGGAGAAAATGCAGCCTATGAGCTGTGCTAAAAGTAAACAAAAACCCTCTGCAAACAAAGTGCTCCCACACCTTGGGGACATGAGGACACCATCATTGTGCTTTTGATATTCCAGGACATTTTAGACCAAGAGAGACAGACAGACAGACAGACATATTTATTTATTTATGCAATAGAAAATCACCCATAGGAGCTGGGAAGGGTTTCAGGCCAATTCTTACAAAGTAAAAATGATCTGAGGTAAAGATGTGGTGGGTAGAGCATAGCAGGGCATGTGGGTCTCCAAGGGAAAGTCAGTATGTTCTCCAGCTCATGGAGGTTGCCCCCACTTCTGTCACACAGCTTCCATTATACACTCCTTACAGGTTCAATATGCCACCATTGTTTTATAATGATGTTTTTCAGTCATTTTTTTAAAAAAAAGCTATAATAGAAATCACATTGTAGTACAGGAAATGTGGATTTACTGTGGCTGAACACTCTTGATTTTTTTTTAATGTTTTATGTTTATTGATTTCTTTTTATCTTTTAAAGTCAAGTCTTAACAAGGTGTATGCCTTCACTGGATGTATCCTGACTACTCAATATCCAAAGGGCTCCAGAAGAAAATAAAAATGTATGAGGGATTTTCCATTAAAGGAGTGATAAATTCTGTGCATTTTTCTTGGCCAGTCAGTGAGAATATTTTGGCTGGTAGTTCTTACGCTGCCAAGTTAAAATAAGTTGTACTGGCTTATATTCCAGACCATAAACTGGGAGCTCTAATTTATATTCAACAGTGCTGTTCATAGTAACATACTAAATTTCCGTCCTAATTCTTCAGAATGTCATAATGGGATGGAGAGAGAAGGATGGCTGTTGTTTCATTTATGAATTTATCAAATCATTCAAACTCAGGACAAATCAACCCCAGTACTGGAAATGTGGGTTTGAACATCCTAGGAACCTAAATGGGTAAGTGCCAAGGTAATAGAAGATCTTCAGGAAAATACTGGGAATTCAGAATGATCCCTGCTCCCCTTCCATTTTCTTCCCAAATCCACAAATCTAGCAGGGGCTGGTACCTGTGCAGGCAGGTGCATGAATCATGGTTTCCAGGGGACTCTGGCAAAAGAGCATAGAGTGGTAGGGTGCTCCGTGGGCTGGCTACAGCAGGGGCATAAACAGATGGGGTGGAAGCTAGGGGTCTGGGTAGCATGAGGCCTGGCCCAGGCAGAACAGAGAGGTGAAAGTACTGAATTCAGAAACAGTGATGCAAATGCTGAACATAATGCTCTACCCCACCCCTGTGTATGTGTGGGTTTGCATTTAAAGTGTATATTATTTCATTAGCTTCAAAATGTGGTAAGATACCCCAGCCTATTTGGAGGTTTGCCTACTCATTTGGCTGAGTGGGCTCTTGACTAGTGCCCGCAAGTCGCTTGTTTGGAAACATGTCCTAGGTTTCTGCATAGAGGATTGGGAGGGAGGGAGTTTAGAAAAATTACTTTTTTGCACTACCCAGCTTCCCAGTGTCCATGCTGGCTGGAGGATGCTTGTGGTCCAAAAGGTAACTTTTCTGATGTGGAGTGGTATTCAGTACTGTAAACTGTACTGTAAACATTTGCTTTTAGTCAGAAGTGCAGGGAAGAGTTCACTACCTCAGTGAGAAGTAAAGAGAAACCTCTGAAAGAAAGCAGGAACATATCTTTCAGAGCTGCAAAGTTTAGACCAGCATTATTCCAATGTTTACAGTCTGTAAAATTACTTCAAAAGTTCATAGAAGGTAATTAGAACCAGCATTATGAACAACTTCAGTTTGGAAAATGACATTGGATTTTTTGATTCATGGCCATTAGTTATGGCTCTTGTGGATTAGGTAAACTCTGCGTACGTTTTTATTATGCAACACTGAGAGTGGCTCGAGTTACTCTACTAGGCATAGTTAGACAACTTAATCCCACTGCTTGAAGCCTGCTGGCAGAATCACAGCCTCAGGGACCAGCCTAGCAATGCACTGAGGGAAGTGACATCTCAAACGACTGGTGGCAGCTTGGAAAAATTCCTGCTTGGAAAAGCTACTGTTTGTACTGCTGTTTCCAGATTCCCTATGCCAGTGTTGATTTTGGGAGTTGCAATCATCTTAGCCAACAGGGAACATCTCAGACATCAGAGGGCCGGCCTTAGGTCTCCTGAGTACCTCTTTTCTTTGCACCTTTCCCCTTCATCTAATGCCAGGATACTATTAGAGGCAATGCTTGCTGTTGCTAGTTCAGTTGCTTTCTCCACATGTATCACAAACTGCCCCACTGGAAAAGTTGTCTGCAAGCAAGTGGGCAGAGAGTTGGTCAACCGCTATTACACCCTCTTGGAGTCATTGCACATGCCTTGTTCTGCTCACTTGACAAATATACTTGAACAAGTATTGCTGCTATACTTAGCATCTGCAGCAAGGTGGCATCAAGAGGAGCTGTTCCTATACCAGTGCTGAAGTGAGAGACAAGCAACAAACCAGTAAACTTCTAAGCACAGGTCTGGCTCCAGGTTCTGCCTTCCACAGATTCTACTCATGCAAGATGTCTCTGTCCAATTTGTAGGGATCTCTCTTTTCCCCCATAGCGCAGCTTGCCCTCCTCCACAAGGTCCACTGAACTTCTGTAGAATACTTTCAGGGGGTTAGAGGACTCCTGTGGAAGGGAAGGGTAAGTCTGTTCTTGCCAGCCCAATTGTATGCATTGAAATCTGTATCCAGCCCATGGAATGTGGGATGCACATGTCACCTTGTGCTGAACATCAGCACAAATCAGGTGCACAGACTGGTTCTTGTTTCTGCCCTTACCTGTCTTCCCCCAGCCGACCTAAATTACTGTGTCCCTTTCACATTCATAAGGGTTCGGGGTGCAGAACTATCACAAAAGTGGAAAAAATGAGAATAACCCCCACACTCCCCCTCCCATTTCCCTCTGCAGTTCCCTCCCCCATTCCTTTGCCTCTGACCCTGGCGCTCCCAGGGGGCGGGGGAGACAAACTAAAAGGATTACCAGTACTTTCCCCTCAGACTGAGAAGATTGGACTTCTGCAGTTATACTACTTCTGGTCACCATCTTGAGAAAGGAGTGGTAGGAGCAAAGAGAGCACCTGACCCATAAGTAACCATTATCCCAGAGAATGTGAACTGTTGGAAAGGGTGGAAATTGTTCCAGGATTTCTTCCCTAGAACTTGAATAGGCCAAAGATGCCTTAGATTCCAGCTTTAGTTCTGACTTCAATAAAGGCCCTTTCTGCACTAGGCAGTTAAAATGGGCCAAGGTGTCCTGGCACGGAGGTCGTCCGCACCTTGGATCAGACTAGGTGTGGACTGTTTAACTTAGTTCTGCACCTTAGTCCGATCCAACCCACCCTCAAGTGGTCTTCTAGCGCGCTAAGTAAAGACCAGAAAAACCAGGTCTTTACATTTTCTGGAATGTGCCATTGTGTTCCTACTTACCTGTGCAGATTCTCAGGCTCACACCAATGCGAGCCTGCGATCAGTGGAGGGCGGGCTGTGGGTGAGGCCAGCGTCAGCAGTTGGTCCACTCCCATGAAGACACTGGAAGCTGCCATTTTGAGCTGGAAGCCTCAGGAAGCTGCCATTTTGAGCCGGAGCAGTGTGGATCTACAGAACTCGCACTGCTCCAATTCACCCTGCACTAATGGAGGAGCCCTGCAGAAGGGCTCAAGAGAAAGTCTGTGTTACTTCAGACCCAAGAAGAGCCAGTAAGTAACAGCACGGAGCGATTCACTTGCCTCGTGCAGTAAGGGCCAGTGAAATGATGATTTGAGCCCACAGCCAGAATACATGTGGGTATAGTCCCATATGGAGTTAGACAACACATGTTTCCACCTTTTGATTTCAGTGTGTTTAAGCATTCTCGCGTCTCCTCATGTAGTCCTCCCACTTACTTGCAGCCATAGTTTCCTGGGCCCTTTGTTATTCTGCACAGCTATGTATTCAACAGAACTACAATCAGATTCCATGGAATCTTCATACTGGCTACTATAAAACTTCCAGTGGTTTTGGAAATGAAATAGAATCACTCTGTTCTCAAACTCAGGGTCAAATTGCACTTATGGCTTTCCAACATATAATGCCACAGGACATGGTGCTGTGCATGCTTGTCTGGAAATACATCTCCATGTGTTTGATGGGTCTTGTTTTTGTCCTTTGACTTACAGCAATCCTATGAGTTAGACCTGGTCATCAGCAGCCCTGCTCAGGCCTTGAAAACTTAGGCCTGTCTTTTCCAATGAGTCACATCATCTCATGATGTGTTCTGGAGCTTGCTGTCAGATAAATGTGTGGTGACTTTCCTGTATAAATGAAGACAGGATGGGGTGGAGGAGGTAGGATTGGTATCATGGCTGAATTCTGTTGGAACACTACACCTTCATGGGATGCTCTAGCTGGAGATCCTGCATTGATCAGGAGATTGAACCTGGTGGTCCATAGAGCCCCTTCAAGGTCTATGATTTTATGACTCTTTGACCTCTGTAAGTGACCTGGTGGTGACAAGAGAAAAACGGTCATATGCATCAGGGATAGAAGTAGGGCACTGGAGAAAATAGGCTGCTCAGTACTGGCAGATTTTGTATGCCTCTACTACATAGCACTGCAAGACCCCAGAAAAAGGGCAGCTACTAATGGATTACATTAACATGATTCTTGTCCATGGCTGATGGTCTTCCTCTTGTTTTCATGAATTCAAGATGCCATTTGCCCAGAAGTTTTGAAGACACACACACACACACACACACACACACACACTATGGAAGAAAGGGAAACTAATTTAAAAAATCAGTAGTGTTCCTATATGATCAAGATTGGAAGCAAGTGCTGAATTCACTTCAGCATTAGCAACTTGCACTAATACTGGTTGGCACCACTGAGAAGTCATCAAAAAGAAACAGGTGATAAAATGAGGGTAGGTGGCAGAAGATAATTAGACTCAGAATGGCTCATGCTTCTGTTCTGTTTTTAAAAAATATCATTTCAGAGCACATAGGCATTTGGGGAGGGAGATTACTGTTTGTGATGGAAAGGATATCCTCTACAGTGCTGTGACCCCTCCCCATCACCCTTTTCCTAACACGTATTTCAGGAAGAGGGGGGTTATGTGTGTGTTTGTGTCTGTGAGAATGTGTGGATGCCTGAAGTCTTGTTAAATGCATCAGGGACTGCTTGTCAACATGGAAATGGCCCCTCCCACTGCTGGAATACAGCCCCACCATCTTTGTCCTGAATCAATTCTGTCCTTGGAAAGTTTGCTCCCTCTCTGTCTTCCTTCCCCACTCTCTCCCTCTCAGTCTTTCTCTTTTGCAAAAATGCAACCCTCCTCATTAGATCCAAGATGCAGTCAGTGGCGAGTAGTGATTTTCAGGTTACTGGAGTGTGTGTGCACTCCGGGTTTAATCTGAACTTTGGGAGACATAGCCACGGTGCTGAATGTAGTTTTGGATAGGATTCAGCACCTTGTATATCTCTTTTAAAGTTCAGACTAAAACTCTGGAGCAGAGTCACTGTCCCACTGATGTAGAAGGTACCAGCTGCCCCTAGTCATAGGTTACCCTAAGGGCTTTTGCTGTTGCAAGACTCCATTATATTCCCATCCAAAAACAAAAAAAAAACAGTATAGATGGGAGTAAGACCATTTGGGATGCTTAAAATTATAACCTGAATACACGGGTGTATAAAATTGAGTAATTCCTGGCCTGAAAGCCCAGTGTGGTAGCTTTATTTTTGCACTGCTACAAAACAATAGCAAGAATAAAGTTCATAGCCACTTCATATAATTTTTTCATTAGGTGAACAGAACACTTTACAAAGGATTCATTCAGATGCTTAAACGTTGCACAGTTTCTTTTCAGTTTTCACTTTCCCCTTCATTTAGCATTAATTGCATGGATTTAGCAAGTTCTTTGTTATTCATTTTGGTTATTTGTTGTATGTATGTATCAGTGGAAGATTTCTGGAAGATCATTGGTTTTGCAGTTGTAATCTACTTTTAACTATATAAAGGCAAGATAAAAATGGCCAACTGAGGGAAATAATGGCTTATTAGACAAGCCTGATCCATGCGTAATCTGTCATTTATTTGATTTTTCAGCAGCAGCAGCCTTTTGTAGTAGCTCTTTACGGTTCATCTGAATCCTTCAAATTAGGCATTCATCAAAGATACTAAAACCCATTGATTTCCTTTTCTTTGCTGAAAAACGGAAATGTAGTTTAACTTCTAATGTTTTCCACCAATACATTTTTATTGCATTGTTTGTTTCACAATCAAATCTTGACTAAAACCAGGAGTTTCTCTATACTAACTAGCTTTATGTCAAGACACTGAGTCCTGGGAGATGCATGCTTTTGAATGATCAGCTCCAGGAGATACTTTGCTATGGGAACAAACTTCTTTTTCCTACTAGATCATGTCTGACCGATTACATGCATCATGGCATTCCTCCAGATATTTAAGAGTTCGTCTTCATGTGGTACTTTGACTGCAGGAAAAGCCAGTCCCTTTTATTCCAGGGGCACTCTTAGGCCATTTCCATAGTAGATTGTTATAGTGCTATTATTCTACTTTCCACATCCTATGGGATCCTGGAATTTGCAGTTTAGGGAGGGGCCTTTGAGGCCCTTCCCTAAACTGCAAATTCCAGGATTCCATAGGATGTTGAAAGTGAAATAATAGCACTAAAAAAGTCTACTCTGGAAATGGCCATACTCAGTGATGGAAGCGAACCACACATAGTTACATAGCACCTGTTTTGATCTTCTTAGCATCTCCAGTTGAGTCTGGAGAAGAGTCTTGTCTATAACCCTGGATTGCTATTGTGAGTCAATATAATTCAGGAGTTGAAGAATCTGTGACTCTCAAGATCTTGTTCACTTCCAGAATCCATCAGCCTCAGCCACTATGGCCAATGGTCAAGAATGAATGGAGCTGGAATCCAGCAAGGGAACCACAGATTCCCCACCCCTGCTGTGGACAAAACGGAGCTAGACGGGCTGATAAACTCACTGGTATAAGGCAGCTGCTTAGTTGATCACAGGCCTTGTCTGCTCTGTGAGGTGTCAGGAGGCACCAAAGCAGGCTAAATCTATTTATTGGCTTGTGCACTACAGCAGCTGAGCCTATTAATTCTGTTAACTATGTGACTGTAGAATCCAACTGATGTCCCAAATTAGAAATGATGTCAATGCCCTTTCAGAAAAGCAAACAGGCCACACACACCAAGCTCTCAGTGGTAGAACATGTATTTTGTATGGAGATGCCTCAAGTTTATTATCTAGCTTCTCCATGTATTAGAATCCCAGATCATCCATGGCATGCAGCTTCCTAGTACCCCGCTAGGCCAATGATTTGAGTTAGCAAAAGGCAGCATTGTTTGTGCAATGTCCAACAGGAGCCTTCCAGAAAAGTTAAAATATCTGTGAAATCATAGCAGGTCTCTAAGGAAGGTGGGTGTGGCCTAATAGTTCTTATGAGTGTCAGTAGGCAGAACTTGTCAATAAAACTACCAGTTCCTGCACACTAGTCTGGAGAAAACTACTGTTTCTTCTGTTATTACTCCTTCCCTAAGTCTATAATCTTGAGAACATAAGCTTGGGAGAACCTTCTTTCAAAAGGCATCTTACCTACCATGCCTGAGATAATGCTACTCTAGAACTGCAAAGCTCTGTGTCTGGGATGGGAATGTCTTCAGATGCAGATAGTGTTGAACTACAACTCTCATGTCCCTCAGCACTAACTATATTGGCTTGATCAAATGGAACCACAGTTCAGCAGCATCTGGACAACCAGTCCTTCGTGATCTTGTGCTATTATCTGGAGGACTTAAACAAAGGTAAGGGGTTGAAATTGCAAGGAAGCTGGAGACTGAAGATCATCACACAAGAATTGCTGAGGCAGAAGTGGATACAGTTATGTCAGGGGAACCATAGATAGAAGGAATTCCTGTAAGAAAGGACTTGGATCTGGAAAGCTTGGTTGCAAGAGCTATATTTGCTGAAGTAGAGGGACATTGGATCCGCTACAACATGGGGCTTTTTATGTTCTTAATAGATAATGGTACAGATATAATCCCAATCATTGAATAGTTTTATGCATCTCTCTGCCCTGCTGCCCACCTTTTTTTTTTACTGGAGCTAGAACTAGGAGGTTATATTAGTTGTCTTTCTGATATCCTTCATCTTGAATCCCTTGTAGGAAGACATCCAACTGACCCGCTTCTTGTCAGATCAAAGCTTGGTGGCTGGCTTGGTGATTGGGAGTGGCCTCCATTAGAATGAATGTTGCAGATCATAACCAGAGCTCGGTGCATGATTAAAGGTATCCCTATATATTCTTCCTTTTAAAGAAATGTCTGAACAGAAATTTAGGGACAAAATAGGTACACAGGAAATACAATTTTAATCACTTGCCAAGGATTCTTATATATTAGCAATTACATGCAAGCATGCCTTCTATTGATACCACCTACAAAATGTAATTTTCCAGCAAAGTATCTGAAGCTGTGTCAATGTTCAGTTAAAGTCACTGCAGTTTTTCCATGTTGATCATTAATTCTATCGCAGATACTGCTGATAATGTTCAGGATCCTATACTCAATTTATGTGCTAATATAGTAACAATGTGCTGTGTTCTTTCATATGCTAATTAGTGTAGGGTAGTTAGGATGTTTGGGATGAGTCTTCCAGTAATGGGTTGTGTCCTTATGTTTTAGTTTTTAATTTAGTTTGAATTAGTTTAGTTTTAGTTATAATTATACACATGTAATGTTTGTATGTGGTTCGTTTCTCTTTTTTTCTTTCTTTTCTTTTTCTGGGGTTATGGATTGATTTGCTTGTATCTTCTGTTAAAACTAATAAATATTAAATTTTTTAAAAAGCACTGTCTCTTCCATCAGTGATAAAAGATCTCATCAAGTGAAGTCTCCCTTCTGTATTTCTAGGTCAACAAAAACTTATGTAGAGATCAGTGGGCAAAAAGCCTCTATATATAGCTCTGTCCTACAACAAAGAGAATAGCTGGGAAGCTGCTATTGATGCCTCCAACCTCTATGGCCAGATGCAATTGTACTTTTCTGTTTCACAATAGAGTCAAGTCAAACATGCTGAATAAAGTAATTTATCCATTGGATCAGTTTGGACCAGTTGGTAAAATACAGCTGGGTGGCTTAAGTTTCTTATTAAGGACTGTTTACAAAGTAGGTCCTACCAGCTGCTCAGAGAACAACAGCCTCAGATGAGAAGGCTCCATTCCATACCCTTACATTCTAGCTGTTTGCCAAAAATAGGAGATCACATCCATCAGATGAGTACAACCATGAATGTTCCCAGTGTATTGGATACTGTTCAGACCTACAAGAAAGAAACTGTCTACTTCAACTAAATATTAATGATTTGATACTGATAATGATCTGGACATGTCCAATGGCTATCCTTTTTTGAATGGGTGTATCAAGTTTGGATTGGAAAAATTCCTAAAATATGTAGACACACATTTTTTTAAAAAAATCATATCCCTGCAAGGCAGAATTTAACTAACAGTCAAAGTGTTGGGTTTCTGTCTGTATTTTGTTGTAGTTGTGCACTTCAAAGTCATTTCTGACTAATGGCGGCCTGCATGGTGTAGTGGTTTGATTGCTGAACTAGGGCCATTTCCGCACTAGACTGTTATAGCGCTATTATTCCACTTTCAACATTGTATGGAATCCTGGGGTTTGCAGTTTTGGGAGGGGCCAGCTGGCCCCTCCCGAAACTGCAAACCCCAGGATTTCATACAATGTTAAAAGTGGAATAATAGTGCTATAACAGTCTAGTGCGGAAATGGCTTAGGAGTCTGTAGAGCCGGGTTGCAATCCACACTCAGGCATAGAAACCCCTGGGTGACCTTGGGCAAGTAACATTCTCTCAGCCTCAGAAGAAGGCAAGGGCAACCCTCCTTTGAAGAAATCTTGCAAAAAAAAAAAAAACCCACCACCAAACAAACCCTGTGGTAGGTCACTGTAAGCTGGAAATTACTCGAAGGCACACCACCACCACCACAGCAAAGGTGAACCTATCACAGCATTTTCTTACCAGAAATCTTGTATGAAAGAAAAAGAAGACCTTGTTCAGAGAGAGTTTGCCATTGCTTTCTTCAGAGGCTGAGAGAGTGTGAATTGTCACCCAGTGGGTTTCCATGACAGAATGGGGATTTGAAACCTCAGTCTTCCAGCATGCTAGAGTCCAACACTCATTGTTGCCAAAAACTTGTATACCAAGAGGGAAAGATAAACATTCACTATCTATTGTTCAGTGGTCAGAAGATCTCACTGCTTTAGCAAATCATGAACATATCTTTTACACACATCAGCTTCAAGAAAAAATATCTTTGGTAATATGGCTAGTTTATATTATAAGCCTAATCCATGCTCATATCCTCTGTACCCACACCACTCTGTACCCACACCATCTTTTTTCCCCTTTCTTGCTAATCATATTTGTAAGACTGCATTAAAAGAAGAAGAAATAATCTATATAGTACAGTATATAATATATATTGTGATGTAATATAATGAATGCTACCTTGTGGCTATGATACAGGTGTGTTCAGTGATAAGCCTTTTATGGTTGGATGTACTGTACATATAATTTTGCATTAGAAAAATCATTGGCATTTATAGAACTACATGTCTTTTAAATTATATTCCTGAGATGTGAAATCAACTCAAGGGATGTTGTGACTGGAACCTTTGTGCTTGTACTGTTGCAAAAACACTTATGCTCAAAGGTTGGGGGGGGGGTAAACATTCATCATCCATTGTTCAATAACCAGAGGATCTCACTATTTTAACTATGCTTCCATGTATGTTTCTTAGATATCTACTTCAAGAAATGTATTTTTTTTAAAAAATGTGTTCAGTTTATATTAATGTACTGGCCTCTTTCCACATTTGTGAGTTTGACCTTTGCAAATGTGACTTCACGAGTTCATTATTCATTATCCTCCTCCCATTCCCTTGTGTTTCGCTGGGCACAGAGAAGGAAAGCAAACCTGCATGAGAAAGAGGCAAGGGAATGGGGAAGGGGAGAGGCACGTATGTGTCTTTTCCCCTCTGGGGCTCCCCTTTTTCATTCCCATGCCTTTGGCCCTGGCAGGAAAACATGTGCAGAGGTAAAATGCAAGGGAATGGAGGGGGGAAAGCTTGTATGCGCCCTCCTTTTCCCCTTTGGAGCTCCTCCTCCCATTCCCAGGCATTTTGCCCCAGAAAAAGGGAATGGGAGGGGGAGTGCGAGGGGGTGTTTGTGGTTTTTCCACTTTTGTGAGGGTTCTGCACTCCAAACCTCATGGAAGTGGACTGGTCACTGTACCTGGCTTGCACATATTCCTATCCTATCTACTACTCCTCTTCCTTTGTCACTTCTTTTCTTTGTAAACACAGCTTAAAATCTATAATAAAAATCTGTTATAACAGAACGTCAATCAGCTGATAAGAGCTATACAGCATAACTAAACAAGTCTTTGCAGAGGGTAGCTTAGATCGAGCATCTGTGCATGTGCACAACATAAATTTCCCCGCCATTTCTCAAGCAGAGCTTTTTTATTCATTTAATACCCTACGTTTCTCCCAGCACAGGATTCAAGGCACCTCACCACAATTTAAAAACACAGTACAACTAAAAAACTAATAATAAAAAAGTTAAAACACAGTTAAACTAAATTTATATTTTTTATAAAAATCCAGGTTAAAAATACAACTTAAAAGCAATTTAAAAAGCACATTTAAAACATAATAAAATAGAAACACAACACATTTCCCATTAAAAGTTGTATCTGCTGTAACAAATTAAAAATCCCAATGACTCCCTAAATGAAAAGGCTTTTAGCTGCCAACTGCAAGACAGCAAGGAGGGGACCAGCTGGCCCTTATGAGGAACAGAATTCCACAATGTGGTAGCAGCGACTGAGAAGGTTGTTTCCTGTGTCCTCACCAAATGTCCCTGTGATGATGGTGGGACTGAGAGAAGGCTTTCCCCTGCAGATCTTAAAGCTCAGGCATCCTTGTGTAAGGAGATATAGTTTTTCAGAGAGTCTGGATGCAAGTTGAGATGGACAAGCAGAAGGTTCCTTATATGTATGTATAGGTCCAACAATTCCTACCTGCACTTTATGACCTTTAATTCATTCTTTTTAGGATTTTAGGGAGACATTAAACCAAAATCAAGTACAGTAACAACATAGTAAAGTTGTCAGTGGTAGGATCCAGAGTTAGATGCATGCAATTAGATTGGTAGGACATGTCTTCCTGACCCCCTTTTCCTCAAGACAGTGCCTCTAAACCCTTGAAAATGTGACTCAAAAAACCTAGGGATAGTGGAGGAGATTCCTCCCCTCCCCAGTCAAGCAGATGCACTTCCCACTAGCAGAATCATTTAGTCCATAGAAACATCTCATGGAGACAACCCAGCGTATCCAGATATTTTGAGGATTTTCAGGTTTGTGTGTATATTTGTAAGGTAGCTTTTTTAAAAAAAAAAAAATAGGTGAGAAAAAGTGATTCCTTTTACTTTTGTGAAAGCCTACTTTCACTCACAGTTTTAAACGATCAAATGGGTGTAAATTATTCCTCTTGGAAAAAGCTTCATGTCACACTTTTTAAGAAACGACTAGAAAGATGTAGCCAGAATAAAGGGTTTGATTTATCATCTAGTACCACAATGGCTAGTACCATTTTGACTCTTCCTCTTGTATTTGATGTTTGCAAAAGGAAGAATAATTGCTTAGATATATTCCATGTGTAAACTGGTTGTCATAATAATTCTATAGTAACCAGTGATCCACTGGTGAAAGAGACTTAACCCATCCTGCAATGGGCTTCATCACACCAGGCAAACAAAGCATAATTACAGCAAGAAAATAGCATCTTTGGTTGGGATTTACCACATGACGTTGTTCCTCTTCTGTTCTCCTAAGTTTTTTTTTTTTTTTACAAAGGAGGTCACGTCTATTAATGACCTCCTTTGTAAAGGAAATGCTATCCTACTGAGAGAGAAACAGATGAAGAACAATATCATGTGATAAGTCACAACCAAAAATGCTGCTATCCTGCTGTAATTGATGGCTTGGAGCATAATGCTATTTTGGCAACTGTTGACTCCACCATGGAATCAGCAAAATTGGCAATAGTAATATAAAAAGTGCTGAGATACAAAGACTACGCAGAAAAACTGGGAATGAATTTTCACCCATTTGTTGAATACAATTTTGGAACTGTTTCCAGCTGAGCAGTTTTGCATAGTGGAGATATCATTCAGTTTTGTACTGTCATTTTCTCATGTTATGTCTTTGGCATCCTGCATTTTTGATTTGCAGGGAATATGTACATAGAAGATAGAGCTCAAATGAAGGTAAATGAAAGAAAACTTTGCTTAGTTCTGCTTACACTATTAAGCAATCGAATTACTAGATTAAACATTATTACATGAATTTAAAAAGATGATCTAGTAAAATGCAGGCTGGACAGGGCTATTGTTAGTTGGATTTGTAATTGGTTGACTGACCGAACCCAAAGGATGATCACGAATGGCTGCTTTTTATCCTGGAGAGAAGTGACTAGCGGGGTGCCACAGGGTTCTGTCCTGGGCCCAGTGCTGTTCAATATTTTTTATCAATGACTTAGATGAAGGAATAGAGGGCATGCTCATCAAATTTGCAAATTTGCAGGGGTTGCTAATACGCCAGAGGACAGGATCAAAATTCAAAATGACCTGGATAGATTGGAGAGCTGGGCCAAGGCTAACAAAATGAAATTCAACAGAGAGAAGTGTAAGGTCCTACACTTAGGTAGAAAGAATGGAATACAGAAATATAGGATGGGGGACACGTGGCTGGAGAGCAGTACGTGTGAAGGGGATCTAGGAGTCCTAATAGACCACAAGCTGAACATAAGTTAGCAGTGTGAGGCGGCAGCCAAGAAAGCCAATGCAATTCTCAGCTGCATCAATAGGAATATGGTGTCTAGATCGAGGGAGGTACTGGTACCACTCTACTGTGCTTTGGTTAGACCTCATCTTGAATACTGTGTCCAGTTCTGGGCACCCCAATTCAAGAAGGACATGGTCAAGCTGGAGCAAGTCCAGAGGAGGGCAACCAAAATGGTGAGAGGCCTGGAAGCCATGCCCTGTGAAGATAGACTTAGAGAGCTGGGTATGTTTAGTCTTCTGAAGAGAAGGTTAAGAGGGGACATGATAGCCATGTTTAAATATTTGAAGGGATGCCATATAGAGGAAGGAGAGGGCGTGTGTTCTGCTGCTCCAGAGACCAGGACAAGGAGCAATAGATTCAAGCTGCAGGAAAGGGGATTCCACCTGAACCTCAGGAAGAACTTCCTGACAGTCAGGGCTGTCTGGCAGTGGAATATGCTGCCTTGGAGTGTAGTGGAGTCTCCTTCTTTGGAGGTTTTTAAGCAGAGGCTGGATGGCCATCTGTTGGGAGTGCTTTGAGGGTGTTCCTGCAAGGCAGGGGGTTGGACTGGATGGCCCCTGTGGTCTCTTCCAACTCTGCATTTCTGTGATTCTATGATTCTATGATCTCAATTATCTCTCAAGTCTTATGTTCTTTAAAAAGCCCTTGAAAGATGGAAAGCTGTGCCAATTTTGAACAAATGCAAAAAACACCATTCCTACATCCATACCCATCATTTCTCTGGAAGGAAAAGCATGCTCTCCTCCTCATGTGGAATAGCTATTTTTATATGCAAATTTATGCATATTTAATCAGTTGGTTCAAACACACACAGTTAATCAAATGACAGTGCAATTCTATGAATATCTACTTACTAGATATTTATTTAATTTATATCCTGCATTTCTTCTGAATGTTATCTAAGATGGGTTGCAACATGAATTAAAACAAGGAACATGAATTAAAACTTTATAATAAAAAAGTTTTTAAAAAACAAACTACCATATGAAAATATTAGTATTTTAAACTAATATAAAATCATGTAAAAACATGATAATAACAATAAAACTGTATAACCACTTAGCCACCAAATGGTTTTTAAAATGTAAAGGTCTCTACCTTCTGGTGCAAGAAGAGCAGAGAGAGGTTCAGTCTTGTCTCTTACAGTAGAGAGGTGCATAGCCTAGGAACAGCCAGTGAGAAGGCTTTCTTCCATGTCCTGACCAAATGTACCTTTGAAGGTGGTTGTCATGTACTGGATAACTCACAACGCATTCTGATAGCAGGAACAGTTTATTCATGGGATTAGCATGAACAACAGCAGCAGACTTCCACAAAATTTGCTGAAACTGATTAGCATAGGCAGCACATATCTTTTGTAGCTTATCAATACAAATTTATGTATGCAAAGCTTTCATTGGTTAGTGCAGCGTGGTCCATTCCTCCTTGTAACTTTCCTAGGTGGGTACCAGACTCTAGGTGACTTGCCCTTGAAAGTAGTCAACCTGCCTATGTGCCTTCTGCAGTTATCTCCCTACCACCTTGTTCCCATAACATCCTTGCACCAAGTATTTCTCACTTTCACTTTCCAGCCTTTACTGCTTTCCCCCATTCATCAGATGCAAAGTAACAGCAGATGATCTATTAGATACACTGTAGCAGCAATTAGCAGTTTCTTTCATATAAGACACACAGTAGCCTTTAGCTTTGCTTAAATATATTTAGCCAGTTTGCAGCCTATCTACTATATAAAAGTCAAACATGGTGAGTTTGTCTGTTTGTCTGTGTCAGGCAGGCAAAGACCTCATATGATTCGCTGAGTCAGGCAAAGACCTCATATGTTTGGCTGCCTGTGAAGATCCTGTGGAATCCTGGGGTTGACCATTTAGGGAAGGGCCTTTAGAATTCTTAGCTAGAGAGCTCTTGGGCCTTGCTGGTTGCTATGATGATGAGGCCTAACAGCAAGGAGAAGGCCAATGCATTCCCTCAAAAACTGAACCTCTGTATGTTAACAGCTCTGAATACAATTGGATTGGGGACTATGGGGGAAAGTTTACAGGTACTGGACAAGTCAGTTTGAGGAATTACAGGATCTCAAATCTGTGTATTGCAGCTGCATCTAATTCCTAAGGTAAAGTAAGGTAAGATATTTCTTAAGATATTTCTAACAAGTGTTACCTGTGAGAAAATAAAATCCTGGGCAACACCGGGTAAATATGCTAGTTGGTACCTAATTTTTTTATTCCCTTTCCTTTTCCACCCGCTACCATGGCAGGAATGCCTTGCAATCTGACAATGGTGGAACTTAGAAGTAAGCCCCAATGAATTCAGTGGGACTGATTTTAGAGTACCAGGTAGGAATGTATGGAATTGCAGCCATCGATTTCTGTAATCCACTGACAGTGCAACAGAAATGATGCATGAGTGAGAACTGAGGCCTTGCATCTGAAGTTGTATATTTTCAGGATGATATTTCAAAGAAAAATATTAATAATAATCTCGTGAGTAGTAAATAGAACTGACTTGGAATTTAATAAAGCAGTGCCAAATGTCACTTTATGCCAGTCACCTTTCTGAGCTGCATCTGCCCTTCAAGACTTGAATATTAAGGATCAAATGCTGATAAATATATTCCCCAGCTATTAATCTCCTGTCTTCTGAATGGTCATGAAGCATTCTAAACTTTACCTAGAACATCCTGAGAGGGATGTTATTAATTGCCTCCATTAGTGTTGTTTGTTGTTTGGGAAATTTATTTAATTTGCTGCTGATCAAAGCAGATCTCTAACCTTTGTGCGAATTGTATGTATGCAAGTGGAAGCAGCCTACTACAGCCCAAGGAAAAAGAATTAAAAATGTAAATGTCCTAACTATGTCTGAGCTCCAGTCAACGTTTCATAACTTTTTGAACGTGCAGCAACATTGCAGACACACAACAAAAGCTTTTTGGTGAATTGTGAAGACACACATCCAGACGAGGGTACTCCGATGACCGTCGGGCACTTCTGGATATTTCTCTGATGGGTACCTAAGGCCCCTCACTGAAGCACTTCGAACCTCAAACTCTGAAGTGGACATTTGCCTCTTGCTTTGCAAGCTTGTGCTTTTGCATTTAGAAATCACGTATCTGTTGTTGTTATTGTTACTTGGTTTTTGGTCTGTCTAATATAGAAGCCTTGGTAATGATTATGGTCATTTTCAGAATGAGAACTCCTTATGGTCTAGCAAAATTGACAGATGAAGAACCATTGCCACAGGCATATCAGATGGTATACTCCTCATTTGGTGCATGTAAATTTGGTCAATACTCTCAAGTGATTTTGTTTTAATTCAGTTGGTGCTGTTCTACGGTAAAGCCTCATACAGAGTAAAAGGTTGTTCAGTGGTATTTTTCTAAGATGTCAGTCTGGTTATGGGACTGGCAAACATTTTAGCATTTAGCTCATTTTAAATATCGAGAACAAATATTCTCCAAAACACTCATTGTTCATGGTGCTTTGGAAAGGTATTTCTCTTCCTGTCTGTTGATGATAAGATATTTAACATGTCTTGTTAAACATTTTGATATATCTAGATAAGCTTGGAAAAGTTACACACACACACACACGAACATATATACTGGCTGGGGACTCCTGGGGGTTTTAGTCCAAAAGTTAACTCTTCTAAACCCTGCATATATTATATCTAGTTTTCTTTTGATAATCCATCAGATTTTTATAATTTATTACTGATGAACTAACATACACTGTTGATTGGGAACTGGCCTTAGGCAGTTAAAAAATAACTGATTTTTTAAAATGTGTGTGTGTGAGAAGATACTTTGCTTTCTACAACCTGAGTTCAAAAATTTGAGCCACATTACATTCCCATTTCCATCAGGAGTGTCATAGGTTTTCATGCTACTCTCTGATCCAGTCCTTGACTAATCCTTGAACCTAGCCATACTTCACCACTCCCATTGATTTCCAATTTAGTTTGCAGCAGTAGTGGCAACAGAGACTTTCCCACAATATTCCCCTTCTTCCTGGAGGCTTGTAATTTAATTTACAGAGTAGAGATTTTCCCTCTTGAACTTAGTGTATCCTTGATTATAGTCCTTGTTACCAACCCTACTAATCCAATCAATTAGATAGAGCTCATAGTAATCATCAGTAATGTGTTATATATTGCTCACTGGTGTGAGGTTTTCATCTTATTCTGCCACTTCTGAATAAAATACTATAAAAATACTGTTGGAGAACCTTATGACAAACAGCTTGATTGCAAACCCAAAGGAGTGCCTACAGTAGACTGTACTTCTGCCTGATTGAAGAAACTGTGTGTCATGGGCCTCTCATATCCTTTGTTTGGTGGCTATCTCTCATCCCTAGCAAAAAGGCCATTAAACCCAATGTCTCAGGTGTGTAAAGCGCAAGGACAACTAATGTAAAATACACTGCATGCCACAGATTTAACACTGAACTGAATGAAATGACTGTCATCATCATCTTAACTGTTAAAAGGACATTTAGGTGATCAGCAATACTGCATAAGGAGGTTTGATCAGAATCAAATTTTATTCATTTTAGGGTAAAATACAGAGGCCAAGTCCTAGCAAAAATTAAGGCTTGCTGAGTTTAATACCTCACTTCTACTCAGACAGCTGAAATTGGGCTACGCACATCATCTGTGGGAGTGAAATATAAAACTCAGCAGGCCTTCATTTGTGCCAGGACTCAGCTTGAAATGCATGAAGTAAGACAAGATGAAAGGACCTCTCAACAGGTGTAAGGTGAATCTCTGTTGCTACTGAGCCATACTCAGATACAGCGAGGAGCTGCTTCCAGATCAGATTGCTTTGTCTGCAGATAGATTCAAGAGGGGCAGTACTTATTTTTCTAGAAACTAAGCACTGTCACAGCCAAAGATTTCTGTACCAAATAAAGCAGAATGAACGGTTTGCTGAACTGTTCATTGAAATACCTCACTGTAAGATTTAATCTATCACACACACAGAGTATGTGAAGCATGTTTAAACTACAGGTTAGCAGCAGAATATCCAAAACTGCTGCTTAGCTTTCAAGTAGCAGGTTTAAGCAAGGTATTCAAACTCATTTGAACCACGCCAAAGGCACTCTCAAAAAATGGATGCTGAGGGGAGGGGGCTAGCCCAACTTACAAATTGGCTATCATGCTGGGTATCACCAGTCACAAAACACCCATCCCCAGAAACTAGAGAGGGTAAAAGACAAAAGAGCTTGTTCAAGAACCCAAGCAGTCTACAACAGAATTGTAGTCTCATCCCCAAAATATAAAAAACACTCTTAGGAAATTATAATTTTCTGCTTCATTTGACTGCAGTAAAATTGATGAGGCTCAGAGATGAGTAAATTGGTCAAGAAACAAAATACACAGCCAAAGTGAGGCTGAGCACCAAGTGCCAAATCACATATTTTCTCCAAGAAATACCACACTATATACATTTCACATAACCCAAATTGGTGATGCTAAGAGACACACACACACTTCACTCAAAACCCAGGCCAAAAACACAACATACCCTTCAAAAGTTACAAATGACAAGGAATATAAAAAGTATAAATGAGGAAGAACATATAATCTGAGAGAGACTATTCGTCCCACGATGCCCAAGCATCGCGGGTGGCGGGGGGGGACGGTCTTTGCCGCCCTCCCGTGATACGAGACCACTCGCGATGGCCGGCGAGAGGAGGTGGGGCTGGGCTCGGTATTTAGGGCCTGACCCGCCTCCCTCGCGGTCATTCGCTCTGGTCAAGGCGACCCACCCTTCCCCCCAGTGGTTTCAGTGTAAGACAGCTGGTCGCTTCGGGGCCGGGTAGGAATTTTTTCCTCCCTATACGGGGGGTTTTTTTGCCTACCCTACACTGCGCCGAGGGCGGGGCAATTGGCCTCACAGGGTGGTGTCTTAATTTGTGATTAAATAGGTTGCCACCAATTAGGTAATCATGACAGGCCGGCAAAGGGGGGGGCTTAAGGTTCAGCATGTACCTATGGCACCCCCTTTTTGGGGTGGAGGATAAATCCTATCCTTGGGGAGGGCCCTAGGATCACCCCACTTGCTGCGCAGCGGGGGGTGGGCCTTGGGGCTCGCCTTCCAGACATGGGCTGGCCAAAGGCCATCATGCACCTTCAGCGGTTGGCTTTGGGGCCCGGTATCTCGTTCAGCGGGCTGGGGGAGATGGTAGGGAGCTGCCTCTTGACCCTAGTCCGATGATGCCGGGGATCCCCCCCTTTTTTTCTTCCCCTCAGGTTCAGAAATGCAAGGTCAAGTTCAAAGTTATGGTCAAGTTCAAGTTCAAGTTGGTTTCACCACATGTTAATTAGGCATATTAATAAATTGCCCTAGTTCAACCCAAGCTCTGTCTGTGGTCTCGTTATTTTGTGGGTAGGGTGGCAATAGCAGTTTACTTTTGTCGGAGCCTACAGGAAAAATTCTTTCCCCTGCTCTCTTCTCCTCCTGTAAGTTAATTTGAGTGCAAACTGTTTTTAAACTCAACTTGTAGCATTTGAAGTAAGTTGAGAACAAAGAGGGAAACAGGGAGGAGAAAAGAGAAACTGGACATTTTAAAAGCAGGAAAAATGTTTCAACAGCGGAACAGAGGAAGAGGTAGGGAAGTGGGAGGAGGGGAAAGAAACTGGAACGTTTTAAGAGCAGCTGTAAAAGTGAGATGACTGAAGATTAATCAAGATTGTCCCTGCCACACCAGGACAAGGAGGGGGTGGGGATGACACATTCACACATAAACCAAACCAGCTGGCACAGATACACCAAACACACACCACATCAAGCAGAGCACACTAGCAGAACACTTGCAAAACACCCCCAGGTGGGTCCCCATCACAACACCTCTGTCCCTCAGGACACTTCCCAGCAGCCACTACCAAGCAAAGCTAGAGAAAAAGAGGAACGATTTGCTTCAGTAAGAAGCATCAGATTGCAGGCTCCTCTCTTTTTATGTTTATTTTTTTAAAGAAATGCCTCTGGGTAGCTGTATTTTTCTGGTAGGCAAAGTACCTTATAGGTGTGTCTCTTGAAAAGTGTTTGGAAGCTGCAGCTAATGTAAAAGGCATCAGCCAGATGCACCAGTTGGGGATGCATTTTAGAGACTCCATAACATTGGTTTTACAAGAACTGCACTGCCTTCCAATTTACTTTGAGGTTAAATTCAAGGTGCTGGATTTTCCCTGCAACGCCCTAAACTGCTTGGGGTCAGCACACCTGACCATGAGCCTACCTGAGCATGCCCAAAATTTGAAATCTTCAGTGGAGCCCTGTTGTGTTTTCTAGATTGGTGCGCACATATAACAGAGTTTTGCACATATAACAGAACTTTATCCATAACAGCACCTTGATTGTAGAATTCCCTTCCTAAGGACATTAGCTGGATTTTTCTGGTTTGAGTTTCCAGTGGGCAGTTAAAACTGTGTTATTCCACATGGCCTTTGATGTTTGAAACATCTTTGTCTATTTTAAGTGAGTTTTTTTTAAATAAGGAGAATAGGTTGTTTTTACAAGTCTTTAAAGAGTATTTTAATTTTTTTATCTCTACGTTGTTTTAAATGTTTTTACCTGTTGTGGATTACCTTGGGGGAGCAGGTGGACTGGGGGGCAATATATAGATATTTTAAATAAATCTTTGTCTCTACTACCAGAGGGGAATTTATGCTGCTTCTTGTCCCCAACAAGCAGTTTTCCAGTGGCTTGGATTATATCCAAAGTTTGTTGAAATATTTGGAGTCAATATACATTGTCTGAGATCCTGGATCTCAATATATATCATAAAGTTCTGCACATGAAGAACTACGACATGTTTCTCTATCACCCCTACCTCCAAACTCCATCTTTTAAGCTACTTCGTTCACTGACTCCATGGCCATGATACTAACCATGGTATTGACTGGTGGAGAACAGGTGATAACTTTCCAACTGTGTTTGTGTAGGTGGATGCAGAGTGATAGGCATATTCTGAAGCTTTCTGTGTTCTCTGAAGGTTGAGAGGATGATGTCATTGCTGTTTGTAGGAATACAGCTGCTTGCTTCTCCATCCTTCTCCACTCTTTATGTGCCCAAATGGCCATGTTAGGGCAGCTGCAGCAGCTTAAAAGGTTTGGGAGCTTTTGGGGGTGAGTTTGGTCATTGCCGGTTGAGAATTCTAACTTCCACAATGACCCCAAAAGTGAAGCAGACAGTCACAACTCATTAACAAGATGCCGGCCACTATTAGATAAGGTACTGTTAGTCTTTTTATATAGATATGGAGTTAAGGTAATTTGCTTTATATCCTCACAACCGTCCAGTGAGAATATGCATTCTAGGGCTAGCACTATAGAAGCTCAACAGCACTGATGTACAATAATGGGAAAAGTTATCTGACTGTGAGACATAAGGTGAGATGAGGGAAAGTGTTAAATGTTGGGCTTGGGTTATTTTGATCTGACCAGCTTTCTTGACTGTCTTATCCGTTGACTTGTCATTCCCTGACATGTCCATTTCAAAGCATATCAAATGGCTTTTAATGTCACGTTTGCTTGAAGAGTCATTCCCCAACAGGCTTATGCCCATGAACTGAGCTTCATTACTGCGACAAGTTTGAATTATGTGAACATCTAGCATATGGAAGTTTTCTCAGCAGTTCTTCTATATCTTTGGAATTCTTTCTCCAGAGACCCCCCAAATCTGCTGCTTTAATTGTTCTTCATTAAGGAAAGAAAAGTCTTTAAGATTAATTTAGGAATAAATATTTGATAGTTCAGTGTTTACTGTTCACTGTTGTTATCTTCCACGTTTAGCCTGGGAGTTAAAACATAAAACTATGGGAGAGTCTCTCTCTCTCTCTCTCTTTTAAAGTAAAACAAAGGTTTCTTTCCTAATTTAAACACAACCAATGACTTCATAAGGTTATGATAGAAAGTACAAAAGTGTAAAATAGACAGCACCATGATTATATACAGCAGGACACTGTATCAAAAGCTATATCTGTGTTGAACAAGATGAACATTAATTAGATTTGGTTACTACTCCTTTTTCAAAGTATTGTTCATTCCTTTAAAGAGAATATACGCGTGATTAGCTAAAGGAAAACTTCAAAAGGACTTCTGGATAACTAAAGAAACTAGTTTCCTAAAATGTTCCACACATACTACACTTGTATTCCAAGAAATAAAATTTGTTGTTGTTGTGTACCTTCAAGTCATTTCTGATTTATGCCAACCCTAAAGTAACCCTATCATGTTTCTTTGTAGGGGGGAGCTAAGAGTATGTGATACACCCAAGGGTATCCAGTGGGTTTACATGGCCAAATGGGAATTGACCCCTGGTCTCCAAGGTTGTAGTCCATTGCTCAAATCATTGCTCAAATCACTCTGGCTTAAGAAACAAATTGTTAAGTCCTAAATCCAATTAGTGCCACTGAATCAATAGAATTTACATTAAGTGTTGACTTTGCATGTTCTTATTGATTCCATGGCAGTTCTATAGCTGGGATTGATTGGATTTAAGCCTAAGCATGCACAAAGTCTAGGTTATAATAGAGTAGCTGTGCTTTTGTTAAAGAAAAAAAAATACTACAGTACTTTTTTCACATTTTTGTCATGGCAAATATGCAGGAACAAAGAGGAAGACTAGCACATAAACATACAACAAAAACATGATAACCAGTGAAAAGGGAAAAGAAAATAGATAAGAAAAGATATCCTTGCTCCATAAAGAAAAAGGCATAAGTGTTTCAGTTGAGTCTTATGTTAATAATAGAGAATCATTTTTCATGTTTGAAAGGTAAAAAAACAACAAAAACCTTGTGGTAGTTCACAATTTTCATCATTATTATTTTTAAAATGAGCAGCTCTTTTCGCACGGTATTCTCCATGCGAAAGGGTGCCTGGAGTGTTGCGCAGTTGTGAGGAGCGATATACATGACACACTCACAATCGCGCGATGCTCCAGGGGCTGGCAGGTGCCAATTGTGCACCTTTTCATTTCCAGCTAGAAGCCGAAAATTGTACATGATCGCACATTGGTCTCAGGCCCCATGCACACTTACCTGGCATGCGGAGCCTCTGGAGCCGTGCTGGTTATGCTTCCTGCCCCAGTGCAGCCTGGGAAACTCCCAGGCTGTGCTGCGGAAGGAAGAGGCGGGGCTCTCATGTGAGTGGGCAGCTCGTGTGGAGCTGAAGGACCCCAGATGCGAGAGCCTCTCGCCAGAGGCTGCTTGCGCGATCCCCACACCCTAGTGCCGGAAGAAGGTAAGGCGTGGAAAGGACCAACATCTCAAAGGAAGCCAATGGAACTAGTGAGTAGCTGTCTGAATTGGAGCCATTTACCATTTTTCTCATAAAGACCTGATTCTATTGGTTAGTCACAGCTAGAGTAGGCCTAGTGAATCAATTCTTGAATAGTTAAGCCAATAGCTAAGTAAATATCATTGAATCAATGGGTCTATTAAAGTCGAGACTAATGACAAGATTCAAGCCAGGTGAGGTGGGGAGAAGATGTTATCACCGCCCTCCAATAAAATGTTGCTGTCCAAATCAAATTTTCCTTCAGTCTCCAAATTTCTAGCACTACCATCACTTAAAACTTTTGTTAAGCATTTAGAAATAGAGTTTAGGCATCTGAAGAAAGGGAGCAGGCAAAATTACCAAGGGAACATAAAGGCTGCAAATGGAAAATTTTGAGATGAAAACTATTTTCAATATCTCATTATTTGCAATGCCAGAAAGTTGGTGACTGAAGTAAAGTATAAGATGCTCAACTGAAAAGCAAAGTATAAGATGCACAACTGCAATGAGCAATCGCAATGCAAGATATAGGATGCACAACCACAACAGAAATGTGTATAATACATAACTACAGTGCACAATACACAACTTTCAAAGACAAGGCACAGATGAACATGTCGTTTATGTAACTCTGCTTCTGTCCATTGCACAGTGGTGACATTTTGAGCCCTGCATGCATAGCATTATTTACATAGGTGTATGTCCCTAAGTAAATTTCCTGTCCATATGTTAGAAGCCTAAAGTGAAACTGGAAGACTAGATAAGAGGGTCATATAATTATATCCACATTATTCAGTCAATCTTGTTTTGTGGAATTAAATGTTAATCTTTGTTTGTGCAATCAATCAAAGTTTGTGCAGTTAATCTTAATCTGTCCAATCAAGTGATGTCCATGCAATTAATCTGTAGAGTCAGCTGAGGTCTGCACAGGTAATCTTGATTTTCCCAGCCAGTATAGTTTTGTACAATTAATGGGTCTTATTTATTCTAGATTGGATTTTTTCTGAAAGCCTGAAAATAAGGTATTGGGCCAATACCTTTAATAATATTTCATGACTAACAGCAATCCCATTGGTTTCAGCTGGTTTACTCACAGCATGACTAAGGGCCTTTCCTCCCTACACTGTTCTAGTGCTATTATTATTCCACGTTCAACATCCTGTGGAATTCTGGGGTTTATAGTTTACTGAGGCCAAAGAGCAATCTGGCTGAGAATTCTAAATGCCCCTCCCTAAATTGCAAATCCCAGGGTTCCATAGGATGTTGATAGTGGAATAATAGCACTATAACAGCATAGTGCAGAAAGACACTAAGTCAAAACCCAGCATTTTGCAGTGGGTCAGTGTTGCAAAACTCTTCCTGTCACCTGCTGAACATTTTTAGCAGAAGGGTTCATCTTCTGGATGGCTCCAGTAAAACTCAGAGCAACTCCAGGAAGAACAGCTGTATTACAGCTGCAACTTCAGGAGCACTCCAGCCCATAAGAATTAATGTTATTAATTTTTTTTAAAAAGATAGGTAGAGGCTCAGACAGCAGTGGTGTGGGCAGTGTCTTGGGCATCTTACTGATCACCCCCTCCCACAAGCCAAGAGATCAAGGTTTTCATTGCCCAACCGTGGCTGGGTAGTTAGCCTTGTATATAGAATAAACATCAGAGTCCTATTGTTTTCAATTTGTTTACTTCAAAGCATGACTAAGAGCCACTTCACATTATAGAATTAGTGTGCTATGATTCCACTTTAACTGCTGTGGCAACATCCTATGGAATCCTGGGATTGGCAATTTAGGGAGGGGCATTTAGAATTCTCAGGAGAGCACTCCAGAGTCTCACCAGACCACAAACTCCAGGATTCCATGGGTGTCGCCATGGAGTGGGGTCATAGTAATCTAATTCTCTAAAGTAAATGAGCCCTGTGTCAAAATCCCAACCTCATGATTTGTTCAGTCACTTAGGGCTAACTGAGAATTATGATAGAGGGAGCAAAGCTAGCCTGCTTTTTCCTGTTCCTTCCTATGTGAAGGTATGCCTCCTAATAGCTGAATGGGGCTGATGTAATGTGTTCCACTCAAGGTCATAGAGATAGTAATACTCAGTGGCTAAATCATGTGTGGACAACTTCTAAGGATCCAGGGACCATTTTTCCCCTCCTTTGGTAGGTCATATCTCTTTGTAACCTTCTTGACCGAAGCTGGACAAATCATGCCCCCTCTGCAGGGCCCAATTTGCGAATTTTAATATAATTTCAACCCAAATTACTTTTAAATAGCAAATTTCCACTCCAAGCAGCTTCTTGAAGTGTGATTTCTCATTTGGATGCCTTTTTTCAGGTTTTGTGAGTAGAGTAGCCTTTGGAGGTCACAAGGGTATACTGGGAGCCTGTGATTGTACTCCGTACTTTAAAGCTGTCCAAGGTACTTAACTCTATCCTGAACATGGATACAGTATCTCGGAGACTAGGCCCATTTCCACACTGGAGGCCATTAGCACACTATGCTGTTATAACAGCAGCATCACCATTCATGTGATGCTGTTGGGTTAGGGATGCTCTTTTCTGCACCCTTAAGTGGATGGGTAGTGATATTGCCACCAGTGTTCCTTCTGCATTACAGTGTCCTTGGCCACTCCTGTGCCCCACCTTCATCCTGCCCCACCACCTCTGATTGGGCAGTAACTTTTGTTTTGTTTTGTTTCTTTTGGAAGCTGTGCTAATGCAGCAATGTTGTAAGAGCATGACATGCCAGTACACTATTGCACTTTTGCCCTATACTTTTTAAAAATGTATTTTAAAAAAAGTTCTGACTCAAAGGAGACATTTAGAATAAACAAGGAGAGTGATAGAAAAATACCACTCTATAAGAGTCAAAGAAGGAGGGACGAGCTGGCCACACCCACTGCTGGATCCACCATAACAGGAAACAGTATCTGTTACACTATTTATAAGTTAAATATAGGAATTATACAAATGTATTATATATATATTGAAAGAGGTATATCTTAGTAATATAAAAATAGTTAAATATTTAAGTATTTTGGAATAAGGAATAAAGTTTGAGAAATGAAATAAAAGGTGTAAGAAATTTATGAAATATATATAGTTTATGAAATATATATAGTTTAAAGAAGGAAAATACAGATACGGTAGCAGAGTACCCTGAGTTTCAGAAGTGGGGAGGGAAGGGATGATGGAGAATTTGCACTGGGGGAATTTGGGTGATGGGAATTGATAGGAATAAATGTAAGAATCTATTAATTGATTTAGTTGTATAAAATTTGTGGGTTATGGGGGTATAGGGTAATATGTATTTGTTAGATTGTTTTGTAATTTTTATGCTACTTTTTTCAATAAATATTTAAAAAAACCCAGGAAACAGTGTCAAGTGTTATACCGGCACTGCACTACGGTGGCTGATGGGATTGAAGTGCTTAATGGATTTTTTCTGGAAATAAAATATGATGATTTGGAGATGGTTGAGGATGGGATAGCGGCTGGATAGTAATGATGTCTGGTAACAACCCACTGCTATAGTGTTATAGTGATGTGTGGAAATGGCCTAGAACTCAGAACAAATCCACTGCCTGACTGACTGGGAGTCAGAAGCTACCACTGGTTTATCCATAGCATGAATGCTTCAGTGGCTGATCTCTTCTGTAACATAGCCCATATGTCTCTTCTAATAACTGTCCTTTGGATTAGCTCATTTGAAAAATTCCAGCAATGGGTTGGCCTTTCTCTCCCAATGATTTACAGCAGCTATCATTCCAGCACACTGCAGCAAGTGCGTTAAGCCTATTTTAGGCTTAATGAATTAGATTAAGAGAGGAGAGCTGGCTTTTATTTTGTAACTTTTACATCTTGTTTGTGGCAAGGTGGTTATCAATTATACTGGAACTAATCTCATTATAAAATATTGAGCTTGTCAAAGAAAAGGCATAGAAATTATGTCATGTAGCAAATGGCAAGGACGGTTTCATACAGAAGATTGAAGCATCCCTCAGACTGATAATTTTGTTTTCTAGGGATCCCATAGCTCATCTATTACCTTGACCATCTTTGACCCATCTTGTCTTGGCTTAAGTAGGGATTGAGAATTCATTTGACTGCATGTCCATACTAGGAGTAACTTTACATGCCTCCTTCTTTACAACAGCAGCAACAACAACAATAATTTCTTACCTGACTTGATCCACAGGGAGAAAAACAACAACACATAATACCAGCTAAAAGAGTATATGAAACAAATACATATTCAAAACACATCTAAAAATAATTTGTATAGGCCTGCTAAAAGAGACTGGTCTTTACTGCTGTTTTAAACTCAGAAAGTGTATCCAGTTGTGGAATCACTTCTGGAAGGTCATTCCATAAATCTGGGACCAAGCAAAGAAAATAACCTCTGTGTAACAGCTGTCAGTCTAGTTTTGGATGACTGAAGTAGAGGCCTGCCAGGGGACTTGAGTGCATGAAGCAAATTATACACAACAATGTGATCCCACAGGTAATCTGGACCCAAAATACGTAGGCTTTTAAAGGCAATAACTGACACTTTGAACCGTTCTCATTGCTCAGCACCGCATTTTGCCTTTTATCACCTTTACTTTGTCTGCTCCAGAATTTAACTCTGGAGCAAAGGAGAACACAAAACACATATACATATCACTCTGGGTTATGATGGGAGTACACAGATCAGCTGCCACCTTGATAGATCACGCTTTGGGAGTCTAGACAGGAAGCTGCAAAACAATAAATGCCACATGGAATGGCTGGCTCCCAGCTACTATAGTGCCCTGCCTTGAATAGCTTTCAATGTCAGAAGGCTTTTATTTTCATTGACTACTTGCTGGCATTTCACTAGGGGTTTGTATTGCTGGAATTTGTAGTGCTTTTATATACTGCTTTTATACTTTTTATTTTTATTTTGTGTTTGAGTGTTTCTAATCCTATTATTGTAAGATGACTTGAAGCAGGATAACAGTGTTATATATAGAAAGAACCCCTGATCAAACTTCAGCTGGTATAAAATGAAGCTGCTTTGCTTCTTTCTACTTAACAGAGGTAAAAAGGAGCAGAGACTGGGAAACTGACTATTTTCAGACTGTGATACCAGAATCCTTCAGTCAGTATAAGCAGTGGGAGTTGACTTTCCCAAGCTTGGAGAAGGAGAATATATCACTACTGTTGTATTCATGTGTTGCCAGGTAGTTTCCCAGATCCAGCTCAAAGCCATGGTCATAATACTGAATTTCCATGGGGACTGCACTCAGCTTATTATAGAAAATCTCTGTATCTACCCCTGTACTGCTTTTACTCTAAGACTATGTGGCAGAAGGACAGCACACTCTGGTACAAGTCAGGAGTCCAAGGGCCACTTGAATGACTGTACTTCTTACCTCTCAAGAGGAACATCGTGACAAGTGAGAGACCAATTAGTTCCTTTCCAAAGGTCACTTCCCTCCTCATTATCCCACCCCCTTTTCTATCAAGTCTATTGGACTGTGAGACAGCAGGCAGGGGCTGTCTAATCTTTTAATAACTCTTAAGATAACAGATACTAAAAGATAACAGATCTTTTAGTATCTGTTAATATCTGAAAGGAGCTGGCATGGTTTAGTAATTGGAGTGCTCAACTAAGACTCTGGGAGAAATTCCCACTCAACCATAGAAACTCACTGGATGACTTCGGTCAAATTGCACTCTGTCAGCTTCAGAGGAAGGCAATGGCAAACCTCCTTGCAATAAACTTTGCCAAGAAAATCGTATGATGTGGTTGACATAAGTCAGAATCAATTGGAAGGCACCTAACAACAGTGTCTGAACAAAATGGGGAGAGGAAAATGACATCATTGATTAGGAAAATGTAAACACAACTCTGTAGTCTTATTATGCTGAACCTGTCATAGCTATGAGTAATATTTTCCTATCCTATGAACTAGATGCTACATTTACCCACCCCCACCCCCCATTCACAGAGGAGCTCCACATTTTATTTTATGTTTTAAATTTATAACCCATCTTTTTTCCATGATGGTACCCACAGCTCTCCTCATGTGAAACAAAAAAAGCAGAGAGACTGCTTGGAACATGGGGAGAAGGCAAGGAAACAATATCTATATCCAGGGTATACATGAGCATTTTTGAGGAGTTGGTATGGTGGAAGTAATTGTGAAGCAGGAGCTCAGAAAAGGGACATTACCTATTTGCTTGCTTATAAGAAAAAGATGTGAATCAAGGAGGATGCTGCCAGAGCTTGCAGTCACTTTTCTGGATATGAACCCCTGAACCCTAAGCCAGAATAGTCAATGGTTGTGCTATAGAAGTAGGAATCTGCTCATCTTTGACCCCTTAGAAAGGGAGAAGTGGTGCAGCGGCAGTGGATGTTTTGTAGATACTTATCTGGTGTACACTCAAATGAACATGCTGTGATGAAGAAGGCATAATTCAACTCATGGGAAGACAGCTTGTATCTATACTTGGCTGCAGCAGGTGTACTCTGTCTGGAGCACCCAACCCATGCATCACAATGAAAAGGCAAGTGCCATAAAATATTGACAGTCTTATAAAGGTAGCCAGAATTGTTGATACAGTTTGACTTGGATTATCTTGCATTTTCTTTGACTCATAGGAAGCAACTCCTCTTGAGAAGGTCTCCTTAGCACAAGTAAGTTGCTCAAATGATATAATTCTTCTTGAGCAAGTTTCTGTGGCTAATTACCAGGTTACCTTGGTGAACTTTACAAGCATGCTGCTTACCAGATGGTGCTCTTTAGGGCTTTTATCCAAATTGCTTTAGCAGGTGTGCTAAAAACCAAAAGAAAATGAATGAATAAATTGTACATCTGCAAATAAAAAAAGGAGAGGAGACATCCCCTTCTTTAAAAAGGAACACTTGGAGTTCCTGTTGGCCACATAATACCAGTTCCCCTGAGGGATTCCAGTGTATACAGCATGTCAACTGTGTATGCCTTTACCTTATTTGTGAACCACAGCCAGAATGTAGATGTTCCCACTGTCAGGGGAAGGAAAATAGCAGCAGTGTTTCTCCATACACCCCCACACAAATCATGTCATTTCATAGTCCTCTGTGTGCATCTCTCTCTCCCCCCACCTCTCTGTGTTTGTGTGTGTCAGAGGGCTCCCCACAAAATGTTGCAATACTTTTCTAGTTCCTGACAGAAGCAGGAGGCAGAAGGGAATTCCCCCCAAGCTCTGGAAATGCTCCAGTTTAAGCATCTAGCCAGCTTGGAACTGCCATAGTATGTTCAGGTCATGAAGATCAAGAGGAAGAATGATATGGGTGGCAACCTTCATGTATCAAAATCCAACTATCCCAATTTGACAATTAATCCTACTGTGGCTCACTATTTCAGCTGCTTTTTAAAAAGTCCCAGTTTCTCTTTCTTCTTACTTTCTGTCCTTGTCCTCAGCTGACTTCAACTGCTGCAAACTGAGTTCAAAGTGCAAAATTACTTTGCAGGGAATTAACTCGGAGGGGAGAGGAAGTGGTGGAATCTTGCCATTTTCAGTAGGCTCAGGCAAAAGGAAACTGCTGCAGCCTCTTTTTGCTTATCTGCTCTTAATAACTGTGGCTGTCTTGAGCACACTCTACTGTTGTTTGGCCGCACTTGTTCCAGTTTCCATTTGTGCAGTGTTGGAAGGTATGGTATCAATCTGGCCTGGCCCTGTCTTGTGATGTGTCAGCCAGGAGGTGATTTTACCATACTGTACACCCCCATTCCATGATATGGTTAGCAACAAATATTATTTAATTGTCATAGAAATCATACACTGTTATGGCTGAAAAGCCATGCTGACAAAGGGACTGGTGACACATGCAAAAGTAGGTCAAATGGGACCTCAGCACATGGCCAAGGGATCAGTTGGGAAGCTGCAGTGCTGATGAGCTTCTGAAAATCCCTTCAATGACTCAACCTTCAAAAATAATAGCATACAAAATTGTCTCAATAGAAAACCAATGGTCATCAACCTATCCCCTCTTCCTGCCAGATTTGTCCTTTGTTTCCTCACCTGCCCAGACATTAAGAAACTATCACCATTCCAATCAGTACATTGTCATCTAATGCTAATTAGCCCGTTCTGGATCCCATTGTTTGCTCTTCCAGACAGCCATTTACACCTTCCCCTTCAGGGCAGAAACATGACATTAAAATCCTGGCTCTGAGCCAGACAACTCATAGTACATTAGATGTAGGTCATCACTCTGCTTTCCCAGTTCCCATTCTTGTGCTAGTCTTGGACCCCTAGTCTGAGCCACATCACTTCATCTCTTCTCCCCAGGATAGATAAATATTCCCCACTTCTTTCTTCAAATTTCCTCTGGTTAGCCTTGTGTGGTTGTGAGACTGCTTAAATCTTGTATATGCTTGTGATTTCCCCCCAATAAAACATTCTTTTAACTTCCAATTGGTGTCTCTGCATTACTACCAGTATACACAGGTGAAAAGATCCCAGAAGCTACCCTACTCTCACCGGAGTCCCTTTTGAGCTAATAATTCCCCATCTTTCTGTGGAGGCATTGGCATTGCAAGCAGATCCCTGAGTCACCCACATTTTGGGGTAACAGTGAGGCAAGAGAGATGGGTTAGAGAAAAGTAGGCAGAAAGAGAGACAGAAGGGGCAGCAGCATGGTAGAATCAGAGAGAACAAGAACATTCATTAATCTGTGAAAGAGAAGTGAGAATCATGTCCTAAGGGAAAAAAAATTCTCCAGGGTAGAGATGGTCAAGAGGAAAGGTGGAGAAGCTGGGACAAGAAATGTGAGATTCATAGCATTCATCAGGAGCAGGAAGCAGGGACAGGTCCAAGAGATAAGGAAATGCATTTTGGAATGACAAGGGAGTGGTGCAGGAAACTGAGGCAGAAGAGAATCGCTTTGTGTAGGTTTGAATTTTACAGCCAAAATGATGGCAGAGACCTTTAGCTGTGGTCAGATATGAATAAGATATAAGCCTGAAATTTATTTGTAGTCCCAAGTGGAATAGACCCATTGAATCTTTGGGATTTACATAAATGCTGACTATTAAAAATTGATTCAGTTGATATACTCTGGTTGTGACTAAACAATAGGATTCAGGCCATAGAACCTAAAGTAGTTCTCAGTCGCCCCCAACCCTCCTCATTGTTATGGGACAGAGCAAGCAGACTTCAATTGTCAAGAGCAGGTCCAGCTCAAGAAATTCTGTGGTCTGAGGAAAAGCAGAAAATGGTACCCCCACACTTCACAATGAAGGCACATAGTACTCTAAGAGCTGATAAATTGTTTTGGGCAGCTCAGACAGAAGCTTCCACAAACTCCCCATCCCTGGCAATAAAAGTACAAGAGTAAAATAAAGCAAGAAAAAAGTTGCTCCGTTTTAAGGCATCTCAAATCATCTGCCTGAGGTAGCTTGTCTCACCCAGTATAACTGAGGGCCAGCCCTCAGTTTCTAAAATTAAGTGTGAAGAAAGCAGATAGAATTTTCCCCACATTTTTGGGGAGGCTGGGAAGGGTAATCCTAGAATTCAGAGGCCACTTATTCAAACAGATTGATTTGTAGTGGATTCAGCAGAAGCCTAAGGAAATACCAATTCACATAGTATGCAAGTCATCAGTTACACATTTGGTTTCAGAGACCTTCTAATATTTCATTATCCAAAAGAAATTGGCAGCTTCCTGGATGTGGGAAGTGTTGATATATGCTTCTTACATTTCAGCATCTGAGTAGAATCCACTGGTATGTCTGGGAGGAGGGGCAGACATTGACCTACTTGAATAGATTGCTACCATGTTTGGTGACCCCTGGGCCCCCTAGTAGTCAAATGAATTTTTTGTTCCAAAATGCCCTCTCGGGATGTGGGGGTATTTCCACCATGTTTTGGGCTCTTCCCGTGTCAATTTAGGCCCAAAAGAGCTCCTCTTTTTTTTTTTTTTTAAAAAGGAAGTGAACAAGAATGATTTGCACTCACTTCCTGTTGTTTAAAAAGAAAAAAAGACCTCTCATGGGCCTAAAGTGGTCCAGGAAGGCTTAAAAATATGGTGAAAATGCCCCTTTGGTTCCCTTTGGGGACAAAACATTTATTTTTTGTGGAAGTAGGTGTAGCCCTCCAAAATCTCCTGGAGGGGGTTAATGCAGCCCCCTACCCCTTTCACTGTTGTCTACCCCTAAGCTAGACAGCATAATGACCTTTTCCTCAATTTTTTCATCATTGCAAAACAGAGTAGGTAATTGGTAAAACTTCATCCATTTGCATCAACCAAGGTTTTTTCTTTATGGTGCTTTGCAAATCTATTGGGAACTAGATTTTCAGCAATATAAAAGGAATCCATTAAAAAAAAAAAAACACTTCCTTTTTCATGTCCCCAAAGCCTGTAGTGTTGACAGTTTTCTGCTGGAAATGATCCTTTCAGCAGAGTTGACTTTGAATTATTTAACTAGCTAATTAAATAAGGCTAGAAGAAAGAAGAGTTTTGTTGCCCCAAGGACTGTTCTGTGAGCTCAGCCAAGGAGGTCATGACTGTGATTCCCAGTTGCTTTAACTTTGTTTTCCATGAAAATCTTGTGATTCTATCTACCTAGAAAGGCAGTAAGCAGAGAACAGTGTGCTGCCTTTACAAATTTGATATGATCTGTCTGATTATTGGCTTTATTTCTCCTTTTTGGTCTTATTATGTTAATGCTTTTATTGTACATTCACTGTATGATCATTTTGGTCACGTTGTCATACAGAATCCTGGTATCTTTTAGGATGGAGAATGATTTAAAATCGTCTTAAATAAGGTAAACTAATCTAGGCCTGGCAGCCAGCCCGGTGTAGTAGTTTGAGTGTTGGACTATGATCCTAGAAACCAGGGTTCAATTCCCCACTTGGCCATGGAAACCCACTGGGTGACCTTGGACATGTCACACACTCTTAGCCCCAGAAAACCCTGTGATAGGTTTGCCTTAGAGTAGCCATAAGGTGGAAATGATATGAAGGCACACAACAACAACAATCTAGGTCTAGGGCCATTTCCATACCGGCTGGCCCCTCCCGGAACTGCAAACCCCAGGATTCCATAGGATGTGGAATGTGGAATCAAAGTGCTATAACAGTCTAGTGCAGAAATGGCCTAGGTCTGGAACATTACATGTGTTAAGACAGTGATAAAGACATGGGAGGTGTTAAAAATCACACATGGCTGCTTGCCTTTCTTTTCAGTATCTGGGCTTATCTGGACTGGTGGTACCTTTTGTCACTTTCTTGTTTGAACATTTTCTTGATTTTTTTAAAAAAACCTATTTTTATATTTTTAAATTTTATTTTATTAATTAAAATATTTTTATCCTGCCTGATAACTAAAGATCAAAGGCAGGTATACTAAAAAAATCAATTTGAAAAGTTAATTTAACCAAGTGGTTTAAAACAGTATATGTATATGTATGTGTGTGTGTGTGTGTGTGTGTATGCAAATTAAACAATTTGACAAGTTAAGACAATTTGAAACCAGTTAAAACAGTTTAACAACATTTTAAAATTCGTATGAAGTCAATTAGGGCCTAAAGGCTTTAATAAAAAGCCTTGTTTTTACTTGGCTGCCAGAATGATACCAGGGTTGGTACTTATTGGGCCTCTAAGGAGAGAGTGTTCCACAACTGTGGCCCTTTTCGCATGGTATTTGTCATGCGAAAGGGCCTCCAGAGTGTTGCATGATTACCAAGAGCATTTCAGACGATGTCCTTGCAATCGTGCGATGCTGCCGAGGCCAGCAGGCACCGATCATGCACTATATCATTTTCAGCTTTTAGCTGAAAATGGTGCACAATCGTGCATTGCTCCAGGACCCCACATACACTTACCTTGCGTGCAGAGCTCCGGAGCTGCGGCCCTCGTGTTTCCTCCCCCAGAGCAGCCTGGGAAAATACCCGGCTGCACTGCAGAAGGAAGAGGCGGAGACGTCATGCTGCCTGCTAGCCAGCCGACAGCTCCTGCGGAGTCGAAGCAGCAGGGACGCGAGAGCCTCATGGAAGAGACTGCTCGTGTGATCCCCGCATGCCCACACCGGACAGAGGTAAGGTGCGAAAAGGGCCTGAGACACCACAGCAGAGAAGTAAGTAAAAAGATATCCCACTTCAGTTCATTTTTTGATATCTTGCTTGTGATGTGGCTTGTGATATTAGATGGGGTGTGTCCAAACCCTTCCCCAACTGTGTTTTCACACATGATGAAATCCTCATGTGGTCATTTTCTATTTCTCTTCAACTGCCTTATTACATTTTTTTTAAAAATTATCTTTCTCAGTGTAGGATTGTTAAGCAATGCTTTGCACTCATTACATAGATTCTTCTTTGACATTGTATTGCTAAACCACCTTGTCTGGAGGAAATAGTAGTTACAAATGTTTAACTCTTGGTTATGCACGTGTACTTGGAGGGAAGACCACCAATGGATACCAACTACTGTAGGCTATACTTCAGAACAAGGAATTGGCAAAACCACCCCTTAATATTCTTTGTCTAAGAAAACCCAGTGATGTTCATGGGGTCACGATAAGTCAACAGGTGACTTGAAGGCATATACATATATACATACATACACATTCTAGATATGGACTAGATGACTGGGTGTTTAGAGATCTCTCATTCTTGGAGATCTGCTCAAAGAAGGGACTAGATTATTGGGACATCTTTCATTCATAGGATCACCTTAAGCTGAATCATAGAATCAGAATCATAGAGCAAGAAGAGAGGACAAGAGCCATTGAGTCCAAAGTCCGCTCGACAACAAATAACAACAAAAATATGATAGGTGAGATTTTCTTAGACAAAGAATATTGAGGGGTGGTTTTGCCAGTTCCTTGTTCTGAAGTATAGCCTACAGTAGTTGGTATTCATTGGTGGTCTTCCCTCCAAGTACTAACCAGGACTGGCCTCACTTAGCTTCCAGGATCAGAAGGGATCTGTACCTTCAGGGTATGCAGATCCCCTAGCTAGACTAGACCTGTAATGAGCAAGGCTTGTTAGTCACAATGAATACAATTTCCCCAGTGAAATGTGCAGCTGAGGTGTGACTGTGCCGGAACTGGAGGTAAGTCAGGTATATGGGCCAGTCCGGTGTTCCTACAGCTTTATTATTCTTTTTTAAAAAGCATTTGTACTCGCTTTAATCTTTTGTATTTGCCTACTTACATGCTCTGCATATGAGAACGTTGGATAAAATTTAGGAAAAGGTTGGACTGCAGTGGTCATGCTGGATGAGGGATTTGGGAAGGTATAGGTAATAGAATTCTGGGTAATGTAGAGAGAACTGAATGGAATGTCAGAAAGAGGAAGTGGAATAGCATCTACGGCCGTTTCCACACTATACTGTTATAGTGCTATTATTCCACTTTCAACATCCCGTGGAATTCTGAGGTTTGTAGTTTACTGAGGCCAAAGAGCTCTCTGGCTGAGAATTCTAAATGCCCCTCCCTTACTTGCAAACCCCAGGATTCTATAGAATGTGAAAGTGGAATAATAGCACTATAACAATGTAGTACAGAAATGGCCTATGACTAAGAAAAGAAAAGTAAGGACAGAGATATGGGTAACTAAGGCGACAGAGAGAAATCAAAGATGAAGTGAAGGTTTCCACAGAGAACATGCTAACATTAAATTGTACTTCAGAGACACAAAGGAGGAGATAAAGAAACTGAACTGGAAGAGAATAGTTAATTTGGTTTATACTTGCATAATTGAATTTGCGGTCAAGTGGAAATCTAATGAAGTCTTAATCAAAAACTGGATTAGGTGAGTGTAGAGCAGTCTACATTTAGCAAATGTTCAAACATAACCAGGTATGAGATATAAGAAGGGGGGAAAGAAATACTTTTCCAGGAAAATTGTGGTATCTGTCATTGTTATGCAGCCTTCTCCAACTTGGCACTGTCCAGGTGTTTTGGACTACAATGTGTATCAGCCAAAATTAGCATGGCTTATGGTCAAGGATGATGGGAACTGTAAGCCGGCAACATCTGAAGGGTACTACGTTAGGAAAAGCTGTATAGAAGCACTAAAATGTGATAGTACTGTAAAATAAGGGCTGGAATTCAGCATGGTTCTTATATCTTTGCAAGAGGACTTATGTGTGTGAGAAATAGACCTGAGTAGTTTTTCAATGCTCATATTCACCCAGAGGTGGCTGTGATATTAATATATATGGGTCTTCTTTGTACAATGGTGACCTGTGGAGTGATTAAATGTGCCATGGCCCCAGTGTACAAAGGGCATTGTTGCACATTGGGGCACTTCTAATGCATATCTAGACATAGACTAGGAAGCATCAGAGTGCAACAGGAATGCCTGATGCACATCAGTAGAGTCCAATGCACGTTGCAAATGCCCAGTATGCATCAAAAGTGCCTAATGCTAGTCAGGGGCACCTGACGTACATCAGAAGCACTCAATGCACATTGAACACTCTTGCTTGTGCCTGGATGCACATCTTCACAATCCACTAACAGGAGCTTGTTGTATTTCTGTAATGTATCCATGGATTCCCAAAATTATGAAACATACACGTCGATGTAGAATCTTGGCCATTGTACTTATATTCTAATTTAAAAATCAAAATTAGAAAACACTGCTCCGTATTCTGACTTGCTGTGCTTCCCCTTAAATATTTCTATTGACTTCTATCTTCTTCTGTATTCAGCAGGTGAAATCTACATTTGATAATCTGCAGGGCTTCACTCTTTATATTTCAGTGTTCATAACCAGAATTTGTTTCCTCCAATGACTCTTACCACTCTGAGCCACCTGGAGATTTCCTATTCTCTTAAGTCAGCTCTCCTGCATACATGTCCCTGAACTTAATGGAACCTAATTCCAAACAGACACGCCTAAGATTATATTGTAAATCAGTTCATTCTTTGGATGCCATGTGGGATAATAGTGGGATATAAATAAATTAATTAAATAAATCTGCCTTGCAATCTTCAATGCTCACAGTTCCCTTACATCTACTACAAGTCCCTTTCCGTCAAACATCAGATTATACTGCAATTGCTCCATTAAGTAAATATGAAATTCATAGCAAGAAATGGTTTAGTAGAAAGTTATCTCCCCAGTATCCCAGAATATCTGTGATATCACTTGGTACTTTTCAAAAGTCTATTGTCTCAGTTCAGCTCCTGCTATGAGTCACTGAAGATGTATGAACTTTTGTGATGTTAACCTGCAACATTATCTATATTTCCAACATTTATAAGAGTTGCATACTATCTGTACAAAGGCAGTTTTACTTCCAGGTACTTTAGACTGAATTTCAAACCCTGAATAAATATATGTTCATGACTGCTTTAAGGGGATACTATAAGCTAAGTCTCTTTTGCAATTAACTTAATATTTTTGCTTAAGATGCTTTCTGCTGCCAACACTAGCCCTTTTCAAGTAACCAGGATGCAATTCTAGGCTTGTTTCTCTGTCAGGAAGCCCCACTAAATACAATGGGCTTGCTTCTGAGTAGATATATTTATAATAAGGATAGGAATCGCATATGATCAGACGTTGTGGAACTGGAACTCTCAGCATCCCTCATCATTATTTCCACTGTATACAGTTTTTGGAGCTTGTAGTGTAGTGACGTCTGTAGGACTGCATGATTCTCATCTTGATGAATAGTGTTGTATTGTCAGCAGAACAGGAAGATCTGGGACAGAAACCTAACAGCCTGATCTTGAGACTAAGGTCAGAGTGTCTGAATTGAAGAAGAAGAAGGTTTCCACCCATGGACCCTGTTTCTAGAAGCTGTCAGGACTGGATGCAGAATCTTGTTTCATCCTAGTGATGAGACAACACCCTCACTCTCACCTGAGGCCAGTAGGTTAGCTTAGGAAACACAAGTGTATTATAAATAAATGTTGTTGTTGTAGTTATGAGTTTTGAAAGAAAGACGAGTTATGAAATGAACAAACTTTGATAGCTTTTCTGCATCACATATAACAGCTAATGGTGAGAGGTCTGTTATGTTACTTTCTCAGGAATCAAGTACTGGTTATTATTGACATTTTAAGTTTAATTTTTCATTTGAACCAAAGAAGGAGATTAGTCAAGAGGACACCCAAATCTCATTTTTCAAACTGTCAGAATGTAACTAAATGCTGTCATTTGGATCTAAAGAAAGATAGTACTGGAAACAAGAGCCTCATAATACCAAGTTGAGATATGATTTATGTGTATAGATTGAGAATTTTCCCTGCCCCCAGATTCCATGTAATATATCAACATGTATAAATCTCATACATTTATGCCTTTCAAGTGCTGCTTCATTTTGTTTCTAATTGTTTCAGACTTCTGGTGCTTTTTTAAAATTTATGCACTGATGCTGAGTGGCAGAGGTCCACCAATTTAATGAACCTGTCAAATTAAATAGGCCCCTACAAACATCTTCATTTTATAGGCATCATCTGTCTCCACAAATACTAGCATCATTCAGTAATATAAGTAATATGTATGATGTGTTTTCCTCAGGATATTGCTTATGCTGCTTTTGATGTCAATGAAAGTACAGCACATTCTTTTCTCTTGTCAGGCTCTGGAAAAACCTTTCCAGGGGAGATGCTGTTCTTACAATAAAATGACATAGAAGTGTGAACACAATCACTCAATTTAGCAGGAAAGACCGAAAGCCAACGTTGAGGGAGTATTAAATTAGCTTGTACTGTTTAAGAAAGCACCAAAGCTGGGTAGCAGAGTATGCATTTTGCATTCAGAATGCTTCAGACCAAGAAACCTCCACCATAAGTCTTTACAAAGTTGTTGCCACTTTAGGGGTTGAAGGTTTGAGTGCAGCAAGATAGGAAGATGACTTATACTGAATCTGTTTAGCTCAGTATTTTTGACTGACTGGTAGTGGCTCATGCCCTCTAACATTTCACAGATGAAAACCAGGACACATGTGGCCAAGCAACATTAGAGTGTGGTCAAGGCAAAAGTTATTAATGAGGAAGAATACAAAGCTAGGAAAAGCTGCAGAAGTTTGTTTTTGCCTGAGTGTACTGGGAAGGGCAAGATCTCATTACTTCCTCTCTTCTCTTCTGTTGAGTTGATTGAGTGCAAACTGCTTTTGCATTTTGAGCTCAGTTTGAGGCAACTAAGGTAAAGTGAGAGAAAGTGAGAGGAGAAGAGACAGACTGGGACATCTTAAAAGCAGCTGAAATAATGGGTTGGCACAAGATTAACAAGGACAGCCCCGCCAAATGAGATGGCTGCCCAAGGTTTCAGGAGGACTCCCCGCAACCTGCAGCCTTATTTGGAGATGCTAGGGATTGAACCTGGAACCTTCTGAATACAAAGCATGTGCTCTATAATCGAGCTAGAAGCCCTGGAAGAGACCACTTTCATGTTCAGCATCATGTCTGAAGTCAAGAATACCAAGTCTTTTTGATCGTCATGTCCCATAAATCACTTGTTCCAAAAGTGTTGTTGTTATTGCTGTTTTTGTTATATTTATTTATTCACTGAGATTGTAACTTACTTTTCTGTCAAAAATGGAACTAAAAATGACTCATAGTAATAGTTTTTTAATTTATATTTTTTATAGCAATATGCACTTGTTATTGGAGTTGTTATTCAAATGAAATGAAATACAAGGTCACTCAGATGGCCCTTTCCACACAGGGGTTAAAAAACGGTGTAGATCGAGCTCTGACGGAGGTCGTCTACACCGTAAAGTGGATTGGGGCAGACTACTTTTGCGTAGTTCCACATCCCAATCTGTGCTAGTGCGACCGGAAGTGGCGCCGCCGCGTGCTTTTTAAAAACCACTTTTCATTAGGTTTTTAAAAAGCACGGGGTGTGCAGCCCCATGCAGCCATGTGCAACCCCGTCGCAGCGCCCAGTGTAGATTTGCAGGTGCGTGCAAGGGCGCGCCTGCAGACCTGCCAGGGAGTGGGCTTCCGGCTGGCGAGCTTCTCCGGTTGGTGGAGAGCCTCCACCAGCTGCAAGCCGCCATTTTGGGTGCCGCAGGACACCGCGGGACACCGACGAGTGTGGAGCAGCGAAAACGCGCTGCTCCACGTGGCAACGGACTTACCCGGTTTCAGGTAAGCTCCGTTTTAGCGTGTTTTCGCCCATTTCTTCCTCCGCGTGTGGAAAGGGCCAATGTTGGATTCAATGCAATGTTCTTTCTAAATGTGGTTTTGTCTGTTGATCAACTGTAGTGGCAGGATGACTGTTTTGTAACTGGTATTCGGGCACATACCCAAGCTGTCATCGTTACATTCTAGAAGTTAAGTCTTATGCAGGCTGAGACCAAAAGACTTATTAATCAGGGTATATCTGCACTATACCATTATTGCATTAGCCATATAGCTTGATTGTACAATATCCTGGGGTTTGGTGAAGTACTTAGAATTCTCTGCTAGAGAGCTGTAGTGCATTTTTCTTGAATTGCAGCTCTAGAGCTCTGTAGCAGATGATTATAAATACCACACCAAATTACATATTTGTAGAACAGAACCATGACAGTTAAACTAGTATACAACAACTGTAACTGTAAATGTCCCAGGACCATTACTCTTTGTTACTTAGATGATGGGGTGGAGGGAATCCTTATCAAATTGGCAGATGACACAAAACTGGGAGAGGCGGCTAACACATTGGAAGATAGGAACAGAATTCAAAAGGACCTAGATAAACAAGCAAAAATGGGCAGAAATTAATAAAATGAAATTCAGTAGGTAAAAATGCAAAATTCTACATTTTGGCCAGAAAAGCCAAATGCACAGGTATAAGATGGGGGAATACATGGCTCAGCAGTACAACATGCAAAAAGGCCTTTGGGGCTGTTGTTGTTCGTAAGCTGAACGTGAGAAAGCAGTATGATGTTGGAGCAAAGAAAGCAAATGCTGTTTTAGCCCTTAATTAATAGAATTATTAGAATCAGAGAGTCTAAGTTGCAGGAAGTTACAGTTTCACTATATTCTCTGCTGGTCAGGCATTCAGTTCTGGGCACTTCATTTTAAGAAGGATATAGACAAGTTAGAGCAGGTTTGGAAAAAGCAGCAAGGATAGAGAAAGGCATGGAGAACAAAATATATGAGGAAAAGTTGAAGGAACTGGGCTTACTCAGCTTGGTGAAGAAAAGACTGAGGGCGTAAGATGACCACACTCTTTACATACCTCAAAGGCTGTCACAGAGAGGAGGGGGCAGGCCTGTTCTTTGCTGCCCCAGAGGTGAGGACTAGGTCTAATGGTTTAAAGTTATGGAAGAAAAGATTTCCATTAAACATTACGAGTAACTTTTTGACAGTAAGAGCAGAACCAATTGCCTAGAGAGATTGTGGAAGCTCCTTCTCAGGACATCTTCAAAAAGATGCTGGATAGTTACCTGTTGGGGGTCCTTTAGCTGGAGATCCTGCATTGGATAGAGGTTGGATTTGATAGGTGATGAGGTCCCTTCCAACTCTACGATTCTGTGTTTCTATGAATCTATAAAGTGTATATATTCTTACTTATCCACATGCAAGGGTATCATTTAGAAGTTGAGAGCATGTTAGAGAGGAAACTAAACTCAAACAGATTTTTTTTGAGAGATTATAGCAATTTCCACAAAAATGACCATAGAGAGAGGTCCCTTGCAATCTCAGAGATGTGAAAATAAATATTCAGACTTACAGAGAGACATAGACTTATAAATGTATGTGCACACATATCCCAATGCTAAATGTAGACATTTTTATGTTCAATTGTAGAACCACATTTCCTTTATAAGAACTTTTGAAAAGCCCTGCTAGAGCCAACTAAAGGCATATCTAGTCTAAACTAAAGCCATCTCAGTCTTTTACCCCCATAGTGCCCAACCAGGTGCCTCTCAAAAGCCCATAATCAGAACATGAGAACAACAATTTTCTCTTGCTCTTTTTCATGGAACTGGTTTCCCATGGCATGCTACTTCTGTTTCTGAGCCTGCCTAATCAGTACCTAGTGATCTGAAACAAATGTTTAAATATGGACTCAGCAGCATAGAGCAGTGGTGACTAATTGTGGTCCAGTAGATTGGGATGCAAGCCCCATTAGCCCTCGCCAGCATACCCAGTGGTGAGAGATGATAGAAGTCTTAGTCTAACAACAACAACAAAGTAAATAAGGCATATTGTCTAGAATTCACCCTGAAGAGTAGATGGATTCACATTGTTTAATGAGAAAGCCACATCCTCTAAAATTTGAAGGCTGAAAACAGAACTTCAAATGTAATATTTAAAAAGGAATACATTATGTAATTAATTAGAAAGGATTCCATAAGCAGTTTACTGCCAGTTTATGTTTTTTTCAGAACTTTATTACTGTGTCATTATTGTTTTGTTGATTTGAGGGGGGGCATCTTAGATAAGAGAATAATGAGAAAATAGCATAAAACTCGAACAATTACACGCAAAGTTCCTCTACTGCTTTAAATGCTTTAAAATGTCCTTAAAATGTCACCTTTGAAAAGTAATTAGAAAATACTGACTGTAATCCAACATCTACTCAGCATCACATAAATACCCACACATGGAGATAAAGTACATGAGCACTACGCATCAGCCATGCAGAATGGCAACATTGTGCAACATATGTCAAGGACTAGGTGCCACTGCATAATGTGCAATGCACAACTGCAATGCACAAAACAGAATGTATAACTGCAATGCACAGCCATACATACAGTACACAATGCACAACTGCAACATGCAAAGACCCAACACAGAAGAATATGCTGTCTCTTTTATTTTTTATGTACAGTATAAGAACAGGCAATAAAGATACTATACTAACATTAAAAAGGGAGAGTGAAAAAGGAAAAAATCTTGTTCATAGATTTCAATAAAAACAGATCAAATGTCTAAATACAGATTCATTTGTAAGTTGTATCTATATACCACTCTTTAATGCTGCAAGCATTATTTGGTCTTCTATCCATTGAGCCATGGCTGGGAGAGAATTATTTTCCAATACTGAGCGTTATTCCTAGAGCAGATCATTAAACAGTCAGTTTGTAATTACTTAGAAAGCAATGCCGAAATCACTAAAAGCCAGCATGCATTTCTCAGAAATAAGTCATGCCAGACTAATCTTATTTCTTTTTATGATAGGGTTACAAGCTTCATAGATGAAGGGAATGCTGTAGATGTAGCATATCTTGACCTCAGTAAGGCCTTTGACAAAGTTCCCCACGACATTCTTGCAAAGAAGCTAATAAAATGCGGGCTGGACATGGCTAATGTTAAATGGATTGGTAATTGGTTGACCGACCGCACCCAAAGGGTGTTCATCAATGGCTGCTCTTCATCCTGGAGAGAAATGACTAGTGGCATGCCTCAGGGTTCTGTCCTGGGCCGAGTGCTAGTCAACATCTTCATCAATGACTTGGAGGAAGGAGTGGAGGGCATGCTGATCAAATTTGCAGATGATACCAAACTGGGAGGGATTGCTAACACACCGGAGGATAGGATCAAATTTCAATACGACCTTGACAGATTGGAGATCTGGGCCAAAGCTAACAAAATGAAATTCAACAGAGAGAAATGTAGGGTCCTATACTTGGGCAGAAAAAATGAAAGTCACAAGTATAGGATGGGGGATGTGTGGCTGGATAGCAGTATGTGTGAAAAGGATCTAGGAGTCTTGGTAGATCACAAGCTGAACATGAGTCAGCAGTGTGACATGGCAGCCAAGAAAACCAATGTAATTCTTGGTTGCATCAATAGGAGTATGATGTCTAGATCGAGGGAGGCAATGATACCACTCTATTCTGCATTGGTTAGACCTCATTTGGAATACTGTGTCCACTTCTGGGCACCTCAATTCAAGAAGGATGTCGGCAAGCAGGGACGTGTCCAGAGGAGGGCAACCAAAATGGTGAAGGGTCTGGAAGCCATGCCCTATGAAGAATGCCTTAGGGTGTTGGGTATGTTTAGACTGCAGAAGAGAAGGTTAAGAGGGCACATGATAGCCTTGTTTAAATATTTGAAGGGATGTCATGTTGAGGAGGGAGCAGGCTTGTTCTCTACCGCTCCAGAGACTAGGACAAGTAGCAATGTATTCAAGCTGCAGGAAAGGAGATTCCACTTGAACCTCAGGAAGAACTTCCTGATGGTCAGAGCTGTCTGGCAGTGGAATATGCTGCCTTGGAGTGTGATAGAATCTCCTTCTTTGGATGTTTTTAAGAAGAGGCTGGATGGCCATCTGTTGGGAATGCTTTGATGGGTGTTCCTGCATAGCAGGGGGTTGGACTCGATGGCCCCTGGGGTCTCTTCCAACTCTATGATTCTATGATTCTATGGATATTATGCCTCAAGCTGTTCCAAGTATACTGGTCACCACAACAGCTTTTCAAGAAAGGCTTATCCAAATCAGCTAATTGCTGAGGGTATAATACAAAGGGCCTAAATGTATTTCATGTACCAGATCCCTTCTGATCTTGGAAACTGAGCAGGCTTCGCCCTGGTTAGTACTTGGCTAGAAGACCATTGTGAATACCAGGTGCTGCTGTAGAGGAAGGAACTGGCAAAACTATCTTGTGAAATTCATGGAGTCACCATAAGTTGACAGGCACACAATGAAGACATATAACAAAATAAAAGCACACAACAGTAACAACACACACACACACACATTGCAGATGAATATGTCACCTGTGCAACTCTGCGTCTGCTGCTGTCAGCAGAATATGTCCATTGTGCAATGGTGACTTTTTCTGCCCTACATGCATAGCATGATTTACACATGCATACATCCCTAACTGGGTGCCAGCTATTATTTGTTACACTCAAAATGTAATACTGTTGCTACTTGCTACATTAGTTTTGAAATGTAACATCATTTATGTCCTCATGGCTATAAAAAGGAACATTCAGGAGGGATCTATGTTACTTGTAATTATTACTTCTAAACCCTGGTGAAAAATAGGTAGATTAATAGAAGACTCTACATTTTAAACAAAATATAACTGTCTGTATCTCCCTCTCTTCTCTTCTAGAAGTATGTAAATGAGTCACATTATAGCAGAATGTACTAATTTAGTTCATGTTTATTGACAGCAACAAAAATAATTCCTAGCATATTCTTGTTTTTTGGAGTAACATCTTTGATTTAAAAAGCTTTAGCTATTTGTCATGCAACATCAAGCTAGATGATTGTCACAGCAGACGAGTGTTTCCAGAAGGTCAAGCACCAAATGTCCTGCCATTATAATGATCCATTGAACACATTTCAAACATATCACTTCTAATTATTTTTGTGTGGCCTTTTAAGGGAGACTTCCATCATATGTACTGTAACAAATCCCCAGCCAAGAAGCATTTTAACATATCAAGGACATATTATAATGATAAAAGGATTAGGGAATTGTTTGCATGAATATAGATGATGTCTGCTCATGCTGCCAATCCATTGTACTGATAATGTTTTTCCTTAACTCACCATTTTCCCTCAAATGAAGAGGTGCGCCCAGCCCAAAATGCTTTGGGGCTTAACAAGGAGGGCAACATGGTATCCCCTAGCTTTCACCAATTTCTGTACAGAAGCTAACAGAAGAATCTTATTTCAGCAATGGCAAGGTGATTATGTCTGTGGGGGTTCTCCCCTCAGGCAATCCCACAGCTGCCACCAATTGTGAGTGGTTTCCAACACTTATTCCACTGACTGTGGGATTTCCTACTCAGACAATTCCATAGGTGCCACCATCTGTGACGGTTCCTCTCAGGCAGTCCCACACTGTAACCAAATGTTGAGTTTCTACCCTTAAGCCCACCAAATGTGAGGACTTCCATGGTTCTCACTGCAGTTACCAAGAGAGAGGGCTTTCTCTGATCACCACCTCTGCCACAATCCAAGAACTTTCTCCTGTACCACGTGTGTGGACCATCTAAATCCCTCAAGGTACCTATGAGGATTTATGCAACTTCTGTCCTCAGTGGATACTGCCCCTCTATATCAATGCTGCTACCACTAACACCTTGTCTGAATCCAACCTTATATATAGATAGCATTCCTGGAGGACCAAAAGTTTATTAAAATAAAAACAATTCTTTATGTATAGAAGTTACAAGGAAGAATAATTATTTATTACATTTAAAACATCACACACTGTCTCACACACTTGTCTCTAGGTAACTCAGACTCTTAAAAACCCTTCATATATTCTTAAACTAAACTGACTTATTGCTAAATCTTCGATACTCTTTCACGCAGACCAACCATATCCCACACTAATCCCAACTCAAACTCCTCTGTCTCACACTAGCCCATATTTCTGAGGATCCTCCATGCTGTTTAGAATTGATGATTTGAAATCCAAGTTGTATTTATGTTTCACCCATATAGGAACTTAAAAGTTTCTATATGTTTTATTTCTCTGCTTCTAGAGAAAATACTGCAAAACACATAATGAGTGTGATCCAGTTAAGACCAAACACTTTTTAAAGCCCATTGATTTCAGTAGTAGAGAATTAGGAATGTACTTATCGCAGCAGCCTCGCCACCATTGAAATCAATGGTAGCATCCAATAAATATACAAGCTTTTTGTTCAAAATAATAGGCTGCCCTAATTCTACCAGCAAGGGCTTCAGCAGATTGTGTTGTTCATGTAACACATATATAAATATCAGATTTTTTAAAATAAGCCCATCTATCTATATAGAGGTTTGTATTTTAAACTCCTGTATGACAAAATTTGATGCTAATTTGTGCTACAAAGGACATCAAAAGGAGGGCATGGAATGAAAAACAGCTTGAGACCAGAAATAAGGGCTTTCCTCCCTACTTCTGTTTCTCACATGAAGAACAATTTTTTTCGCTGCTGCCCTACCTTTGCTCTAAAGCTTTTGTGATTGGATGGCCACCAAAGCTACTGGAGGCTGTTTTACCGGCACAACTATAATACAATATTTAAACTCAAAGTGAATCAGAAATACTGTGTTTTCTGAATTTCACTGAAATACAGTAACAGCAAGCAGTCTTTCCCTCTTTCTGCCACCCACCAAGTTGACTTGGAGGAACAACTTTAGATAAGAAAGGGCTAATAGGGGGTCCCGATGACTGCTCAGCATGAGTATGACAACAACATCATATTCTTTTTCAGGCAGGTATCCTCCATTTTGTACCTGCAGGTGTCTTCCAGTACATATCAGTAAGGTGTGCCTGAAGATACAAAATAATCTTCCACTCGCCACATGTAGGAAGAGGCTGGAAAACTGGTTTAATGTCACACCCATATAAATACATTTTGTCAGTGTGAACAATACTTGTCTGGGACCATTGCAGGCCACTGTTAGTGACTAATCCAGGCTTCTAGTCAGTTTTGTTTTTCTTACAAGAAGAAGATAACTGTCAGGTCGTCATAGGAGATGACTGAAGAAAAGTAAAGACAGGCTGACATCTTTTTACTCCTGTGGATTTTAATTATGCAGCAATACCTGCAGGGCTCAGAAACGGTTTTTTTTTCATGCATGCAGTAGACTGGGGGTGGGGAAGAAGACTTTCTTTCACATAGGCATGAGACAAACCTGAGAAAATCAGGCTAATTCTGTTTCAGCAGTTTCCACAACATAGCTTCAGCTCTCACTTTTGTGGTTTCTGATTACTTGATGAAAATTGCTGGAGCAAGTGCAGTGCAGACAGCGGCTTAAAAGAACGTTTTACTGGGTCATGCAACAGGTCCAAGGGCAGCAACAAAGGCAAGGTTAGTAGTATGCATAACTGTATTTATTGCTCAGATATTGTTGTGAAACTGGCTGAGGTCCTGTATCTGGAGACATGTGTGTATCATGGAGGTACATCTCTATAGGTACATCTTTCCATTTCAGCCCCCAAACCTCACCTTATAAGCAGTTCAGTCCCCAAACATAGCCATTTCTATGTTATCAGAGAGAGTGTGTGTGTGTGTGTGTGGGGGGTGATATGCAGAAACACACCCAAGTATTTTGCTGTAAGTAGACATGTTGCAACAGGCTTCTGCAGAGACTTCCAGGGCTCTTCAGAAGATCTTCATAGATGATGTACCTGTACTGTGACCAGGTAATGGAGCTATTCGTCCTACACCGCCCGAGCAACGCGAGTGGCGGGGGACGGCATTTGCCGCCCTCCCACGAGAAGAGATCACGCTGCTGGGGCCGACGGGAGGAGGCGGGGCTGAGCTTAGTATTTAGGGCTGCCCCGCCTCTCTCGGCCTCTCTTCTCACGGGTATGCGCTGATGCAACCTTTTGTCCTTCTTGAAGGCACTTAGAATTTTCACCATTAGCAAGGGAGCACATGCTGGGCCTCTTCGTGTCATGTGGACACAACTCCTCACGCTTCTGGAACATCACAGAGAAGGCCCAGCGACGATGGGGCATACAGGGAGTCAATTTTGGCACACAAGCATGTTGCGGGGGGCAGGCTTCACTGCAGCACAGATGGGCACGTAGACTGGCGGCATCCTGAAGACTGGTGGGTGGAAATCCTTGGCGTTCTGGCGCTATGGCTGGCCAATTGATCTGCCTTAACGTTTTGAGTTCCTTTCCAGATCGACCGGCTGTGGAGGTGAGGAAGCGAGCATGGATCTGCAGCCACAATTTCGTCCTCTGGGCTGACCAGCAGGCTCGTAGTGATTATATGGGCCCGAACCTGTGACTGGGTGCGCGGGCATTCATACGTTGGCTTGGAATGGGGGGACTGCTGTGGCATAGCGTGCTACCTCTGTTGTTCGGGGAGTGCGGTGGACCTCCCTCGGATGTGACGGTCATTCACCGGGGCGGTAATGACCTTGGTTGGTGAAAGGAAAGGCCTTGGTTATACAGGCCATCCATGATGTGAGGTGATGGTCATTCACCGGGGTGGTAATGACCTTGGTCTATTGAAGGGTCATTCACCGGGGTGGTAATGACCTTGGTCTGTTGAAGGAAAAGGCCGTGTGTATACAGGCCATCCACGATGCGTGGTTCATCCAAGAGCTTTGCTGTGCCTCGAGATGGGGCTTGGGTTGCTACATTCCTTACAAAATTACAAAATGATTTGCAAAGGGGGCTGGACTTGATCTTGAGGGGATGGGGGAATAAGGACTAAGCAGACGCTTGCCCTTATCCGTGGCCGGTATGGGGGGGTCTTAAGGTTCGGCGTGTACCTATGGCACCCCCTTTCGGGGTGTAGGATAAATCCTATCCTTGAGGAGGGCCCTGGGATCACCCCACTTGCTATGCAGCGGGGGGTGGGGCTTGGGGCTCACCTCCCAGACAAGGGCTGGCCAAAGGTCATCATGCAACTTCAGCAGTTGGCTTTGGGGCCCGGTATCCGCTCAACGGGCTAGGGGAGATGGTTGGGAGCTGCCTCTTGACCCTAGTCCGAAGATACGGTTGACCCCCCCGTTTCTCAGGTCATAAAATACAAGTTCAAGGTCAAGTTCAAGTTTAAGTTCACCCTTTATGTTAATTAGGCATATTAATAAATTGCCCTAGTTCAACCCAAGCTCTGTCTGCGATCTCGTTATTTCGTGGGTTGGGCGGCAATTCGTCCTACACCGCCCGAGCAACGCGAGTGGCGGGGGGACGGCATTTGCCGCCCTCCCACGAGAAGAGATCACGCTGCTGGGGCCGACGGGAGGAGGCGGGGCTGAGCTTAGTATTTAGGGCTGCCCCGCCTCTCTCTCGGCCTCTCTTTGGATTCAGGCGACCCACCCTCCCCCCAATGGTTTCAGTGTAAGATAGCTGGTCGCTTCGGGGCCGGGTAGGAATTTTTTCCCTCCCTATATGGGGGGTTTTTCGCCTACCCTACACTGCAACTAAGGAGGGGTAATTGGCTTTACAGGGTGGTGTCTTAATTTGGTCTAAACTAGGTTGCCACTGTCATACATAGTGTCATCCGGGCCGGTATGGGGGGGTCTTAAGGTTCGGCGTGTACCTATGGCACCCCCTTTCGGGGTGTAGGATAAATCCTATCCTTGAGGAGGGCCCTGGGATCACCCCACTTGCTATGCAGCGGGGGGTGGGGCTTGGGGCTCACCTCCCAGACAAGGGCTGGCCAAAGGTCATCATGCAACTTCAGCAGTTGGCTTTGGGGCCCGGTATCTCGCTCAACGGGCTAGGGGAGATGGTTGGGAGCTGCCTCTTGACCCTAGTCCGAAGATACGGTTGACCCCCCCGTTTCTCAGGTCATAAAATACAAGTTCAAGGTCAAGTTCAAGTTTAAGTTCACCCTTTATGTTAATTAGGCATATTAATAAATTGCCCTAGTTCAACCCAAGCTCTGTCTGCGATCTCGTTATTTCGTGGGTTGGGCGGCAATGACCTTTACTGCAAAGGGTCTCCTCTGGCTTTCCTTCCCTCACTACATTTCTGGGGAGAGGAGAGAAATCTTGCCCATGTCATGTTCCAAAGGGGAGGATGAAACCCTGGTATATTTTGAGCATGGTGGAACCCTGACAGAATGTGAGCATGGGAGCAATGCAGGAACATAAACCAATATTTATGGGGAGAATTGAGCTGTTAGTAATCTATCTTTAGTAGTGTATCTATGTGTCTTCAAGTCACCTGTTGACTTATGGTGATCCCATGAATTTCATAGGGTTTTCTTAGGTACAGAATACTCAAAAGGGTTTTTGTCAGTTCTTTCCTCTGAAATACAGCCTATACCACCTGGTATTTGTTGGCAGTTTCCTATCCAAGTGCTAACCAGGGCTGACCCTGCTTTGCTTGCAAGATCAGATCAGAACCTGGTATCTTTGGGGTATTAAGTCCTAATCTATCCTTTATCTTTTATTAAATTATCATCACTTGTTTTCCCCCATCCCCCATTCTTCAATCTGTTTTCTTGGTCTAAAGCATGGAAGTCAATTTTGGTAGGCCTGACAGGCAATTTTGCCATCCCCAACTCACTGTGGCTCATGAATATCTGAAAGTGTGTGCATGTGGAGGGGTAACCAGAAGTGACCAGAAATTTACTTCTAATTTTTAAAAATCATGAGAAACCACATTTTTTTTTGCAACACATTATCTGTTTTAGAAGAGAATGGTGCTTTGTACAGGGCTTCAGTGGCAAGAATCTTTTCCTTTTCAATAACTGGAATAGTTTTGGAGTTTACTTTAAAACAGCATCTTATATTTTCATGTATAATGGTTTAAAAATTCTTAATAAGGCTAAAATTAATAAAGAATTTTTAATCCGTTATAATCAAAACTCAACTCTCAGGGTTTGACTAAATTTTTAAAAATAAAACTTTTAATAAGATCTTGTGGATTTCTCCACAGGAAGCTTTTCTTGGGAAAAGATCTTACAGAAATAATGAATGGCTCGCATATAAACTCCTTCTCACCCAGGAAAAGCGCTGTTTCAATTCATGATTTATTTAACAATTCCAAACCAAAATCAAGAGATGAACTGATACAGATGTTATCCCCTGATCCCCCTACATGGTTCCCCTTGTATCAAATATTTAGTTTCATTACCAGACTGACCCACATGGGGGAACTTCCACGCAGCTTGTTTCTATTTGAAAATATATGTGTCTCAAAAGATCTCTCTCTGAAAGGGTTAGCATCAAAAATTAATAAATGGTTAATCGATGAGACCTATGGTTGAGGTCTCCTGTGTAAATCAGGATGGGAAGCTGAACTCGGCATTTAGATATTGGATGCAAACTAGTTGAAAATTTGGACATCGCCCCCATATAAATCTTCCACAACCAAATTTAAAGACTGTACCCCTTAAATTGGTCCATAAGTGGTACCTTACACCTATTCAACTGAGTTACATCATGAAAACAGTATCATTTAATTGTTGGAGGGGTTGTGGTTCTAAGGGTACTTACCTTCATATGTGGATATCGTGCCCTGTTGTAGCCCATTTTTGGTCAGAGGTTTTGAAAAATGTTAGTATGGTTACAAAGCAAACAGTAATTCCTTGTCCTACCCTCCAGCTGTTTTCAATATATGACTCACAGTGTAAACAACTGAAACACAAGGATCTGATTAATTTCTTTCTTATAAATGCTAGATTGGAAATTGCCTCCAATTGGAAAGTAGGCAATTTCTCTATCAACAGATGGTGGGGAAGAATCTGGGATACATGGCTGCTGGAAAAGCTGGCGCATAATGGAAGGTTAACAAAAGGTTGCACCACACAGGACAACTTTGAAAAAATATGGCACCCTTTTGTTGATTTTATGAATGACACACCATACTTACACGGGAGCTCTCACCATGCGGTTCGGAACTCTGGTTGAGCACTCCATGGTAGTGATTCTTGTTGTACTCTTTTCTACTTTGTATTGTCTCTGTATTGTGTTTTACTTTGTATTGTCTTTTGGAGTTTTTAATAAAAAATTTTAAAAAAAGCAAAAGCAAAATACAATATAAATAAAATCAAGAGAAGAATTTTCTCAGTTGGGTTAGAAGTGTAACTGGTTCCCATATGTGCAGCTGACAGAAAGATTTAAAAAGGATTACAAACTTGAAGAGTTTGAAATGACTCAACATTACAATGAATTTGAAAAAGTGGTATTTGAAGATTCTTGACATGTGACCTCTAAAATATAAACATTACTAATCCAGTCAAATCTGCAAGAAGAAACAATTAAAGAAACAATGACTAAGTGGTCTAGGAGTGTAGGACATGAAATTGAACTTGCAAATTAGGAAGATTCATGAGAAAAAAACCCCACAAATTCATTTACAACTTCTCAGTATCTGAAAGAAAACTATTATAAAATGTTTTATCAACAGTATTTAATACCAGCTAAGGTAGAAAAAAATTGTAAAACTGGTAATAACAAATGTTGGAAATGTCAATGAGAGATTGCATAATTTTTTAATGTGTGGTGGTCATGCTCATCAACTAAGAAATTTTAGGATAATATAAGATTAACAACATCAGAAATGTTTGAAACTATAATATCCCCAAACTTGAATTATTTCTTTTAAATATTACCCAAAATCTAGAGATAACTTTTACAAAAAAGTATTGGATAATTATATTGTATATGATTACAGCCACTAGAATAGTAGTAGTCAGATCTTGGAAATGTCTGGAGTCTCTGAAGTTTGAAACATGACTATTAAAAATCTTCAACATCAGAGAAATAGATGTACTTTCACAACATATTAAGGGGAAGTCAGACAAGGCATTAGAAGAATGGCAACCTGTTAAAAACTTCCTCAAAACAGAAATGGTATGATATTAGAATAAATTCTTAAGAATAAGATTATTCTGTTAGATTATTTGATTTAAAATACCAGGTAATTAGGCAATTCATTATATGCATATATGTTTGTCTGTTATATCTTTATCTACAACAAGAGGAAGACAATTTTGAAGCCAAGTCAACAGAATTAATAGAATAAAAATTTAAGGACTATTGGAATTAGAGGGACAATAACTCCAATTAGGTGAAAGGAGGAAGTTTGTTTGTGTTTGTAATTGTGTTTGTAATTTTCTTTCTTTTTTCTCTGTTTTTCTTGATAGTCTTTGTCACGGTGTGTTATTGTGTGTAATACTTTCTGTATCTGTCTTGTTTGGTTATTCTTTTTCTATAAAAAAATAAAAAAATAAAAATAAAAAAACAGAATCTTGTGTATCTATCTCTGTATCTATATCTACCTATTTGGTGAATGTTTATTTACTTTAATAAGCATTCAGTATTTGAAAAGTGTATATTTTTCTCTTGACTAGTTTTGGATTTACTTTAAACAGAAACTTGTTTCTTCTTTTTCTGTCTGTCTGTCTGTCTGTCTCTCTATCCAGTTTTTATTTTTATAAGCATATGTATGTGTATGTGTGTGTATTCACTCAATTGTTCTCCACAAACTTTTTAATTTACTTCTTCATATATGCATCTATGAACATATTTTCTTTTAAAAGTACACATCATTATTTATATTAGTGATCAAGTTCGGATACAGATTTATCTATCCATTTATTTATTTAGTTTTAGTTTTACTGAAAGCATGTTGCCTTCGGTAAAACTACTTTCAGTAAAACTTTTATCTTCAGTAAATCTTCAGTAGAGGCTTCTCTGTGTATAATGATCCTGTATGGCTGTGCTGGATTTCCTGAACAAGGACAGGGTTTTATGGGCATTTTAATTTTAAGAGCAAGCACAGAGAAGTGAAATTAGAGTTTTGAGTAGGGCAGACTCACTAATATCATGACTGTGTAGTGCTTGACAGGACTGCAAAAAACCTACCAAGCCCAATTATGTTAAACTGTATTATATTCCTGTGGCATCCTTCCCAAATATGTGACTTGTTTATTTTAATTAGGAGCACATTTTAGACAGTTAATAAACTCTAATGATGGTTTCTAAAATCAATGCTATTTTGTTTCAGCAAGAAAGGAAACATCAAAAACAATGTGTAATGCATATCTGGGACTGTACAGCACATGTTTTAAAATGTATTTGCCGCAAAACATTCTGAGATAAATCTGCCAAGATTATATTTGTTATAGCACAGAAAATTATCATCTGGGCATTTGATGGAGAAGGCACAAAATATGCCATTTTTTTTTTCATTTTTAATAACCTTTTGAAACAACCTAGGCTTTAAACTGAGCCATCATAGTATAGTGCTTGAGTGTTGTACTAGGTCTCTGGAAGACCAGAATTTAAATTCCTGCTCAGCCACATAAGCCCACTGACTGATCTTCAGCCACTCACACTCTCTCAGTTTCAATGGAAGGCAATACCAACCCTTTTGAATAAATCTTTCCAAGATCATTTGAATAAATCTTTCCAAGATAATCCTATGACAGTGTCACCATAAGTTAGAGTTGACTTAAAGGCACACAGTGCCAGGTGCTAGAAGAAAAAGAAGCAGAAGCAGAAGAATGCATTTCCTCAGAAATGGATGTTGAAAATAATTCAACATCTTAGTCCATCTATTCATGCTGTGGAACAGTGGGTACTTGTTCCTCTTTTATACCATCCACATAAGATGTGTAAGACGAAACTTCCCCATGTAGAGGACAAATTTGTTTGGTCTTTTTTGTTTTTGTCTTTTTTCCAGTTGTCCCTCCCAGCTGAGTAGATTCTGTAACACTTCCAAGGATCTTTAGCCATAACTAAAGGCAGTATGAGTTTTACTGCTAAATTATTTCTACCAGCAGGGTTTCCCAACTGTCAAGAAAATGATTTTTCTACAGGGAAACAAATAATAGAGAATATTCCTTCTGTTCCTAGTGGGAACCCTGAAAACCATGTGAAATTCAGAAATGAACTGAAGAGGAGTCCTGTTCACTGCAGTATTTTATGTCAGTGCAATATACTGTTGAACATTGTAAAATACAAGCAGGGACTTCACGTACAGTCGTAAAAAGGACTTACACTAAAGCTATACAAAAACAGAAACATCCCACCCTGGTGACAAGCCAGGAGTGACTCATAACTCACCTGTCTTCAAATGCAGGTAATAACCCTGAACTTAAATTTATAGTAATCAAGAGCCCAATTCTTCTGTCATCTGAAATTTGATGGTTTAATTTGAGGACAGCATGCATTTTAATACTTTTTTTTTAGAGGAGGGGGGAAGTATAGATCCTAATGGATATCTTTAATAGGGAAACTGAAGGTTAGATCATTTTTTTTTCCTACCATAGCTGGTAGCTATGCTTTTCTGAGCTGCAAATAATGAATATTTAACACAGTTCCACTTGATGCACATTTGTCAGGTTGAATAAAAATGGGACAGCAAGATAATTAAATTTGTTAGCACTTCAGGATCTTGGCTTAGTAGTCATCATTCATACAGGCAAAGGCAATGTGACTCTGACTGAGAGGCCTCTATGTTCAGGAAGAGGGACAATGCTTCTTCCTAGAGCATGAGCACATGAACATGCATCATGCCCCCCTGTATGTACAGGGCAAGGATGAAATCGCAAATGGAAAATTCCACTTACCAACTGATGTTGCAATAATTTCCAAATACAAACTTTTCTTTAAAAAAAATTAGTTATCCAATTTCTAGAGCTACAGAAAACTATTTTATCAATTGAGAAATAAAGTCCTACAAATGCTTTCAAAAGGATTCTTTTAAAAAGGGAGATGCTGGCTTGCAGAAAACAATGCAGCAATGAAATCTGGTATTTATACAGCACTTTGTGTACATTATATCAATTATCTGTTACATAAACTCTGTACTACCATACAACTACCCTATGCATCTGTGAAGGAGAACTTTAATGTATGGAGCATGTGTGGAGTAAGGAAAGATGGGTCTGTCTACTTTTTTAATCTGCATTTTGCATGTGTTCACATTCATGTATTGGTTCCATCCTATGTTCATTTCAATTTGTGTATGTGTGTGTTTTTAAATATACAAATTGGCATTGTTTTGAAAGTAGGATACAGGAGCATCTTAGCAGCAGAAGGATTACCCTATGTGGACCCAGTGATGAGTCTGGAGTTTCCCATTTAGCAAGAACAAGCACAGCCCAGTTTTTGTTTTTGTTTTGGACTGGAAAAGGCTACAACTTTATTGGTTACCACTGCATAGGCATGTCCCATTGTAAAGGATCCATACTAGGCACTGTAGCAGTAGGGACAGCCTTTACTATGCATGGGACAACAATAAGTAAGACAGCCAGGTGGTGGACAATGCTGTAGCTGACATTATTGGTCACCATGCCCATGCCAGCTTCTTTAGCCATCTCTCTCAATCTCTCTTGAGCCTATTGCAAGTAATGGCAAGCTATCAAATTGAGAAGATTATTGTTAAGTGTTGCCTTCTCTTTCTGTTTGAAACTTTTTGAGACCTTTATTTGTGTTAAGAATGTACTTCATTCTAAATCAGAAGATATTTTGCCACCTGAGGCAGATCACTAAACTGTAACCCCACTCTCAAAGTAAAATCAATCAATCAATCAATCAATCAAAGTAAAGATGAATATGTATCCTTGGCCAGTCAAATAGTTTTGATACTTGAGGCAGAAATACCCATGGTGCCTCTCCTGGCAAGAAGAATTTAGTAAGGATTCATTGAGGGACTAATAATTTGTTGCCTGGTCATGACACTCAAAGTCTGCTGCCAGAGGCAATTGCCTTCTCTCGTGTATGGAACAGTGGGCTCAAGTTGCCTGATTAGCGGTTAGTTTAACTGTGGATGCACACATAAATTAGGCTGGTGAATTCCTCTTAAGATCAATGGGTTTTATGCATCCCAAACATAAAGACAGCCAGTTCAGAGAAAAACTGGCAAAGAGAGTAAAATCTATAGGACATGCATGCACTTATACAGCAACACTTTTGGGACACGAGCTAAGGTCATCAATATGCTGCCTTGAGGTAAAAGCTAATTTGCGCAACTTGTAGTGTTCTGATGGACATCATGACCTGTAAAACTTCCAAGTAAACTCTACTAGTATTGTAAGGTCCTGATGTTACTCTATCTGGGATTTTGAAATCAATTTGTCTGCAAACCTTCCTTTACATATCATTCCCTTGCTCCACCTTGGCCATTGAGGTACAGGGCAGAGTGGAAGAGACAAATAAGTAATTTTAGAGGTTTCTTCTTTCCTAGACCATAAAATTGAAGAAACTAATATGTCTGTTTTGATCATGAATAAACAATCTATATTCCCATTTTTTTTTATCATCACAAGATATGATAATCAAATCAGTGGTTAGGTTTTAGCAGGGTTATAGAGTCAGAGTTATGGATTGTGAGTCAGAAGCAATTTGGGGTAGAGCTGGAATCTGAGGTAGTAAAAATGTACTGACTCTGACTTCAAAAATAAGAACTTCCAATATTATAACAATATGTGGGAAATATATTATTTATACTGTTATTTTATATTCAATGAAATAAATGCATTTTATGTTCTATCAATCTAAGTAGCCTGATGATTCACGCTGGTGTTGATGAAATGCCTTGTGCTACTGTTTTACTACAGTGAATTTGTAATTATTAATTAATATGCACCTATCACTTATGAAGGAATTGGAATTGGAATCAGAGTTGGAGTTGGACAGTAGAAAAATAGAGGAGATGAGTCAAAACTGAAGCTTTGGCATACTGATTCCACAGCCCTGGCATGCTATCTGAATAAAAAACACAAAGTCTAACAAATGAGGAACACACACACACACTTTTCAAGAAAGTGCTCTCACCCTGAGATTCCTCTCCCCAGTCCCGAGGACCATAGATGAGGTCCAGGCCCTGCAACCTTTTAACCCTAGTGGACCAGGTGAATCAATGGGAACTTGGTAAATCAGCACTTATGTGAGTTCCATTGATTTGGTGACTCAGCTCTGAATGGGACCATAAGGAGGAAGATCAGAGACCTTGAAGCTGCATATCTAACATGAGTAACTGGAAAGCAAATCCAGACAGCTCACAGATCACCTGGTCACAGTTTTCTCCACTCAGGTGGGAAAGAATGTAATTCTTTTAAAATGATAAATAATTCTAATTTTGCATCTGTGCATATAAATTTACACATGCAATTCTGTGCAGATTGCTCCCTTCTTTAGCCTTTCTTTCAAATAGAGGGCGATATGTAAGTGGCCATAGGAATCACATCACCGTTTCATACATCATGATGTAATGCCATTAATAAAATTGTGTTTCATAAAACCAGATGTTTGTCTGATAAAACCAGATTATCACTTCCAGTTGTTTAATTTATTTTATTAATGTATAAATGCACATTTAGTTCTTTAAAATTAAAAAAAAAATGTAAAAAAGGTGAGGAGAGGGGAAGTCCACTGATGGCAGAGAAGGAAAACATTTCAAGAAATCATTAAATTGATGTCGGGATTGATCATAAATTACCCACTTTTCTCTTTGCGTTGTGGACAAGTCTAACTGTATTACTATGAGATACAGCAATACTTTAAGGGCTATCTGGAGCCACAGTTGTGATTGCAGTTCCAGACATTGTCAGATGGCAATGTTTCAACAAGCATGATCGGCCAACATACTGCAGCCTTGGCTGGCTGCAGAACAGCTGAGATGAAGGGACCACCATTTTCTGTGCCCAACAGGGTACCTATGAGTCCTATGGCAAGCACAGCCTTTCTGCAAATGGCAAGAAAGGTCAAATAATTTGGAGGCTGTTTGACTGGCTGAAGGCAGGAATTCTCAGTGCAGATGTTGGTATAGGAAGTTTCCCTTTAATACACTTGCAGACTGTGATTGTGTTTCCAGCCAGTCATCTTCAATGATCTTCCTTACCCTCCCTCCCTTGTTCTGAGTTGCACTTGTGGATTCTGGTGTAGTCACTTGTCACAGGTCTCTAATTTTGGTATATGGATGCTTATCACAACTGCAGGAGTGGCAGTTATGGAGTGACAACTCTATGCTCTTCCAAGTTTTGGAGTGTTAGTTTGGGCATTGGGGTGGACCTATTTTTTTAATGTTATGACTTCCGAGGAAGTAGACTGAAGGATAATTACTAATCATTTTTTGTGGAGTGAGAAGTCAATATTTTGTGTACCATTTGTTATTATAGTAGTTAAGTTTTGTAGTTTAGGTTGTAGGCCTTTATTCTGTGTAAGTTTCTTATTTTTGTTCTTTTTTGTACTATTTGTAGTGTTTGGTTTTATTGTACTAAAATTGTATATGTTAATAAAAGCATTTAAAAAAAAAAGGAATGGATCCATTTTGGAGGACATTGAAGCCTATTTGCTCATTTCCTTCCTTTTGGGATTCCCTTTGGAGGTCTTCAGGGTTGAGGCATTTGAAGCAAATCCAGTTTGGGGATCTATCATCCCTGCCTTACCCCCAGGTGACAGTGAGAATCATATACAGTTGGCTTTCCCCATTTGCAAGGGTTGGGGCACAGGACCCTTGCAAAAGCAGAAAAATCACAAATATCAAAATGTGTGTGTGTGTGACTGTGGGAAGGGGGCTGAGGCATGGTGAAAGTGGGCACTCAGGGTACAAACCAGTTCAGAGAAAGGATAGGGAAAGGGGGTGAGTCAACATGGTGGCCTTTACTTTCTCTGTCTTGTCCATCTCCTTTCTTGGGTGTGTGTGGGGGATCAGGAGAGGGTTTGTGTTAGAGAACTGAGTTGTGTGAGTGGAGTGTGATAAGTTCTGAAGACTGTCTCAATTCTTTTCTTTTAAGAGATGTGGACTTCTTGAAAGAGGCCATACTGTGTCCTAAAAATTTTCGTGTTCTGTAGTCTCTTGACGTAGGCTATTTCTGTTGTAGCAAGATAATTCCACTTTCAACCTCCTATAGAATCCTGGGCTTTGCAGTTTCGGGAGGGGCCAGCCAGCCCCTTCTGAAACTGCAAACTCCAGGATTCCATAGGAGGTTGAAAGTGGAATCATCGTGCTATAACAGACTCATGCAGAAATGGCCATAGATGTCAGGACCCTGGCACTCCAGGACTCAAGCTCTGAGTCTGAACCAGAGGACTTCAAAGCCATGGAGCCTGCTGCACCAGCAGAGCCCACCCCAGAGGCTGCCATGGAGCCTGCTGCACAGCCCACCCCAGAGGCTGCCCTGGACACAGAGCCCTTGGCCCCAGTAGCCCCAGCAATGGAGCCAGGGGCTACCTTAGACCCAGAGATTCAAGAGTAGGTGCCTACTTACCAGCAGCTTCGGTAGCAAAAGAGTGCTCTTGGAAGGTCAGAGCGTTTAAATAGGAAACACCAAGCAATCAAGCTCCAGCTGAGGTAGCACCTGGGTGAGGGCCTGCTTAATAAAAGCACTCACTTAGCCTTGGGTCTTTGTTGGCTCACAACTGTCCATTTTGGGTGTGCCTGCTGGGCTATTGGGGTCCTTGCCTTGCTTCCTGGAATGCTGCCTGACTGGCTGAGGAACAAGCTCCGTGGTATGTGGACTCTGTTTGTTGTTTTGCCTGACTGTGCTGTAACAGCCAGGGATATCCTCGCTGCAAATGTCTCTTTAATTTACTGCTGCCTTATCTACTCACTGCTGAAGTAAAGCCCTTTGATTTATTGCCTGTCTGCCTTATCTGTGAAAAGACCTATTAGCTGGCTCTTGGCTGCCTGCCACGCCTTGGCGCTGACAATAGTTGCTGTTGAGTCAAGTAAACAAGGACTCTTCGATAACTGCTGAAATAGTTGAGGCTGATCTATTCTGTGTTGCACAGGGGTCCTTTGTATCTTGATTTCTATCAACTGCTCAACCCCAGATGGTGCTACAGACCTTTTGAAGTCCAGTGCTCTCAGTCCTGTGTGTTTTCCAGGTCTACATCTTGATTACTTGATTACCAAGGTTGCCATCAGAGCAACTGGTTTTCTCATTTGCTTACCATACTTCATTTGCTTTTCATATCTGAATTTCGTGTCTCTGTTTCCTTCAACAATTTTGAACCATCCAAAATAAATTCTACTACCATTGTATCATTTGTACACAACCTTGACATTTTATGTCCTTTTATTCATTTAACTGTAATCAACAATTCAGATATAATTAAAAAAGAAGCATATTAGATTGATTAGCTCTGCTAAGTGGGATGTGAAACAATAGGGGACAATTTATTTGAGAAGGCTCAGCAGAATAAAAGCACTGTAAATGAGTATCTCCATAAAATATTCTTTTACAAACAATTCCCATTAATATATGGATCAGTTAATATGAGAGATTTAAATGTATCTGATCTCTAGCTTTATTACAAAGCACCACAACTGTACTTCACATTCTTTATGACTGAGTCATCTAACTAAAATAATGACTGGACTTTGAAGAATGCCTTGGAGAAGAATTAATATCGATAAAAGCCAAATGTAGACTAGAAGAAGAGATGGAAAACCTGTATTTGAGTTCAATATTTCTTTTATGTGAATAAATGGAAAGCAATATCTCTGCTACAGGCATATTTCCAGTCTCAATTTTCCTAGGGTGGTATTTTATAAATCTAGGAGTAGGTGGCAGGATTCTTCTTTCAAATGTGCAGTTAAATGAGCAAAGGAAATGGAAGGAACAGGAAATCAGGAGATAAGGGGCAAAGATTTTGAACCAATCCCTCCTTTCCTTCCCTGTTTTGTTCGTCTTTGCTGAAATTCTACATGATCTTTCACTCAACATAAATTTGTGTACACTTAACTATGTAGCAGAAATGCTAAGAAACCCTGCTAGTGACTTGTGAAGATGAGTAACAACAGGACACCAGCAAGAGTGCTCAACACACATTGGTGCCCCATGTACATTGGGACCAATGTGATGTGCATGAGTCCCCTTGTGCATCAGTCCCTTCTACTGGGCATGGACACTGTGCATCCACTTAATTCTAATTCCTGCACACATAAGTCCACTTACAAAAATGCAGCTTCCATACATGATTCTGTCCATTTTTTTGTATTCTGCCCAAATCCTAATGAAAAAGAAATCTAAAAGTAATTTAAATCACTACCACCAGTAAAAATGGATTAACAAGAAATATCCTGGATAAATATTAACAAGAAATATTGCAAATACATTTGGGGAGAGACTGAGCATTACAGTTTGCCCTCCACATTCACATGTTTAACTTCCATGGATTTGATCATTTGCAAGTCCCTCTTACCCTTCTCCATCCTCCTCAAGGATTCATTTCCAGGAGAGCCTTCCCTCTCAGTAGTTCTGATCAGGCCACTCAGCCCTTAAAAAACCTGCCTCTGTTTCTCCTCTTCCTCCATCAGCCTGAGCAGCTGGCTCACAGCTTGATTTCTCAATACCACAAGCCCTTTCCCAAGCCCCCCACCGCCACACCCAAGGACATGAGAGAGGAAGTATAGGGCCATCATGCTGACCCATGCCTTTCCCTGACCTGGTTTGGAGCCTTGGTGCTTGTCCCCTGCCCCACGCCTCAGTCCCCTTCCCATAGACACATAGACACAGACACACAAATGTTTTGATATTTGAAGTTTTTCCACATTTGTGGAGATACTATGCCCCTAACGCTAGTGAATGTAGAGGGGCTAATGTGGTCATGCCAAAACATAAAGCAATGTTGGGCAACGACCTTTTGCTACATAAATTCTATTACAGGTTGCAGAAGCCCCTTGAACCCATACAATGTTTTGTTGGCTTACACTCAGGCCCTTTTCGCATCCTTTTTTTCTTGTGTGAGTGCCCCTTGAGCGTCGCGTGAGTGGGAGCATCGCTCCATATGACGCACTCCCACTCACGTGACGCTCATGAAGCTAAAGCGGGGCGCGAGCGCATTGTTTGATTTTCGGCTTTAAGCTGAAAATGCCCCGCGCTCGTGCAATGCTCGCGGCGCCCTTGCGCACTTACCTCTGTGCGGTGGGTCGGCAAGGTGGCCTGATCATGCTTCCTTCCCCCAGCGCACCCTACAACTCCCAGACTGCGCTGCGGAAGGAAGGGGCGGGGCGCTCACACGATGGTCATGCTAACAGGAAGCTACCTGCAGTACGAAGGAGCGGGGAAGCGGCAGCGTTTCGGATGAGGCTTCTCGCGCAAGACGCCCTCCTTCATCGCGCAAAAGAGTAACGTGTGAAAACGGCTTCAGAAAACAAGTCCACAGTATGAACCACAGAACATTTGTTACAACAGGTCAATTTGGCTTTGTGACATAAAAGTCCCCAAGTACCATCTACTGAGGTGTGACTTAACTCAGAATGGGAACTGCTGATTTCTATAGATACTCTTGTCCTTTATAAGAATATCTATGAAAATGAGGGCTTATCTACATTTTAATTTTAAGGGCAATTTACTGGTAACATCATTCCCCATGCTGTCAGAGGCTGATTTCCAAAGGGGGATGTTTGAAGACTTGTGAGGTTCTGGCAAAATTTTAAAATATAAACTAAAAGACATAGGAAAATGATACAAATGTGCACAACTGTGTTTTATATTTTCAGTGAATATGATTTTTCACAACTCTGAAAAGACAGTAAATGAGAAAAATGAGAACTAATCAAAATAAATACAATTATGAATTAAGTTATACATTTTCTATCAAATGGGATAACTGCATTAACTTATTAATTAATAAATAAATTAAATGAGGGCATATGCTAAAGAGCCAACACATTTTAAGTTTCTCATCTGGTTCTTGCATAAATGCAAATTGATTTTAAAATATTTGTTAATGAATAAAATGTGATAGTTTTGTTCCAAGGTTAAAAGATTTTAAGTGAAGAAGGATTATGGGTAACTTGTATGTGGGTCGATTTTCTTTTCTTTTCAGTCAGGCGATCCTCCTTTGTTCAAAACCTGATACCAAGAGAGTCCTCATCTGTTTTGAATTTTAAAGCTCTTATTCTTGAGAACTTTGCTGGAATCCATGGAGTCAGTAAGCTAAAGTAAGAAGGACGATAAAAAAAATTCAAATTACGAGAGAGGGAAAAAAAGGAAAGTAAAAAAATTTTTTGGGGGGATGGATAAAAAATGAGTTTTTCTCTCAAGCTCAAGGCAAGGATGGGAATTGAGAAGGAACACAATAGCTTTCTTTAGTTTCATACTGGTGAAGATTTAACTTAAATGGCAATTTTTAAAAAAGTTTAATTTTCCCCACTTTGAATATAAATGAAATTGAGTTATATTTTTTAAGCTCACTGATTAACTACTAACTTTCCCTTTCCTGGAATGAATTGAGACAAAGTGTAATTGAAAAATCTTTGAAAAACTTATGTGATTGGAATTTCACAAATTCATAGAGATGTCAACAATTTCTACAGAAGAACTTTAGACTTATGGCTTCACCTGCTCCTTTACAGTAATACCACAAAAATTGCAGCTGTTTAACTCCCCCCCACCAAAAAAAAGAAAAAAAAAAGAGAGAGAGAGAGCCCAGAATATATAATGTTACCCTTTGATTATTTCAGTATTCCAAGGTAGTGAAGTAAATGTCAAGTACTGCAGGCATAACAGCATAATCAGGAATGAGCTGAGAGGCATAGAGTTAATTAGTGCTCCATGAAGATGGTGGCTGATTATGATTACACCTCCATCTCACATGTATGACTTGAGATGCGGGCCATTTCCGCACTGGCCTGTTATAGCGCTATGATTCCACTTACAACATCTTATGGAATCCTGGAGTTTGCAGTTTCGGGAGGGGCCATAGGATGTTGCAAGTGGAATCATAGCGCTATAACAGGCTAGTGCGGAAATGCCTACGGTCTATAGGTGACTTGAAGCCTTTAAATATCCACCTTTTTTTCTTTATGGCAAGCTAGATTGAAATGGTCTTGCCAAAGAATCTAACTTCAACAGAATGAAGTCCTTGCATTTCAGAGGAGGTTTTCAGACGTTTTGACTTCTGATTTTTATTCAGAACTGAACTCTTCTGAAAATCTAACCAAGCCATTGGAGCAACGGGTGGGATATGTGTGAGAAAGAGACATCCAGTGATGTAGAAAATCTTCTTTTTTATAATCTGAGTGAAATGCCATTACATGATAATGATGATGATGATGATGATGATGATGATGATGGTGATGATGATATGCTGCATACATGCATATTTTACATAGAGTCTTAAAGATAGCTTAGTGGCAGTGATCCAAATCAGATTCTTGTAGCATTCTCTATGAGAGATTACCCTTAGACTAGATTCAGAAGCTACAATCAGTGCAAAATGCAGTAGGTAGGTTAGTGGGCCATTTTATGCACATATATAACTCCAATGTGGAAATATCTGCACCAGCTTTCTATGAGCTACTAATCCAGATTCAAGATCTAACTTTTGGATCATATGGTTGTATATAGCTCAGAACATAATTTGAAAAACCACTTTATCCTCTATAGAGCACCACAGTCTTATGTTCTATGAAAAATTCTCTGCCTACTATACCTTGGTCTAATTGAGTCCATTTCATGATACAGAGGAGGGTCTTCTGCAATGAAGTACCTGCCACGTGAAATGATATCCCCAATGAAACTGACAGTCTCCAAGTTTGGAGTATTTTGCTGTATTTTTGCTACTTATTTGTGGAGGCATTTTCCTGATTATTTCCTGAATCGAAAATAATTTTTTTCCACTGAATTTTAAAATCGTCCCCCCCACTGCATTAATGTTGTTTTATTGTTTTTAACAACTGGTGTTATTCAACCTATTTTATTTTATTTTGTTTTGCAAACTGCTCTGAAATTTTTTAAAATGAAAAAATGCTTTCCAAATGCTCTTAAATAAATAAATGTAAAAAACCTAATAGTTTGCTGACTTTTCACAACGTAACAAAATCAGCTGCCTGAGATGGAAGCTTCACTCTACCTAATAGTAGGGCCAGCTCTGACACATAACTCTAAATCTCAGATAACTCCCATCAGTTGACAACTTCATATTCTGGACTCACCTGGAATCGAGCAGTTCCCATATACTGAGTTATATGCTCCAAGCCACAATTTCAAAAGCAGAGACTCATACCCTCCAAGACTTCATAGATTAAAGCTAGAACCTACATGGCCAAGCAACATCAGAGTGTGGTCAAGCTGGCAAAAGTTCAAAATGAGGAAGAACATACAAGCTAGGAGAGATGTAGCAGTTTGCTTTTGCCTGAGCCTACAGGGATGTGCAAGACTGTTGTTCTTTCTGCTCAGTTAATTGTGAGCAAATTACTTTTGCACTTGAAACTCAATTTGCAGCAAATTAAATAAGCCAAGGACAAAGGAGGAAAATGCAAAGAAGAGAAAAACTGGGACATTTTAAAAGCAGCAGAAAAAGTGTTATGATATAGAATCAATTGGAGCTGTCCCTGCCTCTTTAGGAAAGTTGGAGAATATGGACATCAATATATAGCATAGGAAGCTATTCTATACTGAATCAGACCATAAGTCTGCCTGTCAGTCTGTCTGTCAGTCTGACTGTCTGTCTGTCGGTTTTATATTCCATCTTTCACCTAGGCCAAAAATGATTGTCAGCTTCTTAAAGAGAGAAGGCAAGATTGTGCATATTTGCTAAGAAGCGAGTCCCACCAAAGTCTTTTCCAAGCTGGTATCTTTCAGATGTTTTGGGCTACTGCTCTCATGATTTCCAAAGGTGATGAGAGTTGCAGTCTAAAACATGTGGAAGGTACCAAACTGGGAGAAAATGAGACTGCAGTCTGTATTTCAATGATTTCTCAATAAGCATACCTTTTAATTTATTTATACTTATTTTGTAATACATTTCTTTTATATACATTAAATTGATATAAAAATTTGTTTTCAAAGGTATGCTAAAACCATTATTACATTATGTTGTGTGAGGTTTTTTTTTTAAAGGTTTTTCAGATTTTCTAAAAAATACGATTTTTCATGGTAAGGGTTTTTTTTTGTGAGGGGTTATCCCTCTTTTTTAAAATTGAAAACAGAACTTTGTGCTTTGTCTATGAACCCTTACAAAGTATTTCCCTTTATCATATTAGCAAGTAAGTTTAAGGACTTTTTTCTAGCCTAAGACTCAACTGTATCCATGATAGTTATAAATATATTGATAGCTGTAACATAAGCATTTGATGAGAATTGTCTTCTGCCTAAGCTAGCTTGATATAGTTTTACTCTCAGAGACACGCATAAACCTAACTTCTTCCTTATATGATCCAACATCTTTGTTAGATACCATAAAACATAACATTCAGGCTTTTTATTTGCCTTCTGAGACCAGATTTATCAAAGTGAAAACACTCATTAGAAGTACAGAATGTAGCGGTTTTCACTGAAAATTGTCAGCAAGCATCCATCAGGGAAAATAATCCCTGGTCTTTAAGGGAAAAAACTGTGTTGATTTCAGATAATATGTGTAAGTGCTTAAGCATTAAGTCTTTTCAGTAAGACAAATTGTTGCAAGCAAAGTGGTGACTTCTTAGAAAGTAAACAGTTCTAGACCTGGAAATGTTCAAAAACATCCCAAAGACTGAGAGCAGTTGTGAATTTTGAAAAGTATAAGTCTAGGGTTAAACCTGCTAAGAAGACTGTTGTACAAAAGAAATTTTAAATCTCATCTCTAATATCCCTTGGATTTCTAACAGATGTCATGGTTTAAACTAGCTCAGTGTGATGCAATATACCTTCATCTTGTGTGTGTGTAAATTTACACAAAACTTAGCATCTTTGTACTCTCATCAAAAACAACAGCAAAAAATGGAAAATTTTACAATTTGTAACATGCAGTTACCTGAACCCGAAACTTGTTGGTGAGATTACTACTGTTTATATTTTGGGGCTTTTCACATGAAGAAATATTTGTATTTCTGTTTATATTTTGAGGGTTTTTTTCCTTGCTGAATTACATACTAATTTTATTTGCTTTACATTCCTCCTATCGCCCAAAACTATCTTACTACAATATTAAATTTGTTGTTGTTGTGTGCCTTCAAGTCATGTCCAATTTATGGCAACCTGAAGGTGAATATATCATGGCATTTACTTGGCAAGATTTGGTCAGAGATGATTTGCCTTTGTTCTCTGAGGCTGAGAGAGTGTGACTTGTCCAAAGTCATCCAATGGGTTTCTATGGCTGAGCAGGGATTCAAACTCTGGTTTCCAGAGCAATAGTCTAACAATCAAACCATTGCACCACATTGGCTCTCACAGTATTAAATACAGGTACAGAAACCATTAAACAATTTGAAATGATAAAATGCAATTGAGTTGAAAGCAATTTTAAAACACCTCTATTATTGCTTCTTTTTATCTGTGACTTGCCTTCAAGTATTTGCAGTGTAGTGCTGTATAATAGTCTGTACTGCTTATGTAATAAAAAAGTGATCACACTGAATGTGTAATGACTCATTATCCTTATTCTCATTATAGCTTTATATATATAGTCTGGTGCTTAACTCAGTTTCTTACTTTTAAGGCAGAAGTGGACATCTGTGGAAGACTAAGGGGGTGCATTAGTCCTCTAGAAGACTATGGAAGGCTGCACCCCACTGCACTGCACTGTTGCTGATGCCTCCAAAACCTGTAGAGGACATGGTGGCATGTTTTGTGGGCTTCCTGGAACCCTAGAAGATGTTTGGGGGAAAAATAACTCTTTGAAAAACTTTTTTGACCCCAACATAGAGGAAATGCCCCATGCACCCAGCACAGGTCATTTTTGTACATTTCAGAACAAACAAAACTCTACCATAAACTCCACAAAACATTCCGGGGGAGGGAGCAGATGCAGCTTGTGGGCCACATTTATTGGCTGCATTTATTTCAAGGGTTCCCTAAATTATCCTTTTATTAAGTCCTCCCTTGTATTAGGGCCAACCTGGGGAAAGGATGGCTAGGCCCATGAAGGAAGCAGACACTTCATGCTAAAAAGAGTGGAAACACTGAAATACTTAAATTCAAACTTATTAGCAAAGCTTCCCAGATGAATGGATGGCAGTTAGGAAGGGTTGGGGCTAGAGGGTTAACCCTGCATTGAAAAATAAACTTCTGAGGCATTTAAATGGTTTTCCAACTTGCATATAGTGTCTGAAATGATAAAGGGAAGAGAAGATCAAGGGAAAGAGAATTGAGAGGACTTGAACAATGCGCAAAGCTGTTTGGCATGTATGGTTAGCAAAGGAAGTAAAGGAAGGAACAGATTTAAAGAAAAAGTGGGAAGGATGGTGATGCTTCAGAGTCACAACATGCTACTGGTGGACAACCCAAATGGCTCTAGAAGCCTATTGTTTGTGGTCAGGGAAGTTGAGAGAATGTGGAGAGAGGTCACACCCAACCTTGATATTATTGTTCATGTGACAAAAATGAATATTCTATTTGGAAACACATAGCAGAGTTGCTCTATGGAGGAACAGATAATAAGGAGACAAAATGGACCAACCTGAGAAAGGACCCTGGTTAGTCCTGGGAGTTGTAATAGTTGGGGTGGAGCAGGGACTTTTGGGAACCAGAGCCCTGGTATGCAGATTTGTCCCTATCTTGCTGAGGTTCATTGATGAAGATGAAGGGTGGGAGAAAGGCAGATGAATCGCTATAATTCAAAATTAGCACCAATCCGGAAACATTTTCCTGGGCAGAGAGTAGCTGGTTTAACTTTCCTTATTAACTCTTCTTGACAATAGTGAGGCACAAGTGGTGAAGGAAGCAGGTCAGATTTTTCTTGAAGAAGTAGCCTAACCTGCTTCATAGGACTTTTGTAAGTATAAAGTGGGCAAAAAGGGAAGCCAGTTGTGCAATCTTGAGCTGTATAAAAGGAAAGTACAGTCATTCCTCCACATTCGCTAGGGTTAGGGGCACAGCACCCCTGTGAAAGTGAAAAACTGAATAACTGTAGGCTCTCCAAAACCATATTTTTCACACACAAAAGTATGATGACCATATTCAACCCAACAGGGATTCCTTTGAGGCATCAGGGTTCCTTCACAAGGCAGAAGTGCGTGGCTGGTAGGGCTTACTGCCACCTCAATGGCTGCCCCCCACCATTTTTAGTAGGAACTTACAAGCTTCATTCACAGTTTCTCAGTCTCATAAGGCTTTTAGTCCCTATTAAAAATGGCATAGGGAGGCAGCAGAGGTGACAGCAAATAATCCATGAATAGTCAAATCCACAAAAGTGAAACCTGCAAATGTGGAGGGCTGACTGTATATATTAGTATAAGATACTAATTGGTACAAATAAAACTAATCAAGCTTCTTCTCAAGGTTACCCCCAAAATACCCAGTTTATTGGGGATATACATAAAGGGAGCTGCTCTTTTAGGGTCCAGGCTAGGCACAGGGAGAGGGGGTTTAAGTTTCCAAAATGCATCCCCAAAGTGGAAATTCAGAGGTGCCTGGATCTGGAGAGAGAGACAGAGAAACCCCAAATTCACCCCTTCCAATTCCAGGGGACCAGCACAAGAGAAAACAAGGAGCCCATGAGGATTTGGGAGGGGCTCCAAAAGGTACCCCACAAATTTGGGGCAGGGCAACTGTCACTGTTTGACAGAAAGTGCATAATTCACATCATAAGTGTAATAGCAATGCCCCATGCTTGTCTTCCCTGGTAGTGAGAAGCATCTAGTCATTAAAATTACTATTTCACATCTTTCGAAGATACATAAAATACACAAAAAGTCTACAACAGTGGAGAAATAATGGACTTGTTTCACACTGCTATGCAAATTTGTACTCTGTACCTTTACATAAAACAAAACAAAACAAAAACAAACAAACAAACAAAAAACCTGACTGGAATATGTGGAGAAAATTCTGCTATTTGCTTTCTTTAGATGTGGCAACCCCATGAATTTCATAGGATTTTCTTAGGCAAGGAATACTCAGAGGTGGATTTGCCAGTTCCTTGCTCTGAAATGTAGTTTACAGCACTTGGTATTCTTTGTTGGTTTCCCATCTAAGTATTAACCAGGGCCGAACCTGCTTAGCTGCCAAAATCAGATGGGATATGATGCCTTTAGGGTACTAGGCAAAACAACAGATGATAAAAATCAGCCACATCTCCAATGGCCATGGTCATCTCCAATGACTGGGGACAAAAGAAGAAAAAGGAAGGGCAAGAAAATTTAGTTCTTCCTTTAAAAATACAAAGAACATATACCTCTATTTCCCATGAAAACTGAGATCTTTGTTAAATTTGGAATACTGACATCTTCAACAATAGGTTCCTCCTCCTTTTAGATCCAGGGCTATCTTTAATCCCATACTTTCTCTAGATAAATGAAATAAAGGATTGAGGCTGAATGGCTATTTTCTGAAAATAGAGTCTATGTTTTGTTTTCAGTGTTTATTACATTTGACAAATTTATCTTCTATACTGTTATGCTTGAAGTTGTATGCTGTCAAAAGGATTTATGTAGGAAAACAATGGCCTAGCACCTTTTTTACTGAAACAATGAACCACTTATTTTTTAAAAAACAATACTCCATAGAAACAATAACAGGTGAAGCAATGAAAATGGCATACTGACTGATCTTTACTGACGGTAGCCTTCTTCTGCTCCATCCTTTAAAGTTTAATATGGAGAGTGGGTAGGGCTTGCATTTAAAATGAACAATCAAGTATGGAATGTTGTTTGCCTCATGCCAGAAACAGTTTGTAACAATACATTTCCTTGAGATCTTTACTGCAGTCAGTTATTGTGAACCATGCTGTGAGTCACCTATAAAGGCTGATGGTGACTGATGTAGAGGTGGAAAAGCAGCACAATATGACCATAGTTATCACATAATGATCTGAATGACATATTTTCACTCTTGATGGTAAGAAATCACATTAGGCATAACATTTCACTTGACTATGTACATAAAGCTTTGATGAAAATATGAACTATTTATCACAATCTAAATATCAGAATATTTTTAAAAAACAGAAATCAGAACCCTACACAAACAGGATGTGAACAGCTGTTGTGGCAGAGGAGAACTGGCCCAAATTAAACTTGAGACCTAAGAAATATTAGCATAAGAAGTTTATGGATGGAAGGCTTCCCATCTTCTCCTCCTCCCAGCAGGCCACTGTGCATCATCCCAAATTATTCAGTGACTTTCTTAAGCTTCCACAAAGAATTCTTGGGCAACATACAGATGACTGTAGGGGAGAGAATGGGAAATCTCCTTCCTTAAGTTAACTCATTTTAGGATCTAAGAGAAGGTATCTGCCCACCTTCCCATACTTTCTCAATAGACCTTGGTCAGAATCCTGTTGATGGGTTATGCATGCATGACTTCCCCTGCCAAAGTAGTTGGATGTTTTTGTCCAATGTGGAATGTGCATACTCAGTTCAAGATATGGAAGCATTGCACATGCATCAGAGGGCTGATTTCAAAAAATTATACTATCTTCATTGATGTTACGTATAGAAACTCCTCTGGAATGAGCCTAGTTTGGGAAAAGGATCTGTGTTATGCCTATCGGGGGGAAAATCTCTATGGAATAGGATATGGTCAAAAAGTCCTGTATGTTCTTATCACACTGAATTAAGATTAAGTTGTATTTCTCCTCTTTGCTGGAGATGCAAGAAAGACGGAGGAGCTTATCTTCATATGGAGTGGTTTTGTGCTACTGTTTACCAATTCTGGTTATTAGTTTTTGAGGAAATCTGCAGAATAACTAATCATCATGTTTCTCCAAAGCCCAAGGTGGGACTGCTATGGATGTTCCAAGAAGATGATATAACTCTCTAAAACAAAGACTAGATAGGTTTATCTTGTGTGGCAGATAAACTGTTAATCAGCATTGAACACGCAAGTCACAAGGGAAGCACATTTATATGTAGATATGCGTGTATAACTGTGGTGGTGTGTTTAGGCCCTTTTTGTACCTTACTTTGTCCCGCAGCATCCAGTGGGCCCTGGTGTTGGCCCTGCCAGGAGGGGAGCACAACAGAAGCACTGCCCTCCACACCAGCTGCCCCTGGGATTCAGGAAGCGCAATGGCCACGACTCTTCCTGCCGCAGCATAGCTGGGTACTCTGCTGGGGCAGGAAGTGCAGCCATTGTGCTTCCAGGGCCTTCACAAGGAAGATAAGTGTGGGTACCCGGCAGGATGGTGGTGCAATCACCGGTCATTGATGGGAAAACCATTCAATGATTTCAGTGCAATTACACCGCCTAGGGATGGGAGAAGGACGGGATTGTGATGATGTGCATAAGCGTTGTCATGGTCCTGTCCTTCTCCCATCCCTATGGCGGGTTAGGAGTGTGGAGTGGAAAGGGCCTCAGTTACATAATGCCACAGTTCACCAATGAGGTAGTGTAGCCTAACACCTGTGTAACTACCTGAGTGTATTCTCTGTCTATTCATTGTAGCACCTCAGCCATTATAAGCTATCTAGCTGAGAAACTCTCCTTTCCTGAGAAAGGGGGCAGAATGAACTGTGTAATAAAACGTACTTTTGTAGTGATACAGTTGAACTATTTTCAACATATTACCCTGGGAAGCTGTTATGAGATGTGTGTGTGTGTGTGCGTGTGCGAGCACACATGCAAGTGTGTGCGCATGCAAGTATATCATCACTTCACTGGATCAGGTTCATCTTATCTGCTGATACCTAGAAATCTTTTACTTACACTTCTGTCTAGACAAGTCTTGATCAACTCATAATTTATCTTTGGTTCTAAAAGGTCAACATGGCTGTCTCTTCCGATCTGATTAGTGTAATTCATATCCAAACTTTTAAACTGATTGGTTCTTTAGACAAACTAAAAAGTCAAAGTAGAATAACTTTACTCATCTGTGCAGTGCAGACAGGGCTTTTAAAATTTCCTTTGGAAAGAGTCAAACACAGATAAAGATTTGGCACGACCTAGGAGAATCATGCAAAATGTGAAGCCCCCAAAATATAAATTAATTTGTAATCAAATGTATGAAAAATATTAAAGCTCACTGGATCACTATACATTTGAGAAATAAGAATCTGTTAGATTTGAATTACAAACTGACCCATTTCAAGTTTTTTTAAAGAAAGTTTTAGTTGCCATCTTTGATATTTTGATTGGGACACTTTAGGGCTGATTGTGATGAAGAACTCAGGATATGATGGAGAGGGAACACATGTAGTCACTCCTAGGCCCTTTTCACATGGCATTTTCTATGTGAAAGGGCCCCTCGAGCATCGCGCGAATGTGAGGAGCAGTCCACATGATGCTCTCACAATTGCGTGGCACCCCAAAGGCTGGCAGGTGCCAACTGTGCACTTTTTCATTTTCGGCTGTGAGCTGAAAATGGTGCATGATTGAGCATCGCTCCGGGGCCCTGTGTGCACTTGCCATGTGCGTGGAGTTCCAGAGCCGCGGCGCTCGCAATTCCTGCCCCAGCGCAGCCTGGGAAATTCCCAGACTGTACTGCCGAAGGAAAAAGTGGGGCTCTTGCTCAAGCAGGCGGCAGCTGTGGAGCTGAAGGAACCAGGACGCAAGAGCCTCTCGATAGAGGCTGCTTGCATGATCTCTGCAGCCCAGGTCAGCAAAAAGATACATTGTGGAAAGGGCCCCAGATGAAAGGAATGAGTTAATGTTTGAAAGCACAGGTTATGACCATTAAATCCAGATAAGTCTTAGTACGAACATCCTGTTCTTCCATCATTATTGCTTTGTTAAATGCTGATGCTGATGAAAGCAAGCAGCCCTTTGTGTATATTTGCTAAGCTGGAGGCCTTTTGAGACAGGTTGATAGCCTATATGACCTTAGACAAATTGACTTTTGAAATATTGTTGAGTTGCCAAGCATTTAAGTTGAAATCAGAATGTTTTCTAATTCGGAAGTGACACTTCTGCTGTTAATCATAGCAACAAGAGAAGCTGTGTGGTGCTTAGTTCCAACAGGATCTAATGTGCATTTCTGGTGGTGCTAGTTCAGCAGTACCTTCAATTGAAATGTCTTTCTTTTAAACATCAACTTTGATTCTATAGCGATTCAAATGGTGCTGTTGGTGAGAAGGTTTCCATTACTAACCAAGATAAAGATTTCTGACCTCTTTTCTTGACATCATTTTGGTAAATTTTTTGTGATCTGAAAAGCTTAGTTTTCTTAAGTATGTACAATAATAAGATATAACTAATTAAAATCTATTACATTATCACTAACATTGGAAAATGTCTAGCGAAAGGGGCAATTCAATTAAAGTTATTTTTCAACTAAAGTGATTAACTTAAGTTGGGATTTCAGTGTGAGCTTTATTCCAGAATTAAGTTATTGATTAAATTATTAATTAATTAAATGAAAATGCTAAGGAATGAGCTCATTTTACATTTCCCAGATTGTGCTTTACCCAAAGTGGAGTATGCTTGGACTTTTGGAATACTACTTCTTATGTTTTGCTAGTCCTTCATGGTCACAAAATTGCAAGGCATACCCTCCAACAATTTGCAGATGAAAAATAGGACACATGATGGCCAAGCAACATCTGAGTGTGGACAAGATGGCAAGCATTATTGATGAGAAAGAGCATGTGAGCTTGCAAAAGATTGCAACTATTTGCTTTTGCCGGAGTCTACAGAGAAGGACAAGATTCTGTACCTCCTCTCCTCTCCTTCCTGCTAAGTTAACTGTGTACAAACTACTTTTGCCTTTTGAATTCAGCTTACACCAATGAAAGTAAGGGAAGCCAAAGGGTAAAAGGCTTGCAGAATTTTAGCCTGCAATCTAGGCTCCTGACTGACTGCAGTCTGTGCAAGTAGGAAGAAGACCCAGTTTTCTCTCAAGAACAATTTGAATTCCTGGTCTTGAATGCTATCAGCTATTCTGGTTCTAATCTTTTATGTTATTCTCTATTGTTCTAAGAAACTAGAGGTGCTAAAGATGCCAGAGATATATGTCTTTTTGTTATACAGACTACAGCTACAGGTCCCAGAATGCCCAAACAGTGTTAGGGTTACTCCTGAATCCTTAAAAAAAATGTGGGGCCGGACCTAAAATATTAGGTTCACATGAACTACCCCGAGTGGTTATGGATCAGCCCTGAATCAGCCTGGAAAAATCCCCAACTTTGGTCAAAGAGACCCCCTGCCACAGAACACAGTCAAAATCACTTCTTACATGAGCAAAGATTAGGATTCTTTATTGTAAAAAGGAGGGGTTTTTATAAGCTTGGGGCAATGACCTCAAGGAGCATAAAATGCAAGTTCAGAAATCAAATAAGGATATTCACTTTCTGAACATCCTGATATGCTGTTGTTACCTATATCCTTCAGTTAAAGATCAACAATGAACTCTGAATCACACATGAATTTGCTCAGCAGCCAAGTATAAGAAATATTGTTACAGAGGATAACAAAGCACCAGGAACTGGTGCTAAGAACCCAGACATTAACTTTACCAATTAATGTCAGCATAATTTTAAGCAGAACAAGGGAATGATAATGGGAACGAAGTTTAAAGTTGACTAGAATTCAAAATAGAGGAAGTTTAGTTAAGCAAATACAGGAAAAGAGTTCCTTTAGCTCAGCTGTTTAAACAGAGAATGCCCTGTTGAACTGTCCAGGGGGCTGAATCTCTAGCAGCCCTGCAGAGCAGACCAGAGAATCACTGGGGATGTAGAATCATAGAAACATAGAGTTGGAAGAGACCACAGGGGCCATCCAGCCTCTGTTTAAAAACAACCAAAGAAGGAGACTCTACCATACTCCAAGGCAGCACATTCTACTGCCGGACAGCTCTGACCATCAGGAAGTTCTTCCTGAGGTTCAGGCAGAATCTCCTTTCCTGCAGCTTGAGTCCATTGCTCCTTGTCCTAGTCTCTGGAGCAGTGGAAAACAAGCCCGCTCCCTCCTCAACATGACATCCCTTCAAATATTTAAACATGGCTATCATGTCCCCTCTTAACCTTCTCTTCTGCAGACTAAATGTACCAAGCTCCCTAAGCTGCTCCTCATAGGGCATGGCTTATCTTTCACCATTTTGGTCTCCTTCCTCTGAACGCACTCCAGCTTGTCGAAATCCTTCTTGAATTGAGGTGCCTAAAGCTGGACACAATATTCCAGATCAGGACTAACCAAAGCAGAAAAGAGTGGCACCATTACTTCTCTTGATCTAGACACCATACTCCTATTGATGCAACCAATAATTGTGTTGGCTTTCTTGGCTGCCTCATCACACTGCTGACTCATGTTCAGTTTGTAATCTACCAAGACTCCTACATCTCTTTCACACATACTGTTATCCAGCCACGTGTCCCCCATTCTGTATTTGTGCATTCTATTTTTTCTGCCTAAGTGCAGGACCTTACATTTCTCTTCGTTGAAATTCATTTTGTTAGCTTTGGCCCAACTTTCCAATCTATCATGGTCATTTTGAATTTTGATCCGGTGCTCTGGCATATTAGTAATGCCTCCTAATTTGGTGTCATCTTCAAATTTGGTGAGCATGCCCTCTGTTCCTTCATCCAAGTCATTTATGAAGATGTTGAATAGCATTGGGCCTAGGACAGAACCCTATGGCACCTCACTAGTCATTTCTCTCCAGGATGAAAAACAGCCATTGGTCAGCACCCTTTGGGTTCGGTTGGTCACCAATTACAAATCCACCTAACAGGAACACTGTCGAGCCCACATTTTACTAGCTTCTTTGCAAGAATCTATCTCTTTTGCCTAAACTCTTTTACTGCTTACACTAGCATATTTAATGTTCAGATTCCCTGGAAGATTCTGAGAGTTGTAAGCCAAGAAGTGACTTTTTCAAGGTCTGCCTTGTAGTCTTTTGGAAAACCTTAGATGAAGGGGTAGCATCATGCCCTGTGATTCCAACACTGTATGCACAGACCACCTAGAAATCTTTGCAAGGGACTGAAATGTGATCAATGGCAAAGTCAGCCAATTCTTAGGATGGACACTTTCTACCTTTTAAAAAACAAAAGATGGTGTGTCTACCTAACAAAAGGACAGAAGGATTCTTGTGAGTCTCTTTAGAAAGAAGTACCAGTTTAATATGCTGAGAGTGAGTACTGGTACCTCCTAGCATTATAAGTTGGAACTTGGCCTTTCTACTAAGGAACTATGTGTACTTTTCAAAGACAGATTCAGCGTTTATGGGGGGAAAAAACAAACACCCAAGGTAGTAGAAAGTTTCATATGTGGTTGAGTACTACTTAGTAGGCACCCTGGGATGTCATACTCACACAATAGAGGGCATTTTCTAGCTCAAGGGTACTACATTTCCATTTTCCTGTGCTCAGACACTGAAATGATAAGAATATGTGTACTATATAATATAATTCCTTTCTCTTTTAAAGTCCATTTTCACCTGAGCATGTTCATATTTCCATTTTAACAGAAACCTTCATATGATACTTTATTTTTTTCTGGGAAAAAAAGACTACCAACAGCATGGATTTATCTAGGTTATGCTTTCTGTAATTGAATAGCAACTGTAAGCTTGGCATAAATTGAAATAAGTGTATTTTGCCTACAGTTCTTTTGCTGTTAAGGGTTAGACAAATTCTATGTGGATAGAAGTACGGTTTATGATTGTTTGGCACTGATTCTCCACATAGGGCCACATCCATTACAAGTCCCACATAGATGTAACTTCCTGGACATAAATTTCAACAGATTTAAGGCTTCCTCTTCTATGTAAATATAGAAAAGAGTCAGAACTGTGCCATTAAATTAAGTCTTTAATCTTGTGTTTTAAATATTTCTAGCTTTCAGATTTCTGGCCATGATATTGAAACAACCACTTCTGAGAGCATATCTTAAAAGCCCAAATTAATGATTTCATAATTCCAATGTATACAGTTGAATGTATGTCTCCCCTCTATTGCAGTATGGAAACTGGAGTTATACCTGCATGGGCATGAGAAACAGAAACTCTGATGTTGATCTGGGTTGCTGCCCATTACCCAACACAACAAGAGGTTGCTTACTTTGAAAGCAGACTCCGGCCCTTTTTACATGGCATTTGCCATGCGAAAGGGCGTCTGCAGTGTCGCATGATTGTGCACAATGCACTCACAATCACACGACGCTCCAGGGTAGGGCAGGTGCCGCTCACGCACTTTTCATTTTTGGCTTTCAGCCAAAAATGGTGCGCTATCGTGCATTGCTCCAGGGTCCTGCGCGTACTTGCCGTGTGTGTGGAGCCTCTGGAGCCATGGCGGTTGCGCTTTCTGCCCCAGCACAGCCTGGGAAACTCCCACGCTGCACTGTGGAAGGAAGAAGTGGGGCTCTTGCGCTGCCTGCTTGGGAGCAGGCAGCTTGTGCAGAGCTGAAGCAGTGGGGATGAGAGAGCCTCTCTCTGGAGGCTGCTTGTGCTATCCCTGCATCCCAGTGCCAAAAAAAAAGGTAAGCTGCGGAAAGGGCCTCCATTTTCATGACTCTGGACTGGACTTTCAGCTTATCATTATATTCCTCTACTTAAAAACTGTTGCAAAGAATTTAGTCCAGAATGGTTGTTTCAGTCCCAGAACATGCCATTTGTTTTGACTTTAGCAGCTCCAGCATTTGAAAGAACGATGCCCACAGTTTGAGGAACATGGAATAAGACATTTTACTGTATCTCTGATGGCTGAAGAGCATAGTGTTCTCCTAAAGGAAATGTTCAGCAAATGCTGAACAACATGAACAGAAGTGTGTTGTACAAAGGCCAACCAGTTTTTACACAGGCATGACTACAAATGCCAATTTTGCACCAAAATACAAGATCCACACTTTTCAGGTCTATCAAATTGTTTAGTGTATCTTAGAAAGCCACATTTGGTAAAAGCCACTTGGGAAGTACCAGAAGTTTGCTAGCATTATTTCAGGTTTATTAAGCACTTATCACAAAAGTAGCTTATTTGAAAGGAGACAAATTACACAGAGGTAGCTTCCAAAAGAACAATAGGAAGCAAACAATTATAATGCCAGAGGAACATAGGGTGCTATCTTGACCTACATGAAAGTGGGCAGGGAATTCAATGCTGGATTTTGTCCCTGCATCAGAAAAATAAATTCTGGGATGTTTAGTGTTTTGAGACTTATTGGTCAGTAGAAGATGTGCTTGATCCCAATCACTTAATCTGCCAGATATGAAGCTGCCTTAGACTGCATTACACTGAATCAGACCACTGGTCTCTGTAACCTAGTGCCGTCAACCCTGACTGGCAACAGCTCTCCAAAGTTTCAGGGAAAATTCTTTTCTAGCACAACCTGAAGAGTCCTGGTAGTTCTTGCTGGTCTCCCATCCACATACTAACAATGTCTGACTCTGCTTAGTTTCTGGGAGCTACAGGACTGGGAATGTTCAGGGTAGTAGGGTGATCCAATTCAATGATAACTAAGTGAGTGACAGATGTCTAGACTTTATATATCTCTTGGACAACTGAACCTTTATTGCAGAGTGCTTGTCTTGCAATTTGAAGCAAGAGGACATCAAAGAAAATAAAAGGTTGGAAACAGCATGAAGAGCACCGTCGATTCAAGGTGTGCTTTTGTCCTTGGAACAGAAAGCAACCCTGAGTGGGTATTTTTGCTGGATGGATATCTATTGGAAGACTTTCATTATCACAATTACTACAACAGAGCATCCCAATTGTTCCTGGGGAGAAACAATTGATGACCAATTTGTGCAATAAGCTGTCTCATCAAGAACATTGATTGTAATTGAAATAGCCTGAGGATTCATCTTCTGGAAAAACTAATACAATAGACAAAGCAATCCAGTTTGTGTTTTTAATCTTTATTACATAATGCTTTCCTAAGGAATTAGTGATTAACAGTGGGAGACAGCTCACTTCATATGAAGTAGAATGAGTAGTTCTGCAAAAAGGTGGAGAAAACACAAGACTGTTTCCATGTACCCTCCAAGGGAAGGTGGCTGTGTTGAAAGGATGAAAGACCAGTGGAACATGATGAGAACAGAGATAGAGGGGGGATCTAATATGTTGTGCTCAAGCTGTCCAAGATAGGGTAAGTTCTGCTACTAGCCACTTGACAACAGCTACCTGGAACAATAAAAGGCAATTTGGAGGACTTTTTTGTACCAATCTAGTCCTCATTCTACAACAGTAAAATTATTTTTTTTAAAATAAAATTGCAAAGACAATGCCAAAGCAAGCACTGGTAACAACAACTCACTAGACTCTTCCTATCACCTATAGCTTTTTTTTTAAACAGGGATAACCTGGCCACAGTAATTGATGCATTGGTAATTTTCTGGTAAGACTACTGCAGTGTGCTATACATGGAACTATCCTTGAAGATGACAATCATAATGGCATCCACTTTACTGTTAAATCAGCATAAAGTGGCTATTTTGTGGTTAAATAAAATATTCAGAAAGAGACTTTGCTTTCTCTTGTATTCAGTTGCAAGAATCAAGCAAGAAACCATGCTGGGCGTGCCATCTTTCTGTTTCTTTTTCATTTTGTATTCCTTCCATTTCCAGCCAAAGCATGACAGGTGGTTCAAAGACAGCTGGAAATGTTATTTGGAAAGTGAAGCGACTTGCTCTTATGACTTAAATAATAAGTACTCACTCAGTGCCTCTTAGGCTTTATGTCTGCAGATAAGTTTTGAATGAGTTTCATCTCTATTTGTCCATGTCAGCTCCATATAATTTTGTATTTTTCATTTCTCGCATCATTTAAATCTCAACACAGCAGATATTCTTGGACACACAGCTTACAGAAGAAGTTGTTTGTGTCATTTCTTGAGGTGTCTTTTTGTTCTTTTCTTTTCTATTTCTTTTCTATTTGTATTGGGCACAGTGAATAAGTATGTTTTGTTGCCTTGAGAGCTGTAATTTGTTTTAAATCCACTGAGTGTAAAAGTGAAAGGGGGAAAAATACTTTCCAAAAGTATGGCATTGAAAGTTGGAAAACTTGACTGCAATTTGCCATTGATTTCTGGTTATATTCGAGCTTTATCACTTTATTGGCATGACTGTAGCTTGAGGCAGTGGCAGTTAACGAATATAATTTAGACAATCTGTCATAGGCCATGGTTGCATGGCTCTTGCTTGTTACAGGGGGCTCAGAGGAATTCATCACATTACCCCTTTTGCAATAGTTTTGCTCAAACTGAATCAACATCTCAGAAGCTTTCAGTGGAAATTTTGACCAGGGTTGGTTTTGATTCAGTGGGTTTTGATCAAAGTACAGCTGTTATGTTGGAGGTTCCAGTGCAGTCTTGCTCATCCCTGTAGCCTCCCCAAACTGTTTGAAAAAAGTTCTCCTTGTATCCTCTAAGGTTCCTATCTGTGTGCCTTCAAGTCATTTCCAACTTACGGCAACCCTAAGGCAAATCTATCACAGTGTTTTGTTGGCAAGATTTATTCAGAAGGAATTTGCTTTTGCCTTCCTCTGAGGCCATTTCTGCACTAGAGTAGAGAAGTGTTTCACCGTGTGTCATGAGTGGTGTTTTTACTCCAACTTAGCCCAATTCCTATCTGCACGCCCTCAGTTTCTATTGAAGTAAAGCAGAAAAAATCTTTTGTAGCTTCTGCATCATCAATTCTTGTGGAACTCCTATTCCCCTCCATCGCTCTACCTTGCAGCTGCTGATTGGTCAATTTTTTAAAAGAAAGTTGTAGAAACCATTCCTGTGTTTTAGTGCAAGTGTGTGAGTTGATGTAACGCTTCTGCATGTAGGAAAATGCAGCAATGGTTTAGGTTGTTTACATTGGAGTTTTTCCATTTTTACAATACATTGGTTTAACGTCAATGTTAACCACGCTAAGATCTTGACTTGTGCAGAACCATGGAAGACAGAACGATGTCAAACTCATTTAACATGCTGATGTAAAAGCAACAATATGACACTACTGCGATGTATCAGCCCTGTGCAGAAAGGGCCTGAGAGAACTTCATGTGACCAAGGTTACCCAGCGGCTTTCCATGGCAAAGTGCAGATTTTAACCCTGGACTCTGATATCCTAGTCAGCACTCAAACCACTACACCATGTTCTCTTTTCCCCCCCCCTCTCTCTCTCGCTCGCTCGCTTTCTTATTCTCTCTCTGTCTCTCCAATTAATCCCACAGTCCTCTAATTTGGCTACTTTTTCTGAACCCCCCCCCCCGATGTGTTTTAAGCATGGGGAAGGGCTTGTCTTAAAACAAGGATTTCAAGAGAAATGTGAGCAATGGGGGTTGTGGGGGGCAGCAAATACAAACCTATGTTATCAGTCCTTCTCCAATGGGGGAGAAATCCAAAAGTTTAACATGCCCATGAATGGGCAGGAGAATGTGCCTTCAAACTAGGAGGTAGGCAGCTTCAAAAATAGGAATTCTTTCTTTTCCAAGGTCTTATTTAACATGCAAATTGCAGTAAGGGATATCACACAACATCCATGCATAAGAAAAGGAAGGGCAACCTATGAAGGTATATGTGTATTTCTAAACTCAAATGTGCTATAGTATGGCCTAAATCTGATTATTTGTCCCACCTAGAGTTGACCTATGAGATCAATAGCTGAATGGTAAGGCAACATTTACATAAATCACATTGATTCAATGGGTCTACTCTGGTGGGGAACTAACAATTGTGAATCTCACGATTCAGTAGAGACTAGAACCTTGATTATGCATGCCCAGGTCTGAGACTCTAGAGACTACACCACACTGTCTGTCAGTATGGCTGTTGTTACAGCACCTCTATCAAGCCCTCAGATATTTTCAGATAAAAAACATGTGGTTAAGCAACATCAGTATGTGGTCAAGTTATTAATGAGGAAGAATGCACAAATGAGGGGAAGATGCAGTAGTTTGCTTTGGTCTGAACCTACTGAGAAGGGCAAGCTCTTGCTCACTCCTCTTCTTTCCCTCTTGCTGACTTAAGGCCTTTCCACATTACACTGTTATAGTGCTATTATTCCACCTTCAACATCCTGTGAACTTCTGAGGTTTGTAGTTTACTGAGACTCAATAGCTCTCTGACTGAGAATTCTAAATGCCCCTCCCTAAACTGCAAACTCCAGGATTCTATAAGATGTTGGAAGTGGAATGATAGCATTATGACAGTGTATGGCAGAAAGGTCCTCAGTTTAGTGAAAAGTCCTTTTGCACTCTGAACTAAGCTTGCAGCTATCGAAGTAAACTGAGGACAAAGGCGGGGTGAGAATGAAACATTTTAAAGTCATCTGGAAAAATGGGACAGATTAATTGGACGTGTCACTGCCAAAATTGAGACAGTTGGATGGTGTGCTACATACAGGATGTTTTGTAAACAGCATGTATGGCAGGTTCCTCCCTTAAGGGGTTTATAATCTAAAATAGGGCAGCTTCAGAGAATGGGAGGGAAGAGAGAGTAAGCAGGGGACAAAGAGCACAATTCAGATAGTCTCCACAGAACCAGTGAAATATTCTTATGTAAAACATGCATTTAATTATGTATTTATAAATTACATTGAGCAATGGAACCACTGAGTAAACTCCCTGGAAATTTCATCAAATTAACTGGTGTGCTGGTGGCAGTTTAATTCATTTAGAAAAGGAACTGGGAAAGTATAAATTAAGGCTCTAATTGGAAATAAACTTCTCAACTAACTTCGAGCAATGAACACCACAGCATACTGTGACCAGTAAGAGAAAGGATATAAATATTTTGAACATGCTAAGTTTTTTTTTTTTCCTATCTGCCAGGCTGTCCCCAGAAATCTAATGAAAGTTAGACATCCTGGAAATTTAGGAGTAACTAAAAGACTTTGCTTCTGTCTACAGATATAGCTCGTATCTCTTGTTCTTCATATGTCATGTTCTCCCAACTAGCCTTAGTACATTCTGGAGGAAATGAAAGCACACTAGTCTTTGTGACTCTCATGAGTGAAGTCTGCCAAACCATATAACCCACTTCTGAGTGTCAGACAGTGCTATTGAGGAAAGTCACAAAAGAACATTGGGCCTGCAAAATAGGATCTGTGGTCAGAACATCTGGAGTCACACTGGGGAGGGGACTGTAAAGGTCTCTTTTAGATTTAGATACCAAAAGCCAGAAGCTTGGAGCACTACCATGTGGAAATCATTGTAAGATGGTGTTTGCTGATGAAGATGAAGAGAGGATCAAATGAGGAGACAAATCTCAGAAATCCAAAGTATGTTTTCACAGTTATTTAGAGCAGTTTGATATTACTTTAACTGTTGTGGCCCCATCCTACAGAATTCTGGGGTTTCTTCTTTGTTAAGATCCTTAGACTCTCTGCTAGACAGCTCTTGTACTGTAGTATTTCCTGAAACTGCAAATCCCAGCATTGCATAGAATGGTATGACACTTAGAGTGGTCTCAGGATGCTGTAATTTTTTAGGTCAGAGACAAAAAAGGTAGATGAAGGAAATTCTAACTATAAAGACAATGACCTGACTTAAGGGGAAAGGGTGGAAGTAAACACCAAATCAGATTCAGCAACCTAGTGCCATAAAGCTGACAAATTGATAACTTCTTTGTGAGCTTGTAGAATTTACGATGTGGCATTGTCGTGGCCAGCAGTGTGGGATGATGGGAGCTATACTCCAACAACATCAGAAGAACTATGTAATCCCATCCCTGGTTTAAATTATATACTTTCCGTGTTTTGCTCTTCGCCCTGTCTGATTCCTTAAGGCTCTGATCCCACAGAATTCAGCTCAGCTCCAACCAATCTAGGATGTCAGTATTTGGGAGTTAAAGGGTTGCAGATGTCTGCATTGTGGGGATTTGTTGGCTTACTTGTTCAGGATTTAACTATTTGGAGGGAAAGGAGCAGAAAGGATGGTTTTCTCTCAACTGTGAGTTTCAAGTGGGAATTATTCTTTGTTGTCAAATAAAGGTTATGTGACTACAACTGTCCTACAGTCTTCTGTAATTTGTTTTTTTGATTATGTAAACAAGATAGCCCCAATAACATTGAATTTTCAGTTGCTTGGAAACTGCAGTTAAAGCCCCAAAGGTATCCTAGGTTTAGATGAAGTATTAATAACTTAAAAAGAAATAGTTCCCCTGCTTTTCTTGGATTAATAATAAAGTATGGGTCTACTAAAATACAGCTAGTCAAAATACATCATTCCCTGCCTTGCTCTACATTCTTGGTTGCTCAACAGTGATTTCTTCAAGTTACTTTTTTTTAAAATATGTGTTATTATGATCACATGTTAGATATCTATTGGGAAAGGATGTGTCATTATATCTGTCCTGGATTCTCCTTATTTCCTTTATATTCTCTGTTGACTTGAGCTAGGAGCAAGGCAGAGCCCTGGGAATCATTGGGTGCCAAAAAAATATCCAGGGTGATTTACATAGCTGGAAGACTGGGTGCTGCAAACCTGTATGAATTTGGAAATGCCAATATATGTAGAATCTTCATTCTGTTGACCTGAAGGAACAATGGAAATACATATACACAACCATAGCTGTTTCTGGGCTGAAATCTTATCTTTTCTTCAACCGTTTTTGGCTTCATTGTCCCAAGCCATTGAGTGCACAGTGGCCAGGAAATCAAGAACAGCCAAGGCAAGCCTTCAAGGAGAAAGGATTCCCTTGTTTCATAGCCAGAGTTCATACGTTCACCGCTCAGACATGAGTGGCAAGTAATGGTACTAAAGAAATAGCTGTTCAGTGTGGAATAGTTTGAAGATCCTTTGTGAATAATGGAAATGAGTTAGAAGAAGAAGAGACAGCACCATGTAATGCCTGGTTGGGGTATTGTTTCATTCACAGAGGCTGGATAACATTATGTCAGTAGTTGGGGTTTGGCCTCAGGTCCCTCCCCTTTCTTGGAATAATCTAGTCTCCTTGGCACCCACTTTACTTGCTCCATGCAGAGAGGAAGAGAGTTCAATGGGAGGAAAAATCCCTTCTTTTGCCTGTCTGTGTCCATAGAATCATAGAATCATAGAAATGTAGAGTTGGAAGAGACCACATGGGCCATCCAGTCCAACCCCCTGCCATGCAGGAACACCATCAAAGCACTCCCGACAGATGGCCATCCAGCCTCTACTTAAAAACCTCCAAAGAAGGAGACTCCACTACACTCCGAGGCAGCATATTCCACTGCCAGACAGCCCTGATTGTCAGGAAGTTCTTCCCAAGGTTCAGGTGGAATCCCCTTTCCTGCAGCTTGAATCCATTGCTCCTTGTCCTGGTCTCTGGAGCAGCAGAAAACAAGCTCTCTCCATCTTCTACATGGCATCCCTTCAAAGTCCAGTTGGATGGCAAGGGGCACATAATAGGACGCCTCATGGTATTTCTAGGTGTTGATTGGCAATAAAAGTGGGGCCCTCCCTATGACGCTTACCAACTTACTTGAGTGCGTGAGTGAAGTGAGAGGATCCCCTACTTATTTCTAACTAGTCATCTAAGACAACAACAAGGTTTGTCCCCAACCTCTCACCTCACCATCTGTTCTTCTTCCCATTTGGGAGGTAATCTCACAGTTATCTCCAATCAGTAATCAGAAATAATAGTAGAAGGATTCCCAGTTGTGCATAAGTAGAAAGAAAGATGAAAATAAAACTCTCCTTATATAAGTCCATGGTGCAACCATGTCTGGAATGCTCTGTATAGTTCTAGTCATTGTACCAAAAAAGAAAAAGAAAAAAGGATACAGCATTACTGGAGAAGGAAGATAAGAGGAAATACTTCTTTCAGCAACACATAAATAAGCTTTAGAATTCACTGCCACAAGATGTAGGTATGGCTGTCAGTTGAATGACTTTGAAGGGGGACAGGATAACTTCATGGAAGATCTGTGGTGATTAGTCCTGATGATTTTATGTCACCTAAAATGTGGAAAATGGAAGTGTAAAATGGAAGGTAAAATGGAAGATGGTGGGTTTCCCAAAGTGACAGAATGTTGGCTTATGAATGCTTGGTCTGATCCAGCATGGATCTTATTTTCTTATGTTCAGTAGAGCTGAAACTCACATTGGCCACAGGTAAATTGCAGTCCAAGAGCATCCAGAAGGTGACAGGTGTCCCATCATAGGTCGTTTCAAATTGTCCAGTCCATATAATGATGTTATTCATGTGTAGGACTGCTTCTTGCAGGCATTGTATGAACTGAGTCACACACATACAATATTATGAAGGAACGAACAGAACACTCCTTCCTTCTCGACTGCATGAACCTCAGAACAGGGCGTGGGGGATTTTGACCTAAGGGTAGACTGGAGTTAGGCTGAGCCACCTGCTCAAATGATCTGGCAAAATTAGATCACCAAGGTTCCTATGTAATTGAGCATCCTCTGGAATTATCAATCAGAAGTCTGCTAAATGGTCAAGCACTAAGAAATATTAAGACAGTGATTGCCACTGAACCTTCCCAGGAATAATAAAGTTGTCTGCAATCTATCCTATGCATGCTTACTGAAGAGCAAGTTTCACTGAATACACGAAGGGCACGTAAGTGTATACATGGGGCTTGTAAGAGTCTTTACATTTAAGGATACTTGAATGATAACAGATGCGGACTATCATTTGGCCTTCCCTTGCAAGAATGTGCAGGTAGGCAAAACTAAATGTTGATTCCTCCCTCTATTTTAAAACTAGTTCTGGGGTTCCTGCTCATCTATGTTGCTCCCTGCCTCCAGTTTTGACTGATAGAGGGTAAAAGATGAAAGATGAAGAAGTCCACTAGAAAGACATTACAAATAAAACATTTCAGCCATCCCCCAAGAAGATCATTATTTTTACAACCGATCCTATATTTCTTCTACCTTCTCCTGAAATATTCCCCCCAAAAGCACATTTTCTGTTTCTATCCTCCTTGGTACTTTCCCTTTGCCAAATGCAAAGGTTTGGACTCTTTGTTTAGAGAACTGGAGATGAAGTAATAAGATGAAATCAATAACTTTTTCTACTCTTGCTGTACATTAACAGCAAGTCTATTGATATTTTGATCCTGGAGGTCTCAGCATTGTCATAAAATGGAAAGAAGAACCCTAAAAGATATAAAATGGAAGTGCGAAGGCTTTCCTACATGCTCTAAATGTGAGATAGTATTTCAAGATTTGGAAAAAAACTCACCGACAACACAAAAATTAATATAAATGTCTATGTAGCTGGTTTCCTTTTAAGACCAGCTTCCCAGAGAAGTACAGGTCAATAAGTTTGCAGATATGAGTCAGTGATTCATGCCAAATCTGCTTGGTTCAAGCCATGGTGGAAATTCTATTATGAATTACAATAACACAATATGATGAAGAAAAATGAAGAGAAATCCAAGGATTTGGATTAATTGGTTGCATGGTTGTATCACTTCAGGGCTGCAGAGCTGCAAAACACTGAAATATTACAGTGTGTCCTACTATCTGCTAGTTCCTTGAAGAGATGATGTAATATGCATAACACTGAAGTTGCCGGCAGATCTTCTGATTATGGCGATGATGGAAGGAAGTTACAAAACCCTTTAGTGTCTGTCTATCAGTGTCACTGCAACAATAAGGTTGCCATGTACTCAAGATTTTCATTTGCTGCCAGGTATTTTTCTTTTTCTAATGTGGCAGTCTGAGTCAAGGTGATCTAGCTCTGAATGTAGGAAACTCAGCATGGCTGGCTACCCTACACCTGAGTAGAATGTATCAGAATCTTATGTTTCCTGTTGCTTATTGACGTCATTTATGGATCAGCCTGAGCAAAACTGCCTTGCCTTCAGGCTTTTGTAGACAATCACATGTTTACTAAGTAGCAGCCTTAGGAATTTGACCACAACTGCAAATGAAAGGTCAGAATAACATTTTCTGTCCTGGACTTGATGGTCACATTAAAAAAAAAAGATGTGCAGAGATTGAAATTAGAAGTGGAGCTATTGTTTATCCTCTTGTTTAACTGTTAAAAAATGTTTGTGCTGTTTGAACATTACAGTCTGCCGCTCTGCAAAAAAAGACTTTCTTACTAAAGGATATATCCAATTTTGAACTACAGATAAAATAAGAGAAAGCAAATGAGTACTATGCAAAATGGTTTCCTTGTTCCCATAGTCATATTATAGCTAAAGTTGTAGTCAGACTTAAATTGATAATGACTGTCCAGTTTTCTCCATCTAAAGATGTCTGTAAACATCCATAAAGGACTACAGAGAACAAGGGAACTGTAAGCAGCCTGGACTTCTCAGTGTTGTGTACTACAATTCTTGTAATCTTTGACTTCCTAACAAGGTTGATTAGATGTGATAGGTTTTACAATCTAAAATAGGCTTTTGGCCACCGAGATGATCACTAAGTGAGATGAAGGGTCTTCCTTAGAAAATCATAGAATCATAGAGTTGGAAGAGACCCCAGGGGGCATCGAGTCCGATCCCCTGCCATGCAGGAACACACATCAAAGCATTTGCATCCAGTCTTTGCTTAAAAACAACCAAAGAAGGAGACTCTACCACACTCCGAGGCAGCATATTCCACTGTTGGACAGCTCTGACCATCAGGAAGTTCTTCCTGAGGTTTAAGTGGAATCTCCTTTCCTGCAGCTTGTATCCATTGCTCCCTGTCCTAGTCTCTGGAGCAGTGGAAAACAAGCCCGCTCCCTCCTCAACATGACATCCCTTCAAATATTTAAACATGGCTATCATGTCCCCTCTTAACCTTCTCTTCTGCAGACTAAACATACCCAGCTCCCTAAGCCATTCCTCATAGGGCATGGCTTCCAGACCCTTCACCATTTTGGTCTCCCTCCTCTGAACACACTCCAGCTTGTCGATATCCTTATTGAACTGAGGTGCCCAGAAGTGGACACAGTATTCCAAATGAGGTCTAACCAATGCAGAATAAAGTAGTACCACTACCTCCCTCGATCTAGACACCATAGTCCTATTGATGCAACCAAGAATCATGTTGGCTTTCTTGGCTGCCTCATCACACTGCTGATTCATGTTCTACTTGAGATCTACCAAGACTCCTAGATTCCTTTCACATGTACTGCTATCCAGCCACATGTCCCCCATCCTATATTTGTGCATTCCATATTTTCTGCCTAAGTATAAGACTTTACATTTCTCTCTGTTGAAATTCATTTTGTTAGCTTTGACCCAGCTCTCCAATCTGTCAAGATCATTTTGAAATTTGATCCTGTCCTTTGAGATATTAGCAACCCCTCCGAATTTGGTGTCATCTGCAAATTTGATCAGCGTGCCCTCCACTCCTTCATCCAAGTCATTGATGAAGGTGTTGAATAGCACTAGGCCCAGGACAGAACCCTGTGGCACCCCACTAGTCACTTCTCTCCAGGATGAAGAGCAGCCATCGGCGAGCACCCTTTGGGTTCAGTCAGTCAACCAATTACCAATCCACCTAACAGCAGCCCTGTCCAGCCTGCATTTTATTAGCTTTTTTGCAAGAATGTCATGGGGAACTTTGTCAAAGACCTTACTGAGGTCAAGATATGCTACGTCTACAGCATTCCCTTCATCTATCAAGCTTGTAACCCTATCATAAAAAGAGATAAGATTAGTCTGGCATGACTTATTTCTGAGAAATCCATGTTGACTTTTAGTGATTACAGCATTGCTTTCTAAGTAATTACAAACTGACTGTCTAATGATCTGCTCTAGGATCTTTCCTGGTATTGATGTCAGGCTGACCAAATGATAATTATTTGGGTCCTCTTTTTTCCCCATCTTGAACATGGGGATGACATTTGCCCTCTGCTGGGACTTCTTCTGTTCTCCAAGAGTTCTCAAAAATTATCGCAAGTGGTTCAGAAATGACTTCTGCCAGTTCTTTTAATAGCCTTGGATGTAATTCGTCTGGCCCTGTAGACTTGAATTCATCTCGTTTAGCCAAATATTCCTGTATTACTTCTCTACTTATTCTGTGCTGCATTTCCCCCCTTCCTCACCTACTCCCCATTCCCCAGGTTGAGTACTTCTATCTTTTTGAGAGAAGACTGAGGCAAAGAAGGTGTTGAGAACTTCTGCCTTCTCTCGTCCCTCCGTTATTAATTAGCCATCTTCTCCATGCAGCGACGCTATCATTTCCTTGTTTTTCCAAGGCCCCTCCCTAAATTGCAAACCTCAGGATTCCATAGAATGTTGAAAGTGGAACAATAGCGCTATAACAGTCTAGTGCAGAAATGGCCTCTGACATTGGCTGTCCCCTTCCTTTCTTATAGGTTTGCAGGCCAGTGCTCAATGATTGCTGGTCTGCTTGTTTGCAAACTATGTTTGTGTTTGTTTTTACCACATCTACTATCTTCCATTACCACCTGCAGCCATTTTCTCTCCCCCATTAGACAATGTATTTGATTATGCACGTGTAATTTGTAAATAAAAATATTTCAACAAAGAACAATAAGTTTATTTTCTTTTCTCTGCTAGACTAAATTGAGGCTGTCATACTTTGGCCATATCATGAGAAGACATGACTCACTAGAAAGAACAATAATGCTTGGTAAGGTGCAAGGTAATAGAAAAAGAGGAAGATGACATAATAAATGAATAGAGTCAATCTGAATAGAGTTGAATCTGCAAGATGTGAGCAGGGCTATTGATGATAAGGTAACATGAAGGTCTTTCATCTATAGGGTCACCACAAGTTGAAGTTCAGTTGACAGCCGTTAGCAACAATACTGTGTGGATCGGACCTATCATACCTTTATAAGGGCTACTAAGAACAGCAAAACCTGTAAATAGCTTTGGACATTTAAAGGTATTGTATAAACATCTAAGGCAAGTGGCTTAAAGTAAGAGAAACTTTTCAGTGGTGGTGCTCTCTTTGTGGAGTTCCCTTCACAGAGAGGCTCTTATGTCTTTTTTTTTTTTTTTGGTCTTAGCCTTATTCTCCATTATAGGAATTATTTCAACTGTCCTCTTCACTGTCTCTTTCCACACATCTCTTTCCAGATGATGGTGGTGGTGGTGGTGGTTTTGTCAGCTCCTGGTTACAAATGGGTGGACCTTCACTCCACAGTGGTGAGATGTTCCCTCTTTGCAGTAAAGAGCTTTTGATCATATGGCTTTTAATGATCTTGTAACTTTGGCTATTTGACAGTCTAAGTAACATTAAACTGCTGGCTTATAGACCTTGTTGTGGAACTAAGTCTATTTAGTTCTATTTAGTTCTCTTTAAGTTCTATTTAGTTTTAGGTGTAAAGGTCTCAGTAATTTATCCAGGCAGGTGTGAAGGCTTCAGAAAATTCATGTGTTTCTTTGCCTTGGTCCTTGAGCATCTAAAAGTGTGCTTGGTCTTTAACATTCTTATGTTGATACACACACTGAATATAACATTTGCACTACTCACAGGAAAAGTTAGCAAATAATTCAAACTCTTGTGGGCTACAGTCACTTACCTAACACTGTGTTCTTTCCCTTAGTCATGCACCTCGGTATAAAGTTAACTATCCTCTTTAATAGGGCTACTTGGAAAGAGTGTATGCTGCTGAATGTCTTCAATCTGCTAAAGGAATAAAGTGTAACAAAGTAAAACACCTTGGGCCATTAGGATACAATGGCTGATCCTGATGTTCATCTAAATGGGGAACGTAAATTGGATTTCACATGCTTGCTTCTCAGGGGCATCGCTGGTTTTGAATTGTTTGTACTATTCAGACTTTACCATTTAATCCTCTGGTGTGTCTTTATTGCTGCTTTCTTATTCCAATATCACTTTCTTCTTAGACTTATACTATCTGACAGGCAGAGGTGAAGATGGACCAATGGATTAGAGTTGTTGTTGTTGACAACAATGATGATGATGATGATGATGATGATGATGATGATGATGATGGGAAGAAGAATAAGAAAGGTAGCAGTGGTAGTAATTTTATTCATTTCTGTTGTTGGATTTCATCTCCAGTCAGCCCCAGCCAGCCTGACCAATGGGAGGGTTAGTAAAACAGTAGTTCATCAAGATGTGAACAGTCACAGATTCACCAACACTGCTTTAGACCATTACCCTGTTCCTTTCTGGTCTACTATTTCCCCCAATTCCCTATTTATCCAAGCAGTTCAATTAGTGCTAGATACAGTTTCTGCCCCTGTCAGTCCCTTCAGCGGGAACTGGGTCCTTTAAACCTTTTGAATGGGCCTACGTTGTTTAACGTCTTCCTGCAGGGGATACAGAGCAATTATTTTTGTTGTACTGCAGATTATATAGTACATAGATTTGGGATGATGGGGCTTGCACTGTGATGCACTGGGACAGCACCAGTGTTGGGAAGGCTGTGTTACAGACACCATAAGAAATATCTGAGTGATGCTTCTGAGAGGCTTTTTAGAACTTGGGCTGTTGGCTGGACATCTCTTGAATCTAAAAGGCAGTGGAGAAGAACATGTGTTCCATCAAGAATCATAAGGAATAAGTGCTCATTTTCAAAGTAACTAGTCAGTGGAGCCAGTTTTGGTGTTGTTGTGTGCCTTCAAGTCATTTCTGACTTCTGGCAAACCTAGGCCCTTTCCGCAGGAGGCCTGCATCCCGGCATGGGGATGCAAGAGGAGCAGGACTGCAACTATGCTTCTGCAAGATGTCATTAGAGTCCCATCCTTCTCACATCATCAGCCGGTGCGATAGCAGGATAAATCATTGACGGTTTTCCCCATCAATGACTCCCGATTGAGTGACTGTCCCCTTACCTGTTTGTGTGTGGTTCCCTGATTACACCCACTCCAGTGGTCAATCCGGAAGCCTAATGCATAGATGCACACATGTGCCCAGTGCCAGTCAATCAGAAAAAAAGCCCTGGAAAAAGGTGGCCAATCAGGAGCTGCAGGGCAGGGAAAAGGTGAAGAGAACGTGTTGCCATTCATGCCTTAATGTGGAAGGAGCAGCAGTGTTAATGCTGCTACTCCTCTGCTGCCAAAGGATGCGTGCAAGAGGGAGCAGTGGAAAACTGTTCCCATCCTACAACTGGAGATGCCAGGATCTGAATAGACCATTGTACCATCAGGGTAAGATGTGGAAAGGGCTCTACATAGGGTTTTCTTGGCAATATTTATTCAGAAAGGGTTTACCATTGCTTACTCTGAGGCTAAGAGAATGTGTCTTGTCCATGAACACTCAGAAGTTTCCATGTCCAAGCAAAGATTCAAGGCCTGGTGTCTCCAATGCTCAGACCACTGTGCCATGCAGGCTCTGTGCTGGAGCAAGTTATCCAACTGTATAATTCACATTCATTGCAGAACTTTAAGGGAAGACTTGGGGTGAAATAAACTTATAGACATTTAATTCTGGGTATAGTAAATTCCAGAGGGAAGGATCTGGTCTTATTAGGACTGGTAGGGCAAAATGACCACTCAACAGAAGATGGGTTCTTCTCTTCTCCCAATGATACTGCAAAAGAACCCCTTCATATTTAACCTAACTAAACTGACTTGAAGGTTCTTACGTTGATTCAGTGGGATTCCACACCACTCCCCTGAATTATCCACTAGAAGGCAAGAATGTGGTCTCTGCCACTGTATTTACTCTCCAGGGAGATGGTGGAAGGGTGGTGGGACCATAATAGACCAACCTCCACTGCCAGGTTTGGTGCCAGTTCATGGAATAGGGATAGGCATCATAATAGAAGATTCTAAGCTCTTGCCTCTCTTTTCTTTCATCTTCCTTTACAACATTGCCTCTCCTTATTTCTTCACTAATTGCATTGGTTTCACAGTGCAGATGTCGCTTTTTATAAAAAGGCCTCCACAGGTGAGATGGAAATTTAAAATACTATTCAGGAATTCATTCAGATATTTGGCCCACATTATGGTAAATTAACCTCTGGTAGTTAATATGGCTTAGCATTGTTGGGTCCAGAGTGGAATCATTTTAGTTTCAATGGGAGTGCGATCTGAATATTGCCAGAAAAATGCTCTTTTCTTCAAGAAGGATGATAACTTTGGGAGTAGCTACTGGGGTATGGATAGGAAAAAATTAGGGCACTGTCCCACAAGAAGAATTTAGCCTCCCACCATAATGAAATCTTCCTTCAAATTTCAGAGAGAGAGGTACTGAAAATTGTTCATACTTCAAATTCTGATATTTGCCATACTTGCTTTCCTTCAGTAACTTTGCCTGCCTTGTTCCTTGGACACCTAAATGGTCAGCTGGCATTTTAAGTTTCTGCAATGCTAGAAATTTAAGGACTGAAGGAGAATTTCAAGGATAGGGGTAAAGTTCTTATTGAAGGGCAATGCCCTCATTTTGTCCCCTGCAATAGCCACACCTGGTCTCTAAGGTCCTTGCCATTAACCAACTCAGGCTAATTTTAATAGCCAAGGCGGCCAAGAATCAATGGCGATATGATGGGTCTCGGCCTGCAAGCAGCCCACTGATATCCTGAGACTAAATTTACTGCACTCCATTTTCACTGTTTATCAGGACAGTCTCTATATTCTGTAGTTGTCTCTGGTCAATCATTGCTCCTGTTTTGTACCTGTTTGACACTTTAGGGATTTGGTGGATGACTTTAAAAGAGGCAATATAATCAAAAGAGTCCACAGAGGCTTGAACTTCTCTGCTGCAGTTATTTATGACTGCTTTTAGCAACCCTTTCCCTAAATGATTGTAAATAATCCACATCACCATGAAGCCAGTGCTGTTCGTCCCTGTATATTTTAATCCTGAAGCTGTTCATAAACCAAGAGAAAAGCTATTAAAGTATACGGACTTACACTCCAGTGAATCATAGAATCACAGAATCATAGAAATGTAGAATTGGAAGAGACCACAGGGGCCATCCAGTCCAACTCCCTGCCATGCAGGAACACCATCAAAGCACTCCCGACAGATGGCCACCCAGCCTCTGCTTAAAAACCTCCAAAGAAGGAGACTCCACTACACTCTGAGGCAGCATATTCCACTGCCGGACAGCCCTGACTGTCAGGAAGCTCTTCCTGAGGTTCAGGTGGAATCTCCTTTCCTGCAGCTTGAATCCATTGCTCCTTGTCCTGGTCTCTGGAGCAGCAGAAAACAAGCCCACTCCCTCTTCTACATGGCATCCCTTCAGATATTTAAACATGGCTATCATGTCCCCTCTTAACCTTCTCTTCTGCAGACTAAACATACCCAGCTGTCTAAGTCTATCCTCATAGGGCATGGCTTCCAGGCCTCTCACCATTTTGGTCGCCCTCCTCTGGACGTGCTCCAACTTGACCATGTCCTTCTTGAATTGGGGTGCCCAGAACTGGACACAGTATTCAAGATGAGGTCTAACCAAAGCAGAGTAGAGTGGTACCAGTACCTCCCTCAATCTAGACACCATACTCCCATTGATGCAACCGAGAATTGCATTGGCTTTCTTGGCTGCCTCATCACACTGCTGACTCATGTTCAGCTTGTGGTTATTAAGACTCCTAGATCCCTTTCACATGTACTGCTATCCAGCCATGTGTCCCCCATCCTATATTTCTCTATTCTATTTTTTTCTACCTAAGTGTAGGACCTTACACTTCTCTCTGTTGAATTTCATTTTGTTAGCCTTGGCCCAGCTCTCCAATCTGTCCAGGTCATTTTGAATTTTGATCCTGTCCTCTGGCATATTAGCAACCCCTCCCAATTTGGTGTCATCTGCAAATTTGATGAGCATGCCCTTTATTCCTTCATCCAAGTCGTTGATGAAGATATTGATCAGCACTGGGCCTAGGACAGAATCCCGTGGCACCTGTGAACCCTGTGGCAACCCCGTGAAGCATTGTTGATACTCTATAAACAATTTTGTACACCTTTTGTTTCTCCTAAGACAGGTCACTGCACAAGGACACAGATCATAAACCTATTAAAGCACACTTTCTAATAAGCTTGCCACTCCCCCCCCCGCCAGCCTTTAACAGCAGCACAAATATGCAACAATGCAGCAATGACACTTTGCCTACCATCATGGAACCACTTTCACTATTTAATTATTGCATGCCATGCTGCTTTTAAAGAAATAGGATCATAGCCTGGAAAATTTCCTTTTTTCATGCCAACTTCCAGGATACCCTAGCCAATCCTGGTCAAGCTAGCTGGGGGATTCTGCTCACTGTAGTCAAAAAAGTTGCTTCACTAAGCACTGAATATGTGAAGAACCATTGAAAAAAGTCACTCCTCATAACCACATTTTCCTTGCCATTGCTGCAACATTTGCTGCAGAAAACTTTATAAAATGATGCCACAAGGAACTGAAACATAAGAGTTATTCTATGTTTCACTCTAAATAGCTGCTGGACTAGGTTTCTCTGGCCCTTACCACACTATGCCATGATCCTGCATCATTCAATCACAATCCAGGCAATGCCAGTACTGGCATGTAATTAGGACTGAACACTCCCCACCACATTGGTTGGCTGCTAATGGATGGGTTGTGTTTGGGACATGCTTTTTTCTTCCACAGTACAACTGGCCTCTTCCTGGGCTGTAATGTGGAAGGAAGCACTTGATAGCACTTCTGGTCTTCCTGCACACCTGCAGCCAATGGGCAGTCATGTAGGAACGGGGGGGCACTGAGGGTGCTTTGCCCCAAGTGGTAATGTTTTTGGGGTGTCCCTGCTCTTAGCCACACCCTCATGTGCCCTGGCCATGCCCCACACACTGTGGCCACGCCCCACACACTGTGGCCATGTCCCCATGCACTGTGGCCACACCCCCATGTACCGTAGCTTTGCGCCCCTCCCACCCACCCCTCCACACACTCCAAGCTCCGCCACTGCCAATGGGATCATTGTGTGAACGGGAGGCCATTACTGGATTTTTTCCAGTAATGATATACAGCACTATCAGGATGGTTGGGGATGTGACAGCAGTGGGACCACAACAAAGTCATGTGATGACACGCATTGCAGACCAGTAGCAATGTGTCCTCATGTTGTGATGGCACCATTGTGTGATCAGGGCCTCTGCTATTGTGTATCAGAACTGGTTTCTTATATTCAGCTATGGCCTTTTCACACTGCACAGTTATAATGCTATGATTCCACCTTAACTATCATGGCAACATCCTATGGAACCTGAGATTTGTAGTCCAGGGAGAGGCAAGAGAGCTCTAGTGCCTTTGTAAAATCTCATAATTACAGTGTTATAACTCTGCAGTGTGAAAGGGCCCCTTGTCATAGAATGCACTGACTCATACCATTGTTACAATGAAACTTAATTAATAGACTGTATATTTAAAAATATGAATTAGGGCAGCTTTGTTCATGGTGTTACTATTCCTTCTTCAATACCCTGGGATTTGATCATGGATAAGTGCTTCCCATGCCATCCTGGTGAAATGCCATAAACTTGGGCAAGCAGCTTTTATTGTTGTGTGTTTAAAAAGAATAAGAATGTAATGCTGGGATGCTATATAATATTTTATATAATGTACTTTTACATATATGTAGCAAAATAGCAAAGGTGATAAGAAACCCTTTTAGTGAACTGTGAAGATGGTAAGAGGGCCCAATGAGCATTGGGACCAATTGGTTCTGTGCATGGTATGTATCCATGTGCAGTGTGGATCAGTGCATAATGAACATGAGTGCACGATGCACATTGATGGGCAATGTACATTGGGCACTTTGCTGGCTCTGCTACTAGTAATTTAACAGCAGCCCTCTACTGGATATGGACACTATGAAACTGCATACATAAGCCCACTAACAAAGATGTAACTCCTGTACAGGATTCTGGCCTAAATCTTTGTGTCCTTCATCCTCACAGGCAAGAACAAAGACTTCTGGACAGTTTCTGATAATTATTTGTGCTTCAGGAAATCTTATTTTGCACAAAAATACACGTTTTTTGCAGAAAATATGTTTCCTGTGCAGGGGACAAGTGTTTTCTTTACGGAACACACTTCTTCCTGTACAGCAAGCACTTTTAGAGCAAAGACTGCTGATGCACCAAAAATCTCATGTGGCTATATCTCTTATTCCTATTGGGGAACTTCCTTCTCAGGCAGGAAATGAAGACTCTAATAGTTTTGCAACCAGTATGTAACATTTTATAGTATGTATGCAGAGTTTGGAAAAGTTACTTTTTTGTACTACAATTTCCAGAATCCATCAGCTTATTCCAGAATTTTGTCCAGAAAGTAACTTTCCTTAGCTTTGATACCAATCATTCAATATTTGCCAACACAAAAGAATAAAGTATCTATGGTCTCTGTGTACTGTGTATACTTGACTATAAGTTGAACTTGTGGGTAGGGAAGGTTTGGGCCTAAAATTACAGAGTTTGCTATGACCCACAAAACATATCCCACACCAATAGTAATATGTGTGTTCTTAGTCCTGTGTCTCGTCACTTACATCACACTTTGCATAGGCAGAATTTAACTCTCTCTTCATCCATCCAGCCTTTAGGATGAACACAAACAGTTAGCACCTGCTGGAATTTTTAAGTCCTTTGGCTTGAGTATGCAGAGATGGGCTTTGGGGCCTTTGCAGGAGCCCCAGCTTCCTCCTTCCTTCCCCCCTGAGCAGGACAGGTTGGCCTCGACTTCTATGGAAAATAGGAGAAATACAGAAAACAGTATTGGCTTGTGGTTACATCGGCCTAGGTTTCCAGGAGAAAAAAATTAGACTAAAATTTCTAGACTTATAGTTGAGTATATACAGTACTCAAAGGTAAAGCTTGGAGATGAACAGAAGCAAACTGTAGAAGCAAATTTTGAAGAAATATTTATTGGTGCTAAGGTGAAATGAGGGATTTTGGGGATTTTTGTGGAAATGGGAGTTCTTTTGAAAAATTGAGTTTCATGATGATTGGGGTACAGGCAGAATAGTAAGCCAATTTCTTGAAAGCTCCCTGAAGAAACTCGGTTATGATTGGGCACTATACATATATATATATATATACATGTGTGTATGTATGTATATATATATGTATGTATATATATGAGAAATGGAAGCATCATAAAGGTGCCAAAGTTGATAGTAAGCATATTGTATTGGTGCTACTTTGAATCTAAGTAGAGGGCCAAAGAGAATTTAATTTTTTAAATTGCCAGGGTACTTTTGGCAGATGTCTGAGTAATAAACAAGAAAAATGGAATATCCTCACTGATGAAAAACATAGCACATGACATTGGCATTTGGCATGCTAACTGTTAACATAAAGAGGTACACATGAAAAAAAAAGAGTGTGGTGCCATGTTAAAAACAAACACATTTATTATGGTGTAAGCATCAGCTTTCACAGAGTGGAGCTCATTTCATCAGTCATAAGACGCCATATTATCGGCTTTCTTCAATTATACTCCATCTACGTAATGATATGTGGTCTGCTCCACTTATGCTTATGCTACAACCAATCTGTTTATCTTTAAGATGCCGCCAGTCTGGTCTCTGTGCGTATTACCTGCAAGCACTGTAAATAAATAAAGAAGTTGTTGGCTATGCTCTGAATATTGCAGAGCTGACAGACAAGACATAGTGTCACTTAACCTTTTCATGAACCATTTAATGGCCATCAGTAAAAGTTTAGTGGTGATAGTCACCATATTCACCATCAGCTACAGCAGGATTCTAGCCATGTTGGAAGCACAGATGTAGGCCCTTTTCGCACTGAAGCTTCTTGCGTGAGCGGGGAGTGCGGCTCGCGCGAGAAGGCTCCTCCGGGAGGCTGCCGTTTCCCCCTCCTTCCTTCCGCAGGTGAAGGAACAAGGGAGGAAGCGGCAGCCTCGCGCGAGCCATCCTCCCCCCGGGCGAAGCAGGAGGCTGTTGCGTCCATCTCCCCTGCTCGCGCGAAGCAGGAGGCTGTTGCGTCCGTCGCGCTAGTGCCCTGCCCCTTCCTTCCGCAGGGGCGGAGGGAAGGAAGCACAACCCGGCCGCCTCCCCGACGCTCCGCACAGGAGGTAAGTGCGCGTGGGCGCCGGGAGCGTTGCGCGAGTGCGGGTGATTTTCGCTTTGAGACGAAAATCAAAAAACCCCCGATTGCGCTGCTGCAGCCCCGTGAGTGCGGCGGAAGTGGGAGTGTGTCGTGCAGAGCAACGCTCCCACTCCCGCGAGACTCATGGGGCTGTCATGCGACAGAAAGCCCGTGCAAAAAGGCTCGTAGAGTCTGATTGTGATATTGTTAACTCAGTTTAAAGAGGAAGATCACTGGATAGAATATTGCCTAAGAACACCTGGATAAAAGGAGGTGTAATAAATACCAGTGCCCAACCAATCTGAACACAGAGAACCCTGTGGGTTATCTTGTTTGTTATTTTGTGGTGCATTGGTTAAATGCTGGTACTGCAGCCACAAGGTCATGAGTTTGATCCTGCAGGGCTCTAGGTTGACTCAGCCTTCCATCCTTCCACTGGTTGGTAGGATTAGTACCCAGTTTATTTAGGGCAATTAGCTAACATATGGTAAACAGCTTAGAGAGCACTTAGCTGATAGACAGTATAGAAATACACATGCATATGTTACCCCACTGGCATACCCTATCCCAGGGACTATAAATTTAATATCAAATATGCCCGCCATGCCAGAGAAGTTGCCCGAGTGGGTACGCAGACAAAGAGGTTGAATGACCAAAAATAGGTCAAGGCCAGGAAAATCCTCAGTCGTTTTCCCCTAGGAGACCTCAAGCTAAACACATCCACACGGACAAAGGGTCCTCAGCCAAGGAATAGCCAACTTGAGTGGATTCTTGGGTTTTCCCCAGGTTGAGCAACTCCAGTGCTGGTAAACCCTACTACACTGCAAGGTCCATCTGCATAAACCAATCATGCAAACTACCAAGTTGCTATTGTGTGGCATTTCTCCCTTTATTTTGGCCATTTGTCTTCCTGGGAGAGGGACTGCCCTTGAGGTACGTTCTGCCCTATAAGCAGTCCCAGTTTTTGAGGGTCTCTTCGGAGAACTCCCTGCCACACTAGAAGACCAGCAATCTGTTAGTCGAGTGATCGCCTCAGCCGCTGCTCTTTGCTGAGCTCCATTCTTCTCACTGCTTCCCAGACTGAAGACTTCAGGATAGGTGCAGCATCACCATCTTTACACCCTCTCCACTGAATTTTCAATTTTCACTTTTTTCTTTTCTCAATAGGCCTTGTGTGCTTGAGTGAGGGAGTGAGTTAGTCGGTGCATGAGAACACATTTATTAATAAAATCCATTCATTGGTACGTTTGTCTGGCTTTTTGCTTGGCTTGACCCCGTAAAAATTAGGTAAAAGATCCTACTGGGTTACCCTGCCCCTCGTTTGACTACAGCCAGTACTCCGCTAATTTCCCGGATATTTGCATTTTTGGCACGAATCACGGTGTCCCCAAAGGACCTCCAGAAGTCTATTTTTGCAAACCTGGCTCTAGACAGGATTATTTACCATGGAGGAAGGGGGAGATCACCATATTCACCATGCTCACTGAATACACATGGACTAGACCAAGATTCTAGCCATGTTGGAAGCACAGATGTATAGTCTGATTGTGATATTGTAACTGTTAAGTACTCTGTGAGGGAAGGGAGGTGCCTTTTAAAAAGCGTTTGCTTTGACAGTTGAGTTAGAGAGCCAGTTGGAGACAGAGACCATTTCTGCACTACACTGTTATAGTCCTATTATTCCACTTTCAACCTCCTATGGGATTCTGCGGTTTGCAGTTTAGGGAGGGGCATCTTTGGTCTCAGTTAACTACAATCCCCAGAATTCCACAGAATGTTGAAAGTGGAATAATAGCACTATAACAGTGTAGTGTGGAAATGGCCAGAGAGTGGGAAAACAGACTGGTGGAAGAGTCAGATGCCCAAGGCTAATTTCAGAGCATCGGTTGTTTGAGTGAATTTAGGCAAAGCGTCTGACATAACTAATTAGAACAGTGTTAATAGTTCAAACTTAAAAAATGAAATCTGAAAGCATTCATTTTATCTATTAATAAATAAAGTTATCTGTTAGCTATTTTGTAAATCTGACTTTGGACAGCATTATTTACCATGAAAGCAAGCGGGAAGTCACACTTACCAAAACAACACAAAGTGAACACACACACTAGTCCACAGTGCGGTCACCCAAAGGACTAGGGCCCCAAATCCAAGGGGGTATTTTATAAAGGGGACTGGAAGGTAGAGAAACAATGACAGGCTTCCAAGGACTAAAACCTGCAGGGCCCATCTAGAAGGAAATCCATATGTTACACAGATGTTTCTAGATACTGGATTAAATGTTGCAATTTAATTTATTTCATACATACTTCCAAGTGCGGAATTTTGACTGCACATTTGACGGAGACCAATCATTTTCCTAAAGGTTATTATCTGTATTTGTAATATATCCAAAAATGATGTAAGACATATGATTTCTGTAACTTTGATTTGAAATGGGTATGGACAGGTTGTAAATAATATTCAAGCATATTAATGTTTGCGTAATGGAGTGTCACATATTTATATGTTGTCTATTTTGTGTTTTTTTTTTATATATAGCCCCCCGAGAAAGGCTTGAAGAGCATTTATAGACCAAAATATATTAAGACTAAAAGTGATTACATTATGAAATGGGTCAGATTGTTATGCTGCTTTTAGAACAGCAAAATTTATTAAGGCCATTTCCGCACGTGGCGACGGAATCGCCCTGGTCCGGTACTTATCAGACTTCTTGGCTTGACGCTTGGGTCCAGGCTGCTCCGGGGATGAAAATGGTGGCTTCCAGTTGGTGGAGGCTCTCCACTAACTGCTGAAGCTCGCCAGCCGAAAGCCCGTCCCCGGCAGATCTGCAGGCTCGCACTGGTGCGAGCCTGCAAATCTGCACCGGAATGCGGGAAAAGAGTGCCACGAAGTGGCATGCTCTGTGCTTTTTAAAAACTTGAGGAAACAGGTTTTAAAAAAACACGCTGCACGACCACTTTGGGTCATTCCAGAGCAGACTGAGATGCGGAACTACGTAAAGTAGTCCGACCTAGTCCGCTCCCAGGTGCAGACGTCCTCTCTGGAGGACGCTTGCACCGGTTTTTTAAGCCTGTGCAGAAATGGCCTAAGTCTGCTATAAAAGTGAAGCAACAGTCCTTGACAAACTGTTGATCTTAATGAAAATCTGCCAAATTATCTGGATCTCGATTTTTAATTTATAATCTGTATTAGTTGTTAGCCAACTGTTCTTAGTCCTACTGAGGAAGTCAGTTTTGATTGTATTGTTTAATATAATTGATGGTTGTTTTAACATTTTAATATTTGTTGGGTTTTTTTTAGCCTTTCTATATTTTTATTTTGATTAATAATCTTGCTTGTTGATGTTTGTTTTTCATGTAAATAGATGCAATGCCATATTTACAAGAGCTTAATTGCCTCATGAATAATAAAGTTTGTATTGGGCTCTTTTTGCAAATAAAAATAAAAATGATGGCCTCAAATAAGACTCTCTTCTGATATCGGTGATATTCTTGGGGCATAGGTGCCATGTAGCAGTGGCAGAAGTGGTATGGAGCATCCTGAACAAAATCAGGAAAATACACAGACTTGAAAACAGCAGGGACAAAGTCTAAAGTCAGAAAACAGACCAAACTGGTGTTTGCTGATTGCTTTCATTCTTGCACAAAATTGTGGTCTAGGACCATTTCCACTCCACACAATTATAGTGCTATCATTCCACTTTCGACCTCCTATGGAATCCTGGGATTTGCAGTTTAGGGGGGGGCATTTAGAATTCTCAACCAGAGAGCTCTTTGGCTTCAATAAACTACAAACCCCAGAATTCCACAGGATGTTGAAAGTGGAATAATAGCACATGGCCCTTTCAGCACGAGGTGAGGGAATCGCTCCGTGCCGTTACCTACCACTTCTTTTGGGGTTCGAAGCAATGTGGACTGTCTCTGAAGCCCTTCGCAGGCCTCCTCCATGGTCTAGGGCAAATCGGAGCAGTGTGAGGTCTGTAGATCCACACTGCCGTGGCTTCCAAAATGGCGGCTTCCAGTTTCCAAAATGGCAGCTTCCAGTTGGTCGTGGGTCCCGACCAACAGCTGAAGCTTGCCACGCCTAAAGCCCGCCCTCTGCAGATCGCAGGCTCGCATTGGTGTGAGCCTGCAAATCTGCACAAGGGAGCAGGAACGCAATGGCACGTTCCAGGAAAATAAAGACCTGTTTTTTCTGGTCTTTCAAAAACACACTGGAGGACCATTTGGGGTTGTTTTGGAGTGGAATGAGGTGCGGATCTCTGGTAAGTAGTCCACTCCTAGTCTGCTCCAAGGTGCAGATGACCTACGTGAGAGGACACACTGCCCTGTTCTAATTGCCTGATGCGGAGCCTATAACAGTGTAGTGTGGATATGGCCTAGGTTTTCTGTCAGATTTCCCCAAAGTAAAGATGATTTGTGAGCCCCTTCAGTCAGAGGGAAAACAAGTCTGTGAGAGTTCCAGGTTTGTTTGTTTTTTTCCTGTATAAATTGATTTTATTTTGAAAATCCATGTGATTCCCCCCCCCCTCCATCCCAATGTATTTCCAGGAAACTCCTGGCATTGTCGAGGACTTTTCATTCCTGCTTTTGTCATCACTCTAAATTCTGAAATGAATTGTCTCTCTAGTGAGCAGACTATCTGAATTATTCCAGAACTAGCTAAGATGATGGCTGCCACTAAAACACAGCTATTGTTTTCAGGACACAGATTCAACAAAGATCAGGAGGGAGAAAGAGGAAAGTTTGAATAAAATGTCCCAGTGTTTAATTAGTGTAATATTGTTAAAGTATTGGAGCACATTGACTATAACTCCTGAATAATAACACAGAAGGCTTAGTGGAAATGGGTGAACATGAATTTCTGAAATGTCGCATGAGTCTAGATATGACATATGAACAACAGGAGGAGGAGGAGGGACACAAGAGGAGAGGGAAAAAGAATATTTCAAGAAAGACTTTGGATGCAACCTAGGGAATATGTGGGTAGAATCAAAATAAAAAGAGAACTCTTGTTACTGTCAAAGACTTTTTATCTCTTTCTTAACGAGCCCTAATGCATATTACTTAGAGTCTGTTAAGCATTCCTATACACTCTTACTTTTCAAATTTAAAACCTATCAATGGTCTGTAGGGGTTCCAGAAGCAGAAGCAGAAGAAAACAACCAGGTCAGACCAATGGCAGCTGCTGGGTCCCATGACAGTGGGAGTGGTGAATCTGGTCCAGGCTTAAATCCAGTCTTTAAAGGAGATAGCCTAAATGTCAAACTCTAATCTCAAGTTCAGGCTTAAAAACACAGAGACAATTGATACCATTCACATTCGAACCACCAGCTTTCACTGTGCTTTCTCTTAGGCCCTTTCCGCACCTTACCTTTGTCCGGCGCGGGGACACGGGGATCACGTTAGCAGCCTCTTGCAAGAGGCTCTCGCGTCCCCACTGCTTCGGCTCCGCAGAAGGTGCCTGCCAGTTGGCAGGCAGCATGACAGCTCCGCCTCTTCCTTCTGCAGCGCAGCCGGGTATTTTCCCAGGCTGTGCTGGGGGAGGAAGTGCGAGGGCCGCAGCTCCGGAGCTCCGCACGCAAGGTAAGTGTGCGTGGGGCCCCAGAGCAATGCGCAATCACGCACCATTTTCGGCTATGTCGTCTGAAACGCTCCTTGCAATCACGTGACGCTCTGGAGGCCCTTTCGCATGACAAATGCCTTGCAAAAAGGGCCTTAGTCCTGGTCCTGCAACCACAGACATAAACTATCATTGTACAATAAGAAGCAGTGATACCTTGCTAGGTATTCTCTTTAGGACTATTATACAGCTCACAGTTTTATTGCCAAATGTGCGTATAGACATTTGCAGATTTTCGGTACAGCTGAACAGCTGCATGCACTGCCATTATTGTGGCAATTATACTGCCACAGTCACGATTTTAGTTCAGATAAATTATCAAGCAACAAAAGATGTAAGAATGGAACTGGACAACAAGTAATGCTGATACCTTTTGAAAATCATTTTTTTTTTAGTTTGGGGGAGCAACCATAATCTCCAGAAGCAATTTTATAGCTAACTGATAAGAAACTATATTCTGGAGCTTATTAAGCATTTATCTTTCACTACAATAGGTGATTGCACCAGTTTATCTTTCATGTCTCTGACTTATTTGTTATTGAGAAAGGATCAATTTTTTTTAAATTTCTCTTCTCTTGTCAGAGGGAACACAACATTCTCCCCCTCAAAACTGAAAGAAAAAAAAATCACTTTGAGAAGAGAAACAAACCCATTACATTTAGACAATGTAAATCCTGAATGCTCATGTCCCTGTTTCTATAAAGCACTTGGTAGCAATATCTGAAAAACAAATTTTGCCAGCTGTAAAACTAGAATGTTCAGGCAGAGAACACATTAAAAAGATTCTTACTAGTCTTCATTTCCTGACAGAACAAAATAATCATATACCTTCTCTCTCTGTTCCTGGCCAGGGGGTCCACATGGTATAATGCAATAAAGTAAAAATAAACCATATATCAAGCAAATTTTAGACAGAGAACAGATCAGGGGTAGAATGGAACATCTTAGGGAGCTGTCAGCTTCACTTTTCATAGTAGAAATGTAAGCGTTTGGAAGGACAACATGCTGCGAGGTTACAGTCGTGTAAAATAAAGTACAACTAACAAATTTAATACCAAAGTTAAAAACAATTAAACCCCAATTCTGTTTAAAAACATGTGAAAAACAGTCTTAAAACATATTTAAAACACAATACAATACAGATATGACACAACTCCTGATAAAGTTGGCCTGACGACTGACAATCGTTCATTTTTAAACATTTTAAGGTGTAACAGGAACACTTTATTTTTTAACTTTTCAGGCTCAAACTTTGGGGAGACAGAAGATATGATGCTCCTTTTCAGGGATGCGTACAGTTTCAGATTTTAAGTCAGCAAGTGCTTCCCTGCTGTTTCTGACACAGTTTATTTGAGAATCAGGGAAAATAGCAAAAATATAATAATTTTGTGGCATTTCCCCCTCACTCAAGACATATACCGCTTTGGAGACTGTGGCATAGCTTTAATATTCCCCATGGGATAAAATATACACCAATATGGCTTATCTAAAAAGCTGAACTAGGGATGTCATTGGGTCCTGACATCATAATACCCTTAACTTTATTGTCAGAACCCATAATTAAGGAACTGGGAATTAGAAATTGTTCCTAACCTGCTTTTTAAAAAGTTCTGTGTTGAAGATCAATTTACACCATGGCCTATTCAATGTTGTTGTAAATTTGTGATAAATAATATTCCGTAAATAGATAAGTGGAAGCCACAGGCAATGGTCTCTGTATCTACAAAAAGTACTGCCTTCTGGGGAATTAAAAAAAAAACATAGTAAAGAGTTATTGATTGCTGAAGCAATTTTTCCATGCCACCATTCCTGGTTCCATTATCAGTTTCAATTTTCTAATGAGCATTTTAATCCATGAGTTGTTGCTGAGTCTTGATTCAATGATGCATTTCCAATTTAAAGAATAGCCTCATTTAGCAGCTTGCTTGATTAGGGAGAGCTTACTTATGAAAATACCTGAAAATAGCCTTTAAATTTGAGATATTTTGCTCCAAATGAATATCAAATCCACTATTTTATTGAAAACTGTGGTTGAGATCTTGCATCAGGAGATGTATCCCTGTCATGTAGCTATAATATATCCCCTGATGCAACCTCCCCAAATTTTTACTGAGTGCCTTTACCTTTTTACTGAGCAGCAGAGATGTGTCCAGGTATTTTCCTTTAGCTGGATGCACTGTGACAGGCATCCTTGGGTCAGGGATACCTTATCCATTCAGTATTTTAGGCACAGTGCCTAGGGCTAATGAAAAATTTAGGGCCTACAAAACAGGATTAAAACAGGGTGGAGCCCAGGTGGCGCAGTGGTTAAATGCCAGTACTGCAAGCCACAAGGTTGTGAGTTCGATCCTGCCCGGCTCCAAGGTTGACTCAGCCTTCCATCCTTTCACAGGTCGGTAAAATGAGTACCCAGCTTGTTGGGGGCATCTATAGAAATGTTTCGAAATACATGCTATTTGTAAGTTGTTCGCCGCCTCAATCCATATGGAGAGGCGGGATACAAATAAATAAATAAAAAGGATTAACATTTTTTTTTTGTCCTTAGTGCTACACTGAATCAAGGTAGGGAATTGGATACAAGAAGACCCAGGGCCTATGAATATCTTAATGTGGCCCTGTCTTGGGGTTCTCCCAGAAGTCTCTGGGAGTTCACTGAGAATGACTTTATTGCTGTACATCAACCTAAAGGAAAATAGTTGGATGCTTGTCTATTTCACTCCCTCACTCCACGCACACAGAAGTAGCTGGCTGGACCCTCAGCTGGTCTTTTCCAGGCAGTTTTTTAATGCCTAGGAAAGGTGGGGAGGGTCTAAGAGGCTTCCCTAGAACTCCCCCTCTGTGCATTTTGCATTTGTCGGGAGAACTCCCACAGAGACGAATGGAAGGAAACTGGGGATAGAGTGTCCTCACTTCGGGGGAAAAAGTGAGTCTTCTACACCAGCAAATAGGGTACTCAATATAATTCTTTATTTGTTAAATTATTAAAAATTAAGACTAAAGGTGCAAATATATTCTCACTCATAATTAAATACTGGGGAAAACATTTTCCAATATAAGTATCTAATTGTAGTTTATATAATATAGTTCTTTATTGCAGTCCCTGTCTTTCTCTGTATTGAGAGCCTGGGTGGGTAATATGCATTTTAAATGTGGTAAAAGAGAATTCTTTTAAATCATCAAGACAAAATACCCAACATTAAGGTGGCAGTCCTAAATCTCTAGATATATTTATAAACTGCCTTAAAATCTCAGTAATAAAATTGTGGGAGGTGGCAAAAGTATAAACAAAACTCATTATGCTGTCTTTTGCAATGCTTTCTTAGAGACATAGTCACAAATCAAATAAAGTCTAAAGCAGTGAAATTGCTTTTGTGGGTTAATAAGAATGCTTATCTTCTTTTTTTTAATGCAAGGAGACATTATTTAAACATATTTAGAAGTGTTAAGGTGTGTTCTTTTCCTCCTCTTGTTTTTTTCCAAAAGCACTCAAGGAGTTTGAGCTGGATTTTAGTTACATATACTGATAAACATCAGATTAAGATTACAGTTCTAAATATATTTACTTAGAAGCAAATTCCACTAAAATTAATGAGACTCACTTCCCAATAAACATGGTCAGGACTGGGAAATAAAGCAGAGAATGTTTCTGTATTGGCTTTCTTTTCTTTTTCATTCAGAAAATTAATGAAACAAAAGATTAGGTGATTACATTTGTTAATGATACGCTTAATGAGGCCCTTCATAGATGGCAGATTAACGCAATGAAAACTATTTAGATAACATTGACTCTAGCAGCCCTGCCAGATCCTTTAGTGAGTGGTACCTTTATCATATTCCTGCATCACTGATTTTGCTATCAGCACTGTTCTTTCACCAATGTCAGTACAATGTTATCAGGTGTTATCCAAAGTCAGGTGCCTAAAGTTAGGATGTTTTCTTTCTTTCTTATGCCGACCATTTGCCAAAAGTGGAAAAAAAACAAACATTTGGGAACTTTGAGGAAAGAAAAACACCCCATCTGTAGAAAAAAGAATGTGTAGCCAGATCATTTACTTGATTACCCATAAGTAAATCTTACTGAGTTAATAAGTCTTCTTCCCACATAAAAAATGACTAGGACTGCCATCTGAATATGGCAATGTTGCAAAAACTAGCTGAGCGATAGAGGCAATTATAGGAGACTGAAGGCTTATCCAAGTGTTACTCCAAAGTATGTGGAAATGTTTGCATAGTAAGAGCACAGGGCTGTGTACCTTCCTTCCCACAGACTTTCAAAGAATGCTTCCACGAAATCTTGAGAACATCCTGGAGCAGAGAAACCCTTCCTTCTACTTCCTTGTGCTGCTTCTATGCTTGTTTGCAGTCCTTGTTCTTTCCATTGGTAGCTCCTTTGGTCTCACTTTTTAAAAATAAATAAATAACAGGATGACTTCCTTTTTCTTCATTACTGCCTGATTCCATTTCCTCAGGGAGCATGAGTGAGCATGATGATATCACAGAGTCAGCCAGATTTGGTTATGAATTGACATATGGAGAGCAAAGGAAACCTCACCGCCCTCATCTTGAAGCCCTGACTCTACCTCTTGTCATGCCAAAATACTCCCTGGGTAGAAATCTGGATAAGAATGTGAACAAACAGAGAGAGATGTAGAAGCCCTAGCCATTAACTTATTTGATATATTCTAGATATGTGTGCATTAAAAATGCTTGAAGTAACAAATTAGGGTTATAATCCCATTGCTAGTCTCACTTAGAATAGACTCACTGAATTAATGATATTCACTTACGTGCTGACTTACCATTCTGCAATGGATTTAACTAGAAGAATCATTGGCACCAGCAATTGGAACTGGGTCTAGTAGTTTGCCATTAGTTTTAGTTAATGGGAGGAGGATCAATTTCTTACTACAGTGGAAGCTGTGAGTTAAGTAATTGTCTGCTCCAGAGTTTTGAGCCTTTAGGCCCATATCATCGTATCGTTGGACCTAATCTAATAAGGTATCTGACAGCATGTATGTTCACAAGAGCCTTCCTTAGAATATGAATGAAACAGATATATCCTATATTGACCATTATGATTAGCAATTTCTGTGAAGTTTCTGGATTGTCCAGGCCTGTACTACTGTCCTGTCCAACAGAGCAGCATCTTCTGTCTGTTATACTTCATCTCCTAGAAATGAACTCCAGCAATTCTAAGATGAAGAATCTAAATTTGTGTATAATTGTGCTGTTGTTGTGTGCCTTCAAGTTCTTTCCAACTTATGGGGACACAAAGTGAACCTATCGTGGAGTTTTTTGGGGCTGAGAGCATGTGATGCACTGACGGTCATCCAGTGGGTTTCCATGGCCAAGTTGGGAGCCGAACTCTGTTCTTCAGGGTTGTAGTCTAATGTTCAAACCACTACACCATGCTGGATCTCTTGTGTGTAATACCCAGCCTTAATTTGAGGATTATAATCCATGGTGCTGTTAATAAGTTTCTACAGGTGCTATCTGTGGCTCTGTGCGCAGTGGTTAAATGCCAGTACTGCAAGCCACAAGGTTGTGAGTTCGATCCTGCTGGGCTCAAAGGTTGACTCAGCCTTCCATCCTTTCGTAGGTCGGTAAAATGAGTACCCAGCTTGTTGGGGGCATCTATAGAAGTGTTTCGAAATACATGCTATTTGTAAGTTGTTCGCTGCCTCAATCCATATGGAGAGGCGGGATACAAATAAATAATAATAATAATAATAATAATAATAATAATAATAATAATAATAAATAAATAAATAAAAAAATAATAAACACATCCAGCTTTGCTCTCTTGACAAGGCAAAATAGAAAGCTAGTCTCCTAGTATTTATATCCTTGGTTGACTCTTTTGTGGATAGCTCTAACCATTTCCAAGCATTTGTAGATGAGACTTGAATTTGGAAATTTACTTTTGTGAACTATTAACTCCCAGAATCTCCCAGTCAGCACAACCAGGGGCTCCACTCCAAGAATGTAACTTTACTTAATTCTATTGCGATGACATTAGTGATTGTCTTTCCTTAGGGACAGAATGAGGAACACATTTATCTAGACTGCACTGATAAAGCTTTGTATTCCCAATGAAAGGAACAGGTTAAAAGGAAGCCGTGGGTGATATATGCCACTCAAACACAATTGCATATTTTATAAGTTTAATTTGCAAACACAACAACTTCATCTTTACTGATGTTCTGACCCTTTCACAAACATGGGTGACAAAACCACAGTTGAGCCTTGGTGGCACAGTGGTTAAATGCTGGAACTGCAACCACAAGGTTGTGAGTTCAATCCTGCCGGACTCCAGGTTGACTCAGTCTTCCATCCTTCTGCAGGTTGGTAAAATGAGTACCCACCTTGTTGGTGGCAATTAGCTAACACATTGTAAACCGCTTAGAGAGCACTTAGCTGATAAACGGTATAGAAATATACACGCTATTGCTATTGCTAGTCAGACAGCATGATGCCATGAAAACCTGTGGTTGGTATTGCATGCATTACTGAGTGATAATTTATATATGTTTAAAATATTCCACACTGATTTAGACTTCTTTTAAGTTTAGATTGTCCAACAGTTAAGTAATTCTACAGTTCAACACATGTGACCCAAAATCCTGTTTAATAATGAACTACTTTGATAATTTAGTTCATATCAAACATTAAAACTAAGTAGAGCTTTGTCTGGATTAAACAACCTCATTCTACAAAAAGGCTAAGTGTACTGATAAGATTAGTTAGTAAATGGGAAATTACTCAAATTATTTTTGTTAATTTTGTGCAAAACTCTAGCCAAACAGATTGATTTCATTGCCATATTGAGCAGCCTGACACTATGTGCTTGCTCACTGAATTAAATGGGGCTTGCTCCAAAGTAAATGTGTATAGAATTGTAGTTGTGGACTCTAATAGTAGTTAAATCTTAGGGAACAAGCCCCACTCAACATGCCAGGACTTTCTTCTGAACCGAAGTTAGAAAGTAACTTTTTATATTTTAAAATATTCATTATTATGGTATTTTATAATGGCTACAGATGATTGACGTAACTTTAAATTAGACAATGAGGACATTTGGATAGTCAAAGATTTCTTATACCAACAAGCACAGCTGCACCATCCCTGCTTATACATTGTGTTAGGTCGGACATCTCAGTAGACCAGTGCCTAAGGAGAGCAATATAAAGGTGCAAGCCAGGCTTTTCTATTCTGATGGCAGATGGCCAGAATCCGGAAAACTAGAATTCTCCAGTCAGACGAACATGTTACTTTTCCAGACACTGCAAATGACTGCTTATTTTTGTGTCCTAAACACAGTTGTTTATATTAAACACACATTGTTGTTCTTTGATTCGTTTATATTCCGCCTTTTCTGTAGAATCACTAGGGGAGTGGGTGCATGTGTGGACCACACCAGGTGACACCATCAGAAGGATGTTGACACCAAAAATGACTGCCTGCCCCTTCTTTTTCCCCTTCCTTCATGGCAGTCCATATAGCTTCGTGTAGGATTACTGCTCCCTTTTTTCTTATTACTGGACAGGATCCCCAGTGCCTTTGTACACGTGGAGCTAGCTGGGCAGGTCAGGTTGCCCAGAGGATGGGTTCCCATAGCAGTAAACTGGGAACCCTGGAATTCCAGCTTCTAGACAGAAAAGGCTCTATCTAGGTGATACCATGAGTTACTGCACGGGGGCCCCTACCCTAGTGATGCCACTATGCCTTTTCACCCCAGTAATGGGACTCAAGGTGGCTATGGTTTCTATTAAAACCATAGAAAAACACCAGTAACACACACACACACACACACACATTTAATTTTAAGAACAATTGATCTGTACAATTAAAACCACTTACAATCCATTAAAGACAATATTTTTAAGAATGAACAAAACAGCACAACATACCACTAAAAGTCCATCACTGTCAATTCCTAACAGCCTGATGGAGCAGGAATGTTTTCATTTGTAAGTGGAAGGAGAGCAAGAAAGGAGCCATTCTAGCCTCCCTAGGGAGGGAGTTGTATGGTACAAATACATTTTAAAAGTTAGCTCTACACAGTGTGGGTGTTCCATCTATGAAGAAATGGAAACAATGTTTCTCTCGCTTCCATCTTTCTTTGACTTCCATCTTTGTGCAGATTATGAGCTGAAGCAGCTTATGATGTTCATTATTAACATGGACAGCTGTGGGACACATACGTGAACAGTCCAAAGCATTATTTTGAATGGTTGCCATTTTTTACATTTCTCAGCTATGTTAAGGAGCTTCTGCCAGCAAACAGACATACAGTTTCCTTTCCCCTATTACTAGTCAGAATCCAATTTCCCACCTGACTGATTCTGTCGGCTAAAAATTTGTCCAGCTTGAGAGACAATAATAAAATACTGATTGATAGCAGAATGTTTAGAGAATATGGTAGGATATGCTCAGACCTGACGGCCTTCACACTCTCTGACCCCACACCTCCAACACCTCTCAATGTATGCTTTTAAATAAATGCATTTTTAAAAATTGTCCTTCCTCTCAACTTTGCCTGTTGAAATGTGCGGCACCATAGTTATGAGTTTGGGAATTTACATCATGGACTGCCTGTACTCTACCAGAGCCTGGGAAATGTTACTTTTTTAAGACTACAGTTTCCAGAATCCCCCAACTGGTAGGAGGATTCTGGGAGTTGTAATCCAAAAGGTTAACTTTGCCAAGGTCTGTTTCTGAACAACCAACATCTTTATTGTTTGCTTCCTTTTGTCCTGGTTCAACCAACATGCCTTGAAACAGATTGCCTGGATACTATCTTAACAAAGTTTTCAAGTAGCAGCAAGTTTCCAGCCATATTTATATGTGTCCTTGTATCATCTGCCAGTCACTTTGGGCAAAATTGAATGCAAGACTTGGTGAGGATTTTTTTTTGGTCCACAGCAACAGCCATTGGCTAAGGCTTTATTGGATACTGGCAAAGTGTAAGGTTCCAACAGCATACTTATGCTAGAGGTCTGTAGTGAGTTGTAGAGTCTCCTTTCTCACCAGTTGCACAATAGCAGCTGAATAGTAGCATGGCATATTGTCATGACCAATCAGTGGCCTTTTCATCAGTGAAGATGCTCTCTGCTGCTGTCTAGCTTCTGTTGCACAGCTAGGGGAAAATCACTGTTCAAGGAGGTACTGGATACCTCCTTGAACAACACCTAAGCAGGTACTAGTGGAATTGAGAATTACACCAGCATAAGACACTAAAAGGATTCTGGTCATGACTCTACATTCTCAAATCTACAAAGAGAACTTATTCCTTGATATTACAGATTAAGTAATTTGTTATGACTTCAGTTTCATTGGGGTTCTTCATCATTATCAATTTATTTGACATCATTTTCTAAGAAAGATTTCAGACTATTGTATGCTTTACTTCTCACACAGGGTAGTACTTACCATCAGACTCAATGAAGTGGCCACTTCAGGCTGCAGTCTCCTCCCTACCCATTTGTTAAAAGACATGGCTGTGCATGTCATCCACCCTTTCCTGGCTTCCACAAATAATCCTTGGAAGCTGTCCAAGTACATGTTTTGCAGTTGTGCCTTTTACTAATGACCATTATGACCTGCTTCCTTTCTTAAGCCAACAACGCATTATAGGACACTATCTGGTTACAAACTGGATTCAGATAGATTATACAACTGAATCTGACTGAATTCAACTCCCAGTTTGGCCAGCTTCTGCAGATGGAATGGGACAATCTGTCCTTTGCTTCAGGCAGCAATGTGTCTAGCTTGGCTGCCTACTATTTGTTCATCTTCTGAACACCTTTTGGGAGTAGGGTGAGATGCTTACCCATAAAGATATGTGGAATGCTTGCCTGGATTGCTGTCTTCATGTAGGCATATCCTCTGCTTAGGGCTATTTTATATGGCTGCCCAACATATAGCCAATGTGTGGCTTTGTTTATTTACTTTAATATTTTGCACGGCCCTTCATTCTTCTGGCTATCAGAGTAGCATAGAAGAAAAGAATCACACAACACAAAGTGTACAATCAAACAGTAAGGCCACCGGCACCAGAGAGATGTCAACGGCTGTGCAGAATAACCCTTGGGACTTCGCATATGCTTCTTCAACAGATGAGGGGCTTCAATGGGACTCCATTTTCATGAATACCATATCATGTAGGCTTTGACAGAATGCATGAGTTATCAAGTTGGAAATGTATTGCCACAGTTGAGGTTTGGAGATCAGATGAGGCTAAATTTAACAGCCTTGGAGGTCTTCATAGCCAACCAAGCATCCAGCCTCTTCAAGGTGCTTGAATGCTGCCAGAAGTGGTCAAAGTGGTGATGTTTTGTTACTGGTCTACTTTCTTCTCAGTCATATGCAACATAGCACAGCAGTACGGCTGATTTTCTACTTTCTTCCTTTCTCTGATGTGTAGTGCCACAAATTCCCCACTCTCTTCCCCAAAAGTGGAAGATAAGGGTGAAAGGGAAATATTAAATTTCTGTCCCAGGATAAGCAAGTTTTTATATGTCCTAACTCCGCCCCCCGCTCTCCCCAATATGGTCCCATTCAGTTACTGCCACAAAAGTCAGCCACCCCCGAGTATCCTGGTAATAAAGAATAAAAGCATTGCTGATTTGCAGTTTACAATTACTTTAGTGTGCAGAAATTTCTTCCTTGTGGATTTCAGAAGCTTTCTACATACTGGGCATATTTCTCATTTTGTGTGTGTAGGAGAGAGAAAGAGAGATTGATGGCACATGCTGCAAAGATTGTGTGACATTAAATAAACATTCTGTTGTGTTTGAAATTCTTCAGGGTTCCAATAAAGCTTGTCTTTCCCCTGTTCAATAGCTGTTTCTGCATAATATGTCATTATTTATTTATGCTTCATTATTTATTGTTGTACTAAAGCCATCAGTGTGTATGATGCTTTCTGGAATTGAAGAGAAGTTCCTGCCCAAAAGAACTTACAATTTTAAGCATGACACAAAGAAATTAAAATCTGGATTATTTCTGTGCATATATATATATGGATTCAATTATGGATTAATCACAGTATGACCTGTTTAATTAGTTACAGCATGACCTGCTTGTTTGTCTTTGCACTTCACTGCCAATAAATTCAGCATTTCTATAGCTGGCATAGTGTAGTGGTTTGAGCATTGGATTACAACTCTGGAGACTAGAGTTCAAATCCCTGCTGGGCCAAGGTAACTCAATCAGTGTTCTTGGGCAAGTCACACTCTCTCAGCCTCAGAGAACAACAGCAAACCCCCACTGAAAAGAGAAAATTCTGTGATAGGTTTGCCTTAGGGTTGAAATGACTTGAAGGCACACAGCAACAAATTAACTTTAGAATAGCTTCAAGAGAGATGTGAATTATGAATAGCATTGGCAAGACTGAGGGAAGCAAATTATAAAGGGGGCTTTAGAAAACTTCACTATATATCTCTCCCAGAGTTATGCCATTGGCGATATATATAACATCTGCTACTCCCATTCTGAGATCTCTCATTTCCAAAATGACAGAAGTACTTTCTTTATTGATGATATGTTTTCCAAGTTTGGTTTATCCTGTGGCATCCACCAATCAATATATGTAGGCCCAACAGAGATCTAATTTCAGCACATGTAAAATTTAGATGTACTTTAAAATTGATTTTTTCATCATACAGCAGCTGGGTCTGCAGGATGTATAGTGCTGTTCATTCTAGCATAACATCATAAAGTGTGATGAGGACACTACTCTCTCTCCTGCACTCCGTGTCTCCATGCCTTTGGAGAAACACTTCATCTTTTCATATTTCACTGTTTACCAGTGTCTGCTGAATAAAATATGAATCATCCTTTACTTTATTGGCTGTATTTGAAAGGAAGAGGAAGAGGAGGATTAAACACTTAGACTGAGCCAGTTCTTTATATACTTAAACTGCTTCTTGTGTAATCCTCAGCGATGCCCTGTCAATATTGTGACCCTTCTATTTTGTTTTAAATAAAGGTTTGCTAAGAGAGAAAAAACTTGCTTAACATCTCTGTTGAGCTTGTAGCAGACAGTAGATTTAAATCAGAGGTTAGTGCAGCCTCACGCCCAAGACACTGGCCCACCTCAGGGACAGCTCTACCATTAGGCAAGGTGGAGCAACTGCTTCAGATGACAGATGCTGGGAGATGGTAACTTGTAGTCCCCTGCTGTTTTTCCAGAGGCTTTGGCTAATCTCCTCCCTTGAAGAAGAGAGCTGTATGTGCCACAGGGCTTATTCTTTCCTAATTTTGCCTAGTGTCCAGGTTGTGCCAGAAGATGCTATCCCATTTCTAGTGTTAACCTAAGATTCAACAGCCCATCCAATTGATTTTTGAATGGGAATGGAAGCAGAGCTATCTTGTTCTTTGTTTCAGGCAATAAAATGTTGACGACCATCTTTGGGCCGACTGGGCAGTATGCATTACATTTTACCCCTTGGTTTTAAATCCCCTTTTACTTTACACAGTTATAGCACTATATGACCCCTACTTTAACAGCTATGTTTCCAATCTAAGTAATATTAGGGGTTGGACTTTCATGAGGCACTTAGAGTTATCTCAATGAGAATTCTAAGTAACATTTACCATAATCCCCAAGGTTCTGTAGGATGGAACCATGACTGTTAAAAGTGGAATTAGAGTTCTATAACTCTGTGATGTAAATAGGCCTGTAGTACCATGAAGTACATGAGACATTTATCTCTGAGATGCAGAAAGATGCTGAAAGCTTGCATTTGAGCAGAAAGGTAGAATTATTCTTTAAAAAGGACAGAGAAATCTGCCCAGTGCCAATCCATTTTACTTATTTTAGGATGCAGATGGAAACAGGGGGCCTGGTAAATCTCATATAATTGTGAAGTACGCAAGCCATTAATTTTGTATGTTACATAAACAACTGAAGTGAGATACCTTTTAGCTGTGTTGGGCTTCTCTAGGCAGATTTGATGCTCTCTGTAAACATTCTTTCTTTACACATTCTTTATACATGGAATTATTAACCCTGGAAAGCTGATCCATATTTTGCTTGAAGGATTGTGGATTTTAGATTTGCTTCTGCACTTATTTTTAATCAAGTGTAATCAGGCATGTTGAAAAAGGTCAAGGTTTTTTGGGGGGGTTTGTGAAGGGGTAGAAAGTATGTTTTCATCCTCTTAAAAATCAAGCAAGTATTATGTAAAACCAAAACATTAATTTCAACACACCTGCAGTAGCAGCTGGTGGTTTCTTTACTAGCAGGCTGCTGCATTCACTCTGGGTATCAGATCATCATCATAATCATCATCCCACTTTTGCCCCTTTTTCCCAATTCAGAATTCAAGGTGATCTACAATAGTTAAAGCCAATATAGCTAATATCACAATACACAGAAGTTTATATTGTAATTAAACTATCATAAATTAAAACCTGTTCAAAACCTAAAACATCAAAATGAAAACAGCAAATAGAAATCCAGCACATTATGCAAAGCTCGTTGCCCTTGAGCAATTAGTCTTCCATGGCCTGCCAAAACAAACATTTCTTAACCTGCCTGTAGAAAGATAGGAAGGAATATACCAATTTAAGTACTCTGGGATGGGAGTTCCAGGGCCCAGGAGCAGTCACTGAGAAGGTCCTCTCCCATATTTCCACCAGATGTACCTTTAAAGGTTATGGGACAAAGAGAAGGGCCTCTGCAGAAGATCTAAAAATGCAGGGAAGCTCATACTGGAGAATATTAGTCCTTCAAATAACCTGGAGATGAGCCTAAACTTTAAATGAGTTATTCATGGTATAATCTCCCAAACATGTTCAGCACTTTGGATAGCTCCCAAAGGAGGAAGACAAGAGTGATGGGTGCCAACCTGATGCCACTGAAGGAAAGAAAGAATATCAGCATAGTAAACATCAAAATAAATAATAAATTTGCATATGCCCATGTTGCCTAGAAAAGTTCAGACTAGTAGCAGAGTTTATGTGAGGCAGGCGAGAAGTGGCTATTCCTACGCTGCTTAATGTATTTGAAAGGCAGCTGAATGATACGTGACTGGGCACGTTGCACCCAACAGCAGCGGCTATCCCAGCCACCATGCTGAAAGTTAAAATGTCAGTTTTGTTATGTTTAAGGGTGCCAGAGAGGCTGTGCTTCCCAAGCACATCTCGATATTTCATTTGGAATGGCTAGTGCTATAAATCAAAGATCTGTTTTGTCAATGAAAGTTTTATTCACAGATGACTTCACATCTGGGTTTCATTCTATGTCAATATGTTTGGCAGAAAATCAAAAATAATTCTTAAGCTGTTAAATTCTGTAACCCCAGGTATAACTAGAGAAAGAACAGTACCTTTCTATAGAATATGAAGACTATGGCTAGGATCCAAAGAGCTACTTTAGGTATAAATCAGTGATGAATATGTACAATGCTTTTTCCACCCCATATTGGGCTCTGATTTAGACCTGAGGTGAAGCAGGTTGTGCTCAAAGAGGCCTAAGTTTAATCAGTCCACTTTCCCCAGCATAGTTAAACCAAGAGCCACAGTTCTGTTGTTATCCCAACTGAAGTGGATCCAGTGTATCAATAGGCTTGATCTACGTTTTGACTCTCCACTCAAAACTTGATTCAGCATGTTTATTGCACATAGTAGCAACCAGTGGATTCAGATCCAAATCTTGAATTTGGTGCACATTCCTGCAAAGGGCTGTTTGCACTACATTTCTTCCAGGCTCCCTGTTTTATGAGGTGAGCAATTCTGTGATGCTCCACTAGGCTGCCAAATCATGGCCTTTGTTTAGCACTTAGGCAACCATGCAGCTCCTACGACAATCTTTCTTCTCTCCCTAGACCCTTGTAGGTCATGTATGCTGATTTTTTCCTCTCAAACTCTTCTTCGTGCAGTGGTTGTCTTCTCAGGTGAGAAGTATGTTGGCTCAAGAAGAGGTTATGGGCAATATAAGGTGAGTCAAGGGGACAACTAGCAAGGGGCAGTGATGCTGTCACGTGTGGGGTAACTCCAGTCCCAGAAATTATGCTTAGAAATTTAGCTTTATTCAGGACAGCAGAGTAAAAGCAGCATATTTGGAGCAATTGCCAAATCTACAGAACTATTGAATTTGCAGTGCCTTATAACCTGTAACATTACAAATTTGTGTGTGCAAGCATTCTATTTGACAGCTAATTAAAACAACTCCTTTCCTAGTCGTTCTGTTGATAGTTCACATAGCATTGTAGACATTGTTCCAAAATTTGGTTGTTTCTCTCAGTTTGCCAGTCTGCTTTTGGATGGTGGGCTGTGCTCATTCCACTCCCAACAGTCTTAAAAACACTTTCCAAAACTGGGATATGAATTGACTGCCCTAATCAGATACTATTTTTCTTGGCACCCTGTGTAATAAATATATATGCTGGAGAAATAGCTTTGCCAACTGTCCTGCTGTAGGATGGATTCACAAGGCACAAAATATGCCTGCTTTTAGAAAACAAGTCAGTCACCACCCAAACTGCCATCTTTTGATTACTCTCAGGGAGATCAGTTGTGGAATCCATACTGGGGTATGCCCAGGGATGTGGAGGGGTTGGCAGCAGCTTGTCACCCACCCGTTTATTTTGAGCACAAACAGGGTACGCTGTCACATAGCTTTCCACATCTAATCTCACTCCCAGTCATCAATAGTCCCTCCTCACAACATGCAACATTTTGACAAACCCAAAATGCTTAGCTGATTTGACATCATGACAGTGTTGCAAAATCTTTCTTCTCAAAGTCTCAGGGACATATTTTTTCCCTTTTATACCACAGCCCCTTTCTGTTAGTGAGTTTCATTTCAAGTCCTTAGGCCCAGCTATCCTCCCTCGTTGCCTCACATCGGCTTTGTAAGAGAGCTTCTGGGACTGCTTTTGGCTTGCCTCCCCCCTGCCCTTGACCATATCTTGTGACTGCAAGCCCTAACTGATGAGGGGTAAGCACAGTGTCAGTCACCTCATTTTTCTTCTGGCTGTGATGCTGAGGTAAACATAACAACACATTAGCTAAAAAATTCTTTCTCACTGGCAAATACTTCAGAGTGAATTTAAACTAACAGAAAAACTTTGCCCACTATACTTGTTTTGGGCTCAACTCTAAATTGTGAATATCTATCCAAATCTCAAAGGGGCAGCTAGCACCTTCCAAAAAATTCCACCAGGTCTCTAATGTCCATTTTTTAGCCTCTGCCTCCTTTCCCAAAGCTGGCCAATGCAATTTGGTTTCATTGAACTTTCCTAAAAGAAACTCACATGGTCTCAAACGCCCTTCATTGTCTGTTTGTAGCAGAACCACTCCCAACACAGTATCGCTAGTGTCCACCTGCAGTATGAAAGAGCATGTGGGGTGTGGGTATTTCAAAATGGGTTTAGCATTGAACAGGCTCTTTAACTCCTCAAAGGCCTTTTGAGATGTTCTCCCTCAACACAGCACTGTTGGGAGTGTCTGTATGTGGGAGAGGTGGTATAGTCTTTGCCACAAAGCCCTCTTTGGCAAACTCCTGAATTGGGCTCAGGCTGTAATAGCAATCAATACAATGAGAAAGAAAAAAAACCAAAACAAAAGGAAAACAAAAACCAAACAAAAAAAGAATGATACAACCAACCGAATAGCACAAAAACTGATTTTAAATGTATCCCTTGTACAGCATCATCACCTTAAAGAGATGAGACCTAAAATGTTCATTGATTGTGATGGTGGACTATGTAATGATTCTTTTTCAGTTATTGATAAAACAAAAGGAAATCAAATGGTGGAAATTATAATAATAATAATATCCACCTCTCCCCATGGATTGAGGTTAACATATAATGGTTAAACACAGAACATAAGTTAAAACAATAGTTAAAATATATATAATTTCTAAAAATCTAATGTATCTACCCAGCATTGCCTGGGATTTCATTTTCTCATAGGTAATACTTGTTAGAAAGATTTGAGATCTTGTGTCTCTAATTCCCCAAACTGTTTTGTCCAGTACCTGTAACTTTCCCCCATAATCCTCAATTCAATCTGTATTCAGAGTTATTAACATACAGAGGTTGGATTCCTGAGAGAATACACTGCTCTTCTCCTTGCTGCTAGGCCTCATCACCATAGCAACCAGCCAGGCCCAAGAGCTCTCTGGTTGAGAATTCTAAAGGCCCCTCTCTAAACTGCAAATCCCAGGATTCCATAGAATCTTTTCCATATGAGGTCTTTGTCTCACACAGCCAATCATATCATTCTCCTGACACAGCCAATCATATGAGGTCTTTGCCTGACCACAGACAAACACACAAACTTTGACTTTTATATATTAGATACAGAGCTTGATGAGTTATTTTCTTCAAAAAAACAAACAAACAAATCAAACCAAACTTTAAGTATTCCATTCCAAAAAGCTACCACTTTGGGACTTTGGGCCATATGATCTATTGTCTCAATAAAGACAGAAAATGCAAAAAGATGACAAATGAAACATGATGTAAAGTAGAGGCTGGTGGCTCCAAGGTCAGTGGGGCGGTTAATTCAATCCATATTTTATTCTGAAGTTTAAAGGAGCATCTGACATACAGAAACTATTTTGGATATGGTTGAAGACTGTGGACAGCTCCTTTAAGGTTCTGCTTGAATCCTGGAGTGGATTCACCACTTCTCTGACCTGGAAGCTGCCAACTATCACTGATGAAGTCTGGATTTCCCCCAATAAAATTCCCTGAATGAGGCAGTATGGCACTGTCATTGTGTAACAACATTGTCATCAGTGCGTGTCCTTACTCTTTACGTTTACTTTGATTCATAGAATTGTAGCATAGACCCGTATGTATTCAATAGCAGAGTACACCTGCATGTATGTAGCATAGGCCTCTATGCATTGAAGAGTATGGATTTTGAACATTTGTCCCATCTGTAGATATTAAAAGTAATCCAAAGATATGCCAAAGTCTGATCATGAGATCTTCAATTGTTTTGAAGACTGGCTATTTTATACAAATTTCCCTACGGGTTTCTTATGCATCTACAAAATATTGATAACATATGGGACCAAGAGATTTCAATGGCTGAGCAAACAGAAGAGAAAAGAGAAGAGAGGACAAACCTTAACAACTGCATTGATCCAACAAAACTGGGAAACCGTACACAAGTAAAATAATATCTTTCACAGGACTACCTGGATTATGACACAAGACAGAATTTGCACAGTCCACACCCTAAAAAACCAAGACCCATTGATTTTAATGGGAAAGCTTAATAGGTGTTTACTTTTTCTCAGTAAAATGAGTATGACATGCTTAGTTTAAACACAGTAGCTGAGATCCAGAGGATCGCTTTTATGAGTTCAACTCGCACTCCCAATTTTTATTGGATTCCTTTCTATTCCTGTGCTAAAGAACCTCACACAGATTATAACTGCATATGGTCATTTGACATTTAGAAGCAGTTGTTTTTTTTTAAAGCAGATGAGAAGAAGAAAAGCCCATGGCAGTATGGATTGAACCCACTCACATTATTGTTGTTGCTGCTGTTTAAATATTGAAGCTGGGCACAATGGAACAGTTCTTTGCTTGATGGAAGTCAAAGAAATTGGCCAGATCCAGAATGGCTAGTGAGATAAATGATGTTGACTTGGACAAGCACAGGTTGTGCAACTCCACTAATGAACTTGGAAAAGTTACTGTTTTGGACAAAATCTTCCAGAATTACTGTTTTGAACAACTACTTCCAGGCTAGTGACCATGCTAGCTGAGGAATTCTGGAAGCTGTAATTCAACAATGTAATATTTCCAAGTTCTGGTCATGGGCAGGAGAGAATTGCACCTCTGTGATGTAAGTTTAGAATGTATTACCAACAGTCCCATTCAGTCCTCTTTATTTTTGTGGATTTTGCATGAGAATATCACAAACCAAATGTCTTTTCCCACAATCTCTTTGAATGCATAACATAGTCCAGATCCATGCACCATAGCACACGGCAGCTTTATAAGCAACCATGATTTAGGAGGTTAGGGAACTTGCAGGTGTTTTAAGATGTGGGTTCAGTTTTGACATAATCCTGAGGCACAATGTGACTGGGGTGGAAAATCAAAACTGGAATACGGTGTACTTAATACTTAAGTCTTCCCATACTGTATGTTGTGAGGTTCAAGGCCAAGTGTGGAAATGTTTCTGTTTTGGACTACAGCTCTCAGAGTTCTCTAGCCAGCCTGGCCAGTGAACTTTTCCAAGTTCTAGTCAAGACTACAGAGGGAAGAATTGTCAGAAGACCTGAGAAAGGAGCAGAAGAGACTAAAAATCAAAGCCTCTCCCTAAAAAAAAATCAGCATGTATGACTCATGGTAATATTGAGGAAGAGGGAACAAATGTAGGAAATAAACCATCTGAGGGTGTGTCAGTAGAAACTCATAGATGAGAGCAGTAGCAATGGAAATCCTTTTGTTGTGTCATTTATGGCTATGAGAGAGAACTAAGAATAGCGCTAATGAGAATTTTCTTGGTTCACCAGATAATTAAGTTGATAAGAGCCACCAGCCTAGAGTTCATTTTCTCCCAAAATTATTGTATTAATTAGCACTTTTCATCTCTTTAAACCCTAGTTTCCTGTAGAGCAGGCTGCATCTTCTTATGCATTCTGTGTTGGCTTATAAAAGAGTGACTGGCATAGAGATACCCTGGTAGGTATTTTAATAAAGTCTCTTGTTTACTTTCATTGAAAGGAAAGCTGAACCTTGCCTTTACACACTTGAACCTACAATTTCAAGGACATTCCTAAGGGCTGTTGCTTGAGAGATTCAGAATAACATCAGCAAAGGACTCCTGGAAAGCATGAAGGGCAGATGGGCCATCTGCAACTTGTGTGCTATTCAAATATGTGCAATCAGTTAACTCCAACACATTTGGCAAGATTAATTTATGCAGACATGATATAAGGCAGCACCCAGCACTGCTGACAGAACTGAATTTATTTGTCATCTCAGGAACCCACTACAGAGATGTGACAGGGCTGGTTTCATTATTGTCGTTTAGTTAGATCAGTGGACATAGCAAATGATTGGATTTACTCCAAGGACTTGCATAGACTAACATTGCATATAAACATTTGCTTGCTGATTTTTTTTCCTTCAGCAAGAGGAAAAAAAATAACCCAACACTTTCTCCCTTGTTTTAATTTGTTTGGTTTTGGTGGAGTTTGTGCAAAAAACATTTTGCATCAGAAATAATGGATGCAATCTTGTAAACTAGACTTACAAACTTGTAACTATTTCCTTTTCACATTTACAACCACAAAAGTCCCTAAAATCCATTTGGACCAGGGGACTATTAGCTACCAGATACATTGGATGTCATTCTAAGTTGGTAATTTTTTCTATGTGGATCAGTCACACACACACATACACACAAGAGGAGAAAAATTGGCAGTGACAGAGGCAAATGGGAGGCAAAAAATACAGACAGTTACTATTAGGTTAAAATTTAGTTTTATATAAAATAATTGCAGTGACCATTAACAAAAGAGTGTTAGGAAACATCCTGACATGGATCTGTTAATTAACACCCTTAGTTTTGTAAACACATGTGAGCTCAGTTTGAGCCACAGGTGAAAGAATGCTTTGATCAGTGTTAATTTGTCAGTTTTCACATTGCTTCTGAAAAGAGATTAACTTTATGAAAAATGCAGTTAGTGTCTACAAGGCCTAAAGGCAGCCTCTGTACTATAGTCACAAATAAAGGCTTTCTATAGCATTTAAAATTATTCAGACACTAGCGTATTTATTCAGCGTTGCCTGGGATTTTATTTTCTCATAGGTAACACTTGTTAGAAATACCTTAGGAATTACTTTACTTTACTCTAGGAATTAGATGCGGTTGAAATACACAGAGTTGAGATCCTGTGTCTGTAATTCCACGAACTGCCTTGTCTAATATCTATAGCTTTTCCCCATAGTTCCCAATCAAATCTGTACTCAGAGCTGTTAACATACAGAGCTTTGGTTCCTGAGGGAATACAGTGTCCTCCTCCTTGCTGCTAGGCCTCGTCTCCATAGTAACTAGCCTATTCCAGTACCTATAACTTTTTCTCACATTCTCCAATGCAATTTGTATTCAGAGTTGTTAACATGCAGGGGGTGGGTTCCTGAGGGAATACACTGTCCTCCTCCTTGCTGCTGGGCCTTGTCTCCATAGCAACTGGCCTGAGGCCCAGGAACTCTCCAGCTAAGTATTCTAAAGGGCCCTCCCTGAATGCTAACCCCAGGATTCCATAGAATCTTCACAGCCAGCCAACCATATGAGGTCTTCTCGCCTCACACAGCCAAACCTATAAGGTCTGCGCCTACCTGATGCAGACAAACAGACAAACTCACAAATTTTGACTTTTATAAAGTAGATATCAGACCAATACACTTAGGCTCAAATAGTGAAAAGAAAGTTTGTAATTTCCACAAGATACAATATGAGCAAGCTAATATAGTATATGTCTGATAAGAATAGCAATATAGAAAAGAACAGAGGAAACCAACATGTATTTCCTGATATTGTTGTCAGGCATTATCTCTGGAAAGGCTTAACTGGTCTTGGACAGATGCCAGCTCAGTCTGGTTGCCCAGAGGTCATGTATGGTAAACAGGAGATCTATACTTCATTAGTGACACTGTGGGAATTAACAAACAGTGCCCTGTCTCCAAAGTACATAGGATGAAATGAACCATTTAAGGAGTGGAATTATCATTAGCAGGCATTTATAATTATGAGTCATAACAGGCACAGGCCAACAACTAAATGAGCCACTCTGGATCTCAGGACTCTGGGCCATAAATCTCTACAGTTCCTCATAATCCTTCCATAGCCATTTGACGCCTTCTGAGTGAACTCCTGACAAAATTCCAAGATAGACCATTTCACAGTCTATTGACAAGGAGGATATAAAAAACAATCCAAAGTCTTGTGGCCACCTCTTTATTGTTTGCTTTTCACCATGGTAAATAAATAAAGCAAAAAGGAAACTGTCTACATGTCAATGAGAAATCCGAAGGCATTCTGATATTTCCAAAACCAGAGATTCTTAAGAAGGGGTTAACTGAACAGGGGTGCTTCCTATGAACATCTTTGGCATTGCCAAAAATTATTCCCTTTAACAATGTGGTGCTAATCTGTCCATTCATTAAGTGAATACAGGGCCACCACTTTCACCCAAGAGGGAGAAGGTTCACCCATCGAGAATTTATACCTACTTTTTGAAGTCTCCTTCATTTGCTGGCAGTGACACTAAGAAACCAATATTGGACGGAAGTCAACTGCTATCTGCCATGAATATTGCTCCATTATGGCTTTCTGTTTCTGATTTAGTGATGGTCTCTCTGGTCTGTTAGACAGATGGCTCCCCATGAAAGACTCCTGATCAACCATTTGGTGAACTCTACCTAACACTTCAGTGGATTCAAAGCCACTAGGATGAGACCAGACTAGCGTTTGTTTCAGATAAAAAAGAGACGAGGAACTTCCCTGTCAACAGAAGCTTGGTTTCTTTTCACCAGGGCTGTATTCCTCTTGAAGGAATAGATTGACTCTTTGGGAGTCTTCCTACATCTATGGTTCATTCACATTACAGATTGATAGTGCTATTATGCCACTTTAAGTGCCACAGTTCCATCTTATGAAATCCTGGGTTTTATAGTCTGGTGAGGCACTAGAGTGTTCTGGCTGAGAATTCTAAATGCTCCTACCTAAATTGCTGATCCCAGGACTTCATAGAACAAAACTATGCCACTTAAAGTGGAATAAGATTGCTGTAATTCTGTAGTATAAATGGGCCCCTGGTCTGTCTCCTTCATTCCTAGGTGGTAACTAGAGCTAGTTTTCCTTGCAGTGCTAGTTTCATCCCTTTCTGATAACAAAGATCAAGACACCTTTGTAATCTTATATTATTTTATAATAATATACTTTATGTAGAGATTCCCTTTGTTCAGAAACCACAGGGTTTGTGAATAATTGGGCTCATCTACAGCTGTCACATCTGTCCTCAAAGGTAGGTATTGAATAACATTTAGTTTCAAGTCTAATTCAAAGTGTTGTTTTTACCTTGAAGGGTCATAGGTATCAATAATCATTCATCCTCTCCTATATTTCTCTTTGGAACCACTCAGGTCTATCGATATTCTAAGCGAATCAGATGATGATAATTATGTGTCATCTTAATGGGCCAGTTATGAGGGCATTCTGATTCATTTGTCATTTTGCAGTAGGAATTTGAGCAAATAACCTGGATTTTCTTCTTGTGATTATTGGTATTTACAAAGATAAGGATTTTTTGAAATATTTGTTTTTGTGGCATTTCTCAGCCTTATTGCTGTCTGTCTGTCTATCTATCTATCTATCTATCTATCTATCTATCTATCTATCTATCTATCTAATCAATTCAAAGATACTATCTCCTAGCTGAGGAACACAAGGAAGTTCACAATAAGATCAGATAAGATACAGAAGAAAACAGATAGAAGCAAGTAGATAGAAACAAAAGACAATGCTGTGATGCTAAAGCAATTAATCAAACTATAATATTAAATATTTTCACACCTATAAAAGCACATACAAATACAAATAAAAAGTACAGCACCAATCTGTGCCCAAATCATGCGTGTGTGTCTGTGTGTGTGCAATGTTACTAGAAAAAATTAATTTTAAAAATACTTATGAAGTTTCCTTGTTTCAGATACTTTATTCTCTTAATGAGTAAACTGGTTGGTTTCATTGTGCTTGGAGCCTTTCAGTGGAATCTCCTGTCCAAGGAAGCTTACCAAGGTAGCACCAACTTAGCTTTCAGATGGCAAATTCAGATGGTCATTTTCTCAGTTGGGTTTTCTTGAGCTGCTGAGTGAGTCTTGACTTATATGGAGCTAATTTTATTTTATGGCTTCTGCTGCTATTTTATAGTGTTGGTTTTCCTTTTATAGCAGTGATGCATGATTCTAGAGGGATGCTGTAGCACCACAATTTTATGTTTTTATTTTCAGCTGCTTTGAGAGGTACCATTGGGAGGTGGAACAGAATTCTGTGAATAACTTTGCATGACCCAAACAGAAGGATAATCTTCAAATAGAGGATTCTACAGTATGAGCCTCAAGATAAAATTTGCAGTGTTGCCAATTTGATATTGCCAGGCCCTAAAGAGGAATGATGTCAATACAACTGCCTTTCTAAATTGCACAAGATTGAAATTGCTGTATCTGTGTTCTGTTCTCTTTGATGCAAAACATCTTCCTTTCCCAGCAGAAAAGGCTCTCTGTTCATTTGAAAAGTAACAGCACATTCCTTCTGTGTTCTGTATAGAATTTGTGAGACTTGAAAAAAAAAATCACAGGGATGTTTTCCAGTTACTGTGTGATTATTTTCACCAGGATTGGTATGCCTTGGCAATTCACCATGCAAAGTGTTATTTACACTGTTGGTGATAATTTTTCCTCCAATTTTCTAAGTATTACATACATATTTGTATGTTTTGTCATATCTGGAAATTAGTTCCTGTGAGGCAACAGGCCACTTTCTACAAATTAATTGCTCTGTCCCTTCAAAATGAAGATTTTAGCTGAAATGCATAAACAGTTGACCACATTTAAGTGCGCTATTTTCATTATAATTAATTACATAATTAAGCATAATGAGAGCTGAACATGGAAGTCTCCCCAAAGCGACTAAATAAATCTAATCCTTTAATTTGTTTCTTTATTAAATGTACCATTTTACAAGAGAAACAAATGTTATTTTTTAAAATGACCAATATATTTACGACTGAAACCAGCAGGAGCAGACTGCATAAACAAGCTATTAAGTTGTTTTCTTCCCAAGAGAACAAACATGTGTAAACCTGTGCAAATGACTTCATCTCCCCCCAAAATTCATTACTATTTTTCTTGTCATTGTCAAATACTTTTTTAAAAGTATTTTGAACCATTAGGGAAAGTATTTTGAACCATTAGGGAATGCAAATTCTTGACTGAAGTTGTTTTAATTCAAAAACCTGAACTAAAAGGCCCCTCCCTAAACTGCAAACCTCAGGATTCTATGGGATGTTGTAAGTGGAATAATAGCACTATAACAAGCTAGTGTGGAAATGGCCTACAACAAAAAATTTCACCACAAGGCATTTTGTAAAATGTTACTGATTTATGTTTCATTTTCACCACCATGAGAATGTGCTGTAGGATTTTGTATGAAGCATAGAGATAGGGGAGATGGGTGGGAGAGACAGAGGTAGAAACAGATGGTTTCATTCCATTCATTTTTGTATGCTGATATTCTACATGAGTTACTTAGTTACGTCTGTGTAACTACATAACATCTCCTGGACTGACTCCCTCCCTCAGCCCACCTTAAGAGCCAGCAGCTGGATTCATTCAGATTCTGAATGGGACACAAGGAGGATGACACTTCCACCACCACCACCTCAACAGTGAGAGAGGCTGTGACAAGGACATGTGACAGGAGTCCTGTTTCTGATTGTTGCGGTCTCACTCATTGGTAGGAAAGGTAAGAAATGTCATCCTTCTTGTCCCTCAGTCTAAAGCTGAATGGACCTCCTTTTCCTGATCTGGCTCCTGGCTCTTAAGATGGGCTGGGGTTGCATTTATGTAGTTTTACAGTAAGACTATGTAGTTTTATTGAATATGAAGTTATCCTAAGAGGTGGGGAATGTTAGGGTCCACCTGCAATACCAGCATCTCCTTAGAATCTGAGGGAATTATAGCTCAAAGGAGGCCTGCCAGAGGAGAGTAATGGCAGGATCTTTTCACCTGTGTATACCAGTGCTAACAGTACATAGGGCATTATTTGGAATGGCTAGCACATAAGAAATCAGACACTCTCAAGAACCATACAAGGCTATTAGAAAGTGACGTGTAAAAGGCTGGATAGAGAGAGTTTGGGTGTAAAGGGTGGTAGTTACCAGTCCTCAAGAAGGGGTCATAGCACAGTGGCTCAGATAGTGTCTGAGGTTAGCATAGAGAAATGACAGTCTGGGGTACCACGTGCAGCATAATATGCACAACATACTACAAATGGTAGAGGGCAAGGCCAGGGTTTTTATGCCCTATTTCCTACCCTGAAGGGGGGGGTGTTGGCAAACCTGTAATGGCTTTCCCATGGAACTGACAAAGAATGGGCTGATTACCTTACTCCAGAATGACAAACATTCATGGGAGTCATGACAATCTCTTAACATTTGGGCTGGAAGGAGGTACAAGGAAAATCTCTGTAGGGCAAGATCAAAGGATGGTCCCTGATCACTCGCCCATTTGGGCAGTTTGTCTTTCATTGTTTTCAGGACTGCACGGAGCCTGAGGTGTTGAAAAGATTAGCACAGACCCAGTAGTGTCAGGTTTTCCTGCCTAATCCTTCTTGGACTTATGATGTGATGGTGTCTTAAGTCAGCTTGACCTGCCAACACAGTTTCTGATCAGTGTGCTTTCAATCATGTTTTTCAGCCATAAATATGTCCACTTATGAAAATAGCACATCCCACAGGATGAGAGGTGTAGGGTATAGTAATAATGGGGCAGTTATGGATCTGTAACTCTAGGTTACAAATTTATAATTGTAGTACTAAATGCCAGTCATTATTTTTCCAAATAGACAATATTTTAAAAGAAAAGAAACTGGGAAATAAGAATACAGTCAGCCCTCCACATTCGTGGGTTTCACTTTTATGGATTTGATTATTCATGGATTATTTGCTGTCACCTCTGATGCCTCCCCATGCCATTTCTAATAGGGACTGCAAGCCTCGTGAGACTGAGAAACTGTGAATGAGGCTTGTAAGTCCCTCTTAAAAATGGTGTGGGGCAGTGGTGGAGATGGCAGTAAGCCCCACCAGCAACCCACTTCTGCCTTGTGAAGGAACTCTCATGCCTCAAAGAATCCATGGTGGGTTGAATGTGGGTGATTATACTTTTTGTGTGTGTTAAATGTGGTTTGGGAGGGCCTAGAGTTATTCACTATTTCTCCACTTTCACAGGGGTCCTGTGCCCCTAACCCTAGCAAATGTGGAGGGATGACTGTACAGTTTTTACAAATGTACACTTGAAAGTAGATATATGCAAAAATGTGGTTAATATTTTGTACCTATCTTGTTTTGTTGAATTCTTCATGTCTTTCCAAGACATGAAGAAAAATGTAGGTTGTAAATCCACAGGGTTCTATAATGTTAGGTGTTTGCACTGACAAATCAGTTTCTGCCAGTAGAAGAAGGAGAGGAATTCTCCCTTCTACCTCCACTCCCTCATTAGAAGTCTACTCTGCTAGGTTGTGAGGAAGAACCTTCAGGAGCTGATTTCGGGGTATGTAGAATTTGCCAGGGAGGCGAAAGGAAGTCCCTGCCATGATAGTGGATTGTTGGATTTCACCCCATACATAACAGACTGTGAAGAGGTCCCATTAACATTTAAGAAAGTTTACTTGTGAGTGGACGTTTATAGGGTTCCTAAATGTTGGACAGACTGGCACTGTGGCATGTACATTGGTCAAATGAGAATACTGTAGCTTTTTCAGACTACAGACGGCATGCACATTACTACCATGCATTATAAAAACCAAGAAAGACTTTTCAATGTAAAAGTTAATTGTAAAACTTGGAAAGAAATTCATTTACTTGGAACAACAACAAAAGTAAGCCATTGCCATTACTTGTTGTGATGCTGAAACACATAATTTGTCACATCAAGCAATTTGTCACATTATACAACTTTCTGTTACTTTCTGTGATAGAGAAAAGTCTTAGGACTGAGGGCAGAATAGCATGTGTCTTTGAAAAATTCATTAAAAAAGCCACTAAAATGCCTTTAAGTAGTGTTTCTCAAACGTTACTAGAAATGCTTAAACTGATAAAGTATCTGCACTTGTGCTATTTTACTTTTGAAGTGTTACTTTGTTATATCGTTCTTACCCAGATCTTTCTTTGTTACCACAAACAAAGAATCATAAAATCACAGGGTTGGAGGGGCCTCATAGACCAGCAAGTTTGACTTCCTGCTCAGTGCAGGAAATCCAGCTAGAGCATTCCCAGCAGATAACTGTCCAAACTCTCTTTGAAGGTGTCCAGAGAAGGAGACCCTACAACCTCTCTAGGAAATTGGTTCCATTGCGGATCCACTGTCAAGAAATTCCTTCTAATGTTCCATTGAAGTCAATTCTCCTGGAATTTAAAATAATCAGACCTGATCCTACCCTGTGGCATAGTAGTTAACAACGCTGTAGCCTTCTTTCTGTGACAGCTTTAAATATTTAAAGAATCCAATCATGTCATCCCTCAGCCTTCCCTTCACAAGGCTGAACATGTTGTTACCCTGATTTCTGGGGGTCCCGTGAGGGACACCTAAGTGCGCTCCAAATTATACAAGTTGGGGAAATTAGTCAAAGAGCACAAGCTAGCAATATGAGAGGCAGGGCAACGGAGCGAGATCTTTTACCCAATGTCTACAGGGTCAGGCCGAGTCAAGCAGCCAACTGAAGTGAAATAATAATTGTGGTCTTTATTAAAATACAATCAAACAGTGTATGCAACACACTCACTCAGATAACTAGAGAAATAAAGGTTGGAGTGGGATAGAGGGATTTTTAGAGGAGTTGTTGGTTTGGGTAATACTACACCTGTACTGAAGCCCGGTTAGTCTACAGCAGAAGTTCGTAGAGATGATGGTTCTCAGTATGTGGGACTGAGGGGAAGGCTTGCCAAGCAAAGCGGCAGCAAGGCGGGATGGAAGCCGGGAGCGATCCAAGGAAGGTCTCAAAGTCAGGGTCTCTTATAGGGGAAAATGTGGCCGTAGGCGAGTCTGTACTTGGGGAAAACAATGAGTTTTGGGCTAGAGACACAGCCTCTGAAAGGTCAGAATGTTACTTGTAACTGGTTACATCCAGGCTGTCTCTTTTTGAACAAACATCTATATCGCCAGGAGCCCTTTCAGGCATCAAAAGGAATCCAGACCTCAAAGTAATGCACACATGCACTGTTCCAACCATTCTGTGGATTTTTTAAAATCTAAACCTGCAAGTTTTTACCATACTACAAAAATATTGTGTCCACAGCTGTAAAAGTCAGTACATTGGGAAATATTGACCAGGAAACATGGTGAAATAATAGATTTTGTAAAATTAAGCACTCTACTAAAAGACAGTGACATTTTCCATTGTGCTGACATATTTCTAATGAGGTCACCACCACTTATATCACCCTGGAAGTGTTTGGCAGAACAGTATTGGCACATATGCATCTAGCAGCCCTCATCAAAACTAATGGTATGGTTGGCAATCTGGATGGGTCTGGCCTGAAAACAAAACACATAAAGGCACATAATGTGCTCCAACAACATGCCCAACACACTCTCAACCTCACACTTTACTTCTTCCTGCATTTTTGTTTCTCATTTCCACACTTTGTGAACACATGTCCCTTCAGCATTTTTTTTTCATTACAAAATGAAAAAAAGAAGGGAGAAAGGTGATACCTTGTGATACCTTTAGGACTAACATGAGCTTTAGTGGATTGGAATCCTTTTGGTATGCTGATGGCATCCATTCCATCAGTGTATCTAAGGAAAAGGATTCTAATCCACTAAAGATTGTGCTAAAATATATATATTAGCCATAAAGGACACATTCCCCTTTTCTTTTCTTTTTATACTGAAACAGAGTAATATGACTATATTTTTGAGGGGGAATTTCTTTGTTATTCTCATTCCTATAATCAATTTTTTCTTTGACAGAGGTTTTTTCTCTTCTACTGTTTAATCTTCTGTCTATTAATTTGTGTACATATACCACCTTCAAAGTCCTTTGCTTTGGGCATTTTCCTGTCTGTATTATAGTTCTGCTTTTGTGATATAAGCAACTGTAATTCCCTCAGTTTACTGTATAAAACTTCCATGCAGTTAACTGCTATACTCATGCACTTTCTTTTATCTATTTTAGAAATGTTCATGAATTTTGTAATTGTGTTCCTTCAAGTAGTTTTTAATTTATGGAGATCCTAAGATGAAGCTATCAGGAGGCTTTCTTGGCAGAATTTGTTCACAGGGAGTTTGCCATAGCCTTCCTCTGAGGCTGAGAGGGTGTGATTTGCTCAAGGTCATGTAAGTAGGCTTCCAAGGCTAAATGGGGATTCAAACACTGGTCTCCAGTGCCTTAGCCCAACACTCAAACAGAGTAATATGATTATATCTTGGATGACATGATGACTCTTGTCATGAATTTTGTTTCTTATATACTTTATCCCCAACTCCAGATTCCTTCCATGACAGAATATAACTTATCTAAATTTAAATAATAAACTGAAATAAAATAACATCTGTAAGAGGCAACGGCTCCATTATGGGTGGGTCAATGAATCATCCTATGGTTTTAGATAGAATTTAAAGGAACTGTCCAAAGTGGTGAGTCAGAGTGATACAGTGGTTTGGGCATTGGATTACAACTCTGGAGACCAAGATTTGAATCCTTGCTTGGTCATGGAAAGCCACTGGGTCATCTTGGGCAAATCACACTTTTCCAGCCTCAGAGGAAGACAAAGGCAAACCCTTTCTGAATGAATCTTTCCAAGAGAATCCTGAAATAGGTTCACCTTAGTGTCCCCATAAGTTGGAAAGGATTTCAAGGCATATAACAACAACCAAGGTGGTGAACTTGTTGTGTGAATAGGTACTTTGGGTTGCTCCTTTAAAGTGTGGTTTAAACCACAGAGCAGATTCACTTCTTCATCAATAAATGAAGCCATAAGCCCTCAATACCCCCCTTCACTGAGTTATCTTATATTTTGACATCTTAGAAGGCAGGGGTTGTACGTAGGGTCTTCATATGTCATCTGTTGGAAATGCTGTTCATCTTTTGAACAGAAGACAATCAAGTGGAAAGGAGATTCCGCTTGAACCTCAGGAAGAACTTTCTGATGGTCAGAGCTGTTCGGCAGTGGAATATGCTGCCTCGGAGTGTGGTGGAGTCTCCTTCTTTGGAGGTTTTTTAAGCAGAGGCTGGATGGCCATCTGTTGGGAATGCTTTGATGGGTGTTCCTGCATAGCAGGGGGTTGGACTCGATGGCCCATGTGGTCTCTTCCAACTCTATGATTCTATGATTCTATGATCTGTAACAGTGCTATTCAAAGTCATGGTCCCTGGCTCATTGGCTGTCCCTGACCCATGGGATGATGGTCCCTAGAGAATATCCAGGAAAGAAACAATTGTAGCTAATGGAGATAAATATGGCAGCAGTAGCTGGCATACTGGAGCTAGAGATGTTGGTCCTCTACATGAGACAGCTTAAGAACTGACCTATTGAAAGCACTGTTCAATGAAGTCCTAAAGATAAAGAAGGGATAAGAAGGTGAGAGTAGGAAGGGGTGTACAGTGGTAGGTGGGTTTTCTCCAGTAAATATGTCTATTCCCTTAACTGATGTACATCCCACATTTTTTGCTTCATAGAATTCAAAGCATAGCTTTCCTTTTATAATCATTTTCTCCCCTTGCATACCACAGAGTCCTCTGAGTATGCATAAAACACAGCCACCAACACTTGGTCTGTGGCCTTTTGAGGTAAAGGGGTATCCTCCCCCTCAGCTTGCCAATACCTCTATTTGTATACCAAAACAGAAGAGGAATTTCATAAGTCCAGAGATGGGGGGGGAGCCTGAAGACAACTGTGACATTCTTTTGGCAAAATCTGGACAAAAGAAATGGTGCTCTTTTGCTTTTTGTAATCTAGAAAGAAGGAAGGGAGAAAGTTTCTTGCGAAGTCTGTGAGCAGTGAATGGAATAAAGATGATCTCAGCCTCATCAAAGAATCTCTGCACAGATGATTCACTTCCAGGCAAGGCTATGCTTTCACCAGAAGAGCCTGAGCCATCCCCTCAGCAGTAATTAGCACCTTAAGCAAATAGTCCAAAAATGTCACAGCAGAATAAGGTTCTGACCAGGCAGAGGGAGGATCTATATGAACAAATTATGCACTTAACCAAATTAATTGAAAGGGGAGCCATGGTGAGGCATTAGGCTGGTAGAATGAAAACAGCTTCTTTATACTGGATGAGAAGCTTTTCCATGAAAAAGTCATTTCCTGATCCTCCCTATTCTTCCCAGTACTGCTTACTATGAGAGATGGTAAGGCTGTCAGTGGCCTTGTAATCCTGAAGCTGCTGGTGATTGGAGGGAACTATTGCACCCAGATCAGTGGAGGCTGGTGGCCCTGATGTCAGCAGGGTGGTGAATATGCTTGGGGTTCTAGTCTCCCCATTAAAACAGCTATCCAAGCTGTTGAGCCCTATTCCCCAAATTTGCAAATCTGCAAGCTACACATTACACAAAAATTTGCACTTATATATAATTTCTCGTTTGACCCACAAAACCATAGTGTCAAGTGACTCAAGACAGTTGACTACATGATGTCATTCTATGATCCAATGTAGTTTCCCATTAATGGCATCCTCACCTTTGGGGCTTTTCCTTTTGCACAGTTGCTGCTTAATTTCCTTAAAGAAGCAGTAAATATGAGAGTAAGCAGAGACTGAGAGAGAGAGAGAATAGCAGCCTTTGAAAAGGTATTTTGGTCACCGTGGCCACTTATTATTATTATCAATGAGGTAAGTGTTTGTCAGCTACATGGAAAATCTATTCATTTCACTTTGACTTTATTAATACGATGACCTTTATCTGTTTCATGGATCTGCATCTTTTCTGAGCAATTGGCTGAATATCTCTACCAACACATACATCGCAGGTCTAAAAAGAGCAAAAGCTAGAAGCCTCCAGTAAAACCCACATGAGAAGAAGGAGATCCTTAAAAGATGGACTTTTATTACTATATGATCACTTTGGAGTCATCAGTGCCATTATGAATAAGTGTCTTTGTAAACTTATCTTTCATCTTCAGCCAAAGTGCCTTGGCCTTTCTGCAATGTTGGCCATTTCCACACTACACTGTTATAGTGCTATTATTCCACTTTCACCACCCTATGGAATCCTGGGGTGTGCAGTTTAGGGAGGGGCCTTTAGAATTCTCAGCCAGATTGCTCTTTGGCTTCCACAGTATGTTGAAAGTGGAATAATTGCACTATAATAGTGTAGTGCAGAAATTGCCCTTGTTTTTGTTGTGTGCCTTCAAGTAATATCTGCCTTATGGTGACCCTAAGACAACTTATCACAGGGTTTTCTGGGGCTAAGACTATGGCCATTTCCACACTAGACTGTTAGAGGGCTATGATTCCAATTTCAACCTTCTATGGAATCCTGGGGTTTGCAGTTCAGGGAGGGGCTGACCAGCCCCTCCTTGAACTGCAAACCCCAGGATTCCATAGGAGGTTAAAAGTGGAATCAAAACCCTCTAACAGTCTAGTGCGGAAATGGCCTGTGTCATTTGTCCAAGGTGACCCAGTGGGTTTCCATGGCCAAGTGGGGAATTGAACCCTGGTCTCCACAGCTGTAGTTCAATGTTCAAACCACTGCACCATGTTGGCTCTCTTCTGTAACATGAAGAGAGTTTAAATGAAACAGAATCTAATTAACCTGTGACTGACAGGACAATTTTTGTAGGAGATAAATCTGGCAATTTAGAGTTGGCATATTCTACAGAGTATCTACACAGGGTCATTTAAGGGTTGTTATCACTTCTTCTCAATCCTTTTGAGCTGTAAATATTCATTACTGATAGTATACTTTCCATCAACATCTTTTTCTATTATTTTCTTAATGGATGGATAGCACCATTTTAATAGAATGTCTCATGGAAATTTAATTAAGGTTATTTCCAGTGTGAACACTTACATTTTAAAAGAGGAAGAAAAGAAGAGGAAAAATATGTAGAGCTGGAGATACAAGCACAGTTCATAGTCTGTGTAAACAGATAAAAATATTTAAGAAGAGCTTGATGGGACAAATCGCCATGGGTAGAGGGACTAAGCTAACTAGGAGGAATTCTGGAAAGTACAGCTCTTACGCATAATGGAGAAGGGAAATATAGGAGCATGGAAGAGTAGGTGATTTTCATCATACTCTTTAATACAATGCTGCGCTAAGAAACACATGTAATAGCTACAGCAGAGTGATTCAGTCATTTTCTTCTAGTAAACACAATCTGGATGAAATTGTAGTAAAGTAGCAAATGTTCTTTATAACTGAAATCCTATTTGATGAACTAATGGAAAAATTGTAGAATGGGAGAAAGTGCTCGAGTGACTGCTGTGTCTTCTAATAATAAGCCTCTCTAGAATCATGTAATAACACATTTAACCACAGGTCTCTTGTTAGCAGCAGTATTCTCACTGGTCCACTTCATGCTTCTTACTTCCCTTACCCTGGTTTGTTTTCTGCAAGTATTAAGCTGTCTTAAATTGGCTGCTTTCAGGCATAATGACAGATCATAGATTACAAAAACAAACCATTTTTTTACTATCTATGAATGTACATGAGCATAAAAGCTGGGTTTTCTGAATGGTTACACAGTTGGTGCTGCTGGTACCCTCTTAGAAACCCAGAGCTGGACCTATGGCCTTAGCAGGGTGGACACTTCCCTCCAGAATGGAGGGATGAGGCACCTTCTCTCCATTCTGCTTGACCCCAAGCCATCAGAGGAGAAACCCCTTTGGAATGGTGTTGCATTGTGACAGCATTGTTCCCAGGATACTTGGACAGGTTGATGGGAATGACAGCTGTCAGAATGAGCACAATGCTGGGATAGGCAGGATTTTGATCTGACTCACACAGCAAGACTCTTGCTATAGTCATCTTCTAATCATAATCAGACTCCTACTTGCTGCTTCTGAGTATGCTGGATCATAAAGGCATTCTTAGCAATATGCCAAGTCCAAGGTCTCTTTCTCACAATTATAACACCTTAATAGCACTTTAACTGCCCTTGGTGTATCCCCTGGAATCTTGGAACTGGTAACTTGAGGAGGCACCAGTGCTCTGTGGCAGAGAATTCTGGATTCCTCACGCAACTACAAATCACAGGACTGCAGTAGATGGGGCAATGGAAATTAGAGGGGATAAAAGTGCTAAAATGTCTAGTGTAAAAGGGCCCCTGCAAGGTGGTTGCTGTTTCATCGCAGTGGAAATGTACTCCTTGGAAATGCATTAAGGTCCCTTCTGAAGATTCTCCTGAGTGTGACCCAAATATCACAAGAAACATGGAATGTCACTGGGTGCTCATGTTCAGTAAAATTATCTGAAGCTTACCAAAGGTAAAAAAAGTATGGCATTCCCTGTCTCCAGTTCACATAGTTTGCATGGAGTGTAGCTAGATCCCTTTCACATGTACTGTTGTCAAACCAGGTACCACTCATCCTGTTATCTGTGCATTTAATTTTTTTGACTAAGTGTAGTATCTTATAATTCTCCCTGTTGAAATTCATTCTGTTAGTTTTGGCCCAGCTCTCTAATCTATTAAGGTAATTTGGAATTCTCATCCAGTTCTCTGGGGAATTAGCCGCCCCTCCTAATCAGGTGTAATCTGTTAATTTAATAAGCATGCCCTCTATTCCCTCATCCAAGTCATTGATAAAGATGTTGAACAGCACTGGGCTCAGGACAGAACTCTGTGACACTCGATTAGTTACTTCTGTCCAGGATGAAGAGGAGCCATTGATGAGCACCCTTTGGGTTCAGCCAGTCAGCCAATTACAAATTCACTTGACAGTAGCATTGCCTAGCCCACATTTTACTAGCTTGCTTGCTAGTAACCTTGTCAAAGGCCTTGCTAAAATCAAGATATGCTACATCCATAGCATTACTTTAATCTACGAAGCTTGTAACTCTATCTAATGAGTTGATTCTCTTTCTGTCAGTTTTCTCCACAGTACAGCTTTCACAACCTTATATGGAAAGTGGAAATGTCAATTTCAGGAGAAAAAAACTGGTATAGGAAGAATGTTGTGTGGTTATTACAAACAGACGAACCAAGGGCACAACTGTAGCCTCCACTCCCATTCCAAGGCTTTGGGCCAGTCTGAGTAACTCTAAAACAAATTGTGAAAAGCAATTCAAAGAAAGCAGCACTGAGGATATCAGTTGAGGGCTGGGGCAATCAGTTGGTGAGAAAAATTAGGAAAGCAGTGCCTGTGCAACCTTGCCTTTTAGGAGTTTTCAGCAGCTTTGGGGCTGCATTGCTACTGTGGAAAAATCTGTACACTGGAACACCTTAAATTAGTTTCCAACAAGATGGAATCCAGAGTACAGCCTAATAAGATCTTAACTGCTGTGAATGCATTTGTGAAAGAAGTACTGGCACCAATTTTGGGTAGCTGAGAGCACAGTATTTATAAAACACTGTAATTCTCTGTACTAGTATACAGATGAGAAAATAAATACTGATCAGCAGGTATTTCTAATAAGTTATTGATGTTTTAGAAAGCATAAGCATTATACTTAAAAAAAACAGTACATGTCATAGTGTCTTTAAGGAATTATCTTTAGAACAAAGTGAGATCTGTTTGTAAATGCAATCTAGATAAGGTGGCTGGTGGCTCCAAGGTCAGTGGGACAGCGAATCCACTCCAGGTTTTAGTTTGAACTTTAAAGGAGCAGTCTAAATTGCCCAACCTATTTGGGGAAATAGGGACCAGAACTTTGGGTAGCTCTTTAGTTTGAACTAGAACACACACCAGATCCACTGTCCCACTGGCACTGGTACCACTAGACAATTCTCCTAAGTGTAGAACTGTTAAAGTATGGCAGACTGTGTGAGATATTTCTTAGTCTGAAATTCCTGGAGTAAGCTTAAAATGGCAAGTAGACTGTCATGTATACAGATTCAGAGATCAAAATTTGGAATGTAATGTACGAGAGAATAACAAGAAGCACTGCTGGCATTAGCGATCTTTCTCAGAAAGACCAATCATGCAGCACAGCATTGTAGCTGTACACAAATGGCTAACCAGGAAATGTCAAGAAGTGGAGCAAATTGGTAATAACATCCATTTTTGGTCCACATAATTTGTCAGCTGGAGAATTTGATGAAGATGAATCTCTGCTGAACCACAGTGATAGATCCATCATTCCTGAATCTATCATATATTCAGAGTGTGGAAAAGTTGCTTTTAGCTATTCCTTAACCAGATTCCCTTAGCCACTGGCCTTATTCAAGGATTAGGGGAACTGATGAACCTGTACTGATTGGAGCCAAAATATGAATTTTGTGAAATAAATATTGATAGTCATTGGAATCCTGAGATATATAGAAAAACATAGGCCCTTTTCGCATGGCATTTTCCATGCGAAAGGGTGCCTGAAGCATTGTGCAATTGTGAGGAGCGATCTGCATGACACTCTCACAATTGCGCGACACTCCAGGGGCCGGCAGGTGCTGATTGCGCACCTTTTCATTTTCGGCTAGAAGCCAAAAATGGTGCGCGATCGCGCACTGCTCCTGGGCCCTGTGTGCACTTACCTGGCGTGCGGATCAGAGCCGTGCTGGTTGTGCTTCCTGTCCCAGGCTGCACTGCGGAATCGTGAGGAGCCGAAGGACCCCGGACAAGACAGCCTCTCACCAGAGGTTGCTCGCGTGATCCCCGCACCTCAGCGCCAGAAGAAGGTAAGGCGCAGAAAGGGCCATAGATTTTGAAAAACTCAAGTAGGGCAACATCCAGATCTCTGATTTAGGCCCTTTCAGTAGGACATCATCATCCTGCATTGGGGACAGGAGAAGGATGGGACCTGGACGGTGCTTATGAATGATGTATTCTGTGTCTTGTCATTCTCCCGTTCCCAGGTGGCGTGATTGTGTTGCAAATCATTCATGGATTTTACCTGTCAATGAGCACGATCACGCAGCCCTAACACTGCCCTCCCACAGTTACTTGAGCTGCAGAGGGTCAGGAAGTGCGATGGCCATGCTTCCTCTCCCAGGGCAGCCTGGGACAGTACCCGGCTGCAGAAGGAAGGAAGAGGCATAGCCATTGAGCTTTCGCCATTCCTGCAGGCAGCCAGTGTGGAATGGAGCGCTCCTGTTGTGGGACGCCTCTAGGATCTGGTAACATGCAGAAAGGGCAACACATTCCTGTCCTTGCCTAGTGAATAACAGTAGTAGATGTTACCAGCTATTTTTTTTTCTTTATTGTGTATAAGCGATGGGAGGATTTTGGGCAATGCTGCAGAAATGCAGATATCCTGGAGATGCAGAAAGGGCTTCAGACCAATGAAGACTGTGCATGTTTAGTAGTCTCCAGGACCACTGAGTGTCAGCTGGAAAAGAAATCCAGGAATGACTTGCTTGAGTCCTGTAATTTTTTCCTATTATGTGAGAGCAAGAGCTTGAGAACATGTTTGGATTTCCAGCATTCACTAAACAGCATGGCTGGCAGCTGAGATCCAGAGGACCCCTTGCATGAATGATATTTCCACTCCTCCCACATAACCTTCCTAGTTTCTGCTGTATCTTCCTCCTCCTGAACTAGCTGTTATACCATAATTTACAGGGGGTCCCCTGACCTTTAGTAATAATCCAGTAATGCGGTGCAGGGGATGCAAAATCTGCAATGAGAGGAAGAAAATTCCATTGCACTTAAACCAAACCTGCCTACACTGTTGAAGGTCAGGGGTGGCAAATTGTGGCCCAGGGACCTAGGCAGTTCCCCGGGGCCTTTCTTGGCCCCCAAGGCTCCCCAGGGTCAGAAATATGTTTTCCTCCTGAACTCCCGCAGTGCACTCTAGTTGATGTGGAAAGTATTTCCATTATGTTTGTATTCCGCCCAAATCCCCCAAGGACCAAAAATAAACTTTTGCAATTTTTTTAAAAATTGTCCCAAATTGTCCACTGGGGGATGTGGGGTGCATCTCTCCCCACATTTTTCAGGCCTCATAGGCTAATTTAGGCCCAGGAGAGGCTCTTTTTTTAAATCAAAAAAATGGCAAAAGTGCCCCCATACCCCACAGAGACATTTGGGGCAATATTTTTGTTTGTTTCCAGCACCAGGTGCAGCCCTCCAAGATCTCCATGGGAGTTAATGCTGCTCCATAGCCTTCCACATTTGCCCACCCCTACAGAAGATGTTGCTGGTAGTCTTTAATTTTGAAGCTGTGCACAGTGTACCAGTTCCTCAGTCTATGGAAAGAAACCAAGAAATTGGCAGAATACAGAATTACTGGAGAGATACCGGATAACTTGGACAAACACATTTTGTGTTGGTATCATGATGAGTCTTGGAAAGTTACTTTTGTGGACTGTATATTTCAGCATTCCCAGCATGGTCCCCTGCTGATGCTGGCTATGCGATTTCAGGAGATGCACCCCCCCCCCCAAAAAAACAACTTTCCAGGCTTTGTCTCTGGGTAGGCATGGTTAGATTTGCATTCGGATAGAGCAGTACTACACATTTAACCTTTCATGCTAGGATAATACCTTAACACATAAAAGAACTGTAGGCCTCCTCTTCTGGACACTCAGTCTGAATTATACTGGCAGTATGCTGCTCACACTACATAAATAAGCACTTTTGTGCGTGAAATATGCATATTTTCGTATGTCCAAGGGACACGCAATATATAATCTTGTACTGCCAAACTAAGAATGAAAAATAGGACTGTCTTCTTTTATAGGTGCTACACAAGCTAATTTGTTTGCATAAACTAGAGTTATTCCCAATCAATATGCCCAGCCAAATGATTCTGCCAGTTATGAATTACTTTATAGAAAAATGACTAAATATTGCAGTAATCAAACCAACAGTACAATATTTTCTGATCAGTCCATAAACTTTAATGGAATTAGAAGTAAATTGTTTGGATCAATTCAGCTAATCAGTCTAAGAAAATAAAATACTGTCTTTGGCCAAATTAAGTGGAAAACACATACTAAGTGTTACTATATCAAAAACTACGGAGTTGTGTGTTTGCTTCTATGTGCAGGAAATCCTGACTTGACATAAAATACGAAGTTATACAGCATCTAATATATGTAATTGCCTTGTTGTAAATATAGCCAGGCATAAGCATTTTTCAATGATTGATGGGACAGAGCTAAGCACATTTTTTATCTCAATTAACAGTAGGGAGATTTTAAAGTGGTTAATATTGTCTATATACCACATATCATTAGTGTGCAACAGAATTAGAAACATAAGTTGGAAGGTTAATTTTAAAAAGGTAGTTAGAGTGGAAAAGTGTTTGACTCATTATCAAGTCTACTTATTACTTTGCATTAATTTTAATTCCTAAAAAAGAAAATAATCTAAGAAAATGGCCTCAAATCTGAAAATATCAGCACAAAATGCCTCCAAAGGTCTTTTCAGCCAAAAGGGTAATAAGGAAAAAGAAATGATTATATATAAAGGATAAATGATGTATAGTATTTATTATATACTAGAAGTAACAATGTTACCAAATGTTAATTATTTTGCAAAAGGAACATGCCTGTCCTCCTGTCTACAACCAAGAGTAACATGTTATAGGCAACAGTCTTCTAATGTTTGTCTGCCAAGGTCAGTTCACAACCATTTGGAACCCGTAATACCATATTTCGTCATCTTCCCCTGCCAACAGACAGACAAAGAGGACAATCATGAACAGTCTTGTACCTCTAAACTCACTGTTGGTATAGCTTAGTATGGCCCACCCAAAAGAAGTATCATTCCCAGATCCAGAGATCAGCTCTGTACAATGACTATGTCAGCATGGATCATACCCCTCTAACCATGGCAGGTTTGTTGTGCAATGAAACACAGTTGAGACCCGAATGGGAGATTTGGGAGGAACTAGTTTCTCCTACCTTACCCATCTGGGTATTTTGTACAATAACAACATTAAGTGAGGCTTCTCTGCTACTTGTATGAATCACATTTCTCCTTTTAAGTCTCTGGTCCAAGTGAATTCCAGTTTGGAATACCTATATGTAGTTTTAGGCAATTGCAATAGACTGGACATTCTGCTTTTATACTATCCACCCCATCCTATTCCGTATCTCATTGGAAAAGATTATAGTACTTGGTAAAGGGAAGGCTGACCTGGCACACTTTACAGAAATGTGTCTGGAAGATAAAAGTGGCCTGACATGGACTCAGTCTCTCCCACCAGGATACTGTGCTAGTGAGAAAGATAGTGGGGGAAGGGTGGGTGGGATGATGGCAGAATAGCTGTGGTCTTCAAAGATCATCTTAACCTGACCAGACTATCAAATAGGGAACTATCACACTGAATATGTGTAATGGGCTTGATGAAGTAAAACAAACTGAAACTAAATCCAGATAAGATGTAGGTGCTTACTATTAAGGGTTCCAAGCTAGGGTTGGAGGTGTGTCAACAAGTTTGGTGGTGTTACGCTCCTCCTGAAAGACTGTGTTCACATCTTAGAGATGTTTCTGGATCTGTTGCTCCAAATGACAACCCAGATAGACACAACGGTCACAAATGCTTACTCCCAGCTTTGGCTGCTATGCCAGCTGCACCCCTTCCTTGAGCTGGAAGACCTAAAGATGATAGTACAGGTGCTGGTCACCTTAAGGCTGGACTTCTGAAATTCACACTACATTAGGCTACTGCTGTACCAAGTTCAGAAATTTCTGTACAAAAACATGGCATCTAGGAGTGATCATATTACACCTGTATTAAATTAAATTCACTCCATGGCTGCCAATTAGTTTCTAGGCAAGGTACAAACTGTTGATTGTTACCTTTGAAGCCCTATATGGATTGGATCCAGGTTGCCTACAGGATTGTCTTGTCTTATATAATCTACTCCATACATGTATAATCTCCCCCATACACTCAGATCTTCTGGGGGACATTTGCTTCAGTTAGCCAGGACTAGGCAGGCTACTGTTATCAGAGGACTTTTTCTTTTGTTGTTGTTCTGTGCCTTCAAACTGTTTCTGCCTTATGGTGACTCTAAGCTGAGCCTATCACAGGGTTTTCTAGGGCTAAGAGCATGTGATGCACTCAAGATCATCCAGTGGGTTCTCATGGCTGAATGGAGAATTGAACCCTGGTCTCTAGGGTCAGTGCCTTTACACTTCTGAATCATGTTCAAATGGTTTGCCCTTAGAACTTAGATTCTGATAGAGGTCAGTGGAGGATTTTCTTGATAGTATTGCTAGTGTCCCTATGGAAGTCTCAGTTACCTTATGGATTACAGAGGCAACATATTGACATGATCTCTCCCCAGCGTGCTCTTCCACTGAGCAGAGCCAATGTGGAAAAGGCTGAGTTGGGGATGTAATGAATGAAGAGGATGGGTGGAACTGAGCTGGAGAGAAACCAAATCTGACCGAATACAACTCATTACTGGACCTGCTTTGTGGCAATGATTGAGGAACAGAAACAAATGCTCTCCTTCACCATTGCATCACTTTCATGATGCCACTTTGCAGAACTTTCCTGAGTGGTATGAGGTTTCTGTCCATGAAGAACACATGGTAGCATATTGCAATGCTTGTGTACAAGACTTTGAAAGCAAAATATCCATCATGATCTGGATTGCCCCAATTATGTAATGCCATTAGTAGCAGTGTCTGGAGCACCACCATCTAATCCAAATTTTTCTCTCTTTTGGGGGATGATTTTTAGTTATCAGAACCTAACTAGAGCCCCCGGCCCAGATGGCTTTACACCTTCTTTCTATAAAATCTTCACAGAGCAATTGATTACATCGCTACAAAAAATAATTAATGAGATAACACATAAGAACCTACCCCACTCCTGGTGTCAAGCAAATATTACTTTAATTCCCAAAGAAGGTAAAGATATACTTGAACTGAAGAATTTTAGATGGATCTCACTACTAAATGTAGATTATAAAATATTCACAATTATCTTAGCAGAAAGGCTAAAAAAAGTGCTACAATCCTGGATCCATGAAGACCAGAATGGCTTTCTACCCAAAAGACACATGAAGAACAATATTCGCCTGTCATTGAACATTACATTTTCATATACATAATGAGAAGAAACTTATAATGGCCTTTCTAGATGTAGAGAAAGCCTTTGATAACGTAAACTGGTCATGTATGTTTAAAGTTTTCAGGAAGGTAGAATTGGATGAAACTTTCATAAGATGGATCCAAGCCATTTATTCAAGACAAGAGGCACAAATACTTGTTAATGGAGAGAAAACAAAGGCTATAATTGTAAATAAAGGAACTAGACAAGGTTGTCCTCTCTCCCCGTTACTGTTTTTAATAGTAATAGAAACTTTATTAATAAAAATCTGAGAAGATCAACATATTAATGGAGTCAAGATAAAGACAGAAACCTATAAAACTCTGGCCTTTGCTGATGACATTGTCATTATATCAGAAAACCCAAGACCTAGTGCCAATAGATTACTCAAAATATTGGAAGAGTTTGGAGATGCTTCAGGTTTTAAAGTTAACAAATAGAAAACATAACTGTTAACAAAAAACCTTACAGGGCAGCAGGAGAGAGAGATTGGAACAATTACTAACTTCACTTTAAAAAAGTGAAAGATAAAAAAAGATAAGTATCAAGGCATTCACATCACAAAGAATAACACAGACCTTTTCGAAAACAACTATAAAATAGTATGGAAAGAAATATCAAAGGAACTACAAAGATGGGACAAACCTGATCTTTCATTATTGGGTAGAATAGTGGCCATAAAGATGAATATTCTGCCTAAAATGAATTTTTTATTTCAGAATTTACCGACCATCACAAATGACAAACCATTTCAAGAATGGGATAAAGAACTGAGAAAATTTATTTGGAAAGGGAATTTTTATTCCCTTTGGAAAGAGAAGTTTTATTCAAGAATAAAACTTCAATCACTAAAAGATGCCAAAGAGAGAGGAGGGATTTAAAGATTTAAAGTTATATTAACATGCAAATTGCCTAAACTGGCTTATAGAATGGATCCTTTTAAAAAAAGAAAAGATTACTACCAGCTGAAGAATCAAATCTTCCGTTTGGTTAGCATGCCTATATCATATATGACAAAGCTAAGATCAATAAAGACTTCTCAAACCATTTTTTAAGAAAATCTCTATTACGAGTTTGGATAAAATACAAACCACTACTCTATCCAAAAATTCCATTATGGACATCAGTCCATGAAGCTTTTTATCAACGAGAAATCCTGAGTTGAAACCCTCATGATCTTTTAAAGATAAAAGATGAGTCAGTCGAACTTAAATCTAAAGAAGAACTGTCTGAACAAGGATATAATACATACTGGCTTCTCCATAGACAACTATTAGAAAAATTCAAGATAGATAAAAAAACTCTATGGCATTGAATATAAAACCATGGAATTTGATAAAATCCTACCCGAGAGTGTTAATAATAAAACAAGGAAAATTTACAAACTGTTGTTAAGACTCAACCAAGAAAAAGACTTAGTAAAGGACAATATGATCAGATAGGTGAAAGACTTGGGGTCTCCAATAGATCTAGACCAATAGAAAACTTCTGGAACAATACCTTAAATATTGTGAAGCCAGATAAGTTAAAAGAAAACTGTTATATAGATGGCACTTATCTCTGCTGCAGATTGCAAAAATGACAAACAACAACAATCCTATTTGTTGGAAATGTAATGAAACAGTAACCTTATATCCCTCATGGTAGAGATGCTCCTTGATAAAAAGATTCTGGAAACACATTCATAACAACATAACAGAAGTTCTAAAAGTTCAATGTGCACTATGCCCAAAGATCTATTTGTTGAATATGATAGATAGCTCCCCTCAATTAAAACTATTAAAGAAAGCAAAAACCGAGCACTATTACACATGATAACTACAGGTAGAATTACGCTGGCACAGAGATGGAAGAATCCAGTGGTACCATCAATTGAGGACTGGTTGATGAAACTCTATGAAATCGTAGAATTGGACAGATTGACAGAAATACTATCCCACAACTCAATTAACCAAAGTCGTGATACTTGGAATTTGATTTCATCCCAGTGGAAGGCCACTTGGGGTAAATTGGCAATATCTGTCTAAACTTTTAATGTGCTTGAATTTTGGCTGACTTTACATGAGATTGGTAAAATAATCCAGAAGAATAGATCCAAACTGTGATTGAAGTTTTATTCTCGACGTCCACAATTCTTTTAAATAGAATGAACATATATGTTGTTTTGGACAGTAGGATTCTAGTTACATAATGATAGGTATGTATGGTATGTGTGTCTATATATATCAATACATTTTGAATGACATTGGAGAGTTTGTAACAAATATCTTATCTCCCTTATTCTTAGATATGGAAGTTAAAGTGGATAAAGAATTTTAAAACATAATTAACGAGTATGTTAATCCTATAATATATATGATTACAAATATGTTATAATTCTATTGACAGGTTAATGAAGAAATTAAAAATTTTGTAACTTTGTAAATAGATACTATTTAAGGATACCAGTTGTTTTGATATGAGCTTTCAATTTATTATCTAAAAATTGGAGAACATTTTGAAATTTTGAGTGATTCGTCATTGATTTTGAGGAACACTATTTGAACCATCCTGTTTGTATTTTATTTATGTATGTTCAATAAATATACAATAAAAAATTAGAACCTAACTATGTGGACAAGTATTCATTATGAATCATCTTACCTTACTAAATCTAGCAGGGAGGTCTGGGTTCAATTGTAAAGCTTAATTGAGAAAGGAAGTCTTTCAGCTTTTAAAAAAAGACATTACCATTTGTCTCCTAGAGAAATTTAGCCGGGGACCAGATAATGGCCATTTCCGTACTACACTGTTATAGTGCTATAATTCCACTTTCAACATCCTGTGGAATTCTGGGGTTTGTAGTTTGCTGAGGCCAAAGAGTTCTCTGGCTGAGAATTCTAAATGCTCCTCCCTAAACTACAAACCCCAGGATTCCATAGGATGTTGAAAGTGGAATAACAGTACTATAACAGTGTGGTGTGGAAATGCCCATGTCAGTAAGTATAGGACAGTAATTACCATTTCTTCCTGAGCAAGATAGTTTGAAATCCAAAAATGAAAAAGTGTGTGTGCAATCCCTGCCAGGCCCTGGAGTGTCGCGCAAATGTGAGTGCACCGTGTGGACCACTCCTCACATGTGCGCGACGCTTGAGGGGCCCTTTTGCATCAAAAATGTCGTGCGACAAGTGCCTTTGTCTCACTGAAACAATTGCATAACACTCAGGTAAATCCTATTGATCCAATCTGGCTACTCTATTGGGGACCAGCAAGTGGGTTCAGGATTAAGAATCTGAGCAAGGAGTTATATAATCCTTCACAATGAGGTTCTTTTTCCACTTACACGCTTTAGTGCTGTTTTTCAATTCCTTAGGGGTATTTTTTCCTTTTGGGGAAGAAAAAAAAATGATTGGAAAAGTAGACCTGCAGGGAAAGTCTGATTTGCTGTTCCAGCCAAATTTGTGGCTCCCCTGCAGCTGTGTGCAGTGAAAAACAAACAAATAAATAAATGGAAATACAATAAACATCTGCCAGGACACTTGTTCACACTTCTCCAACAGCTCATTTACTTCAATTTTTTTGTTAAACTGAAATCTTTATTTCAGTAGCACTCTGTCATTATACATTCTGGGAATGCCCTTTTCACACAGCTTTTTCCATGTGAAAGGGGGCCTGGAGTGTTACACGATTGGGAGGAGCGATCTGCACGAGGCACTCACAATCGTGCGACGCTCCAGGGGCCGGCAGAGGCCAATCACGCACCTTTTCATTTTCGGCTAGAAGCTGAAAATGGTGCACAATCACGCATTGCTCCCGGGCCCCATGTGCACTTACCTGGCGTGCAGAGCCTCTGGAGCCAGGTTAGTCACACTTCCTGCCCCAGTGCAGCCTGGGAAGATCCCAGGCTGCACTGCAGAAGGAAGAGGCAGGGCTCTCGCACGAGCAGACAGCTTGTGCAGAGCTGAAGCAGCAGAGAAGGAAGAGGATCTCGGCAGAGGCTGCTTGCGTGATCCCGGCACCCCAGCACCAGAACAAGGTAAGACGAGGAAAGGGCCATAATCCAGCAGAATACTGATCTTTAGTTCTGTTCATTTCTGTAATAAATGCAGAGAAGAGCTTAAGGTTTCATGGGAGCTGAGATATGGGAGAGAGTGATTGGACAAGGACTTTCATTCCCTTTTGGGGAAATATGTTGATCCCCCTCCCCACTACAAAAGCTCAGTACTGCTTAAGATTCACATTGCCTTCCTTTTCTTTACTTAGGTACAGATCCAGTTCTACAGTGTATCATTGCAAAGACTCAGTCTGGGTGAATACAACTTTAGAAATGGAAGGAGTACGATTTCTCCAGGAACTTCTGCTTGACACTTTTATCTTTTAAGCAACAAGTTTAAATATGTTTTATTTTCCTGGGTCTGCAGCATTTCCTTCTTTTTTGCCCTTTTCTTTCTGCTCATTTTAGTCTAAATTTTATAGCTTGGTCTTTGGAGTATTTCTCTAATTGTTAATTTGTTTTTATTATTCGATAGTCCTAAACTTCTAGAGGGTACCAGGTTGGGGAAAGTTGCATTAAGATCACTCTATTAATGCTGGATGCCAGAACTTGAAGGAGTACCTCTCCCTACCTAGACTACTGGACTCCCCAGCTTTGGAGGTCTTTAAACAGAGGTTGGATAGGCATCTTTCAGGGGTGCTTTAGTTGCATATTGCTGCATGGTAAGGGATTGGATTAAGTGGTTCTTGTACTCTCTTTCAGCTCTATGAATCCATGGGCCTTTCTGCACTACACTGTTATAGTGCCATTGTTCCACTTTCCACATCAAATGGAATCTGGGGGTTTGCAGTTTAGGGAAGGGCATTCAGCATTCTTTGGCCTCAGTAAACTACAAATCCCAGAATTCCACAGGATGTTGAAAGTGGAATAATAGCACTATAACAGTGTAGTGCGAAAAGGCCCTATGATTCTACACATCTACCCAAGGGCATCTGCTGGAGGGACCTTCCTCTGTGTCCCATTTGTTAGGCCAACATCCTGTTGAAGGATGTGGGAGAAGGCTTCCCTGTTGTGGCACTCCACTGATGGAATACCTTCCTCTTGGGAACCTGATTGGCACCTACAATACTGTCATTCCAGTGCCAAGGGAAAATTGTAGTTGTTAACAAAGCCCTTTGAGCCTAACTGGGTTTTATACCAGCCAACACATTTGTATGGTTTTGATTTGTCATTTTAACTGGTTCTGACCTGTCTTTGTTTAATATGTGTTTAGTTTTTAAAAATAATTTTATTGTTTATTTGGTTTTAAACTGATCAGGTTGACTGTATTGTATGCTGCCCTGAAGTCAGATAGAGGGCTGGATATAATTATTTTAATAAATAAATGCATAATAAATTATATAGATAGACTAAATATTTTCTGCACAGAAGAGGCAATTAAAATCAGAGCAAAGCTACAAGCTGAATATTCATGAGAATATGCAGCAGTTGTACAGAAATATTTGCTTTGCTGAAAATGATAAAACCTCAGTGTTGCAATGATTAGTCTGCAAGGCTGGTTGTGGAGGAGGAGGTTTCTGTGAAATGTGAGCCAGGTTTTGCCATGGCAGTTAATTCTTTGCTTCCTCTGTCTGTAAATTGATTATTGGGGATGGATTTAATTAACAATGCACACACACACACACACACACACAGAGCTTTTGGCAGCATCTTCCTTCTCAGCTTGGAGAAAAGCATAGAGATAAACAGATTAGTGTCTTCACCAACTGAGCGGGCAGAAAGAGCAAACCTCATCAGATAAGCACGCTCATTTGGTTAGCAGTCAGGTAACCTTAAGCCCAGTGTTAACCATATTTACTCCCCTAATGACTATGCTAAGAAAGCAAAGGTGAGGATCCTTTCTTCATTCAAGCATAAACCATTGGTGGCCCACTAGATATTTTTGCAATATAGCTCCCATGTTCTTCAGCCTTGGCTAGACTGGCTAAGGCCAAGAGGGGATACAGTCTAACATTATTTGGAAAACTACAAGGTTTCCTACTCCTTGTCTACAGAGATTCCCCCCATTCACTGTCTTGCAATATGGAATGGATTCCTAATAAATAGAGATGTCTAAATTTCCTGTGCACATCTACTTAGGTGTAAGATGTGTTTAATTTAGTAGGGCATGCATCTGAGCAAACAGTTCAAACAGCTATATCATGCAGTCAAGACTAATAAACATAGAGCCAGTCCTTCCAAAAGGAGATGTATCATTTTCTTATAATTTGAAACCACTTTCTAAAAAGCTATGCTTTGCAGGAAGGAGGTAACTACCCCAGTGACCTATCTATGTCAGGTTTTCTGTAGTAAAAATAGCAGAGTCCATAGCACCTTAAATGCTCATAATTTTATTATGGCATTTACACAGGTGCTTAGATCTGTTGCATTTCCCCATTATTTGTTCTTCCGGCCAGGTGGTTATTCTTATCTAGGCTCTGTTTGCAAGGCAGCTCTGTAAAAACAGATCTCAACTCTTGCAACATTACCCAACAAATTGGGAGAGTGTCACCCTGCAATTTAAATCTTTATGATGCTGTGAGACTTCACTCACTGAAAGACAGGCAGATGTGCTTTCTGCCAAACATTATGATAGCACACCATGCTTCATATTTCAGTTTCCAGCAGGGCTAAGAGATTTACTTAAAAAAAAAAAAACTTGGACTCAATGGCAATTCATAGTTCAAACAGGCACTGAGTTGCATATCTGGAAACTGTAAAGTTTGGTTTACAGCTTAATATAGTAATCCAACACTTGATGGCTTGCAAATATCTGAAAAACTGTATCTTTCCCATCCTGTAAAGAATGTGCTCAGTGACAATAAAAACGCAACAAGTTTGGCTTTTCTTTTATTTTTTTGCTTGAGTTGAAAATTCTGAGAAACTCAAACAAGAACTATCTGGTAGTCAACATGCTTAGTTGGAGCTCTGGAGACATCTTTTGAATGCCTGTCCATTTCCTGAACAATGATTTGTTTGAAGTTTTAGTTTCATGAATCCCTATCTCATGTAAAACATGTATGTGTGTGTGTATATGTATATAGATATACATATATATATATATATATATATGTACACAAATAAAGGTTGTATTGTAAAAATGTCATAAATCCCTAGTAGCTTACTCCAAGGAAACCAAAAGCCTAGGCAACAATTGAACCTCTGGAGTTCTTGCCACTTTGAAGCATAGTGCACATGCATAAGAATATGTTGATTTGGTGTTTTATAACAGCAAACCAGATCAACGGAGTTTTCATATGCCCTTTCCCTCTCCTTAAATAGAAGAATATGTGGACACTCATTAGGACATTCCCCAAAACATCCCCAAGGACCGGCCAAAAATGTAGGGCAGCTTTGTTGATCAATATCAACAAACCAGTTCTTGCAGTTTTTGTCCCTGTCAGGAGCAGATCTTTTGTAAACCTAATAGGCCTTTACACCCCTTTCAAGACCAAGTCATCCCCAAATGATTTGCATCATAGCAATGTATTGTTTGCCCACTTTATTCCACTTTTGTTGCAGCAAAGGAAGTACAAAAAATAGTGATGGCCATTAAAGCCTCAACACTGACTACTGTATCTCTTCCCTCCCCTGTCTAATTCTCTTGATTAAAATTTAAGCTACAACAGAGTTTGGCATCTGCAGCTACTGTGCCTTGGGAATAACCGTACCTAACTCCTGGACTTGGTTCCATTTGCTTGGCAGAATCTATCTTTACTCATAACAAATAACTTGAGACCTAAGCAACCAGGACCTTTATTTGTCTGTGAATTGATCTGAAACCCCACTTTCACAATTCTTGGCATTTATTTAGAACTTTAGAATGTTTACCTATAACACTTTGCTTACATTATCCATGTAATCCTTGCCAAATCCTTGAAAAACTGTTTGGGAAAACTATCCCCTTGTCATAGTTAGACAACTGAGGATATAAAGGCAGTGACCTGCTTAAGGGAAGAAAGGGAAACCTTTGATTTTTCAAATGTTTTTGTCTACAGTTCCTGTCAGCCTCACCCAGCATGGTCCATGGTGAAGGACTGTGGGGGCCGACAGCCAAACTATCTGGAGACAAAGGCCATTTTCAACATCCTATGGAATCCTGGAGTTTGCAGTTTAGGGAGGGGCATTTGAGGCCCCTTCCTAAACTGCAAACCCCAGGATTCCATAGGATGTTGAAAGTGGAACAATAGCACTATAACAGTCTAATGTGGAAATGGCCAAAGAACTAAGGAGTTCATAGGAGAGGTAACAGATTAATTCAGGAAGATCTTGGTTCACTGTTTAGCCCTTTGTTGTCATCTCTTTTTTTAAATGTTTATTTCTTTGAGTAAACTCTAGATTACAAAAATGCATGTGAATTAGACTTTTGTTTAAAAATGCATCTATTTTTTACCCATTAACGTTGAAAGCATTGCAATTGTTTTAGAGGCATCAGTGTGATACATTGGGCTGCAGAACAGGAGGGTTGAGGTTTTAATGGCTGGTTACTGCACAGTTACGACAGTTAACAGATCTGGAAAAATACAGGAATAGTATGTTTACATTTGTTCTTTGTACTTAAATATATCTAGAGTTCAGTCTGACATAATTATGACATCCATTAACGCATGGCCAGAAGAGACAGATACAGCCATTTAATAACATTTTGAAAGTGCCATACTTTACCCACCCACTGCCCTACCCGATAATATGGCAAACGCACAGACTTATAAGCATAGTTAAACTCACATTTATTGAAATGGTATCACCTTTCACATTGAAACTGTATACAACTGTACATACTGCTGATTTCAGGAGGGGGCTGCAAAGGCCCCAGTAAACACAACTCTCTTCACATCTTTGAACAACATAAATTAATACTGCACTGAAAACATTCTAAATCTCAAGCATTCTAGATCCTCAAACAGTCTAACCAACATCTGCTTTTCCACACATCTCTCTCTCTCCCCCCACTCTCGGGCCCTTTTACAATTGTAGTGCTATAGTTCCACTTCAACTACTATGGGAATATCCTATGGAATCCTGGGATTTGCAGTTGAGGGAGGAGCATTTAGAATTCTGAGCCAGAGAGATCTTCTTAGTGCCTCTGCGGCCATTTCTGATCTATACGGTTATAGTGCTATTATTCCACTCTCAACATCCTATGGAATCCTGGGGTTTGCAGTTTAGGGAGGAGCATTTAGAATTCTCAGCCGAAGAGCTCTTTGGCCTCAGTAAACTACAAACCCCAGAATTCTGGTATTCCCCACAAGGCAGCCATGGAAATCAAAAGGGAAACACAGGGCTACATTTATATAACGTGGAAGGCCCTCACTTTATCTATTTTGTTTTTTTAGTGGAAAGAAAGAAAATTCTTCCACTTTTCATCGCTATCCTGTTTAATCAGGAAAGAGTCCCTGTGGAATCAAAGGGGTTTGTTTCTTAGGAAATGTGCTTACAGCATTTCTCCCCTTTTTAAGGTAGAGGTGGGCATGTGTTCTCGTTCTAGAGCCAATCTGCCTTGGGACTGCCTGGGAGCTACATAGACTCTCCAAAATGCCCCCTTGGAAGTGGTCAAAGTCCAATGTAAAATGGTGGAGGGAGATACTGTAGCCCAATTCAAAGGTGAGCAGCTGCTTCAGAGGGCTTCTGTAAGAAACAATTCTGTCTCTTTTTCCCTAGAAAAAAGGAGTATCCTGGGAACATGGAGGGATCAACAGCCATAAAACAACCAGGAAGAGGCTACATGTGAGCTTTATTTTACCCATTGATGCTTTCTTGCAAAATCGTGTGTTTTTTCTACAGTAATGGGAGCCAAAGAGTATGTAAGGAACTTGGGACCTAATGCAAGTTCATTATTTTACCAAAAGTTTTTAAAAGCAATTTTTTAAACTAGTGGAAGCCGTGTGTGTGTGTGTGTGTGTGTGTGTGTGTAGACTTGGTGAGAGAGCCATCATGGTGTAGTGGTTTGAATGTTGGACTATGAGTTTGGAGACTGGGGTTCATATCCTCACTTGGCCATGGAAACCCACTGGCTAAACTTAGGCAAGGCACATTCTTTCAGCATCAGAAGAACACAAAGGCAAACCCCCTCTGAACAAAGCTTGCCAAGAAAACCCCATGATAGGTTTACCCTAAGACCTGAAGGCACACAACAATAACAACTACAAAACATTTCAGGATCTTATGCAAGAATAGAAAAAAACACATGCACCAAACTCTGCGAATGGCCACACTCTCTCTGTGAACATACTCAGCTGATCCTTTGTTGTTGTTGCTGTTGTTGTTTTGTGCTTCCAAGTCCTTTGTAACTTATGGTGACTCTATCTCAGGTTTTCTTGGCAAGATTTATTCAGAAGGGTTTCCTCTGAGACTGAGAGCATGTGACTTACTCAGGATCACTCAGCAGATTTTCATGGTCAAAGTGGGGTTCAAACCATGGTCTCCTAGAATCCTAGTCTAAGGCCATTAATGCCCTACGCTGTGACAGTGCTATTATTCCACTTTCAACATCCTGTGGAATTCTGGGGTTTGTAGTTTATTGTGGCCCAAGAGCTCTCTGGCAGAGAATTCTAAGTGCTCCTCCCTAAACTGCAAATCTCAGGATTCCATAGGACGTTGAAGGTGGAATAATAGCACTGTAACAGAGAATTGCGGAAATGGCCCAACATTCAAACCACTATGCTGCATTGGCTCTTAGTATCTGGTCTACCAGGTTGAAAATCATGTGGTCCTTTAGATGTTATTAGTCTGCAATTTCCAGAATCACTTGTTACCTATTCTGGCTAGGGCTTCTGGGAACTGCAGTTCAACAATATTTGGAGGGCCACAGAGATGCAGCAGTGTATGTCCACTGCACAGTGATAATCTCTAGATATTGTTTTAATTACCTCTGTCCATCCTACGGAATCTTGAAGTTTTCAAGATATGCAGATCTTCTGCTCCCCTGAAGTATATAGCATTAGAGCTCTCTGGCTATAAGTCCCTCACGATACTACAAAATCACAGAGTTCCCTAGCATGGAGATGTGATAGTTGAAGTGATATCATAGCGCTGTAATTGTGTAGCATGGACATGCCCCAAGTGTACTGCAGTTCTGCCTTGGCCACTAACTTTTTTCTGTCTGTACAGGGACATCCTACTTCAGAAAGGCAATATGAACATCTTTTCTGTGCAGTAATGGAAAGGGGTGCTTAGGAGGAAGGGTCCCCAAAATGGCAGGGAGAGAACTGGCTCCACATTGGATCCTAGAGGAGCTGGGTGGCCACATTAAAAAGAGGACAGAATGTATGTACCTTAAAGAGCCAACTATATCTACCAACATTGTTTCTTCCATCCAACTTTTACAGGGACAGAATCACTCTCCTTTTTTTTAATGCTGCCTCCCAATGGGAGATAAGTTTAATCCAGCACTAAATAAAATGAGGTCAGCCTCATTTAGATTGCTGAACTGTAATTCCTTTACATTATTCTGACTGAGGCTACCACAAAGTTGAAGAGCTTGGGAAAAGTTGTTTTTTTGGGACTACAGCTCCCAGTCTCTCCCAAGTCAACATGACCAGTTTACCATGCTCTGTTAAAGGCTGCAATGCCATCAACACATATTTCTAAACAATGGTAATTAACAGGGTTTGGCATATCATAACACAAATCCATAAAAAGAACGTGCAGGTGTGGACATCCCTCCAAGTCTGCATTAAACCTTGCTCTATCATCACTTGTTTACATGCTCTATACCAGGGGTGGGAATCATGCAGCCCTCCTGGTATTTTGGGACTGCAATTCCCAGCAGCCCAGTCAGTATAGCCAAAGATGGAGAACACTGGGAATGGGAATCCAACAACATCTGGATGACTGCATGAATCCTACCCTTGTTCCATTATGTGGTCACTCACAAAGCCACCTTTTCCTGCATTACCTTCGATACTAGCTAGAGCAACCACCAGACAGGCAGCAATGGATCAGCATGACTGCTTTCTATATATGGTGCAACCTATGCATTACCCTCATGGCAGAGGTGGTTGCCATTGATAAAACTGAAAGTGACCATTGATTGGTTGGTGCTCTTGAGGGATGCCATTCGTGTGGTGCTTCTGCTCGTGCTCTGGGACCGAATGAGACCCCGGGGTTTGCAACATCTCAGCTGGTGATTGAACTGCTTCCGAAAACTCTTGCTGAGCAGGTAGAGTGCAAAAGGGTTGATACAAGAGTTAGTGAATGCCAGGATTCGAGCACAGAGGGAGGTGATAAAGTGCAGGATGGAAGTGTCCACTTCGGAATAATGGTAGGATCGATATAAATAGATGATGTGGTTAGGAAGCCAACAGATAGCAAAGATACAAACAAAAACTAGCACAGTCTTGGCTAGGCGTTTTCGAGATTCCATCTGAAAAGAACAAAGGGATTTTATGTTCATAACACTGAATATAACATCGGAAGCTCACTTTACTTTCAGATTACTTGAAGAAAATACAGGTCTCTTTGCACTGAGTTTGCCGTTCTTGAAAATAAAGTGGTGCTTTATTTTATATTATATTTGAAAAAATGTTTTCCTTTGAGACAGATACATCTATAAGCCAATCCTAAACTGTGTTTACTGATAAGAAGTAGAACTGTATGGAACTTACTCCCATATATAGCTGCCCAAGATTGCAGCTTCAGAATCCACTGAACTCAGATATACCTCTGTGAAAATCTGTTTATGCCAAAATATGGTGAGAAAATAATGAGCCTGTCTAGGCTGTGTACACACCTATAGTTAGCACACTGGATAACTATAAATGTGTGTCTCATAACTGCCCATTTAAAACCGAAGGCAACTTGTATTTAGCCCTATTCTAATACTGTTAGTTTGGAAATTGGATGATATAAGTCCGTGGTGGGGGCTGAGCCTGGAAAGTTACTTGTAAGAAGTAATTGGTTATACTTATAGTTCCAAGCCCCCCAAAGTAGTTGAAAAACATACCAATGAAACTGTTGGGGTAGCAATAAAACACAGAATCTTGTTTTTTAAAAAGTATTTAATTATAGTTATATTCTCAAGCCCCCTGCAAGAAGTTATTATTTACTTTCTCATTTCTTAAAAGTAATAAAAAATTAGTTCTAGTTACTTTTTTACAAAAAAAATTCTGAACACTACTATTGATCTATGGAATGGAACAGAAAAGACACTTCTCCTTCTACTTTGTCATCACTGCAACACCTAGAAAAGAGCAAGAGGGCGCAGTGTGAGAAAGAGGACAAGAAGCACTTGGACCATGTGGCACCCAGCTCAGGTGGATGGTAGATGTACCTTTGGATGTAAGCACCATCCAGATCACTACAGGCACTCTCTTATATTCTGCCCCTCAAAATGGTGAGGAATGTAAGGAGCTGCAGTCCCAATAACATCTGGATGGCCACATGATTCCTATTCCTGACCTAGCAGTTGGTCAGAATGGTCAGCTTTGATTTTGTTCAAAGCACACTTTCACCCCCTGTCCATATATAACTGTATCATGCCATAGTTAATAATCTTCTGAAATGAGGATTGAGTCAAACAGCCACTCAGCTCACCTCCTTTTTCATTCTTTGCTTATCTTCTTCTGTGTCTGTCTATATATTTCTTCCAGACCCATCTTAGACAAACTTCCTTGCTTATCCCACCCCGCAATTTATTTGGGCTCAATGAAGGGAGTAGCCAATGTGTGGCCCTCCAGATATTGTTGAACTACAACCTAATCATCCCTAACTTTGGCTGTGCTAGCTAGGGCTAGTGGAAGGTGTATCGCAACACCACATGGAGGACCACTTATTTTCCCTATCTGCTCAAGGTAGAGCTTCCTTGGACCTACCCAGTTTCAGTATACAATTTCAGCCAGGACTTTCACTTTGATTCTATATGATCCAACATGACAGATTATGGCTGAGATGGGCAAATGCTGGAGACAGGGAGGTGGCACATTAGCTGCCCAGGAGACCTTGGAGGTTGCAACCCCCCCCTCAAAAAATTTTTAAAAAATGCCCCTTTTACTTAAACCAGCCAGGACTGGCAATGGTTACTCAGAGGACCTTTTCATCTACTGCCCCTACTCTGTGGAAGGACCTGCTGGAAGAGATTCAACAGCAAAATATGGTGCTGCAATTCAAAAAAGTACTAAAGACCTATCTCTTTCAGCAGGCCTACCCAGTCTATTTTTAATTACATTTTTAATGGTACTTTTAACTGTTCTTGTGCTTTTAATTATGATATATTTTAATTATGATATATTTGTATTTTAAATGGTTTGTGTTTTAGTGTATTTTAACCATGATTTGTTTTTAGTTGTATCTATACTGTACCCCCACCCTCCCGAGCCTTGGGGAGAGGTGGATAATAAATAACATTTATTATTGTTATTATTATTAAATAAGAGGCAGAAGACATTTCATTATATTTTTACACCCCCAGGCCATTTAGGCCCTGTTAGAAGGGTGTTCGTTTTTTCTTTTAAGGAAGTGATGTTACTGATTTGAAAATAATAATAATAATAAAAAAAGTTTTAACCCCAGGGGGGTCACAGGCATTTTTCTCAATCCTGATGGCAAGACTTTTAAGCAGCAAGACACTATGTATAGATAGATGGACTGGTCACCAGATAGAGACTGGTGAATCAATCAATAAGAATCAATCAATAATATGTTTAGCTTCTGAAAAAGCTGCTGTTCCACCTTGAAAGAGACAAGCAAAGTCATGATAAAGCCATTTCAGTGTGCCAGTGTCACTTTGAAACCTGTATTTTATTTATTTATTTATTTGTATCCCGCCTCTCCATATGGATCGAGGCGGTGAACAACTTACAAGTAGCATGTATTTTGAAACATTTCTATACATGCCCCCAACAAGCTGGGTACTCATTTTACCGACCTGCGAAAGGATGGAAGGCTGAGTCAACCTTGGAGCTGGGCAGGATCGAACTCACAACCTTGTGGCTTGCAGTACTGGCATTTAACCACTGCGCCACCACGGCTCCATGTATGAAATTGACCAGATGATGAAGAAGAAAATGGTTGGCATGAACAGCTGGCAGCCAAGTGTCTTCAAGAGCTAATTAAAAATTAATCTCTGTGATAGAGTTTTCTGTATAAGGAAACTATATGAGCTTTAAGCAACAGCCCTTAATTTAATACTGACCCTGCCATCACCTGTATCAGCAGCACTCTAAAGCCAGAAGGCTGTGCAGTAAAGGAAGCAATACAACTTCCCTCTGTCAGAGGCCATTTCTGCACTCGCCTGTTATAGCGCGATGATTCCACTTTCAACATCCTCTGGAATCCTGGGGTTTGCAGTTTCGGGAGGGGCCGAGGATGTTGAAAGTGGAATCATTGCGCTATAACAGGCTAGTGTGGAAATGACCAGAGACTATAGGGTAGAGAGACTGTAAACATCGCAAGTGATATGGCTGTGGGGTAACAGGACTGACAAGTTTCACCCAAACTGGAGAGAATTTTTTTTAAACACTTGATATATTCATATGCAAGTAAGAAAGAGAAAGATATTTATTACAGTTTAGAAAAACGATGTCAACTGCCTTGGGAAATGCCCACTAGGGTTTTGTTTTGTTTTTTGGTTTGAAGCTTTTGTTTCACCTTCCTGGTTTCTTTTACAATAAATTCAGAAAAGAGTCAGCAACATATGCAGCAATCTGAAATGTTTTGGGTGGATGGGGGGAACAAATTAGTTGATGGGCTACTTCCAAAGTCCTACTGGCTCATACAATCCACAGGATGAAATCCTGGAGGCTTTTCCAATAGGCTTTCACTCCCCCTTAGGCTGGACCTATCCCTGGGACTTTTCAGGAGAGTGGAAGAGCTTTTATGCAGTGGATCCGAAGCTGCCTCTGCTCACCTTCACCAAATGGTGGTGACAGCACTATACCTGTGCAGGCATTCAGGGTTCATTGGGACCATTGCCGGTGTGTGTGCGTGCGTGCGTGCATGCGTGCACTCCTCACCAGTTGGATTCCTCTTTCATGGAAAGGTGCTTATTCCCAGGGGCCCTTTCATACAACACAATTATAATGCTATGATTCCACTTTAACTGCTATGGTTCCATCCCATGGAATTCTGGGATTTGCAGATTAGGGAGGAGTGTTTAGAATTCACATCCAGAGAGATCTAATGCCTCACCAAACTACAAACTCCAGAATGTTACCATAGCAGTTAAAGTGGAATCACAGCATATCCACCAACAGTCCTGATTACTCCTCCACCATCCTTTCCCATATCCTTTTAAAATGCTCGTTTCTCTCTTCTCCTCTCAACTTCCCCCTTTGTCTTCATCTTACTCTGATTGCTGCAAACTGAGTTCAAAATACAATAGTAGCTTCCACTCAATTAACTCAGCAGGTTTGTTAGGAGAGGAGGGAGCAGAATCTTGCCCTTCTGAGTCTACTCAAGCAAAGGCAAACTTCTACAGCCTTTCCTCACTTGTGGGTTATTTCCCATTAATAACCTTTATCATCTTGACCTCATTCTGATGTTGCTTAGCCATATGTGTGATGGTTTTCATCTGTGACATATTAGTGCTATAATTGTCTCATATGAAAGGGCCCCAGGTCTTTTTTTTTTTTTTAGGTTGGGGGCCAGCTAGGGCCTGGTTTGGCCTGGCTTGACAAGGATGTTTCTGGCTTTTGTTTACTAATGTACAGATGAGCAAGGGGTGTGTTTTGCTTCCTGTTGCTGGACTCAGCCACTCTAAGGCCCTTTTTGCACACAGTTTTTTTTGCGCGAGGGCCCCTTGAGCATCGCGTGAATGGGAGCGTCGGTCCATATGACGCACTCCCACTCACGCGATGCTCACGAGCCTAAAGCGGGTCACGCACGCATTTTTTTATTTTGGGCTCTAAGCCAAAAATACTGTGCGGTTGCGCAATGCTCGCGGGGCCCTCGCGCACTTACCTGCATGCGGTGTGCCGAACAAGCCGGCCCGGTTGCGCTTCCTCCCCCAGCTCAGCCTACAGCTCCCAGGCTGCGCTGTGAAAGGAAGGGCTGGGGTGCTAGCATGACGGTCGTGCAACCGGCAAGCCACTGCGGGAGGCAGAAGGGCTGCCATGAGCGGCTCGCGCAAATGGCTGCTCGCGTGAGCGCCGCTCCCCACTGCCGCGATGAAGGTAAGGTGCGAAAAGGGCCTCAATCTTCAGGTATACCTGCACTACAAAATTACATCAGTTTGATACCTCTTTAACTGTCATGATTCCATGCTAATCAACCCAGCAATTTGCTGTTCAGTGAGGCACTTTTACTTCCTTGCTAGAGAGTTCCACTGTGCTTTTCTGACCTCGGGGCCCTAAGAGATCCTGATTTAACCCTCAATCCTTCTTCTTTCTAAAGCTGAGCTACAGTTGCAGGATACCTTAGGATGGAATCATCAGGTTGCTTTTGTTTACTTGATACATGTGCTGGGCTTGTGTTATAATGGGGTGGTGATTAATTGCCTCACATGCTGCAAGTCTTTTACCTGTAGCGTGGGGAGCCATCCATATGGCAATGGAAGCCCTCCATGCAACATACCATTTTCCAGTTCTGCTCGTCCCACATCAGCATTGTGCAATTATTTTCTTTTATTTTGCAAATAAAATAAGTCATACCTGTTTCCTAACATGCACATTCCCTTCCATTGGTAGGTTGTAGGCACTCCGGATTAGATTTTTGGCAATGAAATAATAATATACTGAAATCACAGATAGGGGAATGATGTAAAAGATAAGAAAAGTAGCCGTTGATTGAATTTTGGGATGCAGCTCATTGGTAAGTGGGTAAGGTGTACAACTGATGAATGTTTTATTAGTGCCTTTGTCATATAGAGGACGCAAGTCTGAAAACACGGCTTCAGGCACAGCAAGCAGCATGGAAAAGATCCAGATCAGGATGGCTTTCAAGCAAATCTTCAGCAGCGCGTGGGAAGCTTGGATGTCCATTGGTCTCACTATGGCTTTGTACCTAAGAACAAGAGAAGTAATTGTATTACTGATTGTGCAGGTGAATTAATTAGGATACAGTCATTTGGATGAGTGCCTGCTTTGTGTGAAAGCGATGTTCGGTTGTCAAAGCTGTGTCTCATTCTTCTTCTCCCTGCCCTTCCCTCTGTATTGGAGGGCTAAACAAGACACTATGTTATATACAGAACATGCCATTTAAAATCAAGTTTTTGACATTTTTTAAAAAGCCCTCATATAGCAGAGGGATTTGGAACTAAAACCAGATGGAGGAGAAGATTTAAAGCACTTCCAATTATGTCTGATGGTTCCTATCCAATATCAGGGTGGCATGCTATTACAATCAGCCTTCCACATTTGCAGGTTTCACTTTTGTGGATTTGATTATTCATGGATTATTTGCTGTCACCTCTGCTTTCTCCCTATGTCATTTTTAATAGGGACTGCAAGCCTCATGAGACTGTCTTGTGAGTCCCTATTAAAAATAGTGTGGGGCAGCAGTGGAGGAGGTAGTAAGCCCCACCAGCCAGCCACTTCTGCCTTGTGAAAGAACCTTGATGCCTCAGAGAAATCTACAGTGGGTTGAATATGGTGCTCATACTTCTTTGTGTGTTAAATATGGTTTGGGAGAGCGATTCATTTTTTCCCCACTTTCATGGGGCTCCGGTACTCCTAACTCTAGCAAATGTGGAGGGATGACTGTATTTTAAAAAGGAAGTGATTACAGATATCAGAGTATTTATTAAAGCAGGGTGCAGTTTGGGTAAGGATTCTACGTTGGTAAGGGTTACCAACATTTAGCCTTCGTGATCTGGTTGCTGGCCCACTCTGAAATGCACGAAGCTGCGCTTCGGAAACTCTGGACCCTGCAAACTTTGGAATGTAGGACCAAATGGGACGTGAAATTAACAACATGAAATCATTTCACATACATTTTAAAAATGGCAAACAGCAGCTTCAAGTACCAGCAGCGCACAGTCCAAAATAAAGAGGCCTAATCTTGCCACTGTGAGGTAAGGGTCCCCTTGTTTATGCAACAGGTCACTACTTGCATCAAGAGTCCCCTGAGCAGCAGTGGGATCTCAGCAGGATTAGGGGAAGCATTTTATTTATTTTAGCCATCTGGAAGAAAACTGCTTCCCTCTTGACTGCTTTTAACATTTTCCTATACTCTTCAGCTAATGGATGACAAATAACAGTCTTTGAATGGTTTAATAGTGACAACCATTGAGGCAGTTTGCTAGCTGGAATTTCTGACTGCTGCTGTGGGATCCTTGAAACATAGCTAAGTACAAGTGCATCATGTTTGACCAGAGAGCCACCCTTGTAGGTATCATCAGCCTGTATATATGAGGGTAAAGCAACTGATTTCACCTTCAGTTGTATGAACATGCTCTGCTTTGCTTATCATTGTGTTTATTATTCAAGCAAGGATTTCCCCTTTCCCTCTCCCTCAACAGCTCTGTATCAGCCAAGGCTGCCGAAGACATTTTGCCATCTGAAGCTCAGGATAAGATACTCTGTCCCCTATCCCACAGACTGAAGCTGGACTGTCAGCTAAATCAGGTTTCAGCAACAGGTGATTAGATAGCATCTTCTACCACCAGGTCTGAGTGCGGCAAGTCAGATTGGGGTCATAATGACAGACAGAGTGGCACGTTCAGCCTCTGTCCCTCAGCAAATAGTGCCGGGCATGGTTGAACCTCAGGAAAAGAAAAAAATGCTGAGGAGACTGCTCCTGACAATATCTGGGAAAACTGGACCACTCTCCCCAATGGTAGGATTGGCTCCAACAGCAGAGGTCAGCCTTTCTAAAAAGAAAAATGCTTTGCTAGATGCTAACACCAGTAGACCAACACCCTTAATGGCTATCATGATAGTTTACATTCCAGGCACCTTTGGAATCCATGTTCTGTCCTCACACTGTACACGGTAGATGCAACCAGATAAGATGCTGAGTGGGAGATATTTCACCCCCTTCGCTAGTCAATGACATATAGTTCTGAAAATGTGAATGCTAAAGATGTTAGTACAAACACCAGGAAATATAAGCTAACTTCATTAGGTAGGGCTACTATTTTATGATGAAATGTGGTGCAACTCTACAAAAATGCCTTGCTACGTTTTCTGAGATAGCTAATTTATTGCAAAACCTTTCTGTGCCAGTGGGATGCATTCATGTGGAACAAATCTCAACTATTTTACAGCCACAAACTCATTTGAGTTTCCTCTAGAAGGCTCTGCTTCGATGAAAATAAACATTTTAAAGCCACATTAAGGGTCAGTGGAAAGGTTAGGAACATGTTTAAATGCCTCCCAATGGTTTTGATTGGATTTTAAAAATGCTTTATGTTGGTTTGATTGTGCTTATTTGCACTTAGCACCAGAATTTCAACTTATAAATTGGTGAGGAAACTGTGATTCTCGCACACACAGCCTACCAGACTAAATAATCACAGAATCATACAGCTGGAAGATACCATAAGGTCCATCTAGTCCAATCCCCTGCCATACAGGAACACACAGCAAAAGCACACCACAACAAAAGATGCCCATCCAACTTCTAATTTGAATCCACTGATTTGTGTTATTCACTAGCAGAAAACAATGACATCCTTTCAGGTATTGAAAGATGGCTTCTATATTGCTTCTCAGCCTTTTATTCTCCAAGTTAAACAAGCTCTCTAAGCTGAATTTCCAGAACTTTGATCAGCTTGGTTGCTTTTCTCTGGATACGTTCTAGGTTGTCAATATCCTTCTTGAACTGTAGTGTCCAGAACTGGACACAGGAATCAAGATGAGGTCTGACCTCAGAGTGTGACAGAGCCTCCTTCTTTAGAGGTTTTTAAACAGAGAGGCTGGATGGCTCTCTGTCGGGAATGTGTTGATGCATGGCAGTGGGTGGACTCCATGGCCCTTGTGGACTCTTCCAACTCTACGATTCTATGATTTTATGAGGGACTTTTTTTTTACTCGAGTATGGCCTTTTTCGCACTTGGTGAAGAAATTGCCCTGTTCTGGTACTCACCAGACTGGAGTGCTCCCTCAGTGGATCCAGGCTGGTCCGAAGCAGTGCATGGCTGCGTTACACACTGCTCTGGGGACAAAAATGGCAGCTTCTGGTTGGTGGAGGCTCTCCACCAACTGGTGAAGCTCGCCAGCCTAAAGCCCACCCCTGGAAGATCTGCGAGCCTACAAATCTGCACCGGAGCGCGGCCACGGAGTGGCACGCTCCATGCTGTTGAAAGACCTGTTTTAAGCAGTCTTTCAATAGCACGGAGAACGACTGCTTTTGGTCGTTCCGGAGTGGGCTGAAGTCCAGAACTACACAAAGTAGTCCGGGCCCAGTCCACTCCTAAGTGCAAACGCCCTCGCTGGAGGACGCTCTGCATCGTTCTAAAAACAAAGTGCGGAAAAGGCCTATGTCTTGAAATTAAAAAGACACCCTGTAACAAAAGTCTGGAGTGTGGCTATCTGAAGTGCCAGTGCAGCCTATTAACAAGTTGCTAGGCAACCAGAATAGCACCTCAGGAGAGAAGCCCAGCCCTGTAGTGTGTGGGAAGGGCTTGTGGTTGAGCGAAAAAGATATACATCCAAGTACCTGAGGATATTCATCCCTTCAGTGAAAGCCTAGCACAGAGATAGGGAGTAGAGCCCCTAAGTCAGTCAAAGAGTGTGTCTGTGTTGGGAGGTGAGGGTTTTTGTGTGTGTGTGTTGAGAGGTTTAATTTTCAGTGGATCCCTAGTGAGAGACAGAAGACTAATTAAGCATTAGTAGGATCTGGTCAGAGAGTGTGACCTAGATTGGGGATTAAGCCTTTGGTGGGAATTTAGCCCGAGGGCTATTATATGATACTTGTGCCTGATATGAAAGGCTAAAGATATAATTGAACTGTTTCTGAACAGAGAGTTACCTGTCATATTGTCTAAAAAGTGTGCTGAGGAGATGTATCTATCTTGACCTGCATTTTATTCTATTTTATTCTTATTGTTATCTTAATAAATGTTACAGTTTCTTTTTGTAAATACTCTCTCGGCTTGAGTTGCATACAGTGTATAAGGCAACACAGGAAACACACTACCATAAAATAATTAAGTGGTTCTAAATAAACGTTGAAAATCCTCACCTTTTTACTCAAAGGTGGAACTATGGTGGGGAAAGCAAAGCTGTGTAGTAAGGGCAAGACGCCTTATCAGATTGGGGAACTGCCACACCAATCTACGAGAAGTAAAGGGGCCTGTCACACACCCACACACCCATTTGTGGGTGAGAATAAGTTTTTGCAGCTGGTATTGGGAATTGCCAGAAAATAGTCTGGGACAATTGAAATATCACTGTCTGTCTGTCTGTCTGTCTGTCTGTCTGTCTATCTATACACATACACACATGAACCACAGCAACAGCTACCACAACTTCCTAGACATCTGTCCTGTACAGAGGACCTCATTTTTTTAAAAAAACCCTGTTTTTAAAAACAAAACAAGACTACAAACAAATACTCAGCCATTTCTGCATTTGCTTGTCTATTTGTTTGTTGAGGAATAGTTTGCGTGGCCCTGACAGCATCTAGTTTCATCTGTTTTCATACAAGTGCTGAAAATGTCTTGAGTCCAGTGCTAATGAATTAACCAATTCAATTAAAAACCTACACGGTATTGGGAGTATCCATTATGTTATTTCTAGCTTACCCCAAGTTGATCAGGAACTGCTTAGATCTTTAAACTCTCCTTTGGTATTCCACTGTTTTGCCCAAGTCTACCAGTACTTTCTGTGATGTCGAAACAGCTTGAAGGGCTATGAGCTAGAAGGGATGTTATGGCTCTCTGTATTTCCCTTTTCAGGCTTCCCTCACTTATCTGACAGATTGGGAACCAAAGCACTGCCAGAAAATGGAATTGGTTGAAAAGAGGAATCCATGCACCATAATGTAGGAAGCAAGAATAACTTATGGAGACTTAGGCCATTTCCACACTACATTGTTATAGTGCTATTATTCCACTTTCAACATTCTATAGAATTCTGGGGCTTGTAGTTTACTGAGGCCAAAGAGCTGTTTCCCTAAACTGCAAACCCCAGGATTCCATAGGATGCTGAAAGTGAAATAACAGCACTATAACAATGTAGTGTGGAAAGGCCCTTACTTGCTACCAACCACTTGTGCTGCTTGCAAAGCCTCTCAGCCAGCTTAGCACCTTTCTCCCTTATTAAGCTCGCTTTGCAAGCAGCTCATGTGTGCAAATGGTTCCAGTCTAGCCTCCACAGAACTTGTCTTGAATTTGGATGCATTAAAAGACTGAGTCATCAGATAACAGGGTGTCAAAAGAAGGGGGCTTCCTGTAGTGACTTTATAGGAAACTAGACAATGAGATCAAGAAAGAAAGAAGAACATGTGGAAAGCTTAAGGAGGTGGCAGAGAGACCAAGAAGTTTAAAAGCTGTGTGTGAGGGAGAGAAGTTAAGAATTGTTGGGGGATAGTCCAAAGTCATTTAAGTGCTTGTTATGATTTGATCTCTCTTTGAAAGATCACACATGGGTTTTGTTACCCTGTTTACTGGGGGTCCCAGGAGGGACACCTATATGCGCTCTCAATTAACTAAGTTTGGGGAAATTAGCTAGAGCACAAATTAGCAATGCGAGAGGCAGGGCAATGCAGCGGAATCTTTTACCCAAAGTCTACGGGGTCAGGCCAAGCCAAGAAGCAAATTGGGGTTTAAGAATAATTGAGATTTTTATTAAATACAGACAAACAGTGTATGCAACACACTCACACAGATAACTATAGAAAATAAAGGTTGGAGAGGTATAGAGGGATATTTGAGAGGGATTGTTGAACTGGGTGATACGACACCTGTCCTGAGGCCCGGGTAGTCTGCAGATTGAATTCGGAGGTATGAAGTCTCAGGCCCTTTTCACATTGAGGCTTCTCGCGCGAGCGGGGGAGGGCGGCTTGCGCGAGAAGGCTCCTCCAGGAGGGTGCCGCTTCCCCTCATTCCTTCCGCAGGCGAAGGAATGAGGGGAAGCGGCAGCCTCGCGCGAGCCGCCCTCCCCCCAGGCGAAGCAGGAGGCTGTCGTGTCCGTCCCCCCAGCTCGCGCGAAGCAGGAGGCTGTCGCGTCCGTCCCCCCCTGCTCGCGCGAAGCAGGAGGCTGTCGCATCCGTCGCGCTAGCGCCCCTTCCTTCCTTCCGCAGGGGCGAAGGGAAGGAAGCGCGACCCGACCGCCTCCCCGACACTCCGCACAGGAGGTAAGTGCGTGTGGGCACCAGGAGCGTTGCGCGAGCGTGGGTGATTTTCGCTTTGAGGCAAAAATCAAAAAACCCGCGATCGCGCCGCTGCAGCCCCGTGAGCGTGGCGGAAGTGGGAGTGCATCGTGCAGAGTGACGCTCCCACTCCCGCGAGGCTCACGGGGCTGTCACGCGACAGAAAGCCCGTGCGAAAAGGGCCTCAGTATGTGGGACTGAGGGGACAGCTCGCCAGATAAAGCGGCAGCAAGGCAGAATGGAAGTCCGGAGCGATCCGAGGAAGGTCTCGGAATCAGGGGGTTTTATAGGGAGAAATGTAACTGCAGGCTATTCCATACTTGGGGAAAACAATGAGTTTTGGGCGTGAGACAAAGCTTTGGAAAGGTCAAAATTCAGCACGATTGAGTTAAGTCCGAATTGACAAAGAGGTAGCCAGTATGCAAATGCAGAGTGCTTGACAGTTGCAGATTCAGCTTGCCGAGTTGCCTGCTCGGGGTAGGGAGTTCTTTGTAAGTAGTGTGCATACATAATGAGGGTGTTTGCAGAAAGGTCTCCTAAAGCAGTGGTCTGGCTATTTCTGGCCTGCCCGTATTGTGTTGGGATATTGCAGCGTTTAGTGGCTGAGCCTAGTTCTGTGCTTATCCGGGGGCCTCACAAACACGTGGAGAGGGGTGGTGGAAGAGAGCCAAATTATTGATATCAAAATGATATCTAGCATCCCCAAATCTGGGCTAGCAAATGCAGTAACAGTTTCCCATTTCGACAAAACTGGAAAGACTACTGAATCCGTTGAACATGAACATATTTTTAAAGGTAGGATTAAAACTGAATTCATCTAGATACCAGTTTCTAATTTTATAATCAGAGACTAGTATTGACATGCATAACATACCAAATCAAAAGCTAGCTAAATCTAATAAAATTAGAGTGCGATCACAGAAATCTTTTTAGAGACATTTTCATAGACTTTTTTTCCAGTAGCAGTTCATAGTCCAGGGCATCTGTTTGACAAGTCATATTAGTCTGTACTTTAGGAAATTATAGCGAACTCAAGGAATGTTGCCCAGGCCATTTTGTATACACAGACCACAGACTCAGGATTATAATTGTATAAATTTGTAAATTATAAAACAGACAGCACATTGTAATTGGTTAAATTAAAAGACAGATGATTAATCAAATAAGAAGTCTGTTATCAGTGGACATCTTTAACCAGAAGACAAATGTACAACTGTAAATGTAGTGGGTTAGGTCTGGAAACACTTCTTCCACTGGAAGGAAAGACTGCCTCCAGATCCATCATATTTGTTACTGTTCCACTAATTCAGGAAGTCCTGAGTTTATTATTATCATATCTAGAAAGAAATGGCTACATCCAAATATTCCCTTAACTCCCAGAAGAAGAATAGATGGCTTCTTGTCATCTATTCAAAGTCTTTACTAACCTTGGATTGTCACTGAAATGCTCTACACAATTATATGAAAGACAAAAAAATTTCTAATTATAGTTGTGCTTTCAACACTGTATGGGGATTTGAGATATATACTGCATAAATGTGACCTTGTTTCTTCTCCGCCACTGTCTCAGTGACATTTATTGGAAAGATCATTTTAGAGATATAAATTCAGCTGCCCTTTTCCAAGATGTGCTGCTACCCTACTGCTCACTCTACAAGACTGACTGCCTCTTTCGCCTCACTATAAAGAGGAAAAACAAAGCATCAGAGAAGAATCATCTTTTGTGGATACAGTTACAGCACAGAAAAAAAGTCTTTTAAAAATGACATGGTTCACATTTGCTTCCTCCTGAGTTTTGTGTTGGTCCCCTGAAGCAGGAGTGGGAACTGTGTTGTCCTCTAGATGTTGGACTGCAATTCTCAGTATGCCTCATGTTACTGTACCCTATGCCCCCTATCCTGCAGGATGTGCTATTTTCATAACTGGACATTTTTACAGCTGAAAAACATGATCAAATGCACTCTGACTGGAAAACATATTGTCAGGTCAAGCTGATCTAAGATGTGTTCAGGTCATAAGTTCAGAAAGGAATAAGTGGGAAACCCACCCGCTAATGGGTTTATGCTAATCCTTTCAACAGTCTCTTTGTGTTTCCAAATATAATGGCAGACAAACTGCCCAGATGGGTGAGCAATCAGAAACCATCCCTTCACCCTGCCCTATGGACATCTTCCCTATAAGCCATACCTGCCCTAACATTAAGAGATTGTCATGACTCCCATCAATTTTTTGTCACTCTGGAACTAAGGCAATCAGTCCATTCCAGACTCCTTTGCCAGTTCTGTGGGAAAGCCATTACACCTTTGTCTACACACCTCTTCAGGGTACAAAGTAGGGTATATAAATCCTAGCTCCAAGCCCAGCTGCTTATAGTACATTGAACGTAATACATTGTGTGTGGTGCCCCAGACTGCCACTACTCCATGCTACCCTCAGACACTGTCTGAGCCACTGTGCTGTGACTCTTCCTTCAGGACTGCTAACTATCCCTCTTTCTACCCAATCTCTCTTTATCCAGCCTTTCATGCCTCGCTTTCTGATAGCCTTGTATATTTCTTGAGAGTGTTTGATTTCTTGTATGTTTGTCAAACCAAATAAAATACTTTGCTTAACTCTAAACTGAAGCCCTCTCTACAGTTAGTACTGGTATACATAGGTGAAAAGATCCTACCACAAATACCCCAAAAACTGTCATTTGTTTTTGTACTGCGTTTGAAGTTGAGGATGGATTCAACTTGAGGATGGTTGTGGTATCATATAATTCAGCCTGAAGCCATGCTCAACCATTTTCTTTTTGGTCTAAAATCACTAAGGCAATAATCTTAAGAGTGAGACCCACAGGAATTGCCAAGATCAGTTTGTAGAGAAAATGATCAGCCGGTTCACCCCAGAGAGTAATGATTTATCGGGTGAGGTCCCAGCTGACTAGACTGAAACAGAAGTTGCTACAGCAACCATTTGTTCACAGACAACAGAAAGTGTATCCAGTATTGAACCGTGATGTGTAATCAGAAGCAAGAGGTGCTTATCCTAGAAAGAGATGCATTGTTTTGCAGATCCCAAAAATGAACAATAAAAAACATGATGAGAGGGATGTTAAGGCAATCATTCCAATCAATTATTTATGCTTAAGCCATGAATATCATTGTCAGTATTGTTGCTATGGTAAGATATTTTGGTGCTTTTTTTCTCCTTATGTACAAATTTTATTGAATTATTTAAGGACCAAACTGGTGACTTTCTAAGAAATCTTTCATATAATCGAGGGACTGAGAGCATGATGTAGTGTTTTGAATGTTGAACTAGGACTCCAAAAGCCCGGGTTTCGAATTCCCAACTAGCCATGGAAATCAACTGGGTGACTTTAGGCAAATCATACTTTCTCAGATTATGTGGAAGGAAATGGCAAACCTCTGTTGAATATCTTGCCAAGAAAACTCTATTATAGGGTCAAGTCATATTTGACTTGAAGGCACGTAACAACAACTTACGTCAAGGGTGGAGAAGACGTGCCCTCCAGAAATTGTTGATAGGAATAGCAGTCCAAATTTTGGAATTTTATTTTATTTTTTATAATTACAGCTTCCAGAATCCTCTGGCCAACCTGGATTTTGGGAATTGTTGTCTAAAATTAAGCTTTTTCTAAGCTATGTTGCAGTCCCCTTCTTGAGGGTCATGGATTCCCTGTTCCTGATGCTTGTAGATTATTCGTCCCACACCGCCCGCGTGACGACGGGTGGCGGGGGGGACGGCCTTTGCCGCCCTCCCGCGAGAAGAGATCACCTGCGGGGCCTGACGGGAGGAGGTGGGGCGGAGCAGAGCTATTTAAGGCCGCCCCGCCCCTCCGTCGGCCTCTTTTCTGAATCCAGGTGACCCACCCTCCCTCCCGATGGTTTCAGTGTAAGATAGCTGGTTGCTTCAGGGCCGGGTAGGAATTTTTTCCTCCCTGTTTGGGGGTTTTTTCACCTACCCTACACTGCACCTAGGGCGGGGTAATTGGCTTCACAGGGTGGTGTCTTAATTTGGTATTAACTAGGTCTCCACTGCCATGCATATGGTCATCCAGGCCGGCATGGGGGGGTGTCTTAAGGTTCGGCGTGTACCTATTGCACCCCTTTTTTGGGGTGTAGGATAAATCCTATCCTTGAGGAGGGCCTGGGATCCCCCCACTTGCTGTGCAGCGGGGGGTGGGCCTTGGGGCTCACCTTCCAGACAAGGGCTGGCCAAAAGTCATCATGCAACTTCAGCGGTTGGCTTTGGGGCCCGCTCAACGGGCTAGGGGAGATGGTCAGGAGCTGCCTCTTGACCCTAGTCCGAAGATGCTGTTGACTCCCCCTTTTTTCCTCAGGTCAAAAGTTCAAGTTTAAGTTCAAGTTCAAGTTTAAGTTCAAGTTCACCCCTTATGTTAATTAGGCATATTAATAAATTGCCCTAGTTCAACCCAAGCTCTGTCTGCGATCTTGTTATTTCATGGGTTGGGCGGCAAATGTGATAGCTACATTGCAGAATTTATTTCAAAACTATTTTCTGGGATTCTGATCTGATTCCATACATTACAGTAGATGGTCATATTTAAGCAAAGATTCTATTTTCTTCTTTGCTGATATCTACAGATGGGATGAATCCAGAATTTTCCAAATCTGAATCTGGATCTGAATCCCTGGAAGGTTCTGGGAATCCACGAGTCTCACAAATCTTGAATCTTTTGAATCCTCTTTTAAAATAGGGTTTAAAAAGCAAGGGAAAGAAAGCACTTACTGAAAAGTGTTTTTAAAGCAGAATTTGACAAGTCTCAAGTCCTGCAACAAGGAAGGCACTTAAAACAAACACCAGCCTCTAGTCCAGTCTCAAGTCCTGCAACAAGGAAGGCACTTAAAACAAACACCAGCCTCTAGTCCAGTCTCAATTCTGCACCCTGCAGTCTCAAGTCAAGTCTCAAGTCCTGCAACAAAGCACTGAAAAAACAACAACAGCCTCTAGTCCAGTCTCAATTCTCTACCTTCAAGTCCAGTCTCAAGTCCTGCAAGTCAAGTCTTTAGTCCAGTCTCAATAATTCCCAGTCCCTACCCTCCAGTCTTAAATCAAAAGATCAAAAATTATTACCATGCAGAGGGAGGCAGCCACAGGCACAGGAAACATGAGTGGGCACAGGCAGCTCCATGAGTGGGTACAGCAGAAAATAGGCTTGTTCCATCCGCCATCCCTTCAAATATCAGTGGGCACAGGCAGCCCAGCGGGAACATGCAGCCCCATAAACGGGCACAGGCAGCCTCCAGTGAGTGTGCACACCAGTCAGGCCTTTGGTGGAGCCCCGGAGGTGCCAATTTTTAAAAACAAACCATTTGGTGGATTCAAAAGATTCAGTTCACCTCTTTTGGTGGGGGGATTTGGATTCGGATTCTCGAATCCTTGCCGTGGATTCGAGGATTTGGTTGGCCCATCTCTACTGATATCTAAATACAGTATACAAAGCAGCTCCCAATAGTACTTGAACACAGACTTTTTGTTTTCCTCAAAAAAACTGATATAGAATCTTTGACACTATTTTTAAATTATGACTCTCAAAGGAATTGTGACAAGTTATTGATAAATATGACTTCTCATGAAACAATATTATTTTCCTCTGTGGACCAACAGAATATCTGAAGAGAAATTTCAGAAAAGACTGAGATAGAGCCATAAGTAAGGATTTTGTACTTTGGGGACATGCACATCATGAGTTATGAACTACATTCCCTGTCAATGTGGGTATGCTACATGTGTGTATATGTGTGCATAGCACATTTATAAAGATGTGGACAGGGAAGTGTCACTCTCTCTATAGGAGTACTGCCAAAATAATTACCCCACAAAAGGAACCTCATTTGGCAAGGTGCCTGCTCTCAACAGCATGCTGCCATAATAATTAATCCAATCTTAGATCCAGCTATGTGAGTTAATAAGTGCAGCAATTGGTCTGTCAAAATGGGCAGTCTTATGCTGTCACAACAATTGATATCCAGTTCAAAGATTCCTTCCTGTCCTTTTAAAATCTTCAGAGGTAAGTCTCTTAAGATAAGTCATGACTTGATTTCAGTCAAAAAGAATGCTGAGTTTCCTCATTAACTGATAAATGCTGCATCCCTACAAATATAAAAGTTTTACAAAAAGGGCTTTCAGTAAGGTAGAAAGGAGAAGTTTCAGAGAATTAGAGTGTTTATAGAGAGAAGGCGAAGGGCATGTTTATTAAAGAGATCAAGACACTATAGTTTGTGGTACTACTAATAAATAAATTAATAAATCCTGCAAATGGGAAATGGATACAAAGGCAAATGTGGGTTTTTCCCTTTTTACTATTTACTTGACAAGGCAAAAATGCAATCCTAGGAAAAACAGTCCTGGGAAAGCAGTTATAAATAAAATATTTCAAATGTTTCCCAGAACAGGAGAGTGCTACAAATATTTGCACAACTGGGGAAAAATGTCTTCTTGATAGATGCCTCTTACAAAAATATCCCAGTGAATGGAAAATGCTCTTTGTAACTTAGTAAGGTTCCTTTGTTATGGCTCTACAGATACTTGGAGTTCAGTGCACCCTCTGTCCTTCACTTATGGTATGGGATAATCTTTAAAGGACGGAGGAGAGTTGAGAAATGTTTTTTTTTTAAACTATAACTTTCAGTATCTCCATCTCTTTATTGGTTTAACTCCCCTTGTTGTGTGTGGTAGTTTATAGAGTAATAGAGGCCAGGTCCCAGCCCCAAGATATTTACAGTCTAAGGTTTGAGACAGATATAGTATTGGGAGGAGAGGAAAAGGAAATCATCAATAAACATGGGTTCAATATGCAGCTGTTTCAGTTGCATATACTTCATCACAGCAGTGGTGGGGTGGATCTGCGGGTTTTGGGGGCCTGAATCTGCTCTTGACTTTAAGACTGTTTCTCCTGCAGCTGCAGTCAGTTGAACAGGGCTCTTTTGGTGCTGGACCCTCTCTTTTCAGAGGTTTGATGCTAGCAGAGCTTCTGTTCAACTCTGAGCAGTTGTCACAGGAGCAGCAGTAAAATCAAGAACGAATCACCAGTCCTATGGCGGCACATCCGGTAACCACTGGTGTAACCATTGATGAACAAGATGAATTACTTCATGGCTTTGAACAAAGTAAGAGGTGTGACATTTATAGATGTTGTGGGAGACAGTTCTTTCCAAGCATATGGGGTAGCAAGGTAGAAAATGTTTATTTATTTATTTTTTAAATGAGAGACCATTGGGCACAGCGGCGCTGGAAGATATTGGGATATAAAAGCTGAGAAACAAGAGGTGGACGATAGGAGCAGAGAGGAAATGCAGCTTTTACTCGGTCGAGGAGTGGAAAGAAAAACAGTACAGGCATACCTCTGTTAACAAAGCCTTGCCTGAGACAAAGAAGCTCCTTTTGCAGTCTTTTTTATGTCTATATCACCCCCTTTTCCTCCCTGTCTTCTATCTATATTTTTTTTAAATAATAATCATAGACATTGGGAGTGTTGTAGTGGTTTGACTGTTGGACTACAACCCTAGAGAGCGGGGTTTGAGTCTCCACTCCGCCAAGGAAACCCACCAGGTGTCCTTGGGCACATCATACACTCTCAGCCCCAGAAAACAATGTGACAGGTTTGCCTTACAGTTGCCATTAGTTGGAAACAACTTGAAGGCACAGAACAACAACAAGACATTGGGAGAATGTTGACAGAGGACTGGAGAAACATAGATCTTCAGTATCAGGTTGCAGCAGCATGTCTGTAGTCAACAATGGAATAAAGCTTGAGCTGAGAAAGACCAGGATTCTATGCTAGTTAATTCTACTGTAACTTTCATTCTCTCTCTCTCTCTCTCTCTCCCTCTCCTTCTTTCTCTGTACGTACCTTCAAGTCACCTACTGATTTATGAGGACTCTCTATGAATTTCATATTGTTTTCTTAGACAAGGAACATTCAAGAGGTGGTTTTGCCAGTTTATTCCTCCTAAATATAGCCAACAGCATTTGGTATTTGTTGATGGTCTTCCACCCAAGTACTAACCAGGGTCGACCCTGTATAGCCTCCAAGATCATATAGGATCTGGTGCCTTTAGGGTATTTAATCCATAGCTGTGTGCGCCTGTTTACAATAGGCAACATAAACAGGAGTTACTGCCAGCATAGATTTAATGGAATCATGGGGATGGAAGAGACCACAAGGGCCATCAAATCCAACCGCGTGTCATACAGGAATACACCATCAAAGCTTTCCTAACAGATGGTCATTCAACCTGTGTTTAAAAACCTCCAAAAAAGGAGACTCCACCACACTCTGAGACAATATATTCTGCTATCAAACTGCTCTTACAAACAGGACGTTCTTCTGAATATTTAGATGGAATCTCTTTTCCTAAACTTTGAAGGTATTGCTCCATGTCCTAGTTTCTAGACCAGCAGAAAATAGGCTTGTTCCATCCGCCATCCCTTCAAATATTTAAGCATAGCTATAATGTCGCCTCTTAACCTCTTCTCCAGGCTAAACATACCCATCTCCCTAAGCCACTCCTCATACAGCATGATTTACAGGCCTTCTGCCACTTTGGTCACTGTCCACTGGACACGTTCTAGCTTGTCAATATCCTTCCTGAACTGTAGTGCCCAGAACTGGACCAAGTATTCCAGGTGGGGTCTGACCAAAGCAGAATAATCCCTAACTGAGCATAAATGAACAGAAAAACAGAAAGAAAGGGGGCACAGCAGATCAGCTTGCTTCACTAGCTACTCCCAGCATTTTACTCATGTATATTGTTAGTTTTGAATTAAAAGTTTGCTGAAATATGTTGAACTGTTCTTCTTTTTTGTAGAGTAGATGCCTATCTCTATACTTTCCACATTATTTTGGCCTCTAGCACCAAATGTTCTGTTAAAGAGCTGATGGCTAGGAACGTATTCATTAGCTGAGGTTGCGGAAGGGATTTAAGAAGGGCGCCCTCTGATCAAGATGATTGGAGAGGTGAAATATTTTTCCTGTAGTGGGCTAAACAGACATGAGGGGGATCAAAGGGAGATTAACTGAAGACCAGAAAAATCTGCCACAATCTGAGCAGAAGAGACGTCCTTTCAGTACTCCTAGATCTATCATGCCACATTTCCATAACTGAGGGCAAGTTAGTTTTCTGTGTAAAGCCAAGGACAAGATGAACCCTCCACCATTCATTGTACAAAAACCAGACAGACTAGCAGTTGAATCTTGTTTCTGTATTGCATTAGGTTTGGGACAGTGTCCTTCATTTCATGTGAAGGCAGAAGGATAATTTTTGGAAACAGGACAGACAGTATGGCACAGACAGCCCTGTCTGTTATCCTCCTCGTAACAGCTTTTGCCCAAGATAGATGCCTCATTCTTCCTAATAATAAGGCTAGCTCTGATTTCATGGATATCTATGCATTTATATGATCCTTCACAGGTTGCAGGATTTGGCTTCAGCATATCAACATAGATATCATTGCTGTTGGTGACATATTAAAAACTGCATCTTGCACATGGTGAAGGTACAGTACTTACCTTAAGCATCTTCCTTTGTGAGCCAATAAGAGCACTAAGACCTTTTGGTGAGGCCCTTCTCTCTGTCTCACCTCCTTCTCTTTGAGTGAAGAGGGAGAAGGCCTTTTTGGTGGCTCTTTCAGACTTAGGACCTCCCTCCATAGAGAGGTCAGGAGGGCTCCCTCCTTGCTCTCCTTATGTCTTACACTGACAGGCTTTTAGAAACTGACTGGAGTGGGCTTTTAATGCTGTGCTGTTTTATGGTGTGGATATACTTGTTTAATACATTTTAATACTTTTAAATTCATAAATTGTTTAACTATCTTTTAAATAACTTTTATATTTATACTTTCATTGAAGTCTTTATATAGTTTTTAATCTTTAATGTTTTAAATATGTTGCAAGCCACTTTGAGTCTAATAATAATAACAATATCATACAAATATCATTCCATGTACAGTACAAGAAGCATAATATTCAGCAACTGGATGTGTTTTCATCCACTTTGTCAATAGGTTGTAGTAATGTATTCTGTACTCTTTAAGGCCCTTCTCTTGAAAGTGATGATTTTCTTAAAAGACTTAACTGCCAGTGATTTATTCAGTATTCAATTTTCTCACACAATATCCAGCCGTGCGCAAAAATGGAAAATCTACCTATTTTCAAAGTTGTAATTGGATGGAAGACAAAGCATGGAAAATAGCCCGCTACTAAACAGCTAAACAAGAATGAGACTGTACAATCAAGAACAATTATATACAGATGCGATGCATATGATTTCATGTATAAAATTCCTCCATGAAAGGTCCCTGTATAATGTGTGAAACAGCATTTAGACTTGGCTGTTGTTGTTGTTGTTGTTGTTGTTGTTGTTGTTGTTGTTGTTTGGCTTCAAGTCATTTCTAACTTACAGCAACCCTAAGGAGAACCTATCATGGGGTTTTCTTAGCAAGATTTTTCAGAGGGTGGTTGCCTTTGCCTTCCCCTGAGGCTGAGGGTGTGACTTGCCTAGGGTCATCCAATGGGTTTCCACAGCTGAGTGGAGATTTGAACCCTGGTCTCCAGAGTGGAAAACCAGTGCAGTGTAGTGGTTTGAGCACTGCACTGTGATGGTAAAGGCTGAGCCTTAGAACTGGAACCAATATCCACGAGCACGAGAAACTACATCTCAAACCCCGGTTTTGTACTTCCTTGTTTCTGACACAGCAAAGCTCTGAGTCATTGCTAGGCATCCAAACAGCCAGTTCATACTCTTCATATGAGCATTCCTAATTTTTGTGCTTCAATATTTATTCTGCCAGATCAGGGCAATCCCCGCAGCTTCTTGGATAACATCCCACAGTGGCATTTCTTTGGTACTGGATCAACATGCTGTTCTTGATGGCTCTGTTGTGTTTTAAACCACCTGCTCTCACTTGGAAGCTAATTCAGGAATGTTCCAGGAGTTTCTGCTGTGTCTCTGAATGGAGATGGGAAAGGCAGGCAAAGAAATGTACACTGGAAACATGGATGCTATGAAGAGGTTGCACTGCATTGACGCACAATGAAAGGCAATGCAGGATGTACGTTCCTGGAAATCAATCACATCTCGCTAAAGGCATGGAACACAATGGGCCCATTCAAAACCAATCAGCAGGAAGCATCTTTCTAAGTGCTTAGACCACATAGCTTTACTGTTATTGTGAGAAGTCCCTATTTTCACTCAAAACTGATTGGCCATGAACACATAGGAATTATGTTCTTTGTTTGGAAGGGAAAGTTTCAGTGGCTCCTGCTGCTAATTTACCATCATTTGTTAGATTTATATAGTCTCTTTCCTCCAAAGAGGTCAAGCTGGTACACATGGTTCTCTTTCTCTTTTATGGTCTAAGAAACTCTGAGATGCAAGTCAGGCCTAAAGAGTATGTAATGGCCTACAGTCATGCAGAGAATTCCAACAAAAGGTAGAGCATGATGGGAAGCTTTATCTGTCTGCCTGCATCATGCATGACATGCTGACTCCTCCAAGTGAAGCATATGCATAGTCTTTGTGAGGATACATAGCTCACGGGTCATACGCAGCTCCAGTGGTATGGCCTCCTTTGCACACATACGATTGCTATTAGCATATTGCTCTTAGCAACTGGAAATGTCTCCTTCAGTGAGAAATATCTAACAATGGCATAGGAAGCAGGGACCCCAGTTGTCAGCAACGAAGGAAGAAGACATGTGTCCTTCTCTCACAGAAACTGAAAGGACCCCGTCCCCAGAGATCTCTAGCAGGAGCAGTGGGATGGGAACTGCTCAGAGTAAAGTCCCCCACTTGCATACAGAGATCCCGGTGTTCCCTTAACCCATGTATGTGGGTATATGGCAGAGCCTGGAAAAGCACATAGGCATGCATAGATACACATAGATGCAGCACCTGGCCTGGTATAGACCCTTCCTTGGTCTATAGATATTGTCTATATTTCCCCATCTCTGCTGCTTGGATGGCTGGACTGTTGAGGCACATGGGCACAGGGTGATCAGCAGTTTTACAAGTGAGACTTTAAAAACACCTTTAGATTTAATAACCAATGATACAGTTGAGAAGCAGGAAGTAATCAAATTGGTATTTACTGAAAAGGCAAGCTTCCTGACACTTTTACAGCTTCACAATATTGATTCCATGCTGCATGTCCATTATTAAACAGATGGTCCATGCCACAGACTCAGTATGGATTGCCTGTTGATAGGAGGAAGAGTGACTGATATCATTACGCATGGTGTCAGCTGCAGCCATCTACAGGTGGGTGGAGATCACATCATCCACAACAACGAGGATCCTTAATACACAGAATTCAACACATGTATCAGGGATAGAATTCAATATGTAAATTACAGGATTCAATATCTATGTCAATGCATTTTTTATGGAGACAAGCTTAACCAGTTATGGCTTCTTAGGTTAAAAAAGAAAAAACTGAGGAGTGAACAAGGCAAAAATTTATAACAGTGCTCTGAAAGAGGTACTGGGGAAACAACCTAGTTCTGAGTTCTTGAATTGTTAGTTTACTTCATATAGGAAGGGTTTATTTTTTTTAATTATGGAAGGCCATTCAAAAATAAGGTGTGCCACCTTCCATCTGAACTGGCTTGGGATGTTCCTAACCCATTCTGTGTGATGTGCAAATGGCTCTATGACACCACCAAGTGAATACCTCCCTTCCTTTTCTCCTTCCCTCCCATGGCATGCAGTAGAATTTATGTGTATGGCTCTTGTTTTAAAGAATGTGATAAGTACTAAAGGAATACTCTACTAGCTAAAACAGCACCACATTTTCAGTTCGTGGTCTTCATATGAGTGTTTTCATAGTCTGAGCCCATTCTCTCCCCCTGCATGTAGAAAGCTAAAGCACTGTGGCTATATATACCGTTCCTGTAACTCTTGTCATCCAGCATATCTACTTATTCACAGACTTCTTAATAAGCAAAACAAGCTAACAATTAAAAAGCACACAGTTTACTTTTGTGTAAAGATGTCAGACGCCACATGTTATAGTCATATTTCTTAATTGTGCAAGTCTTCAGCAATGAACTGTAGCTTCTTGATCTTTAGTGAGCTGATGATAGGGATGTCAGTGAGAAATATATTCAATTATGACAGCTAACTGCTGTTTCTAATAACCTCAGCTGCCTGCCATCTATATGAAGAAGGCAGAAAGAAAATTACTTTGAATTACTTTGAATTACTTTGCTGTGCCTTTCCTGAGCTCTGGTTTTCACAAGTACTTTGTAAACTGTAGAAATGTGATCTGCACAAATCTATCTGTGAAGTTCTGCCAGCACTCGTTTACTCACCCACAACTTCACCCACCCACTTGTACACATAACATGATCACATTTTAATCTATGAAAAAATCAAGGACTAAGATTAACATATAATGCCAACCCTTTTGTTTCATGCCAGTCATTCTAAATATTTTGTGGAATATTTTGTGACTTAGCAGTGTACCAAATCTTATACCTGTTTCCTCTGGGAAACTACCCAATCCCCCCTCCGCCACAATATTTGATGAATGAACCTGTTAACTTTCTAACATTGACTTGTCTCAGCAGGGTGGGCAAATTAAAAACCTGTGATAGCTGATAGATTCCAAATAGGTTTGTCTAGAAGGAAATATCACTTCTTTCACAAGAATTTGCTTACAAATAAATGGTCTTGGAAACATAGCCTAAAGATAGGGAAATGAAAAGGATAAATCCCAAGACGCTGGTCTCATCTTAATTTCTATAAGTCACATCTATTTTTAACTGTTATTTTACTTCATTCAAATGAGACCCTTATTAAAAGCCCTTTTAAAACTGAAATCCTACAGAAACTTACTCAGAAATGAATCCTACTGAACTTGATGAGAAGGAACGCAAAGGGTTGCATTCTAACAATGGGTGAAAATGAAAGTTGAAAGTTATGACAACTGCCCACCTTGGAGAAAGTACGGTAACTCTTTTATCGTGTCTCACATGTAACTTTAGATGCTGATTTTGAGCATTCTGTTAGAATGATTTTGGCTCCTTATTGTAAACTTGACAGACAGACAGATATTTTTTAGAATGAACTTCGAATAGTCCCAAAATGAATGAAATTTATGAAAAGCCCCCGGTCTATAATAGACTATTCTGTACTTCAAGATGACTTTCAGAAAGAAGCTTACCTGTCTGCAGAGAGAGCCATGAGTGTGAAGACAGACACCCCCACTGAAGTGAGCTGTATGAAAGGAATAAGTTTACATCCAACCCGGCCAAACAGCCATTCAGGAGACAGGTACCTGCTGGCATTCACAGGAACACAGGTGAGCAAAAGAAGCAAGTCTCCAAAAGCCAAGCTGGAGATGAACAAATTAGGGACATTTCTCATGGACTTCACAGTACAGAAGATTTTGATCAGTGTGATATTGCCAACAAGCCCTATCAAAATGATGATCCCATAAATAGTTGGAATTGCATACAGGAATTTATAGTAAAAGAAGTCCTCACCCAGCAGGGAGAGATTAGCATGTTGAGCGGTAGAGATATTGCAGAGAATAAAATCATCCAGTTCCACATCTAGAAAAATGCACTCCTCAGAAGCCATTGTCAGAAGCTGACCTCCTAGAAAATAGTTGCTTGACTTTAAAAGCCCTCAACAACTCACATAAATTCTTTGGAGATGATTTTGTTCTTCCTTGGTGGTTATCAACAGCAGTGGAATATGCAATGTACGATTTACCGTAAAAGGAAACATACACATAATAAAGACAATCCATTCAAATACGGAAATATTAACACCATTTCAGTTCCACAATTTTGGTCTTTGTCATTTTTGATAACCCCTTGGATGGGTACTTCCTCAGTTTGCAAAAAGACCAAGAGGCAAAGTCTGTGAAAAAGCACTGCAGAGTCTAGTTCCAACACTCTGGTGAGATTTCACTGTTGAAACCAGTAGATCCCATTTCACAAGAACTATTGCTAGTTGCTACTCTTTCTCAGTCTTTTTAGGTCCCAGATGAGAAGGCTGTGTTTACCACAAAGGTTAGAAGCAGCTCTTTTAAACATGCAACAATTCCTAGAGGCAGGATCTTTGGACTGTCAGCTCTCTCCCCACTTCACACTGTCTAGCAGGCTTGCTTCAATGAACACAGTAGTAGTAGGAAAGTGCTGTTTTTTGGAGAATGTCAGCCACCTGCTGGACAATTACATCACTGCCTGACTAAATAAATTTTATAAAATGTGCTTGAATCCCTGAAATATCTTTTCATTGTAATAGGCTTTTTAACAATCATGCAAGTCTCATTCTGATAGTTACTGACTTCTTTTATTTTGATTTCACATGTGCTATTGTGAATCTTTATGGGATCATGATTTTGATACGGCTTGTTGACAATCTCACACTGATCAAAATATTCTGTAGGATGAGGTACATGAGAAATGTCCCTAACTCTTTCCTCTACAGCTTGGCTTTCAGAGACCTGCTTCCTTTGTTCACCTGTTTTCCTGTGGATGCCAGCAATTACCTGTCTTCTGAATGGCTATTTGGCAGAGTTGGATGTAAACTTATCCCATCAATTTATCCCATACCCCTAAAAATGATTTATGCGTAAGTAGCGACAGTTTCATGTTTACTGCTGTTCTGAAGTGGAGGGTGAAAAAGAGAGACAGTCATTTTATGTTTTATCCTATAAATGTGATTTACACTTGAATTCTGCACTAAATCCCAGATACTCAAGTGATTTGCCCTGTCCCCAGCTGAGATTCTATTAGATTAAATAATGCAAAATGTGCATGTCTGGCTGTAGCAGGGATAAGGAAACTGTAGTCTTCCAATTGTTGTTGCTCTCCATTTCCCATCAGCAGCTGCCAGAAGAAGCAATGCCATGGATGGTGGTGTTTGTAGGCTACAAACAGCCATAACATCTGGATGACCACAGACGCTTCATCTCTGACCAATAACCTGTAATCTTGTGTGCACTTATATAGGAGTAAGTTCCACTGTAACCAGTGAGGCTTCCCAATAAACACACAGGAAATCAAGGTCCACATCTTTTTAATTGGTGCAGTGGTTGATTACTTTTGAGGCACAGTATTATCTTCTGCAAAGTCACTAACTACAGATTCAGTATAGGGCAGAATTCTGTTCCAGAACTGGGTGAAATTCCAGGCCTCTCCAAGCATTCTTTTCCTGTTGAACATTGACACACATTACTACTATAGTATAACCTTTACTGATGGTAAATGATGCAGCAGAAGTTACACAGCAAAGAAGCATTCCAGCCCTTTCTTTGATAGGGTCCAGCATCCTCTTACAGTCAACGGCAGAATTAGTCCACTAAACAAATTCTACCAGGACTTGTCTAGCAATCCAGTCCCCATTGCTGGACATATGGGGAAACCCTAAGCTGGGGTGCAACTCCCCAGGTGAAACCAATAAAAGATGGCCCCCCAAAGAATATATAGCATGGAAGCAAATGAAGAAAATAAAGTGCACAAACATAATCCATCTCCTCCCCAATGGCTATGAGAACTGCATAAGCAGGCTAGCAACAGAGAAAAATTCACACTTCAGTTGGTTACACCAGCTATCATATCTTTTCCTGGCCTCAGATTTCAAAACAAATGAAAAAAGGTATCCACCAAGGTCACTGATACAAGTTTCACACCACTGGAGAGCTATATTTGGTCATGATGCTAACAAGGACTCCAAAAATCATTACTGGCCTGATGGCAGAGACCCAGCTCACTACTGACTGCTTCTAAAATTATTGATTTTTAGGATTTCTTACTAGATATTGGGGGTGTGGCAGCATTCTCTTATACAGGGCTACTCAGTTATAAGCAATATTTTACTGCTAAATAAGTTGACAGAGGACTGCAGTCTGAATTGCCTGATTTTATTTCTGAAGTAGAAACAACTTATTATGAAGTCATCTCCTCCTCCTCCCTAAAAAAGGGATTTCATAAAGTCTTATACATACTTAGTTGCTGCAGCTTTTTGTTCCTTCACCTTATTTGTATATATTCCCTGACCCATGCAGGCATGTATCACCAATTTTCACATATGTGTCGATAAACTATCTCCCCCCCAAAAAAAAAACCCCAAAAGAAATCTCAATTCTATCAAAGGCATTACTGTATTATGATCTTTTTTGTGCATTGTTTTACTTTGACATCACTGCAAAAAAGCAAACTTAATATGATTTTTATGGTTTACTTGTACAGGTGACATAAGACACTTTGTATGTAGGGTTTACTCCAGTGCAAGGACAAATTTTTTGTATCAGTAAAAAATTAGACAAAGGCATTATGCAACCAATGTAAAATCACAGGTTCAAAATTTAATTTATTAACTTGTTCTTAGAATTGTTTTATTTTACTATTTTAAGAAGTATCCAAATTATTTTGCTAGCAGTTTTTTTAAGAAAACTTGTTACTGATGGCACAAATATTTATGCACACTTCAAACAGCAGGTTCTATAACAACAGAGTACAGATGTAACAGCTCTTTAAAAAAAAATTCAAATATTACTTGAGCTCTTCTGAAGGAAAAGAACTCAGAAATAACTTTTTTCAAGCCAGTACCAGGCTTAGAAAAATGAAGCTGGCTGCATCCAAATCAGCTCCTTTCCCTAAAAGCTATCACCATCGCCACATAATACAGGTATGCCTCAGTCAGTGAAGTAGATGTGCTCCTGAGCTTTACTTCTTTAATAGAAACTTTGGTACCAGAGGTAGAAATAACAAACAGAATAGGGATAGGTGCCTACATCTCTCTCTCACACACACAAACACAAGAGAGAGCAGCTGAACATGTTTCAGCAAACTTTTTATTCAATACTAACATTATACACATAAGAAATGAAACCACCAGATCAGATGATCCTTGGAGAAATAAACAAAAACATTTTGAATCTTCTAGGGCCTTTCCACACTACACTGTTATAGTGCTATTATTCCACTTTCAACATCCTGTGGAATAATCAGGTTTGTAGTTTATTGAGACCAAAGAGCTCTCCGGCTGAGAATTCTAAAGGCCCTTCCCTAAACTGCAAATCCCAGGATTCCATAGGATGTTGAAAGTGGAATGATCGCACTGTAACAGTGTAGTGCGGGAAGGCCCCTAGAAACCACTTAAAAGCCTCTTCCAAAATGCATTCCAGGATTATTTTTCTCTTTCACAACCCGCTCTTTTTTCAGAGTTTCCATTTTGTTGTTAAAACTTACAGAGCTATGTATTTTCAATATATGATGGTAGTTGGTAAGTCAGGCTAACATCCTTTCCCCTTTTCTTTCTCTTTTACTCTTCACACAGGACTTACTCACAATCACCTGAGATGCATCTCAGTATCCTTAAGTCTTTGACTTTGAGTCAGAGGCCCTTTTCGCACCTTACCTTTTCGTGGCACTGGGGTACGGGGATCGCGCAAGCAGCCTCTTGCAAGAGGCTCTCATGTCCCCATTGCTTTGCCTCCGCAGCCACTGCCTGTTAGCGAGCAGGCAGTGTGAGGGCTCCTCCTCTTCCTTCTACAGCATAGCCTGGGATTCTCCCAGGCTCTGCTGGGGCAGGAAGCATGAGCACCATGACTCTGGAGGCTCCACACGCATGGTAAGTGCACGTGGGGCCCTGGAGCGATGCACGATCGCGTACCATTTTTGGCTAGAAGTCGAAAATGAAATAGTGCATGATCGGTGCCTGCTGGCCTTGGCAGCATTGCGCAATTGCGAGGACATCATGTGGACGGCTCCTCGCAATTGTGCGATGATCCAGAGTTCCTTTCACATGGTGAATGCTGTGCAAAAAGGGCCAGAAGAAAGAAGACTGAGAACCCCAAATTCATAGCAACCAGCTGCATTTTATGCTTCCATGAATTTGAACCTGACTCTTCCAAAACCAACAAAAGAAGCTCTGATGCTTCAGTGCCTCTGCTTTAATTGGCATTACATCTAATTCTGCATGAAGCAATGCTAAGTTTGTAGAAATGGAGACTGCCCCAAGTCTATGCAAAAAATTATTTTGTGCCTTTTCTAATAATTCTAAGTTGGCCAAAGCCCACAGTGGTGCTCCATATAATAACTGTGGCAGAGCCCTGCTCCCATAAAAAGATTTTGTAAAAAGGAGATTCTTTTTCAAATGCGTTGTTAACTGAAGCATGCCTGTACTCCAAACACTCTTCTTATTTTTTGCAGCCAGTAGGACACAAAGGCCATTTCCGCACTAGATTGTTATGGTGCTATTATTCCACTGTCAACATCTTATGGAATCCTGGGGTTTACAGTTTAGGGAGGGGCCTAGCACTATAATAGTCTAGTGCAGAAATGGCCAAAGACAGAAGCAGAGGGATATTTGTCTATTTCCTCCCTGTCCCCTACACTCTTCTGTCTTTGTCATTCTGAGTGCAATTGCAATATTATATGCAATGACCCTTGTAAGGCTTTGCATTTGAGAACTGTTAATTAAAATATTAAACAAAACAAAGCTACCTCCACTTTCTTTTCTCTTCCTTTCCTTTTTGTCTTCTTCCTTACCTCTTCTCCTTTTCTTTCTGTTCCTGCTTCCTCTTGCTATTCATAGTCTCTCTATAAGGAAAAAAGAGGATTTGGGTAATGGAGAGGATTTAGGCAGGGGGAGTGTGGCCTGTTCCATACCCTCTCGCTGTCCCAGTTAGGCAGAAACAGTCCCAGTTAATTCTTTGCTATCCCATTTTCTCTAATGTTTTTAAAATGTCCTAGTTTCTCTCTCCTCCTCCCACTTTCCTCCTTTGTCCTTAGCTTATATCATTTGCCACAAACCGATTTCAAGGTGAAAAGTAGTTTGCACTCAGGAGAAAGAAAAGAGGGTAGAGTCTTCCCTTTAGGCTTGTTTTTCATCCCTTTTGCAGGCTTTCTTAAAATTAATATAGCAATTCCAGGGTTTCTATGCTTACAATAATAATTTTGCATTAATTACTTTTGCTCTCTTGTTGCTTGGCCACACTCTTTTGACCACACTCTGGTGTTGCTCATCCACATATGTCCTGGTTATCATCTGTGAACTGTTGGAAGGTATGCTATTGGATAATGTGGCCCAGCTTTCTTTTTGTCTCCTGCCAAGCTCTTGATCATGTCATTTCAGAGAGTTAAAAATCACCCTACAGAATCAAGGAGGGAGGAAAACTGCCATTCCTGGAGGCTTCCAGAAGCAGTAGATTAAATTACCCTTTCCTGCAAAAGTCCCTGGTGCTGTATAATGCACTAGAAGTGACTTTCAGCTGCAACCTCCAACTGATCTGGAGGCAAAGTCAGGCAAATTGGGCTAAAAATGGCCTCCACTGCAGTTACCTCGCTCTGGTTTATGTGGGAAGGGTGGAGGGAGGCCAGAAATTCTTCTCATGCTTCAGTTTGGTATGAGTCTAAGAAGAATTCAGAAGTTTTTAAAGTTTACCTCTTTTTTCCTGAAGACTTTTATAAGTCCCATTTTTTTCATAACGCAAAATGGAATTGCTAGTTGTTGTATTTTAAAAGATTAATATCATTTCCATGCTGGGAATAGCTTGTGAAGGGAACTCTATATTCTTGGGAGTCCACAGAAATGAGTGGATTTTTATTCTTGTCACACTCTGGGTTTGTAGAGCACAGTTTTCTCTTTAAAGGGAGAATGTACAGTCTCATTGTATATTCCAGTATCAATCCTGGTACAACAGCCCCCCCATCCAACCAAGATCCAAATTAATCCATAAAGAAACTACGTACATTGAATTTAATGCCATATTGACAGTTCAATAAATCCAGTTAATAAAACCTTAAATCTGCACATATTACCACTATGTCATAAACTCAAAAGGCCTTTCAAAACTATTGATTAAAATATTATAGAAGGGATATAGCCATCATTTAAATTAAACACTACCCAATTTTTTCAGCCTCCAACACTGATATGAAAGTATTTCATTCTATATTTATTTGTATTAAGATTATTTGTATACACAGAAGATAATTGTAGCCACAGACATGAAAATGAGTATTTAGATAAGGTATGGTATTTTTCAAGAGCAAGCAATAGAAATAATTGATCAGCACTTACTATTTGCAGGTTTAAAAATGCTATTCAGAAAGACAAATATCTCATTTATGAATAATTGTTGTTATATTGCCCTACTGTAATATCCCATGAAAATACTCTAGTATTTCATCTACAATATTACAAAGGTATTTTTATATCTCTAAGACTGCATCAGCAAGTCCTCTTTTTTCCCCCACCCAAACTTTTAATGACTGAGATCCTAGATGAAGCCAGAAGAATGTAACCCCGTTAACTGGTGTACTTCTATCGTCTCTTAACCTACTCCCAACAGAACTGACCTCTTCAGTACTGGAGTGTACCTTCTCATCCAGTTTGTGGAAAGAGGAGGCCAGGAAACACATGGACAATATCTGGCTGCAGTTCTGCAGCTGGGAGAAGTTAGAAGAGGTTATCCTTATAGATCTTGAGCAAATAAATAAATAGATAGATAGACAGACAGACAGATAGATAAATTTTATTATCCACCTCTCCTCAAAGCTCAAAGGTTAAATACAATTAAAACCAACACATCAATTAAAAACAATTACAATTAAAACACATTAAAATACACTAAAAGCATAAAACCATTCAACTATCATAATTAAAATCATAATAAAAATACATCATAATTCAAAATAGGCTGGGTAGGCTTGCCGGAGGACATGAGTCTTTAGCAGTTTTTAAATTTAGACAGTATATTTTGCTGTCAGATCTCTTCAGGCAGGCCATTCCACAGTCTAGGGGCGGCCGACAAGAAAGTCCATAGATATGGGTATGCTGGAATCTAGGGACAATGACCTGTTGTCTCTTCTCCTGGCTTTGAAACCACCTAGAGACACGCCCCCCTGCCACCACACACATTTGCCCAGTCACAAAGTGTCAGTGAGGGTAACTGATACTTCCCTGCACATCACACTTAAATTCAAATATTAAAAGCATATGTCTTTAATAGGAGTCCAACCAACATATGCTATTCCAACCACAAAACAAACAAATAAAAAAGCCTTTGACTTATCTTTGCTTTGATTGCACTTCCAACCATAACCATCAATCTAGAAAAAGGAAGGAACATGACAGGATACCCTATAATTCACCTTGCTTCCTTTAGCAACCTGCTTGAGTGGGTGTGTGTATATTGATCTGTCTGTCTGTGTATCTACTTCACCTTTGGGGAATTATAACCTCTTCAGAAGCAACATACTAGAACATCTCTTCCTGGTGAAACAGAATTTGTTTACCTGTGCCTCCATGGAAAAGCAGGGAAAAGATATGGCTTACATGTTGTTGTGGCCTATAGTTTTCCAAATTCCTTAGCCAGTATGATCAACATGGATTCTGGGTTTTTTGTTCTCAGCAATTAACTTTGCCAGCCTCACATCTCAAGTATAGAACTGAGCTATAACATAATGAAAATCAATTATTTAGGCATAGTAGGAAATGTAAAGCATAGAACTTTCCATGTTTTCAGTAAAATAAAAAAGTATAAAATACATTAAAACTTCACTGGATTAAGTCATGGTTAAGAGATGGCTGTATTGATTTTGTCATATTAGCTTAATTAAATACCTACTTAAAAGCATTTAAGGGTTCAGTTCCATGTCTGTATATCCAGGAGTAAGCCCCACTGAACCCTTTGGATAGAATTCTGTTCTGTCTTTATGATAGCATAACCAATGAGTGTGCTAGTGGATCTGCTTTAACAATGTTGCATAAAGGAATATCCAGTGCCTCCTTAGGCTGGAGTTTTGTTTGGTAGCACAACAGTTGTTGGAGTGTATGTAATAGTCCCACCCCCCAACTCAAATGGTCACTGATTGGCCATGGTGGTATGCCAGGAGAGCTTCATCATGCAGCCACCAGACTAGCCACTTCCATCCTCTTCCTCCCTGGGAGACCAATGTGAATATGATGGTGGAACTTTAGTTTGTGCCAGCTCCATGTAGGAGCATAGCCAATGAGACTTACCTTCAGAGTAAGCACACATAGGATGAAACTGTTCATATTTTAATGCAATTCCAACTGAATATTAGAAACAAGGGGTAAATTTAGCAATAGAATTATACCCAGAACCCTGATAAGGCCTTGATGGAAAGGGACTATGCAATGAAACCATTTTGAAGTCTGCTCACATCATTCATTATCATCCTGTGATCATAACCTCCAGTTCTATTTCTGCAGAGACAGTGATTATTCCTTAATGAAAGGTGACTGTTCAATACCAAGCCTGATGTGTACCATACCATGCCCTATTTCTGTTCTTAATTACAATTTACAGGCGCAACAATATGGTTCTCAAGGGGATTAAAAGATCCGGAGGTGAATGGAAGCCAAACGTTGTAATTAGTTTCCTGTAGTTTAAGGGGAAAAATAAATAAATATATAAAAGCAAATGGATTCGATTAAGGATACAAACCACTGGGGCAAAAATAATTAATAAATAAATAAACCTGCAAACTACCAAGGAGATCATTATAGACATCATTTAAATGAAAATGAGAAAAAATTACAAACCCATCACTTTATGAAATATACAAAGGATAATAAAAGAAAGAAAGCCTTCAGAAGAAAATCTCCAGTTGATGTCCCCATTCATTTAAGCTGCCCTTCAACAGTTCCTAAGTGGATAGTCCAAGTCTTTTTAGAGAGTATAGGATTAAGTTTGGCCTCAGAGCAAGACTAGAAATCCAACCTCTCGGTGCCCCCAATCCCCAAACGTCTGTGGGGTTGCCCTAAAAAGTGGGGGACCTTGAGGTCCTCAGTAGTGCCAGTGTATCCTTAGAATTTGGCAAAATATTAACTCAAAGGAGGCCTGCAAGAGGAGAGTAACGGCAGGATCTTTTCACCCGTGTATACCAGTACTAACTGTACAGAGGATGCCAGTTAAAAGTTAAACAGAGTGTTTTATTTTAACTGACACACACAAGAAATCAAGCAATCTCATGAACTGTACAAGGCTAGGGAAAAGTGAGACAAGAAAGGTTGGAGAGATATTTTGGGTGGTGATGGTGGTATTTACTGATCCAGAACGTTGAAATGGAGTGGCTTGGGCAGGTTCGAGGATAACACAGAGAAGTGCAGCATAACGCACCAACATGCATCCAAAGTACTGTGAGTTACTCGGATTGGAGCTGGGGCTTATATAATCCACTTCTTACCTTGAAGGGGTGTGAGTGAACACATCAGCAATTGCCTTTCTGCACAGAAGAGTCTGGAAAAGATTAATGGGCTTAACTTTAGGTGACAAACATTGGTGGGAGTCATGATAGTCTCTTAGTATTTGGATGGGTAAGGGAACAACAGGGATGTTTCTGTGGTACAGGGTTATAGGATGCTGGTCTTTGATTGCTTCGTTTCTTTTATTGTATTTGGAGGTCAGGTTGTTGAGAGGATTATCCCAAACACATCAGTGCTGGGCTTTCCATCTGATCCTTTTGAACTTATGACCTGGCCATGTCTGAGGTCATTCAGACCTAGCACATGCTTGCTGACGGTGCCTTTTCCAATATGCTTTCTGACCATAATTTATATTCCTTATCTATATTGCCATTCTGCAGGATGGGTGGTGCAGGTCATGGTAACACTGGCTCTCCTTCTCCAAGAATGGAAGAAATGAGGAGGTACTATATTTGTGGATGTATCAGAGAAGCCTGGAAGACGAATTGAGTTTGCTGGATCAGAAGCTCTCCCAAGCTGAGATCCAGTAGGACCTCTCTTAGAGTGCAAGTTTACCTTGCATACCCCTACTGGTTGAGAGGGACATTGGAGCTTAGGTCCCGTCTATCTGAACAGAAATCCCAGATACAAGAATATATGTCTGTCTGTGTTTCACCCTCACCCACTCACTCACACCATTAGAATTCCTCTGTCCATGGGTCATGATGAAAGACACATGTTTTAATAAAAATATTGAAGACGCTATGCCTCCACATACTCTCCTTGAGAATAAATCACTTCTACATTTAGGGTCAGAAGTGACCTAGTGAAGCAACATGAATCTGCTTTGTATCTAATTTGGCAAAGGTGTGGAGATGTTTTCTTTGGCTACCCATCACTATTCTCACTGTTATTTTGCACTTTCCCCAGAGGATTTAAAATATGCCCCAGTCTAAAGCAAACAAAGGGCATCATTTTTCCTTTAGTGGAGTCAAGAATGCAAACTGCTATCTAGAAATACTTCCTTCACAGCTTTCATAGTTTGAAAACAAAAACAGATGAATGAGCAATCTTAACAAAATATGAAAAGTGAGTTCATCAGATTTATAAGCATGACACAGGTTAAAAAAAAAGGTTATTAGCCTGCCATCTTCAGAATCATCAAGAAAAGGTACCCATATTTTCAAAACCATGTTCCAGTTCTTTGTAAGACCTAAATACCCTATGAAATTCATGGGGTTGCCATAAGATGATAAGCAACTTGAAGGCACATAAAACATACACACACACACCAGTTCTTTGTACCAAATCCTGGAAGTGTGATTCTTTGAACTACAGCTTCCAGAATCCTCTAGTCAGCACTGCCACTATCTATGCTGGCTGGGGTGGGTTTTGAGGCCTTGGAGTCCAAATAGATGAATAAATGAATGAATGAATAAATAAATAATCAATCAATCAATCAATCAATCAATCAATCCCTAAGCTCTGCTTTGTATATTAGAGGAATGGTGGCCCATGGCTTCCATGTCAGTAGGGTAGTGAACCCACTCTTAGTATGAATGGTAAATAAGCTATCCAAGGTTCTGAACCTATTTTTAGGGGAGGGAAAAGTTCAGTACCATGGATAGCTCCTTTAAGAGCACATTCACTGTCTCACATGGAATTCAGCTAACACTGCTTTAGGGAAAAGGAAAAATAATTTCCTTTAGAATAATAGAATTACAGAATCATAGAGTTAGAAGAGACCACAAAGGCCATCGAGTCCAACCCCCCGCCATGCAGGAATACACAATTAAAGCACTCTCATCAGATGGCCATCCAGCCTCTGCTTTAAAATGTCCAAAGAAAGAGATCTATCTCAGACTAGCTTTGTATTTGGAGGGAAGGAAACTAGTATTTCCAAGAGGTGTTCTCTGTCACTAGTTTCACAGCAGTAGTTTGAAAGGGGAGTATACGAGCTGCTCCTTGGTTACTTTATCCTTCTTTTTAAAGAAAATACATCTTAAAGTAAGCCATGAAGGCATAAAGTGGTCCCTCAGTCCCTCATAGTGTCCCCATTGCCCTAGCATTGCAAATGCTACTGTAGATTCTTCTGTCAACTTGCAGGCTTCCCTGTTCTGCTGTACCCCATCTGTAATGCTGCCTGGCCTGAACAAAAGCTGATCTTACCTTCAGAGTAAGCACACATAGGATGAAACTGTTCATATTTTAATGCAATTCCAACTGAATATTAGAAACAAGGGGTAAATTTAGCAATAGAATTATTGCTAATTATTTACCTTGGGATATCAAGATGCCCCCCATTTGTAACATTTAAGGGCTCTACTACCAAGCTCTTTGTATAGACTCCATGCCTGCCATTTTCATCAACTGGATTACCAGGGTTACCACTACCCAACTGTCTGTTTCTGGTGGACGAAACTTTCCTACAAGTTGCTGGGGAACAACAACAAGACAAGTACGTTGTTGGATACTTTGTTCTGATTCAGCAGAGTCATTACTCTATGGTATAGCATCTACCCATGTAAACAAAGAACACAAGCAGAATCAGGAAGGGAACTTGAGCCTGCCTATTTACAGTTTTGCTTGTTTGTCTTTATTGGTATCCTTCCAAACACCATTCAATGAGAGCTGATGCAGAGGAGGATGAAAACTGGAGCTGTTAATAGCTGTCAATGAATCTGTGAACACAAAAATAACACTCCAACTGAGTTTAACTGATCTCATCTTGGATTGCTCCTGCCTGCTAGAGGCTATATGTGAGCCTTTCTTCAGAAATCTCTCCTTTTTTACTGCAGTAATCTGCACTGGTTATTATTATCTCAGAAAACAAATATTTTCTGAACACCAAGAAATCATATGTACAGTTCATATGATCAGAAACTGATCTCTTTGTCTGTATCTGTCTGTCTGTCTGTCTATCTGCCTATCTGTCTTCTATCTTTCTATCTAATATGCTGCTTTCCTCCCAATCTGGGACCCAAGGCAGTTTACAAAGGATAAAAACAAGATGAGCTGAATACCTGATACTAAAAATATTAAAACACAATTAATTATCACTTTAAAGCACTATTAAATTTTAAAAGGTATAAAATCATTTTAAAAAACATAAGAATGCATTTAAAAATATAGCACACATATCCATAAAATACTCCCTGATCAAGCATTAAAAGCTTGTTTGAATAAAATGGACCTTGTCTGCTGGCAAAAAGGATAACAGGGAGGGGGCTAGCCTAGCTTCCCATAGGGACCAAAAGAAAGCCCTCCCTGAAGTGCAGAGCCACTGCCAGTCAGAGTTGCCAGTAATGGGTTAGATGGACCGAGGTTATGACTCAGTATAAAGTGGTTTTCTATGTTTCCCACAGGCAAAACTCTCCATAAAGAGAGACCACTTAGCTGTGGGTGGGAGGAAGAAGAGCAAGGAGGCCTCCAGTCAGTAAACTTTACCAAACCATCCCAGTCACACAGGAGAGAGGATATTAAGTAACCTATCAGACATTATTACAGTGCTTTCAGTGCTCTTTGTAAGTTGATTTAGAAACTTACTTGCAAATTGAACTCTTGAGCTAATCCTTCAGAAGTATTTCAGGGGACTTAGGGCACCTTTATGTGGTATGTTATTCATGTAAAACCAAAGAGAGGTCATGGGATCCCTTCCCTTTCAAAATGCAAACATGAAGGGAGTCTTACACAAAACACCTTAATATAATTGTCTTGCAAAGTCCATTCTCTCAGAAAGTGGGGCTATGCTTTCAAATTCAAATAAAAATAAAAAGTTATAGCTGTTGGTTGATTTTCTCCATTAGAGGCAATGGGGAAGACAGCCCAAGCTTTGAAAACAAATGAGCAAGGCACTCCTCAGATCCAAACTGAAGCAAAACGCTACTGAAAAGCAGCAGTGATGCAAAATATTGAAGTAGGATCCAAAGTGATTTTCCTTTTGTTCATCCAAATATTTATAACACAATATTCCATTAGAACCATCCTGATAAGATGCTTTCTTCTTGCCTTTTATCTGTTGCTGCTTTTTAAACTGACATATTGTTGTTAATTGTGTTTAAATTGCACTATCCCTCTGAAGTTTCCATTCATGTTTATATGGGGAATGACACTTCTGAGCAGGTGTAAAGTATATTTGCTATGAACAACTATTTTGATTGCAGCCAGCATTTGATTTTCTATGCTTAAGGAATTACCAATTCTTTGCAGTCTATGTTGTTTCTAATGCTGCATGTGGGCTTGATATATATATATATGTTAAAACTGATTGCACTTTTAAAAATAGCTTAAATGATATCACTAGTAAATATGAAGATGTAGCATATTTAAGCTGACCTAGTAACAAGAATAAATATAACAGCAAGAATATATTTTTTTCTTTTAATAACACTATTGTCCAGAGCTAAGAAATCTTATTTTGTTTGTTTCTATAAAACTGTATATAGTTTGGCTGTAACTAATCTTGGAAATGAGTATTTCCAGCTAGTCAATCACCAGAAACAAATAAAGAAACAAGTCCAAAAAGATAAACTCCAGAAATTCTATTCAGGCACAAAAACTACACAATTCACAGTGGTGTAGAATAGGTTCCTTGCCATGCATGTGCCCATCCACCAATCTCTGGATGCCAGGATTGTTCTTGCCAAAGCTACTGGAGACTGGCAGTAGGCTTACTAGGCTTACTCATGATCAAAGGGCCCTAACTAACTTTAGCAACAGATGTTATAGTCCCCCTCTGGTCTGCTGAGATACCAACATTTATTTTCTAGTGTATTTATTTTCTCATTGTGCAGGACACCAGAGGTCCAGTCCCTGGAGATTTTGTGGCTGTGCCCCCATAGATACCAGAAGCCACGCTGACTTCTACTGTTCTGTTTAATTATTAACTGTGTGATTCGCATCCAAATATGACTAGATTTTCAAACAGCCTGTCTCAAAGTTGCTCAGGACACACTCTTCCTAGTTATCCCTATTAAGAAAACTGCATATATAGAAGGGGCGATATGGCTGTTCCTTGGTACTGCTCCCTGGTGTCACCTGGTTTCCCTCCTTCATATATCCACACCTTGTACATGCACATCTGAATATGGGAAATCCATGAAAGTAGCTGTAGTGACTATGTAAAGGTCTTTCTCTGATTCTCCCATTCCATCATTGTGGTGCACTACAAGCCTTAGAAATTATTAGTCCTATAGATTTCATTGCATTGTATGTATTATTGCATAAAGCTTTGGACAGGGATCCTTCCTTATTAAAAGAAATCTTTCTATTTCTAGCAGTGCACTCTGTCTAGACCAAATTTATGAAACTGATCTTCCTTTGGAAGCTTGACGTGGAATGTGAGATCTTCCTTGGCCACTTGCCTCCAGTTTAAAGGGTGGCTTCTATAGCCTGCTGCTACACCTCCCCACACACTATTTCACACACTATTAAGCAGTTACATCATCGCTTGGTGCCACCTCATTGCCATAATGCACATTATAAGCATGTGGAAGGACGACCAAATTCAGCTTCACAAAATAGCCTGCTTCTGCTTAGACTATAGCCCTTTCCACAACTCACCTTTTTGTGGAGCTGGGGTGCGGGGATCGCACAACCAGCCTCTAGCGAGAGGCTCTCGCATCCCGGTTCCTTCAGCTCCACAGCTGCTGCCTGCTCGCATGAGAGCCCCTCCTCTTCCTTCCGTAGTGCAGCCTGGGAGTTTCCCAGGCTGTGCTGGGGCAGAAAGTGCGAGCACTGTAGCTCCAGAGCTCCACGGGGCCATGGAGTGATACGTGATTTTGCACCATTTTCAGCTCACAGCTGAAAATGAAAAAGTGCGTGATTGCCCCTGCCAGACCTTGGAGTGTCATGCGATTGCGTCGTATGGCAAATGCCGGGCGAAAAGGGCCACCATTTGCCATGAGTTTCAGGGTGGGGCTCCTACAACTAAATTCTAAACAGAACTTGGAGCAGAAGAAGGTACTTTAAGGGTCTATCAAACAGGATGAAAGTACCTTGTCAGTGTAGGTGGTGGCAGTGGGGAGGTGAGGCAATAGCCATGTTGGGAGGGGATACCTATAGCTGAAATTTGGGATTTGGAAGGTGACAAGAGGACAGGTACATTTATTGTGCTTAATGGAGATTTGAAGTACCTCTTCTTCCTCCTAAATAAATAAATGGAAGGATAGATGGATGGATCTAAGAATTAAAGTTACAGGAGTCTTGTCCAAGATCTGATCTGGCAACTAAAGTTTAGATCAACTGGGAAACAGTCCACTTATCGGAAATCTATAAGCTTCTTCCACTCATTACTATAATGGGAAATCTGAAACAGCTGTAACTTTTGTTCTCTTTGTCAGAACTGAATGAAATTGGCAGGTTTAGTGGGCTCTCAGGCAATTCATTTGACAAACTGTGGGCAGATAGATGTATCTGCCTTTAAAGGCTGTGGGTCTTTTTAAAAAAAACAAAAGTAAGAATAACTTTTTGTATTTTTGGCAAGATTAGAGGAAGGGCATCAAGATGATCAGGTTTCAGAATGGATGTGTTTCTCTTACCCATGTTTCTTGCAATGATTATTAAGGAAGTGAGAACAAAGAGGTGGCCCTAAGCAATAAATGGGCAATATTCAGAAGGATAAGTGTTGAAGTTCAAGTGGAAGAGGAGTTCTAAAAAATGACATGGTGATGGAGTTGTTGTTGGTGGTGGTTTTGTTGTTGTGTGCCTTTGAATTGTTTCTGTTGTATGGCAACGTTAAGGCAACCCTATCATGGGGTTTTTCTGGGGCTGAACGTGTATTACATGCCCAAGATCACCCAATTGGTTTCCATGGCTGAGCACAGAACAGAACTCTGGTCTCCAGGGTTGGAGTCCAACACTCTAACCGCTACACCTCCTGGTTTTGATGGAGAGAGTGGTTCATTTCCCACTCTCTCCCACTGATAAATGTGTTCTCTCATTAGAAGATGAATCTGTAAGTCATTCAACCCCACTCCCTTCTTCCCTCACTTTCTGTCCCATCTTGTGTATTCTTTACACAGAATATGTTATTTTTAGTTCCAAAATATTTCTGAAGTCCAAAGCCCAAATGAAGCTTCAAGTGGGGTCACCTTGGATTCTTGCAGCTTTAGGGTAAGGTCATTTCCTCAGGAAGGTCCCAAACCACTCCGCTTCTATCAAAACTTTGCATGAATCTATAAATGGTTGCCATGCTTGAAGAAATGTATGATTTGAGTTGTTGTCCAATAGGTAGGTGAGCCTATCCATTTCTACCACTTCTATTAATTTCTCCAACCATTCCCCTTTTGATGGAATTGAGACCTTTCACTATTGCCTAGCAAATAAAATCCTGGCAGTTGTAGCCATATGCCATATGAGCCTTACTTTATTCTCACCCCCTACCAAATTTGAATCCAATATACCCAGTAGAAACAGCTCAGGGACCAATTCAGTCTTTTCTTCTATTATTTGATGCATTACTGCTCGTACCATAAACCAAAATTTCTGTGCTGTGTTGCATCCCCACCATTGATGAATAAAGGTGCCTCTTTCTTTTTGGCATTTCCAACACTTATTTTTTGTATTTTTAAACATCTTAGCAATCCTCACTGGGGGAGGTACCATCTGAATATGGCCTTTAGAGCATTTTCTTGTAAGCTATAAGATAGTAAATTTGGTAACCCTGTTCCAAGCTTTTCCCCACTCTTCCAGACTAATGTTGTGACCTAGATCTCTTGCCTATTTTATCATGTATTCTTTAATTACTTCCTCCTCTAAGTCCAACCATAACAGTAACTGGTACATTCTTGATAACAAATGTTGGTTTCCCTTCTTTAACTCTAATTCGAATTCCATTGGGTTCGTATCAATTCCACCTTCTTTCTAGTATTTTATAAACCTCTCTTGGATCTGAAGGTACAGGAATCAGTTTATTGTCATTCCTTCCTGTTGTAACCGCTGACAGCTTTTCAAATGCACCACGCACTTGATAGGTAAGTCAATTCTTTACAAATGATCCATTCCGTATCACCTCTAAGACCTTTAACTGAACTTGCTTCAGCGGGAGATAAGCAAGATGGAAATTTCGGGCATAAATACCTTTTATATTTCATCCATATTTTGTACAAGGATCTTCGGACTGCATGGTTATTAAATGCTTTCTGTACACTAACCTTTTGATCCCATAAGTAGGAATGCCATCCGAAGTAAAGTTAGTGGCCTTCCAAAGCTAGGAGTCTCGGGTTGTTCAGAGTGAACCATGAATCATACTTATATATGATACTATTATTTGTTTTTTATTGTTGCTGTTTTTTTCCTTGTTACATATATGGTACTGTCTGGTATTATATCTTATTTGCTGCTCTTATACCGATACATGTGGTTTGTCTGTTTGTGCTAATAATTTATTGGAAAATAATGAAAATATTTACTAAAAAAACTGCATGAATCTGATGCATATCCCTAAGACCTTCCAAGGCCACTTGACATTCCCTACCAGCATGTACATATTCATATTCCCTGAGTCTGAAATGACTGGCAACAGCATTAAGGGTGTGTGATCTTACTCCATCTTTTCAGTATAGTTATAACTTGGAATGAGACAAAAGGACTATGCATTTTGTAACCTGGAGGAATCAAAGGGAGAGGGAAATTAGTACAAGTCTCTACCTCAGCAGAGGTGAGAAGCAGCAGGTTGCTTTATGTGTTTCTGAAATGCTGTAGAATCAGGCATGCTAGGTCAGCTTGCCTTCATGTACAGTGTTGCTCCTGACGCAAGTTAACATGACAAACATAAGTTCACAGGCTACTGTAATATCTATTACCATTTTGATTTATTTGGTGAAGAACTCATTATCAACTCATTTCTTGCTATGAACAACGTTATTGTATTGGACTTAAAATCCTTCAAAGCAGAAGACTGTCCAATGAAGAGGTGGTGTGATGGGAGAGATCTCATATCTGATAACCAAAGTAATGGATGAGGATAAAATGCACCTTCATTTTATAGAATCATAGAATCATAGAGCAGGAAGAGGCCAGAAGGGCCAGAAAGTCCAACCCCCTGTTATGCAGGAATACACCATCCAATCTGTGTTTAAAAACTTCAAAAGAAGGAGACTCCACTACACTCTGAGGCAGTGCTTTCCACTGTCAAACTGCTCTTACTGTCAGGAAATTCTTGCTAATGTTTAGATGCAATCTCTTTTCCTGAAGTTTGAAATAATTCCTTCATGTTCCAGTCTCTGGAACAGCAGAAAACAAGCTTGCTCCATCCTCCATCTGACATCCCTTCAAATATTTAAACATAGCTATCATATCACCTCTTAACCTTCTCTTCTTCAGGCTAAACATACCCAGCTTTCTAAGCCACTCCTCATAGCACATGCTTTCCAGGTCTTCCACCATTTTGATCACCCTCTTCTGGATGTGTTCTAGCTTGTAAATAGCCTTCCTGAACTGTGGTGCTCAGAACTGGACACAATATTATAGGTGGGATCTGATCAAAGCAGAATAGAATGGTACCATCACTTCTGTCACCTAGACACTATACTGCAGCCCAGAATTGCATTGGCTTTCTGAGCTGCCTTATCACACTGCTGACTCAGGCCATTTCCACACTAGCCTGTTATAGTGCTATTATTCCGCTTTGAGGTCCCTCCCTAAACGGCAAACGCTAGGATTCCATAGGATGTTGAAAGTGGAATAATAGCACTGTAATAGGCTAGTGGCCTCATGTTCAGCTTGTGGTCTACAAAGAGTCCTAAATCCTTTTCACATGTACTGTGGTCAAGCTAGGTGTCACCCAAAGTATATCTGTGCATTTCATTATTCCTGCACATTTTGTGTGCTCCTGGTACGCCAGCTACTGATAATTATTTTCTAAAAGAAAACTATCCAAGAAACAAAATCAAGATTAAAACAGTCAGTTTTCCAATTCCATGCAAATGGGCAACAACCTATCCAATTAGTTGAAATTCATCTGAAGTTTACCAAAAACTCAGCAAGTTATAGTCTTGCTATTTCAGCAGCTGGTATGCCATTACTATGGCCCTTTTCACACCTTACATTTTCCCAGTGCTGGGCTGCTCGGCTCGCGCATGAAGACTTCAGAGGAACGCTCCCATGACCCTCCTGCTTGGGCTCCGCAGCAGCTTCCTGGTCGCGCAAGCGCCCCTCCTCTTCCATTCACAGTGCAGCCTGGGACCTCCCAGGCTGCACTGAGGAGAGGACGCGTGACCGGCCCAGCTCCCAAGGCTCCGCACACCAGGTAAGTGTGCATGGGACCCCAGAGCGATGCGCGATTGCGCAGCATTTTTGACTTTGAGCCGAAAATAAAAAAATGCATGCGCGGTCTGCGTCAGGCCCTTGAGCCAAATGTGAGTGCGTCGTATGGACCGCTCCTCACATTTACGTGACGCTCAAGGGGCCCTTTTGCTTCAGAAATTCCATGCGAAAAGGGCCTATGTTGCATGGTTGTAGTCAGATAATCCCAGGATTTACACTTGGCTGGGGAAGTTCTGCTCATAATCTCCCAAAAAAGTGTAGCTGGCAGGAACTCACACAGTGTCTTCTTCTTGGTTCTGCTTCAAAAAATAGAACTTTCTTCTGTCAAAGATTACACACAGAACATGCAAAAATATATTTAATAGTATAAGCCTCTGAGGAATAAACAGGTTAATACCCTTGACCATTGCTTGTCCTTACTGCTGTTATTGTATTTTAGTAGATATTTGTACGTCATGATTTGAGTTATTTAAATTTTACACATGTAAACCTAGTTTAGATTTGTGGATTAAGATATTTTTACTTTTGATTTTAACTGTGCATTTTAATGTAAGATTGTTAGCTGTCCTGTGGTCTAATGAGGAACAGCAGGATATAAACTCAGTGAGTGAGTGAGTGAGTGAGTGAGTGAGTGAGTGAGTGAGTGAAAGTAAAGCTTTAAGGATTAGAATAACAAGTCCAGCATGGTGTAGTAGTTTGGGACTAGGACCTTGGAGACCACAATTTGATTCCCTGCTCAGCCATGAAAACCCACTGGTTGACCTTGGGCAAGTCACACTTTCTCCACCTCAGAAGAAGGCAAAGGCAAATCCACTTTGAACAAATCTTGCCAAGAACATTCCATGATAAATTCACCTCGATGTTGCCCTAAGCCAGCAATGACTTGAAGGCACACAAGAACAACAACATAGCAATACTTATATACCTTCTCCCAACAAACCTGTAAGTTTTCCACCACAGTTATGCCAGCAGACATGCATGGAACCACCTAAAAATATATATATACAGTAGCATGATTCCACGATGCTGTTCTACTCAGCACACATGCAAAACAAAACCTAGTAATTGCAGTAACTGACAAAAGATAGTCAAGAACGTCCTGAAAACATGGGCTCAAAACCTCAAAGCAACTGTCTTTTCAACACAGATGAGGCGGAAAGGTCTGGCATCCCTATCAAGAGTCATTGAAACCTGCAATGTGTCACTAAAAAATGTAAGTAGCAGCTTCTCAATTACGTGCCTGCAGCCTCTTGACTTTCTCAGCTCACTCAATTTGGCCTCTGAATCTTCTGACCAGGAAGCTGGTGGTCTTTGGTTCTGATTTTCAGTTTGCTCCATCATCCTGCTATCTTCATTTGTCTCTTGGTCCTTGCTTCTAACTCCTGTCTCATTTGTCCTCTGGTTTAGACCTCACCACCAGGAGTTTTGCCAGTGCCAAATCTCAGAAGAAATAAGAATTGGCACCAGCCAAACTCCTGTCCAACTGAGAACAGTCATGTGAGGAGCAATGGTAAAATCCAGAGTGGATTTGCAGGTAGACAGAGGACAGTAGCATAATTATAGGTTCTTCCTAGATTAGGTATTATAAGGAATGAATAAGATCCAATAATTTAAATCTAATGATTCTGCCCTGGCTCCTGAGCCTTCTCCTTTTTTGTGGGTGGGGAGTTAATACTGAGCTTGTTTTAGATACCCCATTTTTGTCTGCCTGTCTGTCTGTCTGTCCACTTTGACTGTTTGTTTGACCAGCATGCTTCATTCAGCTGTGGTCTACTAATGCTGACAGAATCACATTGGAAGGGTGAGGGCAGAGTTATGTGAGAGTTCTACTGGTGAGCTGAAATAGTCTGTTGGTTTCATTCTGTTTATTTATTAGAAGCACTGCCCTCCTTTTCACCTGGAAAGGTTTTACAGAACCATAAAAAGACAAGTTCCTGCCCTCCAGGTTACAGCATAAAAGGCTTGACAAAAAAAGGAAAGGAGGGGAGCAGGAGAGGAAATTCAGAAACCGGCTACAGTAACAACCAGCTGAAATGAAAATGGTTCAAAAAAAAAAAAAAGAGCAAAAAGATGCTGGTCTCACAGCAGAATTCAAAATAGGTCTGTCTCCTGTAGCAGCCATTTTCTTTTTCAATATTGCTGAAAAGTACCTCTTCCATTTCTTCTTTATGGGAAATGTGACATATATTGCTGGATCTCTCAAGCAGAATAGTCAAATTGGCAAGGCAGAATCTGAACAGCAACCAATCCTGCACCCACCTATCCACTGAATCTAGCAGAGAAATAAATAAACTCATGTCTTATTTGTAAAAGATATGAAAGAAGTTTTACTTACTAAAGCTTGTTCATAATCAAAAATGTTGTCTATCTGAAGAGAGAGCAAGGAAGTAGAAAATGGCTGTCAGGGAGAATAAAGCTGGAAGAAAGTGGCTGTGGAAAAGCAAACAAACTGGAAGTCTGCAAACATCCAAGCTAGCAATTAATTTAAGTTTGCAAAGGTCACTCACTGTAATACTTCTACTCTCTTGGAGCATTGTCCATTTCTTTTCCAAGTCCCAAGCACTCGCAAGCAGTATACAATAATATTTTTAAGAATCCAGTAATCTATACAGCCCCTGAATTAGACCTCAGGATAAATTACTGTTTTCCCTTCTGTCTAACTGTTCTTCTACAGTTTGCCAAGTGTAAATAGGCAATGACTGCAAAAAGATTTGAGGATATGGATTCCCTCTGAGGACATAAGACCAACTGGACTGAAAGATGGAAGCCTCCTGGTATCCTCCCAGATGGTGTGGGGTTACTTTTTGTGCGCTTAGCATAGCACAAGAATATTTTCAAATAATTGCCACAGCTTCATTAGATCATAGGCACTGATAAACAGCTTTTGTACCATGAGTAGGAAATCTTAGCTCGTAGAGCCAAATCTGGCCATCGTGCAGTACTTATCTGATCCTTTGGGGTTGCCCAGATTGTCATGTCCCCTTCCTTATAATCCTACTGCAATTTGGTGGTTTCCAAGATTTTGTATTGGCTGTTTTCCATACTAAGATGCTGACATCCCCATCCCAAAGTTTAGTTACTTGCAGTAAGAGCTTTAAACTAATATGTGTTGGCATATTTGCTCCCACAGATGAAAGAGATCTAGGGGTGTTAATAGACCACAAGTTAAACAGGAGTCAACAGTGTGATGCGACAGCTAAAAAAAAAAAGGCAAAATAATGTCCTGATCAAGAGAAGTCTATCTTTGCCACTCTATTCAGCTTTGGTTAGGCCTCACCTGGACTACTGGGCCCAGTTCTCGGCACTACAGTTTAGGAAGGGAATGATAAGCTGGAATATGTCCAGAGGATGGAGACCAAAGTCTGGAAATTGAGCCCTATTAGGAATGACTTAGGGAAATGTTTACTTTGGAAAAGATAAGATGGATAGGTGATATGATAACCATCTTTAAATATCTGAAGTGATGTCACACACAAAAAATGTAGTAAGCATGTTTCCAGCTGCTCCAGAGACCAGAACTTGAACCATGGATTCAAATTACAAGAATCTACCTAAACAATAGGAAGAGCTTCTTGATGGTAAAAGCTATTTAGCTGTGAAATAGACTCTCTTGGAAGATGGTGGAAATGCCTTTAGTGGCCTTTAAACATACTGGATGGCCATCTTTTGGGAGTGCTTTAGTTGTATATTCCTGCATGACAGGAGGTTGGACTAGATGAATCTTCCTACTCTGTGATTCTGATTCTATCCAGCATTCTGACTTTGACTCTACCCAGTCTCTGAAAAATTCTTTGAAAGTGAATTTCGGTCGTAGCCTGAAAGCTTTCCTGACCATTGCATCACATCAAGTCAAACCACTGGTCCAACTGGAACAGATATTCAGATTGTAATCTTTTGCAACCTTTCCTGAAAATGCCAGATATTGACCCTTGGTATTTTCCACATGTGAAATAGTGCACTGCCACTGATCTGCAGCTGTTTCAGTTACAAATATCATTCCCTGCTTTGGTGTTGGTATGCATAGCTTGCAGTCCCTTCATTCCCTCAAATAATGTTGTTGGCTTTGCACTGCAATGCACTATGCAAAAAAGGTCTGAATTGGCCTTGAATCTTTCTTTCATTTGGGGTCATTTTCAATTGTTTTGACAAAGTTTCTAGGAACATTCTTAGCTACAAAGTGTACAGAGCAGGACACACAATGGAAGGGCTTGAACTAGAACTTCACGGTTGCTTTGTGGCATGCATGGTATTTATCAATGGAGATGATATCACCCACTTTGATACTGGAAGGTGAACTCACTTAATGGCAAACTCATTTAATTTGCACTATTAACAGCTATGATAGGCTGCGATCCTGCACTACGAGGTGTAGCTATGACAACAGAGCACCATTATCATAGTTTCTTCTCCCAATGTTACTTCTCAAAACCTACCTTCAAAGCCAGGCAACCTCCTACAACAAAAAAAATTCTGAGGCAAAGGGTTGCTGGGTAGTGAATGATGATGCATACAGCCTCTACTGGCAATGTGGCATGATGCAACAAACAGCTGTGATCCCACCTTGCTGCTGGGAGAGGGCTGAACACATCATCACTTAGCACCTGGCTTGGGAATTTTTCTAGGAGTGAGGCTTCTGGGCTTCCAAGACAGGGTTTAGGGACATATTTGGTTGTTGCAATGATGTAATAACCATAAATGTGAATTTCAATAATTAACAATAGCATCAATCTGCATTATGAATCATTAATACTAAAAACTATGCCAGCCATAGTTTGTTCCCCCAAATCCTCGTACATAAGGAACCACTGTTGTTAATTTGGACCCAGTATACTATAATAGGCAAACTTTTCTTTATTAAGAAATCCAGATATCTTTAGTGATGAGGATCTCTCTGAAGATCGAAAGCTTAACACTCCTTTCAGGGAATGACTTTATAAATTCTACTACAGTAAGGACAGCATATTTTAAGAATTAAATGAATGTGACACCTTGCAGCATGGCTCTGCTGTTTCAGAAATGTTGGATGCTCAATTAACATGGTAATATTTCCCTTACAAGAAATTCTGCCACAGCTTTAGGAATTAAAATAATTTGAGGCCTCTGGAGTCATCCACTATAGATCAGAAGCCCCCATCAAAGATGGAACATCATGATAAGATTTTCTTTGTTGTAATTCATTGCCTACATCCATTAATCACTTTTCTATTTAATGAAAGCTTTCACACAAGGGGACTGAGATAATCTTTACTGTCTTCAAATCTGGTTGAAGAGTGCAAAGTGGATCAGAGATCAGATCAATACATTTACTTTTACAGATGTCAGTTCAAGCTACAAATTTGAGAAGGATCATAGAATAAGGGAAAACAAAGAGAACCTGTTAATTGGATACGCTTAGTTACATCTGTTGTGATCAAAAGTAAAACATGGAATTAATGAAGCAAATCACTTTAAGCATCAGGTTTCAATATAAATCTAAACAGATTTCATTGTGTTTAGGTGGTGTGAAACCATCTAGTAAAACAAGGTTTTTGTGAATCTAACAGTATCAGGAGATATTTATGTTGACATCAATTTTTTTCTCTTGCATTTTCTTTACATCTAAACATTTCAGTGGAAAATCCATGTTTTGTGATAAGACTATTGACCGTTATTTTTTATTCATTAATTGTGTACTTGAGAAGATCTTCAGCAAAGTTGCCAAACAAAATTTTGGAAGACATCAAGTCTTCTCCCTTCCAGTCCCTTCCAGTTTCTCTCCGACTCAGTTTTGAACATTGGCAAATATCCAGGGCTAGTTAACATACTACCATATGACAGACCTTAGTGTTGTGTTCTATGTAACTCTGTCTCGTTCAAGAGTGCATGATTAGCATTGCTGTATCACCTGGATAGCTAGGTATTGCCTGGATTTCAGGCATGTCACCTGGTGAATTTGGCCCAGATTCCAAGCTTTCATTTTTTTAAAAAATTGAGAGCATTTTTAGAAGATGAAATATGGGGCAAAACATGTAGGCAATCCCCTGTCAAACCATTCCGCGAGAAACAAGTCCACCTGGGATTTCAAGAAGTGAGAGCAAGCAGTGAGAGTTCTGGTGCCCAGGAAGGAAGGAAGTGTTGCACTGCAAGACAAGGTAAGACGAGGGAGATGGTAGAAGAGATGGGGTGAGGCATGTGAGCGCCAGTGTGCAAGAGGCAAGGGAGACATACATCACAAGGTCATGAAATGAGACAAAGGAACAGGGAAGATGGGAGAGTGAGTGGTAGCATGCAGGAAGCAAGCAAAGGGTACAAGTTGAGGCAAAGGAGGGGAGTAGGAGAGACAGGGAATGAGTGGTCTGAGTGGAGTACAAAAAGCAAGGAAGACACCCTGCAAGAAGGTGAGGTGATGTCAGGTGAGGTGAGGGAGTGGATTGGAGGGGTGGGAGAGTGAATCAGAGAACTGAGGGGAAATGAGGGAAGGGAGGGTGGGAGATGCAGGGTCAGAGTGCAAAGAATAAGAGAGGTAAGCACGATGGGGAGAAGATGCATGAGAGGGAAATGTGTGATGGAAGGAGGGAAGGGGATAGAAGTGTGAAGTAGAGCACAGAGAACAACAGAACATGGCAGAGCCATGAGCTGAGTATAGGGAGAGGCAAGACCAAGACAGGGCGAGTTAGGAGAAGAGCAACGGAGGCAAGGCAACAGCAGCAAAGGTCCTCAGTGAGGAGGGGAATGATGCATGTATTGAAAAGTCCAAGAGGTGAAGGTCACTTAAAGTAGACTGTTTTCCACCTGTAATAAAATATTTATACTGCTTCTGAAAGAAATCAAACCATGCTCCCCCACTTCAATTACTTTTGTCTCTACCTTCCTTTGCATTTTGCCCTATGAAACTGATGGCAGTCACTCTCAGGGGCTTCCTGTCATATTTTCATGGATGTGTAGTTTTCTTTCTTCAGATAAAAAAAAAAACTGATAGCAAAAAAGTGATCTGATGAGAATACCACTGGAAGTGTCTGCACATGGCAAAATATTGATATTATTGTTCTTCTTGTTTTTCTACTGCAGTAATGTCCACATAGTTTCCCTCTTTCCCTTTCATCCTCACAATTCTGTAAGATAGGTTTGTCATGAGGTAGTGGTGGCCCACAGTCACAAGGTCAATTCTATAACAAAGTAGAGATTTGAACCTGGGTCTTTCTATTCCAAATTCAGCACTTCAACATTATTCTATTAACCATTACTCATATCAGTTGTAAAAGAATGGTATGAAGCTTGAAACATAGGGCCTTTCTGTGCTACAGAAAGGGGCTGTGTGTTATAGTGCTATTTTTCCACTTGCAAAATCCTGTGGAATTCTGGAGTTTGTAGTTTACTGAGGCCCAAGAGCTCTCTGGCTAAGAATTCCTAAATGCCCCTCCTTAAACTAAAATCCCAGGATTCCACAGGACGTTGAAAGTGGAATAATAGCACTACAACAGCATAGGGCGGAAAGGCTCATAGTGGGAGAAAATAAATGCAACGATTAATGTGCCCAATTTGTACAATCAGAGTGCAAATTAGAGTAAATTTGCACAATTATAATAATTTGTATAATATGTAAATTAGATGTCCAGATTAGGGGAAGTGAACTGTAGCAACCCTATGTTGGAGGTAAATTTGAGAAGAAAATGGTATCTGGTTTGCTTGAGCTTCTGGGATGGTTTGAAGAGACAGAGATCAGGCCAAACCCTAAATCCCAGAAACAGTGCCCAAAATAGATTATAAATTTGAATAATCCAACTTTTATTTCCTGTATAGTTGTGTCCTCTGTTTGCCTTCACTTCTTCATCACTTCTCCACTGTACCAGCCTTGTCACCATTTGTGCTTCTTGTTATTTTGCTCTTGTTTGATAGCTATAGACCTAATACTTTAAATTATTCTGAAATTTACCAGAGCTTAGAAATAACCTGTTAATTAATTCATCAAGTTATTAATTTATTAGGTGAATCTGAATTTTTTTTAAAGAGACAGAGAAACTTTTGGAGGATGGGGTGGAAAAGATTAGAAAACAATAAGATATTTTGGAGCAAATGATGATGAATAGAAAGAGGGGAAAATGAGTTCAGGTCTAGAATGTAGGAGTGGAAGGAGAATGGGGGGGATACTATTAAAAAAAACTACTCAGAAACAAGCTCCGTTGAGAAAAGTGAGGAAAGAATGTTGCCTCCCATGTATATCACACTTCTTGATTGACAGTGGAGGGCACAACAGACCAGTGGCAGAGCTTGGAGAGCATAGAGGGGGGTGGGCGAAAGGGTAGGGGCATGGCTATGGCATGGGAGCATGACTACAGCACACGGTGTGGGGCTATGGTGTGGGGGGCAGGGCTATGGTACATGGGGGCAGGGCTACAGCACATGGGAGAAGGCAAACGAGCTGCGGCGCCCCCAAAAATTGTTGACAGGGTGCACTGCCCCCATTGCACCCCCATCCCTATGCCAGTGCAGCAGACATAGTGGTTCAGTTGTATAGCAAAATGGTCTGCATATGCCCAAAGACACTCAAAACGTTTCTGATTAAGAATCTCCCCTCCTGATTCACTGCCTGACCTTTGCAGCCACGTAAGTAACCAAGCACTTAACTGTTGTCCTTGCAGTGGATCGGTATCCTCTGGCTATTATAAACACTTCATTGCTTAATAACCTAGTAAATAGACAGTGCACATGTTGGTGAAGGTGGCAAGAGTAGGAGGAAGGGTAGGAATATAGGGGAAAGAAGAGAAGAGAGCTCTAGGTTGGTAGAAAAAAACTGATGAAACAGGTTTTAAAACAAGATGCCATGCTTTAGAATAGCCTTTCAGATGTGTTCCAGATGTGTTGGATTCCCACCACCACCCACTTTGTAGTCCATTGGAACAAAAGTTCCACATAGTGAGACAACAACTTGAAAATGAGAAAAAGAACTCTTTTGAAAGTGCCAATAATAAAACATAAAGGTTGTCACCTACAGGTCAAAGGTGACAATCTCTGTGCCATTCTCTGTAAACCTATTCTCTATAAATCCCATGTCCTGTTTTCAAAACTAAATATCAATTTAAATAGCAATAAATCAATTAACCAATACTCAACATTAGTGGCAACAAATCAATCTCCTGATTTGTAATGTTTAACATTATCAAATTAATTTCCAAACTTAAAAGTTCAAGGATCTGTATTATATAAAATTACGTTGACTTGTCTGGGCAAAGTCTTGATGAAAAACAAGTTACTTCCTTAAACCTGTGGTCCATTGAGGGGGCATCTACATTGACACTGCATACTACTTTCTTGTTGGAAAAGCACACAGTGAAGAAACATTTTGGCCTTTATTTTGATATGCCTTTCCTAGAGTTTACAACTACTTCTAAGAAATACTAAAAAGAATGAAATGAGTATCTTTGACAGACAAATGCAAAACAATGTCATTTTCCTTTTATGTTCATGCCAGTATTACTTCATTGTGAATACATGTCTACAGGCTAATGACAGGTTTTGGCACTAAATTCTTGGCTAGCATCCAGGACACAGTGGAGCTTCCCAGACTCTTCCTGTTCCTTTCCTCCAACCAGGACAGCTTATGGGAGGTTCTCGCTTACATTGGTGTTGTGCTGCTAAAACACCCAGAGCCAGATGCAGATATATATTAATATAAACAGAAACTCATTCAGCTATAGAACATTCTAACTTTCTTTATCCAATCAGTAAAAGCAGCAACTCTCTGCTGTCTTCCTATAGATAAAGACTGGATACAGCTGGAAATGATTACTCAAAGTGGCTATCCATCATTATGTGTGATAATGTTGAAGTTGTGTTGAAACACTGCGATCAATTTTTTGTATGGTATCCTTTTAGCAATATATTATTTCCCAGTTTCTTGGTGACAGCAACATTAACACATGAAACACTGATAACATAATTTATTTGTCTGAACAGTAATAGTAGCCCTGCCTCATGACGTTATGTCCATTTTTTCTCTTATTTTCATCTTCTTGTGGGATGCTCAGCTGGCACGAATTCGGATTTCTTTTCTGTGCCAAGTGAAGGCAAGATTATTCTCTATGGCTCCCAAGTGAAGACAATATTACTTTCACAGACAAAATTATTCTAATGGGTAATTTCATTTCTGTGGATTCTTTTTTTATTGCTGCTTTTGCTTCTGTTTTAGCTGCTTTTTAAAAAACCCTGCTAGTGTGAATTTTGATTGTTTTTCTCCCCAGTTGTCAGTGTTTGTGTGTGTGTGTGTGTGTGCGAGAGAGAGAGAGAGAGAGAGAGAGAGAGAGGCAAAAACTTCTCACAGCTTCTCTGTCCTTTTTGCATGATGCAAAGATGGCCTTTTGGTGACTGGTGAAGGGAACACAAGGCTGGGGAACTTATTACCAATGCTGGCCTTCAGGACAATAACAGAAAACATTAGAAAGCCCAGACTAAAAGCAACCTACCTCAGCCTTTTTGACTGTTGGTTGCATATCATTTGCTTTTATGTTTTCAAGGATGGAAGTGTTCGTCAGTTGGACAGATGGATGGCAGTCACAAGCGTTATATGTACTCATATTGTCAAGTGTGTTCTCCATTCAGACTTTCCTAATCAATAAAACACATTCTGAGGTTAAAATCCTAGACTAAGAGAACCCTTAGGAAATCTATAGATCCTGACATTTTTCCATGATAGTAAACCTACACCAGGGAAAATAAGGGAGATTTTTAGGACTTGTAGACTATGGAGAAAGACCAATGAAGTTGCCAAAATGGTGAGCAATGTAGATTGAAACAGCCAGATAAAATAAGACAAAAGATGTATTAGAAATGTTGGCAAGAAAAACAGCCTATTTTGCCCATTATATCTGGGTGGTTTTCTTGTCACTTTTGCTAGAAAATTGAGCCATACTTGTTGCCAATGACTATTTCATGTGCCACCCACTGAATTTTTCTGGCTTCTCACTTCTGGCTTTTCTGCCTGCAGCTATAATCTCTACCACAATAAGAAGCTTGGGGCTAAAAGTAGAGGAAACCACATAGAATTTATAGAACATTTGCAAACTTTTCCAGATTCCCTGGGCAACCTGTGAGGTCACCAGCTGCTTTCACATAAAGCCCTATGTCAATGAAGCTTGTAGGACAAAATGAGAAAGTGACTTGGTTGCAGAAATATAAGAAAATGATGTTAAGCAATATTTCTTTCCTTGTAACCTTAACTTTTAAAGACCTTACATTGTCTTCTAATGTGTTTGTTGCATCATCGTATAATTTAATATTGTTGTTCTGTGCGTCAAGGCGGGAAAAAGAGAAATTAAATCTTATATGAATTAACATTTCAAAAATTGAATTGGTCTGGTTACCATTTTAAAAACAATAACCGGCCATGATTTGAAAAATGAGAGACAATGACCTACCAATGGTACTTGAGACAAAATCAGTTTGATAAATGTAAGTGTTACAACCTGCCTATTTTTGTAACAAACAAGCAAAAGAAACCTTAAATTCATAACCTTTGGTTTGTGTGCAATGTTATTCACTTGTTACAATTCATGCATGTATATGTGTATCTGTGTTTTCAAGATCACCTGCCAACTTATCGTGACATCCCATATAGATATCAGATAAATGCTGACATCCTATTTGGCTGTGTGTGGTGTGTAGTTCTGCATGAAGAACTACACTACAACTGGTCATTCAGCACCTACCAGATCCCTCATACAGACATTGCAGCCCCCTACCATTCTGTGCCTGGTGGAGAGCAGGAAAAGTTTTTGAGAAGCATCTGGCAATGTAACTGTACCCAAGCACAAAATCCCATCATTTGCTGAGGTCTGCTGGGGTCCTCAGCACTCGGCTGCAGCACTGCGTCTGCAGTAAACAATGCAAAAGAGCTTGAGCTGGGACCAGCAGACCTTGGCAGATGATCAGGATTCTACTTTATCTGATCTTACTGTACCTATGTGTGCCTGCCTAACAGAGGCAAGGTAAACAGGAGCTCCCTCCAGAATCCCTTACTGAATGCATGTTAATAGCAAAACAAAGAGCAAGAGGGATGGCAGATAAGCCTGCCCACAGCACCCTAAAAAAGCATAGATTTCCACCCAACAGAAATCATAAGAAAAGTGGTGGCTGGTGAAAGAAAAATAATAATAATCCCTGGATGTATTTTGGAGGAAGCCTTCAAGTGGTCTCTAGAAGGTCCAAAATAATCATAATAAAAGTTTTTTATCTAATTCTGCAATGGTTATTTGATCTGGCTGTTTCACTTCACATATGCACATATATAAAAAGGGATTTTGCAGGTTTTTATAATTTTATATGTCTTTTTAATGTTTTTAATTGTTTTAAATACTTTTTAATGTTTTTAATTTTTTGGAAGCTGTATTGTCCCACTCTCAGAGGAAGGCAATATATAAATATAATGTACATACATACATATTGCAAGTTTTGAATTGAACAGTTTGCTAAAAATGTTGAACTCCTCTTCCACTTTGTAGCATAGGAACTTTTCTTCTGTCCATTTGATTTCTATCTGTGGTACCAAATTTTCTGTTAAAGAAGTAATTCCCAGGAACATACTTATTCCATTAACTATATTAACTGTGTATACCTGTATAGACAACTCAGGTAGTATATCTAGGCATATGCTGGAGTTTTTAATAAGTAAGCTAGAATTCCTCACTCTTTTGCCACTATTTGACAAATATTTAAAATAAATTCAGGAATACAAAGGGATATAAGTGGTTCATTCACATTGATCATAATCTTCAATTATGTTGGCAAAACCTATCTGAAATTTCAGATCAACATAAATCTGGAATATGATGTATTAAGTTATGATTATTAACAAGGTTAAAGTTGGTGTTGCAGTTGTTATCAGCAGATTCCCTTAAGACAATTCTTGATTTTTCTATGCAGGCAAAATTGAAGGATGGAGTGAATTTGGAAGACTTTTTATAGTTTGGGGAAAAAGCTATTATATTTTCCCTTCACAAGTCTGAACAATAAATAGCATCAATCAGTTATCGATTCTCACCATCTGGACTGTTGTTTTGTCCCAAGTATAGAAGGAAATACTTCCATTATCTAAACAAGATTGTCTTCTCTAAGCATATTATGCTTTGCCATTTCACACTAGGAAGGAAGCCTCAGACTGATATTTTCTGTAACGTTTGCAGTTTTCATGTTATTAAATTTATTTTGCCCTATGGCAATCATGCATTATACAAGTTTGTATCCCTCTATCTGTTATAAATCCACATTTTCAGAGGTAATTGAAAGAAAGCTTTTAAAAATGTTATAGTAGCAAGTATCTGGAAAGTTTAAACCAGGAAAGTAATCTTTCAAAGACTATATATGTTGAGGACACTATCCTCTAATAAATTTTGTTAGTGTCTAATCCCGACTTGAAAGATGCCTTGTTTGCTGACTATATTTAAAAAGCGATAATACATTTTTCCCCCTGTAGTAAACTGCATTAGTGCAGCAGGCCTAAGTTGGCTGAATGTAAATTCTATCCAATGGAACCCTCTTTATAGATAGGAGGCATATAATTCATCACCTAGCTTGAAGCTTTATCCTGAACACATTGCAGGAATCCAGTACTTGGAAAGGTTTTCCTTTTTGGATTGCAGCCAACAGTATGAGTATGGCATAGGAGCTGAACTCAGTTCCATGAAGACAGTATGACAGGATTGCTGGATCTGGTTTCCGAACACTCATTGGTACTGAAAGGGAATATTTATCTGTTAAAAAAAGAAACAGTTGTTTGTGTCCAGGCTACAGAAAACTGGAAGGCACAACTAGGGAGGCCATTCGTTCAAACTCTGTGTAAACTGTAGCCCTTAACAAATGATTGTTTTTAACAGGAAAACACATTGGCAGGTGACTTGCAACAGCCATCAAGACTACTCTTTTATTTATAAAATGAAGTACAGGCCAGAAATCCAAAATGCAATGGTTGGTTATTTCACAGGCTTTTATTTATTTACTGACTAAGCAACTAAACAATAGCATACTAATACACAAAAGGGGTCTGATCTCCCTGCCACCAAATTGTAATGAGAAAAGAAGAGTGAACGAAGGCAAAATAATATTACTCAAACCATTACGGATCCAGCTAAGCAAAACTGGTAATAGCCATACCCACAAATTATTGCATTGTTTGGATTTTTATTGTTCAAGAAATCCATAAATTGTTTCTAATATTTCCAAAAATCTCCAGTTGGTTTATCATTTAAAATCTATGTTAATTTATCTCAGCTGTTTTTAACCTTTTCTTTACTGGGACCCCCTGTAAATATAATTTTTTACCAGAGACCCCCAAAACTTAACTTAAGATTTAAATATTCAAATTTAGATTCCAATATTCAAATTTGGATTCAAATATTCAAGTATTTGTATATTTATTAAAGGCTTTTGGGGGCTAGGATTCAAATCCCCACTCAGATGCTGGGTGACTTTGAGCAGGTCACATTCTCTCACCCTCAGAAGAAGGTAAAGGCAACATCCCTCTGAACAAATCTTGCCAAAAAACAAAAAACCCCACCCTGCTATAGGTGCACCTTAGGGTTGCCATAAGTTGGAAGTGACCTGAAGGCACACAATAACAAAATGCCACTAACAGGGAGAGGTTTTTTCCTAGCCATCATGCCTCTCCATCTTTGAAAACTGGCTTACGGCATCATGGGGTTTTCTTGGCAACATTTGTTGTTTTTGCCCTTCTCTGAGGCCCTTTCCGCTCGAGGCCAGGAATCTCTCCATGCTGTTACTTACCACTTCTTCTGGGCTCAAAACAATGTGGACTTTCCCTTAAGCCCTTCCATGGGGCTCCTCTGTTTGTTCCAGGGCGATTCGGAGCAATGCAAAGTCTTTAGATCCGCACTGGTGAGGCTGACAAAATGGCGGCTTCCTGTTGTTTGTGGGTCTGGACCAACCACTGAAGCTGACCATGCCCATCCCGCCCTCTGCTGATTGCAGGCTCACGTTGGTGCAAATCTGCGCATCTGCACAACTGAGCAGGAACGAATTGGCATGCTCCAGAAAATTTAAAAACTGCTTTTTTTCCGGTCTTCACATAGTGTGCTGAAGGACCACTTGGGGTGTGTATTGAATCAGACTTAGGTGCGGAACCAAGGTAAATAGTCCGAACCTAGTCCGACCCAAGGTGCAGATGACCTCCATGACAGGACGCATTGGCCTGTCTTAATTTTCTCGTGCAGAAAGGGCCTGAGGCTAAGAGAACGTGACTTGCCTGAGGTCACCCAGTGAGTTTTCATGGCTGAGTAGGGATTCAAACCATGGTCTCCAGAGTCATAGCTTTGGTGCATGTACACACCTGCCACGTCCCTTTCATCAAGGATGCAGCAGCAAGGGTTGTGTGTGGGTGCTGAAACTGCACCCTCATTTGTGAATGAAGAGCAGTTTGGGTTCATGCATATACCTGCCACTCTTTCATCAGGGAGGTGGAGGCAGGTGGTGTAGGTGCCAAAGCACATGGCATCAGGTGTGTGCGTATGCCCAAACTGTAAAGAAGAGAACGCAGCCGCGCACACAAACATTGCTGCATTCTTGTTGCTGCTGCTGTTGATGTCCAGCAGCAGGGTTTTGCAGACCCCCTCCGAGGGCTCCGCAGACCCTCAGGGGTCCCCAGACCCCAAGTTAAGAACCGCTGAAATTTAGCCATTTGGGATAATTCAGCAAATTTAACAATCCAGTCCTCTGTCACTGGTTCTTCAGCCCATTTCCAGGTTTGGACAAATAATATTATTGCAGCTATTGTTATGTAACAAAGAAGTCTCTATTTATGATCCATGTCCTTATCCATGATAACAAAGTAAAACAAAGGCCATTTCCGCACGAGGGAATTAAAATGGCGCAGTGCGTCCTCTCACGGAGGTCGTCTGCACCTTGGAGCGGACTAAGTCTGGACTACTTACCTCAGATCCGCACCTCAGTCCGCTCTGAAATGCCCCCAACTGGTCCTCCAGCGCGCTTTTTAAAGAACAGTAAAAAACCATGCTTTAATTTCTCGGAGCGCATCATTACATACCTGCTCCCATTTGCAGATTCTCAGGCTCGCATTGGTGCGAGCCTGCAATCTGCTGGGGGTGGGCTTTAGGCTGGCGAGCTTCCGCAGTTGGTTGAGACCCTCGACCAACCAGAAGCTGCCATTTTCATGCCTGGAGCAGTGCGGAGCGGTGGCCATGGTCTGCTCCGGAGAAGTGTGGACCGGACCAGGGAGCCCAAAAGTTTGGTGAGTAGCATCACCCCGTGCAGAAATGACCTAAGTCTTCTTGCCTGCCATATAAATCTGAAGATCTCTTCCTGCCATTACGCAAAGGTTACTGTGGCCAAAGAGCTCTCTGGCTGAGAATTCTAAATGCCTCTCCCTAAACTGCAAACTCCAGAATTCCACAAGATGTTGAAAGTAGAACAATAGCACTGTAACAGTGTAGTGTGGAAATGGCCTCTATGATAGTTATAGGAATCTTTGATAAATAGATGGCCCAAACATTCTAAAAGAATTGGTCTGATTTGCCTACTTTGCTCTAAAGTAGTCAATGGATTTTCTTAGCAAAATGTCTGTTTGCTAGACACTGGATAAATGTGTTATTGGAATTGCAGTACATGTTCATACAATGTGTCCATGACAGACATCAAGGGATAATCAGAATGTACCAGAACCTATGAAATCTATATTATTAGCCAAGGATCCACTGTCATGGATGCTAGAATAGTCACTAGACTATGTCAGGCTGTCTGTTTCAGTGACAGCTCATACAGAATGACTCCATTTCAATTGTGTCAGGTGTGAAGGAGAGTTAGTATATCACATTTGGGGTTACTTGCAGAGTTCAAAATCCAAGCCAATGTGCTGGCTTTGACCTTTGTCCTGATGATCTCAAAGTGGATGTGCACTTGAAATATTGGCTTCAGATTATGACATCGGCTGAGGATGCTGTATGTTATGTTCTATTACATTCAAATATATTCCCAGATAGCTATTCTTTGTTTATACAAAGATATCGTGGAATACAACATATACGTTTTCATCTATAACTAATGGAAGTTTTCCCCTTGGGAGGCTTCTTGAGAGCCTAACTATAACTATAGTTATATATAGTTATATAACTATAGTTAGGCTAACTAGATTTATCACCTAGATTAGCTTTCTTCAACTCAGGTCCCTACAGCTAAAGTTTCCAACGAGCATGAAAACTGGCCATGCTGTTCAGAGCTGATAGATGTTGTAGTACAAGACTCCTACAGGGACCCAAGCTGGGTAAAGCTTTTCTAGAATATTATTGTGGGAGTAATGGAGTTTCCTGAATGTTTCTTCTTGGGCCCCTTATTTTTATCCTGAAACCTGGAAAGATTCTTCTGTGTTTGGGAAAGTATTCAAAGTTTTGCATGATCCCATGGCAAATAAATTTTTAGCATTTATTATTCCTTTCAGTTCTCTTGAGAGAGCTCATGGGATTCATTTAAATCTGTGTATCCTTTTCCAGATCTGATTCAGATATTGTGCACGGCTCTGTGTTTTTATTAATCTCATTCACATACCAATGGGGAAAAATGTATGCATTTATGAATAAGTCAAAGAATAAGTGTCCTCTGGCTAAATAAGTATCCTCTGGCTGTTATTAATACAGCAAAAGTTTTGGCAGATGTTGTATTTGCAGACAAATGAAAGACATAGGAAAGAGCAGCCTGTGGTTCAAGCTGTGGGGCATACACTTCAACTTCAAATAATGGAATGAAGTGCCTCCTTTGGTTGAACCATGAGCCATTGGCCATGCTAGGTAGCATCTTGGGGAATTATGCTTTCTTCAGATTATGAAATAGTTTGTGTTAAGGAGAATTACTCAATTTGGTGGTCTATGGATAGCTGCTGGTTGCCAAGATATTGGCTGCTGGTCCCCAGACAGTTTCCAGGAAACAAAGATACAACTGTTGTCAGTGGGCACAAATATAGTGCTGGTCCCCTTTGCATGAAGGAAGAGGGAAGTTGCCCCCCCCACACACACACACATTAAATTGTTCAGCAAGCACTGGTCTAAAGAATCTTTGAGATTGCTTTAGGTTGAAGAACAGGCCAAATGTAGTGAGCATTAGTTGACTATATTTCTTTCCTTTCTAGCCTCTGATCTTACCTTCATGAATGCAGACACCTGGGAAATCATTATGAATCATCAGCTAGTAAAGGGATATTGCTAGTAGAATACATCAAGGCTATTTCTTCCCTACACTGTAATAGTGCTGTTATCCCACTTTCAACATCCTGTGGAATTTTGGAGTTTGTAGTTTACTGAGGTCCAAGAGCTCTCTGGCTGGGAATTCTAAATGACCCTCCCTAAACTGCAAACCCCAGGATACCATAGGAGGTTGAAAGTGGAATAATACCACTATAACAGAGTAGTGTGGAAACGGCCCAAGAAATGGAATCTATACAAGAACTGGCACTTTTGCATAGCATCTGTGGTTAAAGGAAGGAATTTGTCATCTGCCAAAAAATAATTGAGCATAGATATTATATATAAGGGGTGCAATCAATCTACACATAGGCCAAGTGGAAATACGTGCTTTGGCTGAATCTTTTTCCAATCCGTGATGATTCAAGACTGGCATTTTGTTAGTTCAAAGGTGTTTGCAGTTGCTAGGTAACTATAGGACATGATGCTTAATCAAGAGAAAGTTACAGTCAATCCCCTTCAAGTGTGCCTATATGAAATACACATATGTAATGTGCATTTGTTAACACTCAATAGATGTGCAATAAAATATCTTCAGTGTGTATACATACAAGGAAAGGGAATAAAATCAAGAAGATGGGCATAGTCATACAGGTTGCTGCTGAGAGCTGAGTGTTATGCTGTAAAATGATGGTGATGGTGATGGTGATGATGATGATAATGATGGTGGTGATGATGATGATGATGATGACAGATTTTTGCATGAGTCATGCTTGGTGTATGCAGAGATTTGGCAGAAATAATGACCAAGCCCCTACAGAAGGGACACAGTAGGAAATAAGCTGAGACAAATCATTATGTTTATAATGGCAGACCACAGCAAAAATCTGTAGGACTGCAAACGAAGTCATGAAAGAGGTAGTTATCTTTAAAAGCTCACTAATAAGAGACTGTTGTTGCACTCCATATTATGCAAATATTTGAAACAAAATGTTTTTCCAGCTGTATCACCAAAATTAAGTTACATTCGCTTAGAGAGGCAACTGATGCAAAAGCTCAAGCTTGAGAACATGACTAATCTCTTCTAACCTTCCATTCAACAGACTCCATTTTTAAAAAAGATAGCACACAAATGTGTCTGGAGAACAGCTTGCTTTTGTCATTGTTAATCTCACATTGTCCATGATGGAGAACCATAAACAGTAAACATATTGACAAAGTGCCTTGGCTTAGTTATTTTGCTTTTTTAATGTTTAAAGCCACAGAGCCTTAATTACCGAGATCATCATTTATCTTTTCCTGGTCTTCCATCCCCATCCCCATCCCCATCCCCATCCCCATAAACTAATACAGTAATCAGCGCTTTGACTCTCATTTTAGCTAAACACTAGATTAGCTTATGAGCCGTCTTCACGTGGGCATAACAGGAAAGCACTTCAGTCCATGGTCTGAGCGGGAGCATCTCATTCTGTAATTGCAGGATAAGGGACACCTCTAGACCTTAGGCTGCTAGTGCATGAACAGAATAGGGATACAGGGTTGTGCTGTTTATTCTTCCCCACAGGTTGCATCATTCCAGTTGGCCCTGGCAACATGCATGTACAAATGTCTCTGTGTTTAGGCTTTCCATGCAGTCTATGAATGCTTGTATACACACATACACAGAGGGGATGGAAGACAAATGGAATGGTGTATCCTGGAAGAGAATAGGGCTTGTTGGAAAATTCTGACGTTCTTTCCACCGCTCTTGTTCTAGGGCAAATGTCACTTAGCTAGCACAGAATTTCTTTTTTTTTGCATGTCAAAGCCTTCTGCCTTCTCACCTAAGTCTCACTCTTGCTCTTTGTGCTATCTAAATGCATGGCTCTCGTAACCAGGTGACCAGACCATGTGATCCAGGATAGACCCTGGGATCATTGGCCTTAGCATCATTGGCTATAAAAGATCAATTTCTCAACTATCTCTCTCTTTGCTATTTTTGCTTCCACTTCTTTCTCTCTGACTGTGCTTCACCTCTCCACCAAGAAGATGGTGAGTTAAGAATGAAGCTACAATGTTATCTAATCTTTTTGTTAGCTAGTTAGGATCTGGTCTCTCCAAGGCATGTGTAATTGTAAAATTGTAAAATTCATTAGTAAACTAGTAAATTAATAAAAGTTTGCAACCTGAAACTGTTGGCCTTGTTTTGCTTTCTAAGTCAGTCTCAGTTCAGGAAAGCCACACAGAGATTGGGACATGTTTTTTTCTGCTACTCTGCTAACGGAAGGCTGATTCCTAACAGTTTTAGCTTTCAAAAGGGTGAACCCCCTGGGTAACTGTAACTCCCAACAGGGCTATCTGCTTGGAACCCTCAACAAGAGCTCCAGGCTGTAGCCTTTTGATCTTGTTTGTACCCACTGGTTGCAAGATGTAGTGGCTACACTGTGGCTGAAAATATGGAAAAATGCTTCCTTTCCCAGTTGGGTTAGGTTCATGACCACTGTTGACTATGAGCCTCTCTGTACTCCCTCCAGAGCTGCCCTTGTGGATTAGACAGAGTGAAGCCAGCCTCCTGTGGGGCTTCTGCCTCATTCTTTCTTTTTACTTCTTTCTACCTCCTCCTATCCTCTTCCAGCATCTCGCTTGCCTCCCTTATGATTCACATCATGTTGCTGTACCACTGCACCCTTTTCCTTTTTTTCCCTCCATTTGCCTCATTTCATGCTGCCTTACTTCCTTCTCTTATTTATTCATTTCTCACCTTTCTCCTGGCGCACGATCCAGGGTGGCTTACAACAAATTAAAACAACATACAAGATTTTACCTAGAGTTCTCTCCCTCTCCCTCTCCACCCCGCCACAGAATTGACCGTCCACATTTGCGGGTTTGGCTTTCACAGATTTGGTTATTTGCGAGTTTCTCCAATCCCTGTCCTCCCACCTCAGGCACTTTTTTTCTGGGGGGCTACTTCCTTTTTGGCAGATCCAATCAGGCTGTGTAGCCCTTTAGCAACCCACCTCTGATCCTCCTCCTCCACCAGCTGCTGCTTAGCTGGCTAAGGACAACTCACAGCCTGATTTCTCAGCACCACACTCCCTCTCCCCATGCCCCCACCATACCCAAGGAAGGAAATGGGTGTGAGAGAGAAGTATAGGCCCATCATGCTGGCCCACTCCCTTTCCCTCTCTTTTCCCTGACCTGGTTTGGACCCTGGGCATCCATTCTCCACACCATGCCTCGGTCCACTTGTTACTGCAGGTTAGGTCTCCTTGGAGATAGCATAAAGATATCATTTTGATATCACTAATTTGGCTCTCTTCCATCATCCCTCTCCACATGTTTGTGAGGCCCCCGGACAAGCACAGAACTAGGCTCGGCCATCAAATGCTGCAATAGCCCAAGACAATACAGGCAGGCCAGAAATAGCCAGATCACCGCTTTAGGAGACCTCTCTGCAAACACTCTTATTATGTATGCATGCTGTTTACAAAGGACTCCCTGCCCCGAGCAGGCAACTTGGCAAGCTGAATACTCAACTACCAAGCACTGAGTATTTGCATACTGTCTACCTCTTTGTCAATTCAATCATGCTAAATTTTGACCTTTCCAAAGCTTTGTCTCGTGCCCAAAACTCATTGTATTCCCCAAGTACAGAATAGCCTGCAGTTACATTTCTCCCTATAAAAACCCCTGATTCCGAGACCATCCTTGGATTTCTCCCGAGTTCCAGACCACCTTGCTGCTGCTTTGCTTGGTGAGCTTTCCCTCAGTTACCCGTGCTGAGCCACATTGAACCCTAGCATCGCTCTCTATTCTTCCAGGCTTCAGGACAGGTTTCGTATCACCCAATTCAACAATCCCTCTCAAAATCCCTCTATACCACTCCAACCTTTACTTTCCTTAGTTAGTTGTGTGATTGTGTGTGTTGCATACACTGTGTGGCTGTATTTAATAAAATCTCAATTATTCTTATAACTTGGTGTGCTTCTTGACTTGGCCTGACCCCGTAGACATTGGGTAAAAGATTCCGCTGTGTTGCCCTGCCTCTCGCATTGCTAACTTGTGCTCTAGCTAATTTCCCCAAACACAGTTAACTGAGAGCGCATTTAGGTGTCCCTCCTGGGACCCCCAGTAAACAGGGTAACACACTTCCCGTATACGTAGTTTACTGTATGCAAATTTTCTACTTTTGCGAGGGTTTTGTACCCCTAACCCTAGCAAATGTAGAGGGCTGACTGTATTATCTATTTTTATACATACATACGTGTGTGTGTGTGTGTGTGTGTGTGTGTAGTCTCATCATTTAAAAGTGCCGTGATTTGCTAATTTTGGCCATCTGCATCTCCTTGTTCACCTCCACCTCTAAAGAAGATTTATTTCACATCTCAGAAAAATTATCTCCTTTAGAAGCCCACAGCTCCTGCCTGATTGCCTAACCTTATGATAATGTCTTTTTTCTACTTTATTTGTTTCATCTACTAATTTTGTCATTCATTTTTAAAAATGCAATCTAGCTTCTCTCACTTAAATTGTTCTTTATGAAGCCATAATCCTCATGGCTCCTGACTCCTGTTTGTCCGTCAGTACTGATGAATGGCTTAATTAACTTGTATTACCAGTGCATAAATGACCAATTTCCATCACACTGAAGATTGTGTCTTTCTTCATCAAGCTAAGCATGCAAATCTAGGTCCCAGTTTAATATCTCAGGTCTAATTTTCTGAGAGATGCTCTGCCCTCCCATTCTCCTCTCCCTGAAGTAGGTGGGTGTATTCCTGTATGAAAGGAACATTGTCAAGTGAAAACTTGAAAGCCAAAATGAGAACACTGATTTGAAATGACCGTAGGAAGTTAGAGCTATTGTCATAGCTTCTTGGAGTAGGAGTTCTGAACATTCTAGTAATGATAGCTGCATTTCGTGGAAGGTGGGTGACTCTGAAATTAGTGCTATGGTGAATCCACTTAGGATTTTAGTGTGAATGTTAAAGGAGCTGTACCCCAAAAAGGTTTAGCACTGCATACAGTGTCTTTTTAAGTTTGGACAATTTCTGGCATCTAACTTACAATGAAAATCTGCACTGCACTCACAGTATTCCATGTGATCAAGAACTTGTGTTGTCAGGAATTTTTATCTTGAAGTAGCTAATTTTTTCATTTTTGTTTGCTTAAATTTATGAACCAGGGAGGGAAGACTTAAGAGAAATTTTCTCTGATCATAGATAAAAGAAGTCCAAACAGATATGGGAGAATGGGATGGGAGGATATAGGAAGCTGCTTTATATACTGAGTAGATCATTGGTCATTGGCCCACTTAGCTCAGTATTGTCCAGAACTGACTGGTATTTCAGACTGTAGATTTGCCCTGGAGATGCCAGGGACTGGTCCTGGAATTTTCTGTGCACAGAATCTGCTCTTCTAACTGAGCTGGCTTCCTGGGTAGCAACATCTGGAAGAGCTGGAGACTACAGTTGGGAAAAGAATCTTATCTCAGAGTCATGATTGAAGTTGTAGTCCCAACTAGTTGGTTCCAACTAGAGTAAAGCCAGTTGTTAAATGGTGAGCCAACACTTAGATAAATTCCATCATTCCTATAGGCTTACTCAACTTTGGGCTAGCAATAGGATAAGGTGACAATACTGTTCACAAAGATTTTATAGAGAGTTTATAAACTATTCATAGGGGCAACACCCCCTTTTGTTTGCTTTCATGTATTACAAAAGGAAAGAAGTAGGAGAAAATGTGCACAAAAAAATTAGAATATTTACAGGAATATATTATGTAGATTCCACATGACAGCACAGCTATTGGGTTGATTCAGAAATAAATACCTTTTACACTCACCTTTTCATGTAATCTTCACACATCAAAATACACACTTTACTTCTTCTGTACGTGGAATATTTTATCATTGCTCCCATAATGGAAGTTTGGTAACCATTTTGTTTATTTGTTCCCATTGCTGGTAAGTAGAATAGCCACCTGTACCCACACAACACTGAATGATAGACCTGAACATTATGGTCTATTTGGGGAAGAAAGATCACTGAGTATGACACTTGAGATATAAAAGGCACCACTTAGAATGATGCTGTGTTGCTTATGTGGCAGCCTGGACTGTGTTTGCATGCATTTGCTTTTCAGCTTTTCCAATATGTTCTATTACTCTCAACCACCACTTGACCATTTGCTCCTCAGGAAGAACTGTGTATTGCTTTTTACATTTTGTTTTCAACGCCGTGAAGAAGATCTTTTGTGACAAACAATCTTTTCCATGCTAAATGTCCTTTACACAAAGCATTTCTTTTTGTTACCAGTCAGCGTCATTCAAGGTCCTTTCCCCGAACATTTTCTTTATTCCTTTGTTATTCACAAGTATGAAGAGAAGGTGAGAGAAAATAGTTTTGTTCATGTAAATAGTGAGACTGGAGCAAAGGGCTTCATGGCTCATAGCTCACAATCGTAGCTACAAGGGCTGTTTAGTGCACAGAATGATATGGTGTGGTACTGGAAAGTGCAGTTGACTTTGAGGTTAAGATTTTTGTGTTTTTTTCCCTTGTTTTAAAAGGGAAATTCCTATAATTCCTAGAATGCATTTTTCCACAACTTTCTAGGTGTCAGAGACAATATGAAGTTCTGTTACTTTATCTATCTTGCACCTACCTTTGAAATTCTGCTTGTATTTTCCTCTTGAACCTGAACCTGAGCCAAAATGTGGAAATCATAAGATTTCCATTGACTACCAGCAGAAATACAGAAGCAATAATAACAATTGTTATAGGTGAGAAGTAGGTGAGATTTGCAGGCATTGTGGTAAATATTTAAATTTCCCAATTGCAAACAAATCAGTGCAGGGAGATTTGTCCCATGTGTCTTTAAAACATATATTTTATTTCAATGGAACTGGCAATGTTGTTGTTTTTTACATTATTGGGGGAAATGTTATCACAGGCTGCCAGGTGTCAGATGAATAGGTGCAGGGATTTTTGTGCAAAAACAGTCTTTTTGTTGGGAGGTTACCTAAAAAAAAAAGACATAATCTAGGGACAATTGTTCTGAAAGTGACAGAAAACATCTAGGTAACAAAACATCAGTGTTTGAAAAGTATAGGTGCAGTCATTTATGTCTAAGGGAAGTTTCTGTTCCTTCTGTTCTTGGACTGCAGTTCTCACCATTCTTCTTTGGCCATGATGACTAGAGCTGCTAAGAGCTGAAGCCAACAATATTTGGAAAGCCACATGTTCCCTACCATTCCCTTAAGTCTCAGGCCTGAATCCTGTTGTTAGTCCCAATGAGAATATACCTAATTCATCAATAGAATGATGAATGGATCTACTATATGGATCCACTATAATTCAGTGGATCTACTATAGTTAGGACTAATTCAGATTCAGCCTCCCTCAATTTTTGTCCAGCTTCTTTCCCCACACAGGAAGAAGGAAGGAAGCTGGAATCATGAGTTTTATCAAGCAACCATTTCAGTCCACCAAAGCAAGGGAGACTCTGGTAAAGCATGCCTTAAGGTTAGGAAGTAAATCATTATAAGTTTACAAATCACTATCATTAAATTCTACTTCTTCTTTCCTTCAATAAATGAAGCCACAGCACTAAGTTTGCAAGTCTGTCATCTATGGGGTCACCATAAGTCAACACTAATTTGATAGCCAAAACAACAGCAATCCATCATTTTGGTTACTGCACTAATATGACAATTGCAGAGTTAAATTTACTGATTCTTATTATTAAGTGATACTGTAAGACTGTTCAAGAAAAGATTAGTAATGTACATCACTAAGAACATGTCTGGGGACCTTAAAGTGCTTCACAAATTCTTTATATAATTTTACAGCATGGAAGCAAGATATGAGTCACTTGTTAAACAGGCAACTTCAATACTACATCTCACCTGTGAGAGGAGGTGAAACTGTAGTAGTAGAAGACCTGTTTGTACTGTACATTGTGATTTTCACAGCTTCTGGCTGTCAGACTAATTGATTAATTACATAAACATCTTTAGAACATTTCTGACCTTATGCAGAAACAGCCTGACTAGAGCAAGGGTGGGAGTAGGATCTGAGGTTGAATGAGAGTTTGAAATAGTAAATGGACTTTTATTATTATGCATTATACTTAGTGAAATATATGTTACCTTATTTTGGGAGTGGGAAGAAAGACATAATCTTAATAGGCAAAACTGTTTAAAACATCAATGTCTTATCATTTAAGAAGTTTAATTTCTAAGATATAAAAGTGAACTTTGTTTTATCCCCTTTTGATCTCACCACAACACTCCTTGGAAAGAAAGGAGAACTTTAGACTAGCAATAGGCAGAAAGTAGACCTGGACCTGTTGCTAGAACCTTGGGTGTCTTCCAGTAGACCACAAAGGATCTCAGATTCCGAAATGTTTTAACAATAGCAAATGGAGCAGGTGATTCTGATATCAATGAGACAGTGTTCTGGATTCCAGTCTGAACTTTAAAGGAGCCGTCCAAGGTGCTAAACTGTATCCCCCAGTTCAAATGACATTAAGAACTTTGGATAGCACCTTTAAAACTAAATAAATTCACAGTTCCACTGACATTGGAAACACCAACCTCCACTGACAACACTGGTGACAATATAATCCTAAATGATGCTGGTGAAATGAACACAGGTCAGCATAACCCAGAAGCCAGTTTTTGTGTGGAAGGACTGTGACTTCTGTTTAATCTGTATCTCTTTTCCACCAGTCTCAAGCTGATGGATTTTCAAGTGCTAATAAAAAGCAAGCAAACAAACAAAAAACCCACCACCAAAGCACACCTCACAAGCTTCTTATCTTATCATGTGATCACATTTAGACCACACGGGATTCCTGCTCAAGAGAGCTGGCTTGCATCTTTAGCTAGCTTCATCATTTTGACAACAGTTATATCAATGAAATTGGCCTAAGTAATGGGCCCACGCTTGACAAAATGGAAAGCAAAATAAAATAAAATACTGGAAACATCTCGTAACATCTGATGCAAAGGGCAGTGTAAGCATTAGGATGTATAAAAAAGAAGGATTTAGACAAAAATTAGCAGATTTCTGGAAGCACAGAGGAATGCAACAGGAGGAAGGAAGCACAGAGGAATGAAACAGCACCTTTGAGACTATCTGGTTTTTATTTTCTCATGAGCTTTTGCAGGTATAAACCCACTTCTTCAGAGGCAGTACAGAATGACATCCAGGCCTCAGGATATTAAGAATATTTACACAGTTGCGAAAGTGGGATGGAATGTAATAAAATTCTGAAAGATGCAAATCATGTCCTTTGCCCTAATTTTTTGAAGGGCTGTAAGGTGATACAGGTCTTTCAGATCTTTAGAGTGGTCAGTTAGTGTTGACGATGAAAGCAATCACTCTTGACATCAAAAGGAAGTTTCCTTGGGCTCAAAACCTTCCCTGAGAAAACTACATGGGCATAATCCTTGTATGTTCTAAGACATTCTTTAAAAGAGTGCCTAACTACTTTTCACAAAATGAATTTATATGCATAGAACTCTCACTCAGAGCCCAAGAAGCAATGGACAGACCATTCCTGTTATGCATTTATGGTAATGATGAGGAATTCCAAGACTGGAAAAGCCACAGCATCCATTGCTCTACCATCCTACTATGGGCTGGTTGGGAATGGCAATTTTTTATTCAATTTTCTCATTGTAGTCAGTGGAATAAAATTAACTCTGCCTGCTGCCATGTCACCGCTGAGACACACACCTTGCCTACACCAGCTACAGACTGCCCTAACAACCTTACTCTCCAATAGGCTCCATTTCCTTCCACCTACCAGCATCTATGCTGGCAGTTTTCCTCATGTGTGCCCAGGCCTGCCATCCCACTGGCATACCCACATGGTCACTTGCTACGTCAATCTGTTAGCCAGGATTGTTGCTCAGCAGCAGTCATTAGAGAATTACTGGCACTCTGGACTTTTTCACAATAAATACAAGCCCATGATTAGGAAGGATGATTTGGGGCCTCTGACAACAATTTTTTTTTATGCTAAAGCTTTCTGAGTGTAAACCAATCATACAGGCAGTCTTCAATAAAATATGGGTGAAGCAAAACTTGATAGCCTTTAAATGTAATCGCACAGGGACGTAGGAGAGAACAGAATCAATGAAATAGATAAATACATCCCAGGAGAGAATGGTCTGGGAAACAAAGCACTCTTTGTGTGATGGTGTTGTTATCACGGTTATGATATGTATGGTGAAAGCACTAGATATCCTTTTGATATCAAATAATTTGGCCTTTGCTTGACCTTTCTCTGCCACCCTACTCCACGTGTTTGCAGAGGTCCTCCGGACAAGCACGTATTGGGCGCGGCCGTTAATGGTTGTACATTCCAAAACCCCATTCAGGCAGGCAACTTAAGCCTCTCTGATGCTTTAGGGAAAAACCTCCTTGCAAACTGGCTTTGCTCGGCGCGAATCTACACAAAGCCACACGGCCAAGAGCCGAGCCATTCCTTTATGTTGGGCCATCAGCATACTGGCCATACTATTGTCATCCAGCGCTAAGCTCATCATGCAAAACTTGACCTTTTCCAACTCCTTTGTCCAGCTCCAAATTTCCTTTGTTCTCACCAAGCATGGCATAGCCTGTAGGTAAACTCCACCCCATAAAAGGTCCCCATTTTCAGGACTTCCTCGGACTACTTTGGACTTCCATCCCGCTTTGCTGCCGGTTGTCTAAGGAAACTCCCCTCAGCGAACCACGCTGAGCTTTCTATCCCTGCAACCTCATCTTCTCTCCAGGACTACAAGATCAGGTGTCGTATTACTCATTCCCCAAAGCTCTCCATTTCTATTTCCCAGTTAGCTAGTGTATGTCTTGTCTTTCATGTTGCTTGTCTTCAATAAAATATTATTTGTTACTTTAAAACCTTGTCTAGCCGCTCTCTGACCCGACGCTGTCTACATAGGGTTAAAGATCCTAGCTAGAGTTACCCTGCCTCTTGTTAGCTTAAGAGAGTGCTTGAGCTTAATTTCCCCATCCTGTGTTTTTATTTGGTTATTTGGGCACCCCTCCCGGGACCCCCAACATACAGGGTAACAGTGTTGACAGAAAATGCAACTGACTTGCCCGCTTAGGTACTTTGGCTGAACTTTCTGTCTCTCACAATTCAGGTTCCCACTTCTGAAAGGAAAGACAATTAATTTCAAGTAGGCCATACAGAGTAATTACAGCCAGGTCTGTCACAGCCCTAAGCGGACTGGGGGAAGGATAGTGTAATGATTGCCTTCTCTCATATTTATTTATTTAACCCATTTTTATCCTGCCTGAGTAAAACAATATTCAAGGTAGCTAGCAGGATAAAACAACCCACACAGGAAGCTATCTTATGATAACTTTTGCTGGTCCGTCTAGGCTCAAGGTTAGCTATGCTGACTGGCAGCAGCAACCTAGGGTTTCTGGGAGTGCCTTTTGGGAGTCTCCAGCTTACTTGCCAAGGATGGAATCTGCAACCTTTTGCATGCTTTGTTAAAACATTTTCAGAAGCTCTGCTTCATATTTACCCTTCAGTTGCCATCATGATAAAGAAGGCTTTTCAGACGTGGCACCTAGATGAGGGAACTCTCTCACAAGACAGACTGACCTAGATCCCTCCGTAATGGGACTGGGATGGCAAATTATGATCCTGATGTTTTAAAGGACATTTAAATTACGTTATTGTGCTGGCACTCAATCAATCAACTTTATTACGGTCACAGACCAGTATAGTGCTGGAACTCAGTATGTTCCAGTCAATGCTTAATATACTTTGTTTGTGGCATCAGGTTTTACATAGCAAGTTTGTTCTGGATTGATTCCTCCAATGGCCTTGAGGACAAGCCTCAGTTCTAAGGAGAATTCCTTCTAAATAATATACTAATTGTACTTTGACATTTATAGTGCCTAAGCTGGAACTGGAGCCTGCAAAAACAGCAAGACTCCAAATCAGGGCTCAGAACAACAAAAAATTATCATAAAAGAGAAACAGAATTATTTTTCCATGTTGATCTTTAAAGAAAAAACTCCACACACCTTCTTGTGGTAATTTTATTCCATTTTAATAACTTCTCATTTTTCTCCTTCTTATTTCCAAATTTCAAATGCAGTTTATATGTTTTAACTTTTGATGGTAGCCTGTAAAAGATCAGAGATGGAGACCTTAAGTTTTTGAAGTACATAGGGCAAGGTGGTGTATTGTTGCCAAAGAACACACTGTGCTGAAGCATGAATCAGAAGAGACCACTTGGATCAATCAGGTCAGTTCCCCTGTCATATTGGGTGACTATTCCCCATTCATTTCTGAGAATAGTGCAACACATCCTTTGGGGCAGCCATCTGAAAAAACCTACAGAAGTCAACTGCCAAGAGACGTCATTATAGAAATGTCATTCCCATTTTTTTGTCGGTTTAAATTGCCTATCTGAGTCAGAGTTTTTGAAGTAAAGACTGTGATTGCTAGAAGCGGAGCAGCTTCCAGCAATTCAAACTCATTCACAATTGTGAAAATATATCTATATTCCCCTGTGGTTCTGCTTATCCCTTGGTGGACTAAAACCATTGAGAAACAGTCATTCAAAATAATGATAATGAACAATAGTCCACAAAAGATTACCACCTAAATTCTTATGAAATCATAATGACATGGAAATCATAATCAAAAGTTTATCTGATTCTGGTGCAGCAGGAGAAATCAGCCATCCACTATGGAACCATCGCTGCAGTTGCTCCAGCTGGTGTTGTGGAATGCATGGCTTTTCTGCATTTACTAGAAACTGAACTAAGATCGTTCCTTTTGAGCAAGCAGTGCTATAGACATGGAAGCCACCAGCCACTACAGTTTCTGAGACACTCAAAGATTAGAATTCTTTCAAATGAAAGAGAAATTATGTATATTTGTCCTGAAAACAGATATTTAGTGGCCCGACTCTTCTAGAAGATGGCTACTGCCTGAGGACAAGGAAAGCTATAGATCTTCCTAAATTTTGCTGCTAGACAAATCATCATCATCATCATCATCATCTCGTATGTGTAATTTTGACATTTCATTGCTGAAACATTCTGGTCAGCCATCTGCCAGGCCAGTGCAAATGATGCCAACAAGATCTGTTTATACCTGTTTGGGCTTATCTTTGTTGAAACATTATACATTCATTTCTCATCTTTTTCCAGTCTGGGCCTCAAGGCCAACTTCTGTTTTAATTCCTGCAACCTTTCACTTTTGTTTGCTGGTTAGATAACTCACTTATATCCCAGCTTTCCCTCAAAACTGGGATCCAGGACAGCTTAAGGAAAATTAAAACAGACACGGGGGGAAAATGCAACTACATACAAGTTAAAATGTACAAACAATCTGTTAAGTTACTTAGGAGGGATGAGGGGTTAGCATGCCTTTAGTCTAAAAGACATGTTTATAAAGATTATTAAATTGATTTGTTCTCCATGCCTTTCTCTCACAAGACTGATTTTATGTTAAGCATAGAGTTTCCAGGAATCCTGTTTCTTAGAGGACTTCCTGTATTTGAGATTCTGTAGTCAGGGCCTGCTTTGAGGTGATGTGGGATGCCCCAAATCCCATAGGTGAGAGAGGGTACCAGCTACACTCCTACCAGCTGTTGGCATTGCTGCTTGCATGGCATCAATCTTCCTCCTCTGTGTCCAGCTGGGCTGATGCCAAGCAGTAGAGCAAAATTCTCATCTCATGAAGGCTTTCTTGACATTGTGAGATGTGTATGGATTTGGAGCTTCCCATGAGTTTTGAAATCTCACAGGAACCCTGAGATCTCACAAAGGCACTTCCTCTCATGAGACTGAGGCTTTATATAGACCTGCCTGCTGCATCCCATATTGCTCTCCAGAGAACTTTGCAAACCTAACTGGACTGTTTTTGCTTAGCTTTCACCACATTTATATATTGTACTTGGGTATTTGGGAAGCTGGATCTCTTTTTAAAAATATGTCCGTTTTTTTAGAGTAGATTCTTATTAACATGTTCAGTTCTGAAGTTTGCTGGCTTTTTTGGATGATTTGTAAGCAAACTTGGGAGGATTTTACAGAGCTATGAGATTTTATTTTATTTATATCCCACTTTTCTACAGCACAGGATTCAAGGCAGCTTACAAACATTTAGCACAAAGTACAACTAAAACACAAATGATCTAAAAGTTTAAAAAATATTGAACCACAGTTCTATTTTTTTTTAAATAGCAAATGTTAAAAACAGCATAAAAACAACATTTAAAACATAACGAATATGACTTCTTGGAGCTACAGCTCTCAGAATCCCCCAGCCATTTGGACAGTGCTCTCAAGCTGTGCTCTGAAAAATAACTTTTCCAACCCCAGGTTTTTAGCCTTAAAAGCTCCATAAAATCCTTTTAAAATAAATAAATAGATGTGGTTTTTGATTAAAATGTAACAAGATTAAACTGATAATTTTAGAAGTACTCCATTATTTAACTTCAGTCTTCAGCTAGCCCTGCAAATTTTACCTTATTAAATGCATTAATACTAATATGTTGTTTTTGTTGTTTTCTGAATGAAAATAGCCTCCAGCTTATACTAACATTTTGCAGAGGAAAAAAAAAATCCACCAAATTATCTCAGTTGCAATGCTGCAAGTACATATTCAGTGTGGTAATTATTTTTAAAAGTATAAGTGGCATGCCTAGGTTGCTGGAGAAATGTTAAGCAGAAGAATGGAAGCAGTAATACAAATAATCTACAAAATGTCACATTTATTGAGAAAGAAAGAAAGAAAAGTTTTCCTGTTTGTCTGTTGTCCTTTTGTTGCTGTGTTTGTATGTACTTTTATTAAAAAATTGGCATATATTCCCAGCATTGCCCAGGATTTTATTTTCTCATAGGTAATACTTGTTAGAAATAACTTAGGAATTACCCTACCTTACCTTAGGAATTAGATGTGGTTGAAATACACAGATTTGAGATCCTGTGTCTATAATTCCCCAAACTGTGATGTCCAGTACCTGTAACTTTTGCCCATATTCACCAATCCAATCTGTATTCAGAGTTGTTAACATACAGAGGTTGGTTTCCTGAGGAGATACACCAGCCTTCTCCTTGCTGCTGGGCCTTGTCTCTATAGCAACTGGTCTGAGGCCCAAGAACTCTCTGGCTGAAAATTCTAAAGGCTCTTCCCTAAACTGCAAACCCCAGGATTTCATAGAATCTTCACAGGCAGCCAATCTTATGAAGTCTTCTTGCTTGACGCAGCCAATCATATGAGAGTTTTGCCTGCCTGACGCAGACAAGCTCACAAACTTTGACTTTTATATATTAGACTAGCGTACATACCTGATGTTGCCCGAGATTTTATTTTCTCATAGATAATACTTGTTAGAAAGAGTTGAAATCCCATGTCTCTAATTCCCCAAACTGTCTTGTCCAGTACCTTTAACTTTCCCCCATATTCCCCAATCCAATCTGTATTCTGGGTAATTAACATATAGAAGCTGGATTCCTGATGGAATACACTGCCCTCCTCCTTGCTGCTAGGCCATATCTTCATAGCAACCAGCCTATTCAAGACAGACATAGTTCACTACGACCCAAGAGCTCTCTGACTGAGAATTCTAAAGGCCCCTCCCTCAACTGCAAACCCCAGAATTCCATAGAATCTTTTTAGGCAGCCAATCATATGAGGTCTTCGCTTGACACAGCCAATCATATTAGGTCTTTGCCTGACACAGACAAACAAACTTTGATTTTTATATATTAGATTAACTGGAAAAACAATATGTAGGTTTGTTATGGGAAGAGATGGTGTAGTGGTTTGAGTGTCGGTTTATGACTCTGGAGACCAGGGTTTGAGTCCCTGCTCTGCCTTGGAAGCCCACTGGATGACCTTGGGCAAGTCACACTCTCTCCTCTCTCAGAGGAAGGCAAAGGCAAACCCCTCCTTGAACAAATTTTTCCAAGAAAAACCCATGATAAACTTGCATTAGTGTTGCCGTAAGTCAGAAACTACTTGAAGGCACCCAAAAACAATAATATGAGAGGAAACCTCATTATCTTAAGAAAAGGTACAGAAAGGTTAAGTCATTGTGAAAAGAAAGGAAAAAAGGCTCAAATAATAAATGAGGAGACAGAGGATAACACTGAATAAGGAGTGTGATGCTGTTACCCCACTGGCATACCATATCCTGGGGACTATAAATTTGATATGCCCGCCATGCCAGAGAGGTTGCCCAGGCCAGGAAAATCCCTAGTCACGTTCACCTAGGAGACCTCAGGCTAAACACATCTGCACAGACAACAGGGTCTTCAGCAACAAATAGCCAACTTGAGTAGATTATTGGGTTTCCCCCCAGGTTGAGCAACTCCAACATTAGTAAACCCTGCACTGCAAGGTCCATCTGCATAAACCAATCATGCAAACTATCAAGTTGCTATTGTGTGGCATTTCTCCCTTTATTTTGCCCATTGTTCTTCCCAGGAGAGGGCCTGCCCTTGAGGTATGTTCTGCCCTATAAGTAGTCCAAGTTTTTGAGGGTCTCTTCAGAGAACTCCCCACCACACTAGCAGCCTGGCACGCTGTTAGTCGAGTGATCCCCTCAGCCGCTACTCTTCGATGAGCTCCATTCTTCTCGCCCTTTCCCAGACTGAAGACTTCAGGCTAGGTGCAGTATCACCGCCTTTACACCCTCTCTGCTGAATCCCCTATCAATTTTCACCTCTTTCCTTTCTCAATAGGCCTTGTGTGCATAAGTGAGTGAGTGTGTTGGTGCATGAGAACACATTGATTAATAAAATCCAGTTATTGGTATGTTTGTCTGGCTTTTCACTTGGTTTGACCTTATAAAAATTGGGTAAAAGATCCTGCTGGGTTACCCTGCCCCTTGTTAGGCTATAGTCAGTGCTCCGCTAATTTTCCCAATCTTTGCACTTTTGGAGTGAATCAAAGTTTACCGTGGGGGACCCCCGGAAGTCAGGGTAAAAATGTGATACTTGTTGTAACCTGGTCTGATTCACAACGAGATTGTGAGCTCTTAATCTGAACTTTTTCTCACTGAGAGCATATGTGATTCAGTGTTCCTCTAATAATTAATGTGAATGATTTAATGATCTTGTAATGTTCCTGCCCATAACTTCCAATCCATATATAACAAGTATTTCTTTTGTGTGCAGAGATCTCTTCTTTCCTTCCTTTACAGAGCATGGATGAGAATTATGTTAATGTCTTCCCCCAGAATATCACACTCCACTCATGGACTAGACTCCAAACATTCCCTTTGTATTATTTCCTGCCTTTGAAGCTCAAGTCCTAATAACAAACTGTTAGAAATGCAGCAACACTTAGTACTAAAGAGTAAGGAGAGCCTCAGAAAAAGGGGTAGTGATAGGGCTAGATATCCCCTAGTATCCTCCCTTCTTGTCTACCTGATCCTTTTTGACTCTTTCATGATATTAGGTGATACTTTTAGGGATCTTATTTCACATCTTCTTCTCTCACCAGTTGTCTCTCAGGTCTTTACCACAATACATTCAATTAGATGAACACTCTAATTAGTAACTTTCCTAACTTAGAATGGAGTTCCCGTTATAAAACCTTTTGCTTTGTTACCCTAAACTTTCTCTCTTTGCTCCTTAATTGGGATTTCTGGCCATTGCATTCACTCTCTGTTATGAAAAACACTCTTTTCAAAAATGTAAATGAATCAATGGAATATAAATTGAAAAGGCCCACACAGAACAGCTGTGGCATTCACAATTTGATTTTCAGAAAAAGGTTTCAGAACCCTTATAACAAGACATGGAAAGAAGATTTAATCACAAGGAGTAATATTTTTCATTGACCTGAGGAGGTTACATTCAATAGTCACTGTTATGTCTCACTTAATAAACGGTTTCCACAAGAATCTTCTTCTTCCACTTGGAAGCTGACAGCACTTTATGTTCAGAAGTAATTCTTTCTAATATATTGATTAATTGACTGATTTTAAAACAAACAATCTTATCCCCATTAGAAAGGAAATACAATCAGAAAAAGGAAGAAAAACAGTACTAGTCAAGGATCATTTCTGCCCCTTGTACAAAAAGGAAGTGAATAAGATAATCCATTAAGCTTTGTTTTAGTCAAAAGGTGACTGGTAAGAATATATTAAGTGAGAGAAGTGTGCTCTCCTCCAAGCAATCCAAGAAAAAATATGTTGGTTGCAACACTGAATGATAAGAGAGAAAAATTATCAAAGGCCTGCTTACTTTGATGCACACAAAGAAGTAATACAAATAAACATTGCTTTATATCTAGGCAGCAGTGGAGCTTGGAGTGTGTGGAGGGGAGGGGTGGGGAGGGGCCATGGTGCATGGGAGTGGGGCTACAGTGTGGGGGCATGACCAGGACATGTGGGGCACGGCCAGGGCATGCGGGGGCATAGCTACAGGCCAGGACGCCCCAAAAACATTGCCCCTGGCAAAATGCCCCCCCACTTCCATCTCCCCGCCCCCCCATCCCTACGCAGATACAGATCTGGAGTAAGAACTGTAAGCCATCATGGTGTAGTGGTTTGGACATTGGACTACAATCCTGGATACCAGGGTTTGATTCTCCACTCAACCATGGAAACCACTAGATGACCATGAGCACATCATACACACTCAGCTCCAGAAAACCTTGTGATAGGTTTACCTTAAGGTCACCATAAGTTGGAAATGACATGAAGGTACACAACAAAAGCAAGAACTGTGTGGCCTTGCCAAGCCCTTTTGTGTGGTTCCTAAAGCCTTTGGCCTTCCCCATCTCCCTAATTATTTTGGCCAAAAATGAGGAATCACACCCCTAGAAGCCTCCAGGTCCCACAGTTCTCCCAGTAAGTGTCACCTCTGCACTGTCTCTGGTATTCTTTCACTTCTATTTTCAAACTAGAAGTGCCCTTAGTCACCTTTGGTTTCATCAGTGTGGTTGGTTTGGTCTGTGTGAATCTAGGTTGACGGTAGAGTGAAATGGGTAGGCTGCAGCTCTTAAACCCACTGCAGCAGCCCAGCCTTGTGTTCCAAAGACAAGCCTTCATTTCACGTATTGCTGCTGAGCTTATGCCCGGCCTTTGTGATTGCCCCGATACACCTTGACAGGCGAACCCCAAAGCCAAAGACAGACCAAAAAGTGGAGGAGCCCAGGTGGTGACACACTGCTAACTAAAGTTGCCTGTTTCACAATTCAGTTTCCTGAGGCAGTCAGGCTGTAACAGCAAATATTATAATGACAAAGCTTCATTCTACACCACTGACACTCTTAATGCCATCTCTCCAAAATAATTCCATTTTAACTTCTTGTGTCTCACATTCAATGTATTTTTATTATTTAGTGTTGCTGTAGGTTATATTTCAGAGGAAAGAACTAGAAAAAAAAAGTCCTCTGGGTATTCCTTGCCTAAAAAGACCCCCATGAAATTCATGGGGTCACCTTAAGTCGACAGGTGACTGGAAGGCACATAACGTGCACGCGCACATGCTGAACTCTAAACAGCATGGAAGAAGATGAGACAAGTTCACAGACTTCTGGTCTTCAAAGTAAAGAAAGGGGGCTCCTTTCCAAACCAATCCAAAATCAAATCTTTCCCCTTTGTGGTTGATTTTTTGTTTTAAGGTGTTAAAAAAATAACAAACAGAAGAAATGGTGGGAAAACATGAGAAACTTACAAAAAGAAGACTCCCTCTCCCCAATTCCATTAATGAGGCAGGTCAGTTGCATGACGGAAGCTTCATCCTGAAGCATCCAAACACATTTGTAAATGTAAATGTAAATGTTGTGGCAGTCATTCCCTGAATTTTTCCTCCTGAGAACTTTTTTAGACTACATTTCAAGCCTTTTAAATTGTATCTTTAAGCTTATCCTCATTAGCTGCATTAATCACATGCAGCATGGATTTCCTTTAGAAAGGTCATTATGTTAGAACAATTAGAAGTTAATGGACTGGAAAAAAAAGCAGATTGCAGACTTCAAGTGCTGATTTTGATTCACAGAACAGTTTAAGAGAACACCAAGATAATTCACAGATCTGTTTTATACAAGGGCATAGACCAGACATAATTAACAACTATCTGATTTTAGAGATATAGGAAAGACAAAATGTCTCCCATATTGAATATTCCATGTCTTTCTGCTCTTTCGGCATACTTTAAGAAATCATGGGGAATAACAACTATTTTGGATATTATTTCTTTCTATTCATGTGTTAAACATTCCATTATTATAGTGCCTAAATTAGTGCTTGGAAAGTTTACTTTGTAAGACTACAATCGCCAGAACTCCCCACCCAGCTTTTCAAAGCTCTTGCATAAATAACTGAAGCCTGTTGGCCTCTCCATAGACAGAAGGAACAGGTAACAATGGAAACTGAAAGTGAGGGGCCATTCCCATTATGCAAGTATATTATTATTATTCCATTTCAGCTTCCGTGATGGCAGTTTAGGAAGAAGCATTTAGAATTCTCAACCAGAGCCTGAAGTGCCTCAGCAAACTACAAATTCCAGAATTCAATAGAACAGAAGCATGACAGTTAAAGCGGAATAATAGCACTATGATTGTGTATTGTGAATGCGCCCTAGGATTGCATGGTGGGGCAGGCAGGCTCTTGTTGTTCTGTGCCTTCAAGTCCACTTAGACTTATGATGATGGTCTCATAGAGTTTTCTTGGCAAAATCAATTCATAGAAGATTTGCCATTGCCTTCCTCTTAGCTCAGAAACTGTGACTTGTGCAAGTTCGCTTGGGGGCTTTTGGAGCTGAGCAGGAATTCAAACTCCTGGGGTCCCAGTGCAACACAGAAACCACTGCTCCCTGCTGAATGGAGGGAAATCAGTGGAGCATTAAGCAAAATTTAAAATATTTTACAATATGCACAGCTAGCACATAGGTACTGAAGGCAAGTCCAGCTCCTCTTATCCATTTTTTTTTAACACAAAGCAGACATAGGGACACTTAAAACTGAGCATGTACTCTCCCATGCTTGGAATGGGCAGAGCATGAAAAAGTTATGTTTTTGGACTACAAATCCCCGAATACCCTTGCTGTTTCTTGGAGGTTCTGAGTGCTTATTCCTCTACCCCTGCCTAAAAAAAAACCTCCCCAGGATCTGATCTCAAGACACATTTTCAGGTCAAGCAGTGCAATCAAACAGAGACCAAAGCATCTTGGACTTTCTCTCTTGAATTATTCATCTTGTTCAATGTTATTGGCATCACAAAGCTGAAACATAAACAATGTTTTCTCTTCACTTTGTACTTGTTTGGGATTATTGGTAATCTTACGCTCAGCAAGTGTTAAAGTGTAAAGGGGGAATTTTTTTCCTTTTGATTTGCAGCAAGCATAGCTTTGAGGGTCACAGTTATTAGTTTTTGGGTTTGTAATATCCTCTTTGCTGCTGAGACTTATCTTTGCACATACCTTTACCAATCTCTGTAAAGTCTCTTTTTTCATAACAGCTTATGTGTCAATTTGAATATCTATCATCTTCCCTCTGGTTCAGATTGCTATCTTCTCATTTCAAAGGCAACCTTTCATAATCAGGAAAGAACAGATAATTGCAATCCTTCTTTATCACATATACTCAGTATTAATCATTTACCAATTGCTGTCTACCATGATGCTGGCAGAATTTTTAATAGATTGCAGCCCATTTCAACAGATGCAGCCACTTGCATTTGAAGAAGTGGGCTGGAGTCCATGAAAATGTGTGCCAAATAAAACTTTAGGGTGACACAAAACTCTTTAATATCTACAAGAAGATATTTCTAATAGAATGAGGACAGAGGTATGGTAAATATGTAGGGCAGAGAGACCCTTGTTTTAAAATACCCATTGTTTCAAAAATAATAAGACTAGAAATGGAGCTAGGAATGAACAAGCCCATGCTGGAGAAAGAATTCACTGCCAGTCCAGTTGCCTCTGCTATGTGGAATTAGTGTAGCAAAATGCCTTAGGCAAGCCCTGCTATTGCATCTAGTTTCTCCTAGTGAATCTTTTAGTTGCTCCTGAGCTAAAATCAGCTTTTGTTCTTGATTCTAATAGTTGCCAGCTTTAGCATTAAACTAAAAGCGGAAATGCTAGTATTAGATTTCCTTCCTATTTATGCATTTATCCCATTTTGAGCAATCAAGCTATCTCATCATTTTTCCGAGAGAAGTGGGTATGACCTTTTAAAATTGTCAGACAGCTACAACATTCCACAGCTTTCATTAGATCTCTGTTCCAGGTTTTTTTCTTCTTCTTCCAAACAGATCCAGTTTAGACTGTGGTCACTACATGTAAGTTGATGAATCTTAAATCTTTCTTCCCAACGTGTTTTCCTCCTAAATTTGCCCTGTTATCAGGCAAGGGCTAAATAGGGGAGGTCACTAGAACAAACTGAGTGTTCCCATTTTTTAGCCACTGAATGGAGATGGCTAAGAAAAATTAAGTGAGATGCTAAAACCTCTACCAGAATCCTGTACATCCAATCTAGTTTGATTCTCTATGCATTTATGTGGGGGTACAAAAGAAAGAAAGTGAAGCTTCTCTAGTTGCACCCTATTAATTTAAAAGGACTTGTAGCATCACCTTTGGGATGAGTGATTAAATCAGATTTGCTGGTTTTCTTTGCATTTGTTTTCCCTGCCTCCTACCTTATCTTACATGATGTCAGCCTCTGCTTTTATATCTGTGTTGCATCACCACCCTTGCTACTGAGCTCCAGCATCTTCCTGTTGCTGGGGGACTGAACAACTGTAGAACTGTCTGTATTCTTCTCATTTCTGGTCAGCACAGCAGCTAGCACCCTCCCCAATTTATCTGAAGGAGCAAGAGAGGAGAATGGTGCCATGGTGATCCTTGATACATACAAATGTGGAGGGGGGATAGCAATGCAAGTAAACTAATAATCACTTACTACTGAAGTAAACAAAGCTGATTGATAATAGGCAGTTCACTATTAATCTCCCAGTTGCATTGAGGAGAAAAGGAGTGTAGTAGGCATAGCTGGCAACTAGAAAGCTTTTAAACAAAGGGACAGTTGCCCTTTAGAGGTCAGAGCACTGCTTTGCCGTATTCATACTGCACAGACTGATGCTGCTGTTGTATTTGATTGCAATAAAAACTACAAAACTACAACTACAAAAACAAAGGGCTGGAGATCCAGGATTACACACAAAATACTGGAATGCAACAACTAGATAACAATGTCTGCTGAAGTCTCCTTGCAAAATAACTGAACAAAGAATGGCTATTGCAGAGAAAAGGACTAGAATGGAAGAATGAAGCTTGCTTCCTATTTCGTTACCCATTTTATCCACACTGGAGTTCCTGCTGGGATATTTCCCAGTTGGCTTAAATTTTGTTTCTTGTAGAAGCGCACATGCACACATGGACACATAGAAGCTATAGCAGGCTGTGCATTGTGTATATAGAGGGCAGTAATTTATTGCCATTAACAGCCCCTAAAGTACAATAATGCAGGAGCACCAATAACCTCTTGATGTGCAAGAAATGGAATACTGTATGTACTTTTCCAGAAGTACTCCCAGGAATATGTGTCAAATCAAGTATAACTTACAAGACCCATGAGGATAAAATATAGTCCAGCTGAGTTTTCACTTTTCAGTTTTCATTTCTGTCAGGCTCCAGATAAATAAAAGAACCATAATTCTTCTCTTTATGTAGCATAATACCCACAGCGACTTCAGTTCTTTTATATTTCTATCAAAGCAGGCAGGCAGGCATGCCGAGAAGAGGGCAAAGAGAAGCCTTCCATTTTCTCTCCACTAGCACAGAGAACACAAACTGGGAACCAAAGGCTGGTTCCATTTCCTATCCTAGTTGTGGTGATGCAACTCATCCATTTCCACTAGCTGAGGGAAAATCTGCTCCTCTATTTCTTCTTACGCATCAGTTTACTACAATTCCTTTGTAGAACTCTCATCTTTTTAGCAGAACTAGGAGATAATTCGTTTCACTAATGAGTTACATTGGTAACTAGTTAATTTTTGCAGTTAACAAGCAGAAATTTAGCTGCATTTTTGTCTGTAACAGCCATGACTGTAGTTCACTACTTTTCATTACTGATTCAGTAGGAAGGGATTATTTATTACTGAATTTCTGTGCCAACTCAGTCTGGGCAGGGATTGGAGGGAAGGTCACATGGTTGGCAGCCTACTCTTTCAGCTGGGAATGATAGCTTTGTATTTTTCTCAGAACTTCAAAGGTTCAAATCTGAACTGGCCACTTGGGAGATCAAAAGAGTTTGTAGTTTACTGAGGCTAAAGAACTCTCCGGCTGAGAATTCTGAATGCCGCTATCTAAACTGCAAACCTAAGGATTCCATAGGATGTTGAAAATGGAATAATAGCACTATAACAATGTAGGGCAGAAAGGCCCTTGGTTAAGTTCTCCTCCTGAAATACAGTAACAGTAACAAAGTATGTCCAATGATCAGAGTAATAAGTAAAAGTAATAATAAGTAACTAGTTGTTTTTGAAAAGTAACATATAACACTCTGCCTCTTAGCTGTCATGTTTGCACTTATGGAAAAGCCAGATATGCACTTGGTAAACCTTTCTCCAATTTGTGACTTTCTCGATTTCATGGATTCCAAATCCCATCATCCTCAATCAGCACCAGCCTTTCCTGTTGGGCAGCTCCCATCAGCCCCTCGTCAACATGGCTTGGGATGGTGGGGACTGTAGTCCAACATATCTGGAACGTGCCAGACTGGGAAATGCTGAGTAAGTTCATAGATGAACAAAGCAAAATTGTACGCATTGATTAAGAAGTCCCCTTCTTTGAATAGAGGAAAAACCCTGACAGTGGAATCCTATTTATATCATCTCACACAAGCTTCTGCATCCTCTTTCCTTGAAACACACAATGGAACAAAGTGAGATTTAACTATGCATTGGCTTACAATACACCTCTCTAATCATTGTCATTCTGGCCCTTTAAATGTTTAATTACTAACCCTTTCAGAAAGATCAAAGGATCATAATTATTTGACTTAAAATATACTTTGCTTGGTATTTTATAATGCTGGCATTTGACTTTTTATTTTTACAAGAAACTGAGTAAGGATTACTTAGATTTGCCCCTATCAATGAACAAAACTTAATTTACTTATTTTGTTTAAATGTTTTCATACCACCTTTGTATCTAGAAAATTCCAGGGTGATAAACAGTAAATAGAAATAATAAATTATTGATATCATAAACTATTAACTTACACAATAAGATCATAGCATTTACAACAATATGAGACAGCAGTGAATACATGCACACAAAGAGAGAGGAGACAAAGACATTCCTTGGCTATCATTTTTAAAAAAATGCTTGCACTGAATGCACCCCTATGGATTATCCAGTGTATTGTGGAGTAGGGTAAAGGTTGTCATTGTCATACTTCTCTTGCATTGTGAAGTATTTCTTGGTCTCACTGAGCATTCATTCCAATATTCCCCAAGGGAAGAAATTTCAATTTTTACTGATAATCAGATCAGATCACCTTTGCTTTCCTGCATTGCAGAATTGCTGAAAAATGACATGGGATAATTTTATTTTTTGTCTCAGTGTGTTACATTGGTTGAGGCAGAAAAGTACTCCAACAACAAAAAGTAGCAGATGTGTTTTGCTTTTTAAAAAGTCTTAAATCCTTGTAAATCAGGGTTTGAGAGCCAGTATGCTATAGTGGTTTGAGCACTGGAATAAGACCCTGGAGACTAGAGTTTGATTCCCCTCTCAGCCATGGAAAACCACTGGATGACCTTGGGCACATCATCCACTCTCAGCCTCAGAAAACCCTGTGAATGCTTCACCTTAGGGTTGCCATCAGTTGGAAATGACCTGAAGGCACATAATACCAAAACCAGCATTTCCCAAGCTATCTGATGTGGGGGAATAGCAATTCCCCCCCCCGTGTGCTAGGGACTGGTACCATACTTGTGCTCATTGGCTATGATTGTTTCTTTCTTGCACAGAAACTCTGGGGAACAAAAGCTGATAGTTCTCAGAGTAGCACTGGTCCAGGGATCAGGGCTCTGTGTACCACTGCTACAGATGACAATAGGCTGAAATTTTGAGAAATTGTTTACAACTATTTAGGTGACAATGCCTCAGAATACCTACATTCTAGGTTTCATTCTGAGGCCCTTTCCGCACTCGGCGAGGGAAACGCTTCCTGCCACTACTCATCGGCTTTTTGGTGGGTCCATTTGGGTCCGTCCTGACGAGGAGCAGTGTGAGCTCGTCGCTCTGCACTGCTCTGGTGTCCAAAATGGCGGCTTCTGGTTGGTGGAGGCTCTCCACCAACTGGAGAAGCTCGCCAGCCTAAAGCCTGCCCCCAGCAGATCTGCAGGCATGCACTAGTGCACGCCTACAAATCTGCACCAGAGCGCAGTGACGGAGTGACACGAGGTTGCGCGCTCCGTACTTTTAAAAAACCTCTTAAAAGAGATTTTTAAGAAGCACGCTGCGCGACCAATTCTGGTTGCTCCGGAGCGGACTGAGGTGTGGAACTACGAAAAGTAGTCCACCCCAGTCCACTCCACGGTGCAGAATACCTCTGTTGGAGGTCGCTCTGCATTGTTTTAATAGGCCGGTGCGGAAAGGGCCTGAGTGGCTTCTATAGCAAAATGTAATTCTTGTAGACTATCATTTCCCACTCTGGTGCATCCTGATGTATGGGGTAAAGTTAAAGCCAGAACCAACAAGGACAGTTGCATGCCATTTCCACAGTGCTAACCAAGAAAAATACCCTCTCCTTTGTTGCTTATACAGTTCAGTTCCAATAACAAAAGTGTTAGAAGGAGAGTTTCAGGAGCAGACTACAAAACAAAACACGTAGTTGTTTTTGTCAATTGTTTTAGCAGCCCTCTAGAAAAAGTGATTTGGCAAATACTGGCAAATACTCTGACAAAGTATTTCCAGTTCACGAAAGTCTTTTTAAAAATCTTTTGTAGAACAACTCTGAGCTTTTGTGGCCCTCCTGTGGTCATTACTTTACATACAGCTTCACAAATAGCTCCTGATTTTTAGAGCCCTTTCATACTACACAATTGTACCATTTTGATTCCATTTTAACTGTTGTGGTTGTATACTATGAAATCATGGGATTTATAGTTGGTGAGTCACTAGAGCTTTCTGACTGAAGTTTGTAAATGTCAAAACTTAGGTTTCCATAGCATATATCCACGAAATGGAATTATAGTCCTATAACCATAAACTATGAAAAGGCTTTTTGATGAGTGGCAAAGTCCTAGTCCACTGTCCTTTGTTTTAATCTATCTTAATACCCTGCAGGGGCAGTGGGTTGAACCTACCTTTTGTGGATTGAATGGATCTGCTCATGGGAAAAGCTTCTGCGTGGCTTTTGGAGGACCCTCCCACAAACCACAGACCACTGAACAGAATCTGCTGGCCTTCTGGAATTTCGGGGATTGGAGGAACTAATATAGGAAAGACAGGGGCAGGAAATCTCCTTGCATCTGCCCAGTTACATGAATTTCCATCTGGATTCAACACACTGTATTTTTAACTGGATTGGAAGAAGGAAGAAAGAAAAACAGAGGAAAGAATACATAGGATACGAGTGTGAACTGGCAAATACATTAATATAAGATGACCTTATTTTCAAAACCACATTTTTTTGAAGCTAGCATTCTAAAATATACAATCACAATCAGTTGAAGAAGTGAGATTTTCTGATCTTTAAATAATAGATGGAGAATGTTTATCTTTTCAGCCTTGGGCTGTTTCCACACTAGACTGTAATAGTGCTATTATTCTACTTTCAATAAAGGCCCTCCCGAAACAGCAACCCCAGGATTCTGTAGGCTGTTGAAAGTGGAATAATAGCACTATAACAGTCTTGTGTGGAAATGGCCTTAGAGTACAAGTGTTTTGCCAACAGTTAAGAACACACAGGATCCAACCATCTTGTTGTTGTGCTGTCTGCCTGCATATCATACCCCACTTATGGTGACTCTCAGGTGAACCTGTCCAGGGGTTTTCTTAGTGAGATTTGTTCTGAGGAGGCTTGCTATTGCCTTCCTCTTAGGGCTGAGAGAGTACAACTTGCCCAAGATCATCCAGTAGGTTTCCATGACCAACTGAGAGTTAAACCCTGGTTTTCTAGAGTCTTAGGCCACACTATATCACATTGATTCACCCAACTATGTTGACCATTAGTTAAATTCCTCAGTGATATAACCTATTAATTTTTTTTAGATTTATTTTATGCTCTTTTATATTGTTCCTTTGATATGTTAATTGATAATATTGCATTTATCTCGATATGCTGTATTTTATTATATTTTGTGTCTTTAATATGGGCACTGCCTTTACAAAAATAATTTCTGTCAGGGAAAAATAATTTCTGTCAGGAGATAAATTTAGTTTAGTCATGACTTACCCATTTTAGTGGGTCTTTTCTAAGCATGACTATGTTTTGATCTAACTCTAGGGGTTTTTTTTGTCAGTTTGTCACCAGTAAGCTACCTTGACACTCTCTGATGCAAAATGATAGGATATAGTGACAAGAGCCACAGTCATAAGTTCACAAAAAGGAAAATCAATATGCAGTTTGTTGTAATCACATAATGATTTAGAGCAACCTTCCCAACTGGGATCCATCCACATGTGCTAGATTATTAATTTTCATTTTTCCCAGGTGTACTTGGCCATCTGGAAGGTGATAGGTTGGGGTTCCCACATGCAAATTTCAACCAGAAGCCTACATAAGATGGTTCTGATTCAAAAGTTGCAAAGCTGAAGCTTCATTTTCTGGCACAGAGCTAGGATAAGTTAATTTTGTGGGGACTGCACCTCTTAAAATTCCTGGTTGGCTATGCTGACTGAGCTGTTCTAGGACATTGTTGTTGTGTGCCTTCAAGTCATTTCTTACTTTTGGTGATCCTAACTTGAAACTATCATGGAGTTTTCTGGGGCTAAGGGAGTGTGATACACCAAAGACCATCTGGTGGTTTCCATAGCTGAGCAGGGAATCGAACCCTGGTGTCCAGGATTATAGTCCAGTGCTCAAACCACTGGAGCATGCTGGTTTTAATCCAAAAAAGGTAAACTTTCCAAGCTGTGGAAAGTAATGTTTTCAGTACAGCCAAGCAACTTTGTTATAGATTTTGCAGTAACATCTAAAAGAATCTAGGTATAGCCATTGCCGATGCAATGCCGGGTTAAAACAACTCTGTTCTTTCACTTCTGGGACATTGTCTAGCTCAAGCTGTACAACACACAGCCCTACTTCCATCAATGACCCACCAGGTACTTAATAATCCATCCAGTTTCTACAGCCTACGTGGGTTCAGTTAACTTATTTCAGGAAGTGTGAAGCAAAAATGGGGAGCAAGGAACAGATGATGGGGTTGCACAAATCTTGGAAAACTTACTATTTTTAACAACCACTCCCAGAATCCCCCAAGAGATTCTAGGAGCTACGGTCAATAAGCAAGTTTTCTAAGTTCAGGGAATAGGCAGATGGTTAAAAAATATTGATGGTGATTGTGCAGTGTCGCAACTAGGGTGGACTTCTGAGAGGCCCTTGAGCAAGATAACCTCAAACAGCTCCTCCTCTCTTTTGTGCCACCACAGCTTACCCATTTGCCCTTTGCATCCATGGTTGCATATGGGAAGTGAGTTCTATCCTTCAGGCACAGAGCTGACTGTGCTGTTAGCCAAAGTGAGGCAGTTGCTTCAAGCAGCTGAAGCTGGATAGCATCCCAGGTTAAAAAAATGGGTTAGCCACATGCCAAAAAAGACCCAGCAAAGATGCACCTGCAAAAGTTAAATAGATGAAGGGATTTCAACAAGAGAAGCATGGAGAACCAGAGTGAAAGTGTGTCTGTGGAAATGTCTTCAAGCTGCCTGTCAACTAATAGCGACTCCATGAATTTCATAGGGTGTTCTTAGGCAAGGGATACAGAGATGGTTTTGACAGTTCCTTCCTCTGAAATACAGCCTACAGCACCTGATAATCCTTGGTGGCCTCGCATCCAAGTATTAACCAAGGCTGACCTTGCTTATCTTCCAAGATCAGATGTGATCTGAAGGACCAGCTGCACCAGATGAAGTTCCCTCAGCTATACAACTTTTTAAAAATCTTTTGAATCTGGCAGCCCTAACAGGATATTGTCAGTTCTTTATTTTTTTAAATTTTTTGTTTGTTTGTTTTGGCTGTGGGAGGCAAGGGAGAGAAGAGTTTGTGGGACTGTACCCTGCCTAGGCTGCAAAATGACTCATTTGGCTTTTTGCATTTTGCAAACTTGACCTATATGTGTGTGGCCATCTGTTGCTCCATCCAACAGAGTGCCATCTGTTGCTCCATGTCAAACAGCAAAGGCCCAAATCCTATTCTTCCATCAGAGTAGTTAACACCAAGGTGGCACTGATGACGAAAAAAAGAAATAACTTTTGCCTGAAGCAATAGCAGAAGGAAACAGTCATCTACAAGAGGCCTGTTTCTTAAATGCCTGAGTCTGTAGTGTGTGAGGGAAAGGCAGCTTGGAACAGTGGTCACCAACCATTCGGACCTCACAGACCACTAAACTCACAATTTTGAATCCTTATTTTTTTTTTAATCCACTAACATGAATTTTTTAAAAAAGGTACAAACATCTATAAAATAATGATCATAAAAGTTCAATTTTATTAATATGAAATGTACTTGTTTAATTATAACAAAATTATTAGTGTGATATTTGTTGCTGCTTGTTTGAAATAAGTTTATGGATTCTTGGCTCCAATGCCATCACTGTAACACAGAGAGCTGTTTGTATTTCACATTGACAGCAGTACTTGTTTTTGATTGCCATAACAGATGAAAATGTCTTTTCATACAAATAGGTTGTTGCAAATGGAATCAAAATTTTGATGGCTTTTTCACTTGGCACTGGATACTCACTTTTTATGGAGACCCAAAAATGATGCCTTGATGAAGACGAGTGGAATTTAGCTTTGAGACTGTCGTTGGATGATAGCTTGATTATGCTTTCTTTTTCTTTCGTGCTCAAATTGTTATCTTCAATGAAAATTGCAAATAACATCCAAATTTCTTTATGGAACACCAAAATTTTCTTGTGGACCATCAATGGTCTGGTGGCCACCAGTTGGCAACTACTAGTTTGGACAATTACTTATGTCGTGTGACAGACAATTGTATAAGTCACCCCTTTCAGAGTGCCTTGGGTTTGAGGGTCTTTTCTTTCCTCCCAGTCAAGGGACAGGTAGCTCAGAACCACTTGCCTCCTTCTCCCTTTGCTGTTGCCACTTGTGTGAAAACAGGGAGTGCCAGACTGCTTGTATAAGATTCTGAGTGGTTTGCCACACTAGGATTTCAGGTAAAGCATCTTGGGGTGGTGCTGTTCACAAATACTCTCGTGCTCCAAGGCTTGATGTAAGAGAGCAGGCAAGAAGGCAGAAATAGCAAGAAAAGACATAATGGTGGCAGGAGGCTCTGGTGGCAAGTTGTAGGCACCCAGCTGGGGTGAGGTTCCCCAAAGGAGGTTCCTGTGGTTCTTGATCACATGTTCTCAATGTACACACCAATGACACTTAGTCACTCATGGCTGTTTAAAGCTGTAGAAATTGAAACAGTCCTGCCCTGAAGATTACAACTGTAATGACAGCCTCTAAAATGATTTCAAGCTAAATACCTACATCAAAGCAGTTAAAAGTGGGATGTGAGGGTGATCTGGCTGCAACATCTGTCACCCCATTGATCGCCAGGGTTGATTCAGCTGATCTGGCTGGCTAGGCGGGTGTCCCTTTCCTCCCTCACTGCTCCATGTGCATCCCTTCCGAATCTGCACACTCGGTGGAAGAGGACGACCATCTCAGATAGAAGGAGAGTACTGTTCTTTGGTCAAGGGTATACAATAGCTGCGCTCCCCTGCTAGAACCTCCAAACAAGCTCAAGGTTCAAAGCAGTTAAAAGTGGAAGTGCAATTCTAATGAGGAATCCAGTCATTGGAATGGTTTCTAAGTACAACTGTTTCAGAGACTGCAGCCTTTTCTTTATATGGTCAGTCTAGATCAAGAGTGAGAAAAGTGTGTCCTTTGGTCTGACTCCTGAACCCTACTCTTACAGTCCCTAAATTCACTTGGCAGTCTCTCAACCCACTATGATGTTTTTAAGACTGAGTTTGTTTGTTTGTTTGTTTTAGCAATAGCAATAGAAATTGCAGGTGTATTTCTATACCACTTCTCAGCTAAGTGCTCTCTAAGAGATTTACAATGTGTTAGCTAATTGCTCCCAACAAGCTGGGTACTCATTTTACTGACCTGCAGAAGGATGGAAGGCTGAGTCAACCTGAAGCCTGGCAAGATCAAACTCACAACCTTGTGGCTACAGTACCAGCATTTAACCACTGCACCACCAGGGCTCCTTTTTTTTCCATGATGGGTCACATATGGCCTCACCCTGGTTTAAAATTACCAGGACTAAATAGTCTTGTTAAATGCTTTTTAAGTCAACGATGACTTAAACAGACCCTATCATAAGGTTTTGGGGGTTTTTTTTGCAAGATTTATTCAGAAGTGGTTTGACATTGCCTTTCTTTGAGGCTCAGAGAATGTGGCTTTCCCAGAGTCACAGAGATTCAAACCAAGGTCTTCCAGAATCCTAATCCATTGCTGAAACCTCAATAGCTCAAAAATGCATTTAGCAGCATTCTAATACATTCAAAGATTCTATGCTACTATTGAACTAATGACTTGAAGATGTAATTGGTCTTCAATTTTGGATTTTCTGTGAGGATGTTAAAAGGAAATGAACATAGATATCCAGACTCGTTGGGTTATTATGAGGGTTCTCCAGATAATGTAACTATCTAACCACAAGATGGCATCAAATTATCACAACATACATTTTAGCAATTCAAGGGAAACAGCTTGCTAAAAAGACTACTCAGTCATTGTTGAAATAAAACAGAGCTGCCCTTGCTGAAATTGTGCCATACTGCCTTTTTTATTGCCAAAATAAAACCAATAAAATAATTGCCAACATTGTTTATTGAGAATAATATTATTTATTTTAAATTTTGTTTGCCAAACTGCATTAAATAAAATAGAATCTTAATCTCATAACATGTTACAAGTGCATTTGTGAGGATTTTCAAGCTTAGTGATAACTGAGAATGGGCTGCAATAATTAGAAAATTATATTATCCATTGTTGTCCAGAGGCACAAATTTTGAACAAGCTGTGTTCTGCGCATCTGTCTCAGGGACTGGGGAAAATGTGGTTCCCTGGCTTCATATTAACCAACAACATTAGTCAACAAGATTTATCTGAATCAAAAAACACTGGCCAAATTTTTGAATCACAAAATGCTGGTAAAATATAAAAAAGTTGAAGCTAATGGGATGGGATTAGCTGTTTCCTCTGACTAATATCTAATACAAGTACTTTAGAAAGTCCAAGAGCCAGTTTTTCATGCTTGGGATTGAACTATCCATTAGCCACTCTGGACTTAAAAATAGGCCTGCAGATGGCATACAGCCCCAAGCCCCAATTTTGTGGCCCCTAGGGAAGCCCCAAAGACTCCAGATCTCCTCAAAAGTATTTTTTATATATAAATAGGGAGATTTTTAGGTGATTTTTGAGGTGATTTTTCCTGCATCATACCTAAGCACCTGAAAACTGCCCTCCAGTACTGTGGTTGTCTTGTTTTGGCCTGTCTTCACCACAGACCCTGACTGGCCACAGATCCATCCAGATAGGATCCAGATATTGCACAATGTCACTTCTAGTTCCCCAGCAATACACACAGAGATGCACAGGGGGAAAACTGACCATCACTCTCACTGTGGTTGCCCAACCTGACGTAGTAGAATGCACACACTGTCACTGAGAAGTGTACATTCCCACCCCAGCCTCATCATATAATTGGCTATCAGTGTTTGAACTGGAAGTGGAGAAATGCACACTATGATGTCATGATCACCATTATGTATATTCCACACTACTCCCCCCTCAAAAAACAACAAACAAACAAACAAAACAAACAAAACAGGGCCCTTTTCACACTGCACAGTTATAGTCCTTTGATTCCACTTTAAATGCCATAGCTATCTCTTGAACTCTTGAGATTTGTAGCTTGGGGAGGTGCTAGAGCTCTTTGACAGAGAATTCTAAATTCTCCATCAACTGCAAAGCCAAGGATCCTATAGAGTGGAAGTGTAGCAAAGTTGAATCACAGTGCTGTAACCATGTAGTGTCGAAAGACCTCAGGATATAGGCCAAGTAACTCTAGAGAGGAAAATAGATAAAAACAGGTTGGCCTCCATGCTGATTGCAACATGTTGGCCATTTCTGCACTTTACCTAATCCTGACATCCTCCTGTCATGATCCTGGCAGTGCCGTTGCTGGGAAGGAAGCATGACAGGAATGCTTCCCTCTGCGCCCAATTGGCTCCCTGCGGAAGGGAGCTTGAGCAACATGCGTCTGCCTTCCACAGTGCAGCCAAGTTCTTTCTTATGCTGCACTGGGGAAGGAAGCACCTCCATTGTGCTTCCTGCCCTTCCGTGTGGCTGGGAATGACAGGAGTGTTATGCAATGTGGATGCTTAATAGATATATTCCGTTAAGCAAATATCCCGCGATTGCAACAGGTGGGGGCAGGATGGCAGTGGGACCATGATGACATTGTGCGAAAGCACAACCCATGGACCACTGCCGACCTGTCCCCATAGTGGGACTGTGACATCGTGCTGAAATGGCCATAGCCACATCCTTTGGCTACAATACTAAGAAGACTTAATTGAAAACATCTTACTGAATGCAAAGGGAAAATTTCACACGAAAGGAGGAATATTTTTGATGCATGAATGAATTTGTAAGTGTCTTAACTTTTCTCATTAGCCAAAGGCTACTATTTGGAAGTAACTGGGGTGGCTCATCAGACAGTTTCCTGGAGTGACAGACGTGATGAAATGATGAAGGAGAGTCCTGTGTGTCATGTATTCTTCCCTTTGTCCGCTAAGATAGTCACTGCCTTCAACTGCAGTGGAGGACACTTCTGCTCTATTATCAGTGTTGAAGAAAGATTCCTCTTCATGTCCAATCAGCTTTCGTACACAGAATGAGAGGGGCACATCTTGTTTTTCCTCTTGGGCAGCAAAATATTGGGCCACCTCTAAGACCTGAGATCTTTGGAACAGACAGATCACAAATGTAATACATAAACTGGAAATACTCAGGTGAAGAGGAATGAAATTTTCTAAGATACAATAAAGAAAACAGAAACCTACAACAGCTCTTCAAAGCCAAACAGCTACAATATCTTTATGAACCACTGCAAAGGCAATGCCTTTCCTCACCCACAAGAGAACATATGGGATGATTTTATTTTATTTTTTTTAAGATTCTGAAACAGTAAGATACAGTCCAGAGAGGTTATGGCAGGTCTGTGGTAAAAAAAAACCATGGAAGCATTAATTCTGTTTGCCCAGTAGCATAGGCAAACAACTCCTTGCTGTTCTGCTGCTTCTGGACTATTTCTCTGCTACAAAGCAAATAGAAAGATCAGTGCAGCAACACATCAGATTACAGCCACCTAAAAGGCAGAACAGCCTGTACAATTTTTCCCTTGGTCCATCAGGTTTGGCAGTGCTCTGTATTAAATAGCCTGCAAGTTCATGTCATGAATTTACTCCATCCCACATTTCCACATGTGATTATTAGTCAGAAGCTGCAGCGCTTTCTCTGGCCAGCTAATTGGTTTTGCATGCTGAGCGGCTATTGTTATAAGCAATTAAATGGGTGTATATCCTGAGCAGGAATGTGAATAACACATGACTTTTGAAAGAAAGGGTGATTGTTAGACCTGTACTGAAAACACTATATAGCTATTGTGAGGAATAAGAAGGCTAAACAAAGGAAATGCTTTTAAAGAACATACACTGTCAGGAGTGGTCCTACCATAAGCAGGGGGAGGTAGCTGGCTTAAGCAGAAGATACAGGAAGGAGCAACAGAAACTTTCCATGCCATTCCTACCATGTGCCCTGGCTGTTCACATCTTTCTGTATTTCCCCTGCAGCAGAAGCAATGTCTGCTTGAGCCTGGTCTGGGTTGGCTGACTATTTTATCTAATTATCTTCTTGCAAGAAAGTTGGCAAAGGTCCCTGACTAAGGCCCTTTCTGCACCTTATCTTTTTCCAGCGCTGGGGTGCGGGGATCATGCAAGCAGCCTCTGGCGAGAGGCTCTCATGTCCCTTCTGCTTCAGCTCCTCACGAGCTGCCTGCTCACGCAAGAGCCCCACCTCTCCCTTCCACAGTGCAGCCTGGGAGTTTCCCAGGCTGCGCTGGGGCAAGAAGCACGACTGGCATGGCTCCAGAGGCTCCGCACGCCAGGTAAGTGCACACGGGGCCTGGGAACAATGCGCAATCACACACCATTTTCAGCTTCCAGCCGAAAATGAATAGGTGCATGATTGACGCATGCTGGCCCCTGGAGTGTCGTGCAATTGTGAGTGCATCGTGCAGATCATCATGCAAATTCCATGTGGAAAGATCTTAAGTGAGTAAGGAGAGAGGCAAATCTGTTTAGGCCTCACACTTCAGCCAGCATCAAGTTCATGCTTAATTTACTCTGCTCATGTGATGCACACTTATGCTGTTGCTGTTGTACTGCAGTATTTGAGTGGGCAGCCATCAAGCATCATAACGACATGTATCAGGAGATATTTAACTCAAGACAGATCAGACTATACCATGTGGCCCACCCTGAATCCTCTCAGCTTGCCTGCTCCCCATAGATGAAGTGAAGCCTATTATGAGTGTCAAAACAAGATTTAACTGCTGGTCTTCATGGTTCCTCTATATAAAATGGGGGAGGGCGGTGGTGGCCGTGCCTGCTATATCAATGTGACAGTAATTTGCTTTGGATTTTAAGATAATGTTAAATGAGCTATCCAAGGTACTGAATCTATTTTGAGGTAAGGTTCAGCAACCCTGATGGCTCATTCAGAGCTCAGATTATAGTCCAGAGCAGACTCACCACCCCAATGACATGGGACATGTCCCATGTCATTGGGATAGTGAGTCCGCTCTGGACTATAATCTGAGCTCTGAGTTATGGAGGGGACAGGACCATCTTGTCTTCCAGTTTACACAGCAAAATGTCTTGGGCTAGTCTTGTACATTGCTCTTGTTTCAAAGGGAATCCTGAATATATATGCCAGAACTATCCTTCAAATCTTTCTGGGAGTCCCCACCATCCCCATTTCCGAGTTAATTCTTCCCTACCCTTTACTGAAGTGGTAACCCTGATTCCAGCCTTGGAGCTCACAAATTAATTTTGCCAAATACCTCTTGAAATCTTCAGGCTGATTTTTTTGCATGTGAGCTGGGAGGACAGCAGAAATATCTGAAAATTTCCAGTGTTGTTAATTCAATTCTTTGAATAAAAGCACAGTGGTTGCAGTATTCTTTTAGGTCCCAGAATCTTTGCACTTGGGGCTTTTCTGTAAAACTTGCCACATGCTCCTTGGCAGATTGAGCAATTTCTGGCTGAACTGGCACAGCAGCAGCTTTGCTTTCCATTCTGTGCATCATAAAGCAAGTTCTCATGGATGGATGAAGGAATGCTAATCATGGCCACGTCGTACAACTTCCTTCAAAAATGATTCACATGCTTCTTCTTTCAAGATGTAAAAGGTGATTTGGTGAACTCAGCTCCTTGTTCTTATAATGCTGAGGCTTTAGCAGAAAGACCTAGGGAGGAGGAATGGAACCAGGCACTCTCAGATAGCATTTGGAAGTGGCCAACTGAGACAGCTTTGTCCGTTCCTTCCCCACATGAAGGAAGGGGAAAGAATAAAGCTGGGTTCCCAGCTGTAGCACTAGTTAGAGAAGTTCCACTCGCCACTTCTGCTAAGAACCAATCAGAAGTGTGGCCAAAACCCTCACTATCCAGGGCAGATTGTGGGATTACATCTGATTCCCACCTGATATTGTTTTCTTCTCATATTTGTGCTCAGCTTCCAAAGAAAAGAGGTTAAATTACACTTTTTTAAAAAATTGAATTAAAATTGCCTTTGCATCTGATTCCAGCAATACTGCATTCCTCACAGCGATAACAATCTCAATGGATACACAAGCTGCAAGGAAAGCTGCCTTCTCTCAATGGGAAATTGTTGGCATCATACTTATTATCTAATCATCACGTTAATTCAGTTATCTTTTTTCTAGATTAGAAATATCATGGCCAATCCAAGTAGGGAAGAACCGACTTATTAGGAAGTATAATTTCATTAACTAATCCCATAATAACCTAATATGATTCCTTATTAATCATAACCAATAATAGGAGCTTTGTAAATTTAGATCTTCCTTGCTAACTAAGGGATTCTATGCAATGTCCTCCAAAAGCAAGTAATTTTCCAGGTTCTAGAAAGAGGATAAAATGGATAAAACCATAAAAGATGGTGCTGCCTGGAAGTGAGAGAAAATGTTACACATGCTTTGAGCCCTGTCATATTCCATCTCTGTATTAGCCTTGCAAGAATTATCAAGCAAGCCAGCAGATCTGATGTTACTACAGTTTGCAACTTTCTATATGATTTTATTATTCTTACTGTGGCCCTTTTCGCACTAGGCTTTTTACGCGAGCGGGGGCGGGCGGCTTGCGGGAAAAGCCTAGTTCGGGAGCCTGCCGGTTCCCCGCTGGTTCCTTCCGCAGCCGAAGGAACCAGCTGGGAAACGGCACCGTCCCGGAGGCGGCGGCGGCTCGCGACTCCATCCCCCCCGCGCACGCAAGAAAGGAGCCCGTCGCTCCTGGCGCGCGGGGGGCGGGCGCGACTGTCCCTCGCTCCTGGCGCGAGCGACAGTCGCGCCCGCCCCCGCGCGCGCCAGGAGCGAGCGACAGTCGCGCCCGCCCCCCGCGCGCGCCAGGAGCGAGTGACAGTCGCGCCCGCCCCCCCGCGTGCGCGCGCGCGAGCAGGAGGCTGTCGCGAGCAGCCCCCCGCCCGTGCGAAGCAGGATGCTCTCGCATCCGCCGCGCTAGCTCCCCGCCCCGCCCCTTCCTTCCGCACGGGCGGAGGGAAGGAGGCGCGACCCGGCCGCCTCCCCGACGCACCGCACTACAGGTGAGTGCGTGTGGGCGCCGGGAGCGTAGCGCGAGCGCGGGGTGATTTTCGCTTGAAAGCGAAAATCAAAAACCCCGCGCTCGCGCCGCTGCAGCCCCGTGAGAGCGCCGGAAGTGGGAGTGCGTCGTGCGGAGCGACGCTCCCACTCCCGCACGGCTCACGGGGCTATTTCGCCCGGGAAAGCCCGTGCGAAAAGGGCCTGTGTCACATGTGATTATGGATTAACGTTATTATCGGTTCTTATAAAAATACATTGAATATTCTTATGTTTTATGACTTTAAATTTGTTACAGATTATACACTGTGAATTTACATATTGGGTTTACATAGATTGGAAGCTGGTTTTACATGGGTTAAGGGAGCCCTGGTGGCGCAGTGGTTAAATGCCAGCACTGCAAGCCACAAGGTTGTGAGTTTGATCCTGCCGGGCTCCAAGGCTGACTCAGCCTTCCATCCTTTCGCAGGTCAGTAAAATGAGTACCCAGCTTGTTGGGGGCATATATAGAAATGTATCGAAATACATGCTATTTGTAAGTTGTTCGCCACCTCGATCCATATGGAGAGGCGGGATACAAATAAATAGTAAAAAAAACCAAATAGGGACCTATAAAAATTTTCAGCAAATCTTTTTATTAAAGATTTTTATTTAAATAAAAAATAAATAAAAAGATTTATTTTTATTTTATTCAGCAAATGTTTTTATTAAAGAACTAGAAATAAACACATTCGTTTGTAAGAAAGAAACAACCCCTATGCCTGCTGCCTTGTTTCCCCAGCAAATAAATGTAAATGAATCTGTGGGTAGCACTCAGAGCCTAAAATGGATGTACAGTCAGCCCTCCCCATCTGCAGGTTTCACTTTTGCAGATTTGATTATTCATGGATTATTTGCTGTCACTTCTGCTGCCTCCCTATGCCATTTTTAATAGGGACTGCAAGCCTCGTGAGACTGTGAAACTGTGAATGAGGCTTGTAAGTCCCTCTTAAAAATGGTGTGGGGCAGGAGTGGAGGTGGCAGTAAGCTCCACCAGCCACACACTTCTGCCTTGTGAAGGAACCCTGATGTTCTCAAAGGAATCCACAGTGAGTTGAATATGGTGATCATACTTGCATTAAATATGATTTGGAAGGGCCTAGAGTTATTCGTGTTTTTTCACTTTCACAGGAGTCCTGTGCCCCTAACCCTACCGAATGTGGAGGGATGACTGTAGTATTATTCCAAGCACCTTGCGGTCCTAATTTCTATGTCTTCAGAAAGCAAAGGAACCATCTGGAAATGTGAATATGTGTGTGTGTGTGTGTGTGTGTGTATAATATTCCACCTTCAAAACAGTAATAATAAAAAGACTTCCCAATAGCAGTAAATACATTTTATATTATATGTGTGCCTATACGTAGATCAAAAGGTTCTGTTTGTTATGCCCCAGCCAGCTATAAACCAAATGATTCAGGTCCAAGATAAGCCATCAAACTGAACACCTGCCAACACAAGACAGCTGTCACTGCATTAAAAAATCATTTTCTCCAACAACGGAGAGTTAAGCCAATCATCTTATGAATATTTTTCTTTGCCCAGCCAGATTTTTGCAATGCCTAATGTCAGTTGGCTGCATACAGAGATGAAAAACAGCTTTGTCTGGTGTAGTTTGTCAGGATGTTTTATATCAGGTGAACAGATGGTGGGAAGCTAGGTAGTAAAGACAGCAGTGTACATAGAGATTTTGTAACCTATTTCAGTCTCTTATACATGTTGTAGATTCTCAAGAGTGGGGTGGGAGAGATAACAGAGCAATACTTTAAAAGTATTTTTTCTCTAGAGCTGCCTCTTGTAAAAGGTCACACAAATCCTTTCAATGAGCATTTAAGGCCCTGTAATTGAGTAAGGCATCCATTTCAAGAACTTGGTCCTAAAAGATGTATCTCTTGTTTTATTGCATACTAGCATATTTACACAGCATTGCCAGGGATTTTATTTTTTCATAGATAAACCTTGTTAGAAACACCTTGGGAATTACCTTACCTTACGTTAGGAATTAGATGCAGTTGAAATACACAGATTTCAGATCCTGTGTCTCTAATTCCTCAATTTGTCTTGTTCAGTACATGTAACTTTCCCCCATATTCCCCAATCCAATCTGTATTCAGACTGATTAACATATAGAGGTTGGTCTCCTGAGGGAATACACTGCCTTCCTTCTTGCTCCTGGGCCTCATCACCATAGCAACCAGCTTGAGCTCTCTGGCTGAGAATTCTTAAGCCCCCTCCCTGGACTGCCAACCCCAGGATTCCATAGAATCTTCACTGCCAGGTCTTCTCGCCTTACATAGCCAATCATATTGTCTTCACCTGCCGGACACAGACAAATAGACAAACTCACAAACAGACAAACTTTGACTTTTATATAGTAAATTGCTACTGGTCAGTGGTGCAGTTAAGTAATTTTAGATGTCAGTGGGCCTTCCAGCATTAGCCCTTTTGAACTGATTGGTCTACACTCCTGTATGCCCCTTCTTTGCTTGGTAAGGTGTATTAATTCCTTACGTTCAGATGGCCTTGTGGAGTTTGAGATCTTTAGGTGGAAATGATTATTATGTTCTTTATTTCAAAATGTGGAAGAACAGCAATGCTGTGTTTGAGGCAGCCCTGCTTTCACAAAGAATTGGGCTGCCCCATTGGCTTCCCCATCAAATAGCAGCTTTGAAGTATCATAAAGAGACATCAGCGAGCCAGTATGATGTCGTGGTTTGACTATTGAACTAAGATTCTAAAGAACAGGGTCTGAATCCCTGCTCAACAATGGAAACCCACCGGGTCATACTCTGAGCCTCAAAGAAAGAAAGGCAAACGGTTTCTGAAAAAATCTTGCAAAAAAAAAAGTTAGAGTCATAAGTTTGAAATGAGCTGAAGGCATGCAGCAGCAACAGTAGGGTACTGAGAGAAGTAAAATATATTTTAGCTTCTGCACTGGGTATACAGTATTAATAACATGTATTAGAAGCATATATATTAGCTTATAAGTATAACACATATTTTAGATATATTTACACATATATTTCAGTATATTTTATATTTGAGCTTCTGTAATACACTGAGGCCCTTTCCACATGGGGAAATAACACGTGGTAGCGCGACCTCCGTGGGAGGTCATCTACACGGTAAAGTGGATTGGGGTGGATTACTTTAGAGTAATTCCACACCCCAATCTGCGCTAGGGCGCCCGGAAGTGGTGGCGCCGCATGCTTTTTAAAAACCACTTTTTATGTGGTTTTTAAAAGGCACGGGGCGTGCAGCCCCGTGCAGCCGTGTTGCAGCGCCTGGTGTGGATTTGCAGGCACGCACAAGGGCGTGCCTGCAGATCTGCCAGGGGCAGGATTTCCGGCTGGCGAGGTTCTCCGGTTGGTGGAGAGCCTCCACCAGTCATCAGCTGCCATTTTGGGTGCTGTGGGACACTGCGGGACACCGACGAGTGTGGAGCAGCGAAATGCGCTGCTCCACGCGGCGACGGACTGAGGTAAGCTCTGTTTCAGCGTGGCTTACCCCATTTCTCCGCCCGCGTGTGGAAAGGGCCTAAGTCTAAGAAAACAGCTTTCTAAAATTGGCAGCTGAACAAAAGAGTCAAAGACCTTGGATCTTTAGGGTGGCTGGTGTGTTTCAGACCTTGTTGATAACAACATACCAGACAGGACAAGGCTGTCTGTAAGGAGTAAACTGATTGATAGGGACGTACCAGAACACAAAGGGGTACTTTGAAACTGCTAATGAGACACCTTGAATATAACACGAGAAACAAAGATACAGGAGGGGAAGACATGGGCAGCTTGTGATCATTCCTTTTAAGGAAAACTGCAAATAAGAGTAGTGGGTGCTAAATAGTGGGGAGCGGGGAATGTAAACTGAGGCAGGACTTCTTAGGTGAACCTGATAGGCTGTAACCTTTGGGGTCCTATCCAATGGGATCCCAGGGGAGGGAAAACCTGCAACAGGGACAGGGGATAAAACATGAGGTATTCAATGCTGGGGTGTGTCCTTCTCTCTGGGGAGCACCCACTTCTGCAGAAACGTACTTTTAATAAACATTAATGCTTCATTAATGGATTCCTGTGCTAAATGGTTTTATGAGTATTTCTCACAGGTACCAAATTGTTACATTATTTAATTTGTTATTACTGCATTTTTACTGAAAAAATATGGAGTAGGAATGGCAAAATAACTCAGTTGGATTTTGGGACCAAACCTCTTAACTTTGATGAGTGAGAACAACCACTTGACATTTTACCTTAGGCAGCAAAATGTCTTGGACATGCCCCCTCTCCTGTTTATTTTGCTTAATGGAGCCCAAACTTCTGTCTCCAAATTTTCACTAAGTATACCCCTGCACCTGGCAAGTGAGATGAACTGGGCCAGGACTATTTAAACACACACAACCTGAATTGTTTGGCCTGGTTCCATGGAACAATGACTATGCATTCTCTAAAGCACCACTTTTGAATCTTAATTAGAATGAACATGCAAAACAATGGTCAACAGGGCTCCAAATATTGTGAGGGAGGGTGTTTCCAGATGACATGTTTATTGTGCAGTGGCCCTGTCTTGTTCACAGAAGTTGGGGGTGGGTGGCATTTCAGATGACAATTAATTCAATTGGTAATCCCCTTGAGTTTTCCAACTGTTCCTTCTGTCTTTCTTTTTAAAACACACAAATGTCTGTATGCACACAAGACACAGAGTAGCTGCGCAATGCACTTTGGTTAATCGCTCTACTTCCCCATCTGGAAGCACCCAAAAGAAAAAGAGAAACAGTTTTCAGCATAGCCTGTCAAATTGTCTATTCAATTTATCATTATCTGCTGCATGCTTTATTGACATTTATTACAATTGTCTTCATTGTGGTATATGTCCTTTTCTTCTTATTTTAGGTATAGGCTTTAATTGTTTTATTTTTGTTGCCACTGGTTTTTTATCCTATGTTGTTTGTCCACTGATTTTTTTTTAAAAAAAATATGTTATTGTTTTAAAAACTCTTTTAGAAAGGACTTTTTTTAAAACAACAACTGAGCAAACAGATTTCTACTGAAGGAATGGAAAGGAAACAGCATTATGACTCTTTAGGTCTGCTGTGTAAGTATTACCCTCAATGCAGGGAATCTAATCCAACAGGAACTGAGACCTAGGTGGTCTTTGCAACCACTACCAATAAACTGGATCCTTGGCCAATACACTTCCAAATGCAAACTGCAGCAGTTGCAGCAGCAGCAACCACAACAAAAAGCTGTATCTTGCTTTAAAAAAAAAGACTTGCTTTTTGTGTTGCATGTACCGGTACATCTATTGCACAATTGTCACTGTTTGCACTCTTTATGCGTGGGAAGTGATGTTTGCATCACACTACCTTCAGTTCTCTCGCAACCCCATCCTACATGTGCCTATTAGGAACTAATTCCTACATTGTTCAGGAATTCCAAGTAAATTTGCATAGATTGCCCTTTAAAGACAGGAAGTTCCATCAAATCTTTGAAAACGTTAGATAATTTGAAAATGTAGCACTTAAGCCTGGTCTAGATGAACCCATTACATATGCTGACACTGTTCCAAAACAGTATCAGTTCAGTCTGTTGTGAGGGCAGTAGGGGAAAGGTCTGGCCCTAGCCTCACATGACAGATTGGAGTGTTGTGGAAGGACAGCAAGCTGATAAGTTATTTAATTTTATTATCATTGTATTTTAACTGCCAAGGATTGGTGCTTGGATTTTTATTTTTTAACTTCAGTTGCAAGGAATAACTTAGCCAGCTAGCCTTGGGCACTGTGACACTTGAAGTGGGAGGGAAGCGGCAGTGGCAACTTCTTATGTTCTGCCTCAGTTAGCAAAATGTGTCCAGCCAGCTATGCAATGATTCCCATTTCCCAGCACCCTTGTATACAGAATGCTGAAGTGCCAGAGACAAGAAATCTTTTGCTTTGACCATGACATAATTTTCTGCATGAGATTTGCAACAAAATGTTACACTGTAGGGTGCTCTTTTTCAGGATTCCTACCAGTTGTGCCCTTTTCCAGGATACTACATTCTATTCCTCACTGTTCTCTCCCCACATTTTTCCATGTCACTCCTAACACTTAGTGTTCTGTAGTCACTGATCCCAGACAGTCCTCACTGGCCCTTTTTTTCCCCTTGAGACTTTTGCTGATTAAGCAGATCATGCTGAAACTAGGTCTGAAAAGGACCTCAATACCTTTTGGTTGGGGCTGTTTTGGTTACATAAGGACTGGGCATTCAAAAATGAGCTTGCTGTATTAGTATATAGAACATGCGTGACAGCAGTAAGCAGGCTGAGGGGAGGGGTCTAAGTTCTTTCTTTTTAAAATCATTTGATTGTCCACCAGCAGTTTGAAGTGGCATAAGCTATGAACAGTTTTATCCTATGAAGATAAACTTGTGCCTACATCAGCTCTATTGGACTGCATCACTAAGGGCAGACTTAAATGCCTTCCCACTCTAAAGCAATACAGCTTTTGAGGGCAGGCTGTTGGGCATACTAGTGAAATGCTGATCAACATCTGTTATCAGCATTTGTAAATAAAACATAAGACAGTTCAACAATCCAGATCAATATCTCTCTGTCAGATTCCGGGAATGTTTCTGGGCTTCATTCTATTTATGTAAAGCTTTACGGTAAGCTTTCCCCAATCTGATGTCCTCCACATGTGCTGGACTACAACTTCCAGCATCCACAACCACATCTAGAGAGTCCCTGGTTAGGAAAGTCTGCTCTATAGGTTTTATTTTCTCACCTCATTATGCTCTCACTTTGTCTCTCTTCAGATTGATTCATGTTGTTTACTGAGCTGATTGTATTGATGCCTAATGGCTTACAGCAAAAACTCCAAACTAACACCACTGAAAGCTTCTTCAGAGTACTCTTGGTTAGTCCCAGAACAGGGGAGCTAGGTGAAGAAATGATGGAAAATAAAACACACACCCCTATTCACAGCTACAACAATTAATTTTGTCATTTATTTCTTTTGATACATACCATGTCCTTTCTCCTAAGAGATGAGGGCAACTTACTTATACCTGACCTTTTGTGACCAAGCCAGTCACCACCATCCCTATTGGACTTTGGATGTACCAGAAGGAAGGTATGTCCCTGTGGTCATTTTGTGGAACCACCCAAAACACCCATTGGCTGCGAGGAGTTTTGCTGTACAAGGCAAAAATAGCTCCCTCTGCTCCTCTCTGCTTTTGTTTTACTTTGTCTAGGAAATGGGACTCTTGGGGCCTTTCCACACTACACTGTTATAGTGCGATTATCCCACTTTCAACATCCTGTGGAATTCTGGGGTTTGTAGTTCACTGAGGCCCAAGAGCTCTCTGGCTGAGAATACTAAATGCCTCTTCCTAAACTGCAAACCCCAGGATTCCATAGGATGTTGAAAGTGGAACAATAGCACTATAACAGTGTAGTGCAGAAATGGCCTGGTCAGCTGTCTGGATGTAATTCCGGGAAAGTAACTCTTGCTCCTATTCCTTGACTTACCATTTTAGAACTAGGAAGTAAAATAGGCTGGCAATGTGTGCTTGTCCATGGCTAAGCAGGGAATCGAACCTTGCCTCTAGGATCATAGTCCAATGCCCAAACCACTACACCATGTTGGATTTTGTGTTATCTTTGTTACCTGTAAATATGCATGTTCTTTTCAATTACTTTCCCTTGATGTGGAATTGAAACATAAGGTCAACATTGTTGGATCCTCTGTGTTTTAAGTTTGCAAAAAAGACTGATACTCCAAAGGTAGGAAGATAAATATTCACCATCCATTTTTCAATGGTCAGAAGATTTTAGTGCTTTAGTTATGCATAAAGCTATGTTTTTATAGACATCAATTCAAGAAAATGTGTTTTTGGAAATATGGTATGGTTAGCTTGTACTTATGTATATGCCTAGCCCTTGTTCATAGCCTATCTCAATTTCCGCAGGAGCCTGTTCTAGCGCGATGATTCCACTTTCAACATCCTCTGGAATCTTGGGGTTTGCAGTTTCGGGAACACACTAGTGTGGAAATGGCTATGTATTTCCCCTTCCCCATTTTTTCTTTCTTTTCACTCTCTTTGTAATTGTACTTTATTTTTTTATTTTTTAAAAAATACAGATTCAAAGATGAGGTCTTTCAGTCTTTGCTAGTCATGATAATGATATGCTGCTTTATTTTGTCCTTTGAGCTTTTAAAAAAGCTGCCACCACTCTAGCAGTTCTCAAGAGTAACTTTGGTCCCCATACAATAAGCTACCTGACCCCTACTTTGTGCTCCTTTGGGGAAAAGTAATGACCCTTGTATTTCTCTTGAACTTGTAGACATAACTTCAGTTTTGTTTTATTTTTATCTGGCTGTTAAGGTATTGCTGCTTTTTAGCACCTGTGTTCATTATGATGATTTGGATTTTCATAATTCATATTTTAATTGCTTTGGTCCTTTTTTCAGAAATGAGCTGCCCTGTGAATTTATAACGCAATGCACCACAAAAATATCTATAATAACTAAACTATGGAGTAGGGGTTTTTAAATTATTTATAATCCTTTCCTCCTTCTTTAAGTTAACCTCTTATTTGCATCAAATATATTGGAATTTTACTTTGAGTTATGTGGATTGTTTTTGTCCCCAAACACTATATACTCTTCATTGTTTGTCTGAAGCTACTGAACATTAATTTAATTTTGAAAAGTAGGCTGCAGAAGCTGGACGTTAAACTAAGTGAAAGAAGAACAATAACTCTGAATAAGGGCTTCATGTACCTGCAGGCCTAAAGAACTGGGGAAGGATAGCAATTGTTGTTCCCCTGTTAATGTGAAAGCAACAAGGAGTATGCTGCTTGATCATTAGTGGGTTCTTACCCTTCAAACAAAGGATTCACCATGGAGTGTGTGTGGCAAAAATGAAGGGAGTAGCCCCAAATATATTCAGAAATAAGGTTTAAGCATCCAAAGAAAAGGGACAGGCACACTTACCAAGGGAATGCATGTTGCAGCAAATATAAAAATCCTAGGTATGAACGGTTTTCAGTATCTCGCTCTTTATAATGCTACGAATTAGGGGACTGAAGGAAAATTTCATTTGTGGGGGCAGTGGCAGAGCTTGGAGTGCGTGGAGGGGGTGGGCAGGGGGGTAGGGGTATAGTGCATGGAGTAGGACCATGGTGTGTGGGCCGTGGCTATGGTCTGTGAGGGCATGGCCACAGTGCCTGGGGCATGGCCATGATGAGGGGGCAGGGCTATGGCATACAGGGGCATGGCTATGAGTTAGGACGCCCCCCAAAAATTGCTGCCCAGGGCAAACCACCATCATTGCCCCCCGTCTCTATGCGACTGTGTGGGGGCTGAGTTTTTATGGGGGGTCAGTACCCTCCCTTAGTTAAATCATAAGTTGCACATAGGACAATGGCTGGGAAGTTATTGCCTAGAATTAATGAGTTAACAGCTTTCCACAGCTTGCCATGTTCCAGAGACATCCGGTGCGGGTCCTGGTGTTGCCTCTGATGGTAGGAGAGCATGACAGGAGTGATCCCCTTGATGCCAGCTGCCTTTGTAAATGGAGGAAGTGCGATGGCGCTGCCTCTTCCTTCCACAGCACAGCTGGGTACTGTCCCAGGCTGCACTGGGGCAGGAAGTGCAGCCATTGCACTTCCAGGACTTCTGCACACCAGGTAAATGCAAGTGGGTGGTGGGATGGTGGCACGATCACCAGTCATTGACCAGGAAAAACTGTCAATGATTTACTGCGCAATTGTACTGCCTGGAGACAGGAAAAGGATGAGAGCCTGATGATGGAGAACCGTCGTCCAGGTCCCATTCTTCTCCCATCCCCAGTGCAGGATGATGACATCTTGTGGAAAGACCATAGTTTCAAGGCTCCCAAGATAGTTGCTCTTATAGTTATACTTCTTAAAAAATAACTCAAAATAATTAGTTATTTTAACTGCTATTTGAGGAAAAACATCTGAATCCAGCAACAGAAAGCACAGCATGAAGCAGGACTGTTACCATCATAGAGTATTTATATTGCACATGTAAAATTAACTACCAGTTATAGATATATAGCAAGACAAGTGATGTTATTTCTCATTGATTTACAATTGTAATGTAATATAGTTTAATTGTTTGGAAAAGAAACTAATTTTAAATAATATGATTTTTAACTAGTTATTTCCAGGCTGTTTATAGTATTGCAGGCAGAGTTTAGATCTGGCACTTACATTTTCTAAGACAGAGCAGGTAACAGCTCTGATAGGATAGTGCTGTAGTCAAGGGTCCCTCTAAGCTGAAAGTTCTGGGAAAGAGAGAGAAGGAAAACGTACAGGGAACATATTCACTGTTACTAAAATGTTTGTGTTCCATTGTGAAGCCCTTATGGCACTGTGGCACCTCACAACATCAGGTGAAAAAATAGACGATCCACAGAGTAATAAAGATTATCAGTTAAAAAAAAATCTAGGAGCCCGACATTCCCACAAGATGGCTGATTGTCTTAGCCTCTCTTCTTCTGACCAATAAACTTTACTTTTGCCCTCATACCTGCTCAGCAATCAAGGAGCTATCAAGATTCCCATCAGTCCCAGTGTCACCTAATGCTAAGGCCATTAGTCCATTTTGGACCCTGTTGTCCACCCTCTGGACCCCATTGTTTACTGTGCCAGAAAGCAATTAACATCTTTGCCCTTCAGGCAGAAAAAGAATATTTAAATCCAGTGGCATATCTAGCATAAATAATGCCTACGGTAAGGGCAGAAGTTGCACCCCTAGTGTGAGAGTAAGGCAGTCTAATCTCTGGT